>JAUPFR010000001.1:48656096-49856096 GCA_036925125.1 Oreortyx pictus
AAGGGAGTACCTGCTCCTCGGCAGCGATTTCTGATTTTGAACTGGGGGAGGGGGGGGAGGGAAAAGAAACCAAAAAAAACAAAAAGCAGGCATGGCTTTGAGCACATTTCATCCATTCTGCGGCTATTTTGGAGAACTGTGCAATGCGGGTCATCGGCTCCCATTCTTAAGAGTGGGGTGGGGGTGAATCTGTGGGGTGAGGCACTGCCTTGTTTTCTATTTCTCCCCAAGTCCTTTTTACCCCAAGCCCTGAGCATCTCTCCCCGAGACAGAGGTACAAGGGACTCTGCTCCTCATGCTACGGGAATGGGGTGCCCTAGCGGGGAGATCAGCTTCCCACTGTGCTCTGGGACTGTCACTTCCCAGCACGGGGCTGAAACTCCCAGATCTGTGTTGCGAACCGGTGCTGGGTCACACACTTCTGATTTTGTTCCAGTTTCTGCTACTAAAAATCCCTGCTGCTGTAACACTCCTTTGGAGGGACGGGAGGCAAGGATAATAAATTTTTTTTTAATTGCTTCCCCGGCTATAAATTATCATGCATTGGGCTATTTTTTTTCCTCGAACAAAAGCACAATTGACAGTGGGGCTTAGGGAAAACCGAGAGGGGGCTGCGAGCCCCACGACTCCCCTGTGCATTGAACCTGAGCCAGGGGGGGTGGCTGTGCCCAGAAGTTGAAGGACACTGAGAGCTGCAACAAAACAATAGGGATTTTTATGTCTCACCGACTGTTTTTGCAGCTGCATCTTGCCCCCTCCTCCTCTCCTCTCCCCCCATTATTCCACGTGAGAACCAAGTATGAAAATAAGAGCCGTGCTCTCTCTCTGTCCTGACCAAGTGTGCATAAATCCAAACATCACAGAGGACCAGGGCTGGTTCTTAGCAGCACGGGCTACGGGCAAACGCAACACTTGTTCTGCGCCTCTGTACTGCATTTTGCTCTTCTTGTCTCAGATGGGAGGACATACACAGGGTATGCTGCTGGCATGCCTGGCTGTGATGCTGGCCCCCACACGCCCACCTCACTGTTTCCCAGCAACTCCCCCATGCACACACCTGGACATTCCAAAAATCCCAGCAAAGCCTCTCTCCCCACAGACCTTTCCCAGCAGGGCTGCGCTGGGAAGACGTGCGGGCAGAGCGAGTCTGCGTTGAAATGAAAATATATTGTATGAACTAAAATGTGTTCCACCCCTAAACGGTGTCCTGAGCATCCAGGTGGTAGGGGACATTTTTCAGCCACACACAAACTGTGAACCATATTTGAAATTAAGTCTCTGTATTAAAGTCAGCATCGCTGAGCCTCCCTCCCACTGGCAGCTGCCGCTGTTGAGCATGGTGACATCTCCCCTGGCACCGGCGGGCTGGGAGCTCGCACAGGCATCACCAAGCAATTCCCTACTGCTCTGCAGATGTCAGGGCTCTGTAGCAACGTGTGCCGAAAAAGTGCAAGGAATGCAAGGTGTTGGGCAGAATGAGGAAGGGGCATGGGTGTTTTTGTCCTGCACACAAGGGTGGAAGCCGTTTTACAATCCTCCATTAAAGCAGCATATTGCTGATGTCACAAATTATGTCATTTTTCAGCAAGCTGTTAGGGAGCAGCGGGACGCCTAGAGGTCCCAATCTGAGTGCACAGCTTGAGGCCTCATCATCCATTGAAGTCAAGGAAACACTCCAGTCCCCCGACCCTCTGTTTACAAATAATATATCAAGAATCAGGATTCCCACAAGTGAATTTTCAGGTGCCCAACTAAAGAAAATAGGTGTGTATATACACATACACAGTCGCACACATACATACGTGTATAGGTGTATGTGCATGTCTGTGTGTGTGTAGTGCCACTGAAGCCTGCAGTTTGCCCTCAGGTTTCCTTTGAACAAGCATTTTCCATTCTTCCTTGGTGTTGAGAAGGGATGCTTCACCAGCATTTCTATGGCCATTTTGCACACAGAGCCCCATCAGACTTAGAGATATCAGCACGATAAAGGAGTACAGCGGACTCCCATTCATTTCTACTTTAAAAAAATAGCTGGGTTTTTGTGTGTATCAAGTACTTACATAACAGGTCTGATTTATAAACACATGCATAAGAAGAGATGTATTGGTATTGGAGCTGAGTAGGCTGTAAAAAAAATGTAATAACAGCAGAAGTGTCCAAAGAGATAGCAATTGGTAGAGCAGACCAGCTTTTGAGTCTCATCTTCCCTCTTTGCTGAGCCCTATTTATAGACATATATTCCCCTCACTAGAGCAGAATATGCCTCCATGTCCTTCTGACACTCTGCATATACCCGGTGGATTACAATCTACGCTGGAAGACAAAAAATGCCTATTACATGATCCAAGGTCATAGCACAACCCACCAAGAAGAGGAATTAAATCCATAGCTAACTGTACTGAATCCATATCTGTGTGCTTTTGTCCCGTGAGCTGGTGATAGTCGAGGCTGCAGTGCCCAACCACAGCCCCCAGCCACAGCTGCTGCGACACTGCCACCACTGCGCAACCAGCACAGGGAGCTGGCAGAGGGTGGAGGACGTGGCCATGCACTTCTTTATATCCCTCTGCTCTCTCACTAAAACGGTTTCAATATTTTGCTATTTGGAAGTGATATTCCAGGGCTGGATCAGCTTCTCCTCCTCAGCATATCCCTGGTTTAATTACTGCTGCTGCTATCCCCCTCTATCTGCACAATAAACACAGTTGCTTACAGAAACATGATTACAGGATTAGAGTTACTGGGCCCTAGCCCAGACGAACGCGGTGACAGAGCATAGCACTGGCACCTCTGAAAACTGCGCTGACCTCAGGCATCTGTACTTCAAAGGCCACGGCCACAATCTGAGCTTCATTAGCCTTCAAGGCTGATGTTACAGGAGCACTACTTCCTCAGCCGCTAATGGGAAACACTCTCTTCCATTTGCTGTTGAGGTGTTAAAAGTTCCCCTTAACGTCAGTTAGCGAGCCACAGCTCCACTGGTACCCGGTGATGCCTTGTGGGGCAGGGCTGAGCCTGCACCAAGGGCAGCACCCCGCACCCGGGGAAGGAGGGCTGTGTATGGGTGTGCCATCTCTGAGTAGCTGAGATGTCTGAAGACACTCCACTTTTTGTTTGTAGGATGTGGTGCACGCAGCAAGAACTCGGCAGCTACCTGTGAGTCAGGGTGGTAATTCCCCCTGCCCATCTGCACCTATACAAGAAAGCTTGGGAGACAACAGGAACATATACCTTTCTACTGTTGCTTCTATCTGCGTGATGCAGTCAGGGACATGGGTCACTTCTGACTGTCTTTGCACAGTCCCAGCATGGTCATTCAGGGTTTGTAACCGTGACTCCAACAGAACAGCAATATATGGGGGATGAGGATACATCATCAGCTTGCACAGAGCGGCCAGGATCAGTGGGCTGGAGGAAACCTCAAAGTTTCCCTTCCATGCAGAAGAAGAATAAAACACTTCTCCCATATTTGGGAATATTTGGAAACGATAGGAGACAAGGAAACCAGCAGATAGATGTCTTTATATAAGGATGAATGTCTGAAATGTTTTCTTCTGTGGCTTTGCCCATGGGATGACTACTGCCATCCCCAAAACCAGGGACTTCCCCAGGGCTGAGGGGTGTGAACTCTCTAGGTTCTCAGGCACTAACAGGACCACATCAGCTCCCAGCATTATTCCAGCTTACAGGGCCAACAGAGCCAGAGGCATGCTTCGGTTCGTAGGCTTAGCCCCATTCCCTCAGCTTGCTGGATGCTCAGCAGCCGGGCACGCTGTCAGGGCTCAGTGCGGATCCCCAGGCTTTGTCTGGGTTAGGAACTAAGGCAAGATGAGAAGGCTGAGCAAGAAGAATTCAGTTGATTTTCAGCTAAGCAGCCTCTCACGCAGAAGCTTACACAACGGCGTTTATTTCCCGGGAAGTTGTTACTGGATTTCATTTTAAATTAAATTACAATCTTTCAAAGAAATGGGAAATTCCCCTTTCTCCATGAATTACTGATTCTTTCCGGGCTTTCCCCACACCACACACACAGGGCAGTGACCACAGCCGAAGATTTCCATCACCCCAGGCCTGGGCAGTGTTTGAAGCTGCCCGCAGAAGGCAGCAGGAGGGGTCCATGTGAGGGGCTGCTCTGTGCAGACGGCCTTTGGAAGAGTTAATGGAATCCTGGTTGTGCCCATATCCACGTGCCTAATGCCAAATGAAGAGGAGGAAAGCTCTTCCCATCCTCTCTGCCACACCAGCTGAAGGAAAGCCGGGCATTGCTCTCAGTGCACCCAACCTGGGCTCCTGTTTGCAGGGGCAAGACAGCCTGTCAGCCTGTCACACTGCCGGGCTCCTGGGGTTTACAGACTCCTCAGTGCTACCCCAAGCAAAACCACAAGCCCATAAAGTGTCCTTTTCAGTAAAACCTTCTGCTGTTTGCCTGAAGCCAACACATCGTACATTTAAAAAGGAAATAAAAAGACCCCATGCCCCGTTGGGAAGCATCCCTTCCCCAGTGCTCTCTCCTGGCCCAGGCCTGGCCTGGTGGCTCTGCCCACTGGTCCAAGGGGAGTCTGCTGGAGCAAGGACCACCTGGCTTTAATCAGAGCTCAAAAGCCGTGTAGGATGGCTCGTGCTCACTCCTGACCCCCACCTCTTGGCTCCTGCTAAGGCCTCGCCATTTGCTGATGGGGCAGCGTGCAGTGGGATCTCTCCTACCAGCTCACACCACCCCAAAACAATTTGCTGGAAGCTTTGCTGTCGATGGTTGGAATCACATTTTGTTTACAGGTGGCAAGTCAGAGGAGAAGTCACCTCCAAATAACTCCAAGTCTACCATGGCAGGACCGTGCTAACACTGCAATAAATAGAACAGCAATAGCTCGATGTGAGCAAAAAGTGGCAACTTCATGCTGCAACTTATTCACAATATGGGAGACAAGCTCTGGCAAGAGTTACGCAGCCATCAATGCATGCATTGTAGGGCAGGAGTGTAGCACAAGTGAAAGTCTGCTGACAGCATAGTAAACAACAAGCTGAAGGCTGAAAATTTCAAACACACCCTAGAATACAGATTTTGGATGTTGGCACTTAGCCAGCTCTGTGAGCTGAAATCTTGCTGCATTTCACATCTATCTTATCGGAGCATACACCTCCAGAGTGAAGATCTCAAATTGCATTTATAGTCTAGTTTTCCAAATTGCATTCACATGAGGAAAAGAGAGTATTTTCCTACATCCCTTACAACAACAGAAGAGACTGTGATGCTTATGCTACGTGAAAAAGGAACAGCACAGGGACAGAGGTAGACTTCTCCAGAGTGCAGAATATGAAAACAAAGCCAGTGGAAGAGAAAAACAGTCTGCCATGCTTCCTTGAGACCTAACCCCACAAAGGTGCCCTGAATGGAGGCAAAGATAAAGATTTCAGAAAATCTCAGTTACTTTCCAGTTCATCACTGAGGTGCCACAGACTGTGTTTACGGAGCAGGTCAAAATTGGCAGCATGACATCCTGCCTCTCAAGTCACAACCCTCATATCTATGTCAATGAACCAAGTGCGGAAGGACTTGACTGACAGAAAGATTGACTTCAGATCCCAGGTTAAGCGTGCCAAACTAGCAATTAGGACAAAACATCTGTTTCTCTATGAACAGCCACTGAGACACAAGGATTTTGAAATCTGTGTTTCAGCTAAGTCCCATCTTTTAGTACAACCAACCTTCAAAGTCAGAAAATAATTCGAAGTTACAATAAAAGAGGCAAACATCCTCAAAAGTTTCCTTATAAGGAAGATCAACCAGTACTTTCCTTCCTGTAGGATGCACTCAGGGTGCCACAGCAGTGGGCTGGGGCGAAGCAGAACAGACCTCGGGACTGTTCACTTTATCCACAGAAGAGCTGTCAGGAGACACAGAACTGGTGCTCGCTCAAGGCAGCCGTGCTGGCTCCTACTCTGCTGGAGTGAGGAGCGTTTGCCACATGGAAGCAGAAAACATTGGCAGGGAAATATCTTCAATATCCAAACTTGAAAAGGAGTAGTGCAAGCAGGAAAAATAACAAGCGGGTTGGGAAATAACATTCACCTGGATGCTCTGATATTACTTCAAGGCACTAGCCCTATGGTTTGGGGTATATTTGAAAGTCATTTGTTTGTTTGTTTATTTGTTTGTTTGTTTTTACAGTGAGTAGGAAGAGAGCTTAGAGGAAACTTCTGAGCCTCAGACAGGGAAAAAGCACATGTCCATCACCTGTGGGCTGTGGAGAGGTGAGGATGAGCAAGGACTCCTTGGAGGAAGACACTAACACTTTATATTATATGTATACATATATATGTATATCTACGTTGTTATGTACACATGCACTGAGAAAAGACAGCGAGAGAAGCCCAAGTGGTGCCCTGAGCATCGCCTGCAAGGAAGATGACATTTCTTCTAAAGCAATGGACATTGTTAGTCCTCCAGCTCTAGGGCAGGTGAAGCTCGTGGTCCATGTTTGACCCAGGCTACAGCAGACTGTATCTGCTGTATTTGGAAACTTTCCTTTCTAGCATCTGCTAAAAAAAATTATTAGCAGGTGTTGAAAAATGTGTCCTCCAAACGAGAGATCCAGAGCCAAAATACCAGAGGGGAAAAAGTCATTTCTTGACAACCGCCTGACTCCTGGGCTCGATGAGACAGAGAGACAATCTGCTGCCATGGGAGATGCCAGATAGAGGAGGGAAACGCAGCACCTCAAGTAATTAGTCTAATTTTTTTTTTTTTTGAAGCTACAAGTGGCAAGGGCCAATTCCTTTTCCTCGGTGAAGTTATAAGCCTCGCAGTTCCCTCTCATGCTGTAAAGGGGTCCTAGCAGCATGCAGGTGATCAAGAAGAGGCTTGACTACCTATACACCACCCAGAGTAACCAACCGAGGGCATTTAACATTTGCTGTGCAAATGGCACACTGCTATGTAAATATACCCCAGCTAACCCAGGAGAATAAATTCTTACGTGCCACGTCGTTACACACACATTCACATAAAACGAGCTGATATAGAATAAATATACAGATGTCTATGCCTATCCCAGCCTCCACTCCAAGGTTATTGCACTGCCAGTGTGTTGACATAAAAATGCAGTTTTATAGGTTACATCTAAATAGAAATGTGTGAGAAGGGATTTTGTTTTGGCTGCAGCCCAGTCTCTCGTTATGGTTGCTATTTTTACTAACACAGCTCCTACCCCCACCACAATGTATTGGGAGCCCCTTGGTTCTACCTATGGCAGAAGCAGCAAGAATGATCCGGGTCTAAAAACACAGCAGATGAATGAGGGAGAGAGGCAGTGCAATTTCTGCAAGGTGTTGCAGCGGGACGGCGTGGGGGACCAGGTCTCACATCCCAATTGGTGCAGCACCGCTCAGGGTTTTGCAGCAGAACCAGCAGTGGTGACTGGCTCTAGCAGCCACGGCCATGATGGCAGAGGGACCAGCAGCCTCGAGTGTGTAGGCCAACCAACTGGGCCCTATCAAGACACAATGCCTTCCTCACCCCCTCCATTTTACAGGTATTGGCAGTGGGGCTAGGACACTTGCCACCAGTAGGTCTACCGGGTTTGCAATTGTTACTTCTGGGTCCAGCTCTCTGCCTCTCACAGCAGATTGAAGGGAAGATTGATCTTTCTTAGACATGGGAGAAAAAATGCCTTCCAGCTTCCTCTAAGGGAATTATTTTTTTCCCACAAGAGCCGTGATGGTTTGTCTTGAGGGCACTGTTAGGATTAGCTGAGTTAGCAATCCATACTGTCAATTAGAATGTAATGCTGTCCCAAAGAGACCCAAAATAAGATCCAAGCAAGGATAACTGGGTTTGCAAAATGATGACTGGCGGCAGAAGCATCATTTAGGAAGAAGTCTGTTTAATGACCCTGCTCAGCTTTTGCCTTTGAGTAGGCATATGAATCAAGAGATTCAAACACACAGCTCCCCAAAAAACATTTCAGTCCACACACACCCCTCGTGTTTGTGTCCCCAGCTGCGTTGGTTCCGAGAAACCCTGGGTCCATATCCCAAAGCACCCCTCTCAAACACAGTGGGGGGCATGGAGATATGTTTGGCCACAACAGAAATGCAAGCTTGGAATCCATCAATACAGATTTGGCGCTTCAGTGTAGCAGATCACGTTACAATCTCCGTGCTCGCAGACAGACTTGAAGTTTCAATAATGCTTGGCTGAAAGATACCATCCTGATAGCCGAGTGTCAGCTGCACTGAAGTGTAGCCTGTGACTGGTTTCTGGCCCTGCTCAGCTGCGTGCAGTATTCCCTGCCACTCTGCCTCTGCCATAGCACCGCTGAGTCAATGACAGCCGCAGGCAGACAGCATCCCTCAGCAAGGCAGAACTGCAAGCCCTCAGAAGTCAGCACCTGAATACATACAGAGTGCATAAGCGATTGCTAATGCATTGCACGTCCCCACAGATCATATAAATAAATTGGTGACAACGACGTCACCCAAGATGGAACTGGGTACCACCCTAACCGTCAAGACCCCATAGCTAAATGTGATTGTCATTGCTTCAAAATCCGCAAACCCTCCTCAAACGGAACACCCGTGAAGCACACCGCAGAATTTGTGTGCACGCACGTACATGGCTGTGTGCTGCTGTGTGTGCCTGCACCCCTTCACGCTTGTAAGGTTTTCTTTAACGTGGCAGGTGAAGGAGCCCTGTGGCTCCTGGTGCACAGGGCACCTGTAAACTCGGCCGTCCTTCATGTCGCCATACCCTCATGTCACTGCACGCCTGTCCCCAGCTTCACCGTGGAGCTCCCCTCAGTCCCATGGCCTTTCCAGCCCGCATCTGGGCTGCCCTGGGCCTGGGCCTGCTCTGTCACAGCGCTGGGCATTGGGCAGGCCATAGGCATGATTTTGGCAGCCCGAGGTGGGCCTGGCCTGGGCAGTGCAGTGTGATTTGACCCTGATTTTTCTGAAGCTCAGAGTTGCATTTTTAACAGAAGGCTCCCCCTCATATACCTTCCCTCCCATCCTTTTAATCTGACGGACCCCACAAATGGGCACAGTGCAGTGGTTATCTCCTGGCAAATAGGCAACTGTGACAGAGAGGATGAGGAGCTCGGTCAGCGCAGGCCCAGGTGGTGCAGTGATGAAAATAAAGTGGGTGCCACGAAGCAGGCTGCTCCTTGACAGCGCGTCTGCTGACGGAGGGACACGGCTGGCACCCCTCAGCACAGCCTTCGTGTCCCTGAGGAGCTGCAGGGACATGATCTGAGGGTGTCAGTGTGAGACTGGTGCCACTGCGGAGGGGAGAGCCAGGAGCCGGGCACTGTGTGTTGACTGCCATTGCAGCAATGGCCTTTCTCTGGGGTAGACACAAAGCAGAACTACAGCAGCCAAGGCGAGAATAAACTACTTCTTTACCGTGGCTTGCCAACAGTAAACGTAGCTCCTCTGAAATGGCTATAAAGTGCTACAAAAACCCTCTATCCTGTCTTCTTCACTTCCCACTGGAAGCACCCGGTGCCCTCTGCAGCTCTGTGGTTGTCCTCAGGATTTTCCTGTTCCCTACTTGCCATCCAGGAGCAGCCCCATGTGGGTTGTGTGCATCCAGCCCCAAATCCCAGCTCAGTGCTGCTGGTGAGCTGGCGGCCTGGGTGCTGCTGGCAGGTGTCACAGAGAGGGAATACCCCACGCACAACCTGAGAACAGGTGTGGTCTTCATACTCTGAGGGATGAATCCAACACCAAACACATCCAGCACCTGAACCTGAGTAGAAGAGCACACATCCCAATAAAGAAAATGGGGGAAGTGTCAGTAAAACCCTTTTGGTTGGGTGATGGCACCACAGGAAGCAACCCAAGGCTCCCACTGACCAGAGACTCTTCCTTTGGGGGATAAAGGCTCCTAGGGCTGCCCCAGGGCTGTGCAGCGTGGTAGCCAGCACTGGGCTCCCACAAACTGCTCTGGAAGACATCACGACTCAAAGGCCAAAGGGAGGAGGGTCAGGCTCGTGGTGAATGCAGCGAGCCTGTCCCAGGGCTAGGACCCAGGCTGAGCTGGGTCAGTTTGCGTTCGTTTGTGGCTTGAAAGGGGAGCTCCACATTACTGCAGAGAGCCTGCATTTTTGTGGGATTCAAATATTCCTTAATTAGGTGTTGTCTCTTCACGGAACGAAAAGAGGGCTTTTATTTCATCTTACTTTGCGGTTTTAATTTGCCCCCTTAGCATTTAATAACTGGGTAGGGACATGTCAGCAGCCGCTGCACCACATTTTGCAGCACATTTATTACCGACAGCCCCAACCTTCGGCCCCCATCCTCCACCCGGGCTGCGATGGGGAGGTCCCAGCATCCCCTCCAGCTCCAGGAGGTTCCCACCGAATCCCCTCTCCTCGCCCAGCTCCAAAGGCTGCCGGGCGTGCCGCTACGGGACGGGATGGTCGCAAAAAGAGCGCCCAGACGGCAACCCCCGGGCTCACCTCCGGGGCCGGGACTTCGAAACGCGCGGGGCCGTCCCCTCGTGCCCCTCGGCCTCAGGCAGCAGTCGGGGCCGCCTGCGCCCACCAGCACGCGTTTGCCGTCGGAACAACGCGATGCGCGTACCCTCCCGGTTGGGCGCTTCGCTACTGAAAATAAAGTCGCAAAGGTCGATCGATTCCCGCCGCCGCTCTCCCCGCGCCGATTCCCGGCCACCTGTTGTACTTTTTCCCCGTTGTTTCAGCCTGTCTGGGGACGCACAGACAGCGGCGGCCGTCTCACTGCTCCCGAGAGCCTGAACACGCGCGGGGGCGAGCGGGGAGTCCCGGCTGTTTGCGGGGGGGGGGGGGGGGAAGGGGGGGGATGGGGGGGAGCTCCCCACGCCCTCCTCAATTCTCCCTTCCCCAAATGGAAGCCGTCTGCCTGCCGCCCCCTCCCCGCGCCCCAGGCTCGGCCGCATCTCTCGCAGCCCCCGGCCGCTCCCTTTGTCCCGGGGCTGGTGACCCACTTCCTCTTCTCCCCTTTGCCGCTCCCCTCCGCCCCCTCCTCCGCCCCGGGAGCGGCCGCCGACCCCTCTCCTCCGCGGCCGGCTCGGGGCGGGGGGGGGGGGGGGGGCCTCGCCGTGTTTGTTTTCCTTCCCCCCCAATTCCTCCCCCCCACCCCCGCCCCGATCTCTAGATTAAGACGTGAAGATTACACTTTTATTGTGGCGGCCGAATAATACCACGAGTCAACACAGACGGCAAACAAAAGTGCTTGTAGTACATGGCCAACCCCGCTGGGAACCGGGCTGCGGGCTGCTGCAAAAATCAAGCTCTTCAGTGCTAATTACAAATAAATGATGATGTGCTCACTAAGTAATTGATTTAATGAAGTTCCTATGAAACTATTAAAACCGGGTAGAGGTCAGCGCGGAGACGCCCCAGAGCGCCCATTGAGGGATGTTTAACTCCGCCAATCTCCTCGGAAAGACATCGGGGCTAATAGGTGAAGTCACAGCTGTTCCGGCTGACTTTTGCAGCAGCGGCCTCCCCGAGCCCGGCCCGAGGACACGGCCGGGCGGGCGGACCCCCGGCACAGCCCCCCGAGCCCCATCCCCTGCCCGGGGGCGGCCGCAGCCCCCGGTCCCGTCCCGTCCCGTCCCGTCCCGTCGGGGCCGCGCTGGGTACTCACTCGCTCGGCCCTGCCGGCCGCCCGCACCTCGGCTGTCCCCGGCCCGATTAACGAGGTGGGGAGCGGAGCTCTGAACTTGTGCCTACTGCTGCGGGGCGGCCGGAATTCCACCCCCCGGGCCCGGCCCCCCCCCCGCCCGCCCGCCCGCCCGCACTTCTTCGGGAAACTGAAGCTGGGACGCAGGTAGGGTGCTGGGAGGATTTGGCAGGGCGCCTGGAAGGGGATGTGTGCCCATTGCTACTTGAAGGGTTTTCTTGTTTGAAAGGCCGGCCGGGGCCTCGGGACGGGCTGTGTGAAAGGAGAAGGAGGAGGAGGAAGAGGAGGAGGAGGAGGAGAGGGGGGAACACAGACATTAAAAAAAAAAAAAAAATTAAGAAGAAAAAAAAAAATCCGGCTATTAGATTTCCCGGCCCCGCGCCCGGATCTCCCCCCTCGGCCCCCACTCCACCGCCGCCAGGTGCCCCCGGCCCGGCCCCGTGCGGGGGGGGGGGGGGGGGGCAGTCCTGGCAGGGCTGCCGGGCGTGGGGGTTGCTGCCCCCCTCCACCTGCACGGGGAGGGCCCGCCCCGGGAGGGGGCAGAGCTGCACTCGTTGCCCCTCGGGGGGGGGGGGGGGTCTGGCCGCCCCCAGTACGCAGCCCCCCGACGGCGGGGGCCGGGGGCATGGGAGGAACCCGAACCTGTCCCGTTATCCCCGCAAAATCAGCGCGTTTGCTCTCAGGATTTTCGGGAGCGTCCGCTTCGCTTCTTTAAAAAAAAATAAAAATAAATTGGGGGGGTAGAGGGAGGACGGGGAAAGATTAAATTTGAAACAAACGAAGCTCACCCGCCCCTCGCCTGCCAGCCGGGCTACGGGGCGGCACGGGGAGCGGCGTTTCGTTAACACCGAGTCAGCGGCACCCACGGGCGGGGAAAGCCCTTCAAGGGGGCGACCTCCCCCTCCCGCTTAAGACGTGCGCTCTCGGGACATGTGCACGGGCCCAAAGCAAACAGCGGGCCCCCCCGCGACAAACGGCGCATTGTGGAGCGGCTCCCCCCCGCTCCCCGCCCGGTGGGTGCCGCCCGCGGCCGGGCGCTGCCGCTCCGCTCCGGAACCATTGTCTGCGAGCGATGCCACGCGGTCAAAGGGAGAGGGAGGGTGCTTGTTTCCAGGCTCCCGAGACAAACGAGTCCGCCTTTCATCCTTTAAAACGAGGTTTAAATGTCACCTCCACGTCTTTCACGGACGGGGGCGACCCTTCAAAGCGCTCCGTAATAAACGGCCCTGATTAAACGCGTCCCCGCCTGGGAAAGCCGAGGGCCGAGGGGGCCGGGCCCGCGCCGTACGCGCCGTCGGGGCCCCGGAGCGGGGGCTGCGGGGCCGGACCGGGCCGCCGCTTTTTGTGGCGGGAGAGCGGCGTCTGCGAGTCTGGGGCGGGCGGTGCCGGGGTGCGGGCTGCATGCTAAGGGCTCCCGCGGGCGGCCCGGCAAAGGAGAACAAATCGCTGACAAAGGAGGGCCCTTCCAGCCCAGCGCCGTCGTTAGGGCAACCAGCGGGCATTCGCCCCATAATAAGTTCCACTTCAAAGGGTCCCCCATTCAGCGGGGGCCGCGCCGCACTTTTATGAAGTCGGCGCTTTTTCACGCGGCGGAATCATCTGTTTGGTTATTTTTCATCGTGTTTATTTTGCGCCATTCACCCAGCACTCGTATTAAATAAACACGGGACAATCGCTCTGCAAATAACGGGGCTGAGGTGGGAAATAAGGGGGGGGAAAGAGGGGAGGGGGGTGGGGGGGGGGTTGGAAGGGGGGGCCTCGCCCTGCGTGCGTGTGTTTGTTTACGGCCGAAAATACGGAGCGGGGAAGGAATGGGGAGGGGGAAGGAGGGCAGAAATATGGGGGGGTTCCGATGGAGCGAAAGCTGCCGGCGCTAACGCGGCGTGACACCAAAGGTCGCCGCAACTGTATCTTAATAGAGTGTCGCGAATCGCGGTGCACCGCTCCGAACGCGGCCGCTCCGCTGCGCCCATCGCCATGGCAATGCCCGCGGAGAGGGCAGCGGGGCCGTGCGGGGCCGTGCGGGTGCGTGGGGCGGGGGTACGGGCGCGTGCGTGCGTGGATGTGCGCGGATGGGTGCGTGATTGCGCGCGTGATCGCATAGGTGCGCGGGGAAACGCCAGAGCGCGTCTGCATGCGTACGTGCGAGGAGATGTATATACGCGTGTCCGCGTGCGACACGCGTGCGCGTGTATATACGCGTGTGCTCCCGCGCGAGGTGGGCGCAGCTCACCGCGCTCCCCTCGCCCCATGCCGTCTCCCATTCCCCTCGGTCCTCCCCGTCCGTCTCCCATCCTCCCGCAGCTCCTCGCCCCGCTGGTGGTGGGAGCGCGTCCTTCCCGTGCTGCCGGCCCACGCGGCGTCACCGAGCGGCTCCGGGCCGGGGATATATATATATCTATATATATATCTATATATATATATCTATATATATATAGATATAGATATATATATACAGATACCCAAAGCGCCGGGGGGGCCCGAACGCCTTCGGGTGCGAAAGCCGGGGACGGTGCGGGTCGGCGCAGGACACGGGGACGCGGGGACACGGGGACACGGGGACACGGGGAGGGGAAAGGCGCTGTGTGCTCCATGCAGGGCGCTGCCCATTGTCCGACGGCTTTTATCTTTTATATTTCCCATGAATGATTCATGCCGCGGTGGCTTTGTGTCGCGCTCCTTTCACCAGAAACTTCATTAGGAGCGCTAAGTTTTCCCATTGACGGGAGCCTCATTTGGGAGCGCTCTCCTGCTCCTCGCGTTGGTCATTGTCACCGCGCTCGGGACTATTCCCCGCAACCTGCTGCACCGCGCCGCGCAGAGGTGGGGCTGCTCCTCGATACGAAAAACAAACAAACAAAAAAAAACAGGAACAGAAATAATAACCACAGGAAGAAAAAAAAAAATCCTAGGCTCGTTACATTCGTTTCTTAAAATTTCAAGATTAAAGAAGAAAAAAAAAAAAAAAGGAAAAAGGAGAAAAGAAGACTGTCCCTTCGGCCCCGCGTGGCACTGCGCCCGGGACGGCGCTGAGGATGCGGGAGGGCACCAGGACACCTCGATTCATTAGGACCGTTGCTGTTTATGATGATGATCACCATCATTATCGCTCTTATTCCCGCCGAAATATTCACACTGAGTTGAGCGGTGTGACGCTGCGATTTGCTGTTCCGGGGCATAACGGAGGTGAATCGGCGCCGGACCTCCCCCCGTGTTACCCACGCACCCCCGGGTCGCCCGAGGGGAAACCCCCGGCACCCCTCGTGGGAACGGGACGCGGAGCCTCGGGGGGAGGGGGCCAAGGGGATGGGGGGGGGAATGGCACTGCCCCTCCCCGCCCCCCCCCCCGCCGTGCTCTGCCCACCTGCAGAGCCGCACCTCGGGCTGTCAGCGAGCTGTGCGTGACGCGTGGGAGCGCGTCGCTCAGTCACCGCGCGGGGACCCTTCCTTTTTTTTTTTTTTTTTATCATTTATTTCCTCGCGGGGCTCGCAGAGGCCAGTTATCATTTTTGCTAATTGCCGTTCTTGAATTCGGGAGGTGCCGGTGTCACGGAGCTGGGGCGTGACCCTCCGAGCAGCGGCGGGGGGATGCGCGGACACCGAGAAGTCCCGTTTGCAAAAACAGCTCGGGGAATCGATAGCGAAAAGGTCCCCGCCGGCTGCTCCCGGCACAAACGGGGGTTGAAAAGAAATCACTCTTAAAAAATTAATAATTACCCTCAAACATAATAGTACTTAAAAAAAAAAAAACGGGATTAGAAAGCGTGGGGGGTGGAGGGAGGGTGTCGGGTGTGGAGGAGAGCACGGAGGTGATGGGTTTATCCACAACGCAGCACCGCATCCACCGGCGGCCTGAACCACGCAGCTCCGTGCCGCGCCCCGCACTCCGGCAGGAAAGAGAAAATAACGTAATAATTTACAACAAACAGAAGGAAAAAAAAAAAAAAAAAGGAAAGGAAAGGAAAGGAAAGGGGGAGTGGGGGTGAATGTCAGAAAATAAATTAATTCCGCAGCACAAAAGAATCGCGTTCGAGGACACGTTATTGACAATGATAAAAACCAAATAAATTTCACGCACCAAACACATTTCCACAAGCCCCGGGGGGTACGGAAGGGAGAGCCGCCCCCCCCCCCCGCCTCTCCCCCCCCGTCCCCGTTCCCGTCCCCTCCCCCTCCACGACGGCCCCAGAGGACGAATGGCGCTCCTCGGCACCCGCGGGTCCCTCCCCGCAGAGGTCCGGGCTGCAACCCCCCACAGACACTTTAGCTTCCCTGCCCCCCACCCCCCCCCCCCCAGAGCCGCTGGTGCGCGCCGTCGGGGCTGCGGGGAGCTGTGCTGGGGGCTGGGCCGGGGAAACAGCACCAGCGCCAGCGTCAGCCCCAGCGGGACGGGGCATCGCCATCGTCGGCTCCCGCGTTCCTGCTGGTATTTTTTTCCCAATTGCAACGAACGTGTGGCAGCGTCATCCCCGGTGTCAGGCGGCAGCGGGTTCCTCTCATTCCCCGGTGCTTTTCGGGAGCCGTAGGCACGCAGAACGAGGAGGAGCAGTACAGGAGCACCGCATC
The DNA here is from genome assembly GCA_036925125.1 of Oreortyx pictus. NCBI lineage: Eukaryota > Metazoa > Chordata > Aves > Galliformes > Odontophoridae > Oreortyx > Oreortyx pictus. Next base: position 48,672,330 of record JAUPFR010000001.1, read on the forward strand.
TTTTGTCCCTCCTTCCCTACAGCCGTGGTACTGCGGAGGGTGAGAGGTACCGACCGGGTCGCGCCGGAACCGGCGGCTCAGAGGGGAAAGAGAATTACACAGAGCTGTACTGCAGGAGGCAAAAAAAAACGGCGTTTATTTTGCTGCATTGAGCATCCCCCCCGGGCCGGCTGCGGGGCCGCAGCGCTGCTGCATTCGGCCGCAAACCTGTAACCCCCCCCACCCTCAACCCTCCCCCGGCTGTGGGGGCTGCGGTGAGGCCGGGGTGGGGCGGAGCCGCTCTGAGACCTGGGGGGAAGGGGGGGGGGGGGGAGCTCAGGAGGCACAGGGCTGGGGGAGCTCAGGGGACAAGAGGGTTTCGGCTGGGTCGGAAGATGGAGGGAACTCGTGGATGGGGGGGGCTGTGCCTGCTCACAGCCTGCGTGTCGCCCCCCCCCCCCCCCCCCGGCCGCCTCGGCCCGGGGCACCTCCTGGCCCCGCACCCCCGCGGTGGGTGACACGATCCGGCGTGATCCGTCCGTACCGAAATGGGACACGAGCGTCCGAGTCTCTTTAATTAAATTAGTGCCCGTACAAACACCATAGGGTTTCGTACATGGAATAAATAGCGCGAGTCAAACCTGACGCCCTTCCCGCAGCCCTAGGGGGCGGCCCGGCCCCCCGAGGTCCTGCGGGGCGCGTCCCCCTCGGAGCCCGGCGATGCGGTGCGGCTGGGGGGGCTGCGCGGCCGCCGTCCCCCCCCGGCCTGGCAGACGTACCACTCGCTGAGGTCGGTGACCGGCGGGGACAGGGCTGCGGCGCGGGCGCGGGGAGGCTCGGGTTGGGGCTCGATGCCGGGGGGAAGAGGGCCGTCGGGGGGCCCCGGCGCGGCGTAGCCCGGGGGGGCGGGCGGCGGAGAGGGCGGCGGCGATTTGCAGTGGACCTTCATGTGCTTGCGCAGGGAGCTGGGGTGCGTGTAGGACTTGTCGCAGCCGCGGATCTTGCAGTAGTACGGCTTGTCGCTGGTGTGGACGTGGGAGTGCTTCTTTCTGTCGCTGCTGTTGGCGAACTTCCTGTCGCAGCCGTCGAATTCGCACTTGAAGGGCTTCTCCCCTGCCGGCAAACAGCGAGCAGGTGATTACAGCCCGGCCCCGTGTCGTCCCCCCCACACACAACCCGGCGGCAGTTCTGCACCCTCCCCTACGCCCCAGCAGCCCCGTGGCTGCGAGCAGAAGCACGGAGGTTTTGGAGTCCAAAAATGAAAACCAAAACCAAAAGAAACACAGAATCCAACGGCCGACCTCCAGGCAGGCCTCCACCTCGTTTGCCCGCGGCAAACCCTTCATTAGGACTCTAATGACCGAACCCACACAACGCGCCGCAGCGTAACCGCCTCAAGTGTGTGTATCCCGGCACATCGGGAGCAGCACCTCTCTGTGCACAAAGGTCGAAGCGTCACCCCGTGTCACCCCCTGTCACCCCGTGTCAGGGCGGCCGGCAGCACCTTCTCCCCTTCGCACCAGGGGATGCTTTCACCACGGCACAGTGGATTTATATCGCTCTGTTTCTATAGGAACACAGCCCTCCGCTGCCCACCGCCACGTCGGGGGCTGCGCATCCCTCGAGGGGCGGGGGGAGAGGGTTCCCCACTCCTCAAGAGGTGCGCGGTCCCCGGAGAGCTGAGCGCAAGCGGCAGCCCCCCTTCCCCTCTCCCCCCCCCCCCTTCCCCCCGCCCCCAGTCAGATAAACAACGCATAAATCAATGAAAATCCGCTTTCCCGAAGTGTCCTCCAAGGAATAGCAGTAGTCCGCCGCCGTAAATCCCAGCTCCGTCGAGAGATTAGAAAAAATAAAAATAAAAAAAATAAAAAGAAATAACAGAAAATTTGATGAAAGGAAAAGGGGAAAAAATAAAAAAAAAAAGGAAAAAAAATAAGAAAAGGAAAAAAAAAAGGAAAAAGCAAAAGCTCTGAACGCTTGCTCGCAACGCAGCCCAAAACCTCTCCCGAACCGAAGTTTCCTCAGAGGGGAACACCGCCTGCAGCCGCACCCCGGGGAGCCGCTCCCCGAGAGCCCCGACGGGGCGGTCCCGGCGGAGAGCTGGGGGAGAAGCGGAGCCTCCGTTGTGCCCCGACGGCTCCGTCCTCTCCCCGCTCCGCCTCGGGGCTGCCGCTGCGGGCGGAGCGGTGCTGCCGGAGGTGGGGGGGGGGGGGGGGGGGGGAGGGAAGGGGGGAGGAAGCATGAGAAGGGAGGGGTGGAGGGGGGGGAGGCGAGCACGTGCGTGTCCGTCTGTCCCTGCGTCTGTGTGTCGGGGTGCGCCGTCGGATTACTTATTCATGACAAAGTCACATGTCCGACGGCACGCAGGGAAAGTTGGGGGGGGGGGGGGAATAAAAAAAAAGGACGGGAAAGGGAGGAAAAGGCGCGGCTGGGAGGGGCGGGGGCACACCCACCTGTGTGAGTCCGCTTGTGGATCTTGAGGTTCTCCGACCTGGCGAAGACCTTCCCGCAGCCGGGGAAGGGGCAGGGGAAGGGCTTCTCGCCCGTGTGCACGCGGATGTGGTTGATGAGTTTGTACTTGGCCTTGAAGGGCTTGCCCTCGCGGGGACACTCCTCCCAGTGGCACACGTGGCTGCTCTGCTCGGGCCCGCCGACGTGCTCCACGGTGACATGGCCCACCAGCTCCGGCATGGTTCCGAACGTCTTGGAGCAGGGCGTCCCCCCGCCCGGCGGCGGCTCACCGTCGATCCACTTGCAGATGAGCTCCTGCTTGATGGGCGGCCGCATGTAGCGCAGGAAAGCGCCCGCCGCCCCGACGGGTCCGCCCGGTGGGGGCGGCTGCCCGCGGCCCGCGGCCAGGCCCAGCCCGCCGGGGCCGTAGCCCTGCAGCGCCGCGGGGCCGTAGTGCGGTTCGGCGCGGCCGTACGGCTCCGGCCGCATCTGCCCGTTGAGCGGCGGCGGGAAGGAGGCGGAGTGCGCGCCGTCGGCGGGGCCGTAGGTGCCGGCGGCCGAGATGAAAACGCCGTGGGGCGGCGGGGGCGGGAGGCGCGGGGGGGGCCCCGTGCGCGGCGGCGGCGACGGCGGCGGCGGCGGCGGCGGCGGCGGCGGCGGCGGAGGGCAGGTCCCGGCGGGGGAGGAAGTCGCGTCCCGCCGCCCCCCCCGTCGGGCAGCCCGGCAGCGCGGCGGCGGGCGGCGCGTAGGCGACGGCGGTGCTGGCGGCGGCGGCGGCGGCTGCGGCGGCGGGAGCGGCGAAGGCGGCGGCGGCGGCGGTGAGCGCCTCGGGGGCGAGCTGGAGCGCGGCGGGCTGAGCCATGTGCTCGGGGCCGAGCGGCGTCAGCGCGCCGCCGGGCTCCGCGTCCCCGGGGTGCGGGTGGGCCGCGCGGGGGGGGTGGCCGTGCGGGGCCCCCGGGCCCGGGAAGCGCGTCATGTGCGGGTGCGGATGGGGCTGAGCCGCTGCCAAATCCACTAATCTCGGGGTCGGGTTCCTCTTGCTCAAAGGGGGCTCCATAAGGACACGGCCGGGCCCATCTACGTTGGCTGTTGTTATTTTTTTCCCTCTGCCCGCCTTCAAAAACATGTATATATTAAGCGGCTCTTTAACTTCTTTTGTCTGCGCTCCTAACTCCGCGTATCCCCGGCCCCGTTCCGTCCTCCAGCGATTGGCAGAGCGCTCCCCACATTTGAGCTGCACAGTGGGAAATACGGTTCGGACATGGCACCGGAGGGATTGGACGGCTCCCGATGATTGGCAGCGGCCGCCGCCGCGCCATTGGCTCCCTTTCAGGCCGCGGCTCAGCGGGGATCCGCCCCCGCCGCCCCCCACCCCCCCCCCACCCCCCCCCCCCGGAGCCGCACTCGCAAAACTTCGCGCGGGGCCCGACGGGGCGCACCCGACCCCGCCGCACGGGGCGGGGGAGCGTCCGCGGGGGCCCCGGGCTCGGGTTCCCCGGGTGCGGGGTGGGCTGCGGAGGGCTGCGGTGTTCCTTCTGCCGGGAGAGGTTGTCGCGGCCGATGCTGGTGGCTGAAGGCGCTGCCGGCGGAAGGCAGCCAACGTTTTCCTAAAAAGGCGCCGGGAGAGGGGGGAGGAGGTGGAAGGGGGATTCCTTTTCTTTAGAAAAGGGCTGAGCGCGCAGCGGCGGGGAGGCACGCGGCGCACGGGAAGGAGGAGGATGGGGAGCCCGCGCCCAGTGCCCGCGTCCCCCAGCCCCGGGCCTCCCTATCGGGCGCTGATGCGGGGGGTGTCCCCAGGCTCCCTCCCCAACCTCCCCCCTCAGCTCTATTTCAGCCGCGGGGGAACGGGCACAAAGCGACCGCGGTGCCACAGGCGCAGCGGAACGGCGCCCCGTAAAGCTTCGAGATCGGGTCGCCGTCGGGGGTGATGGGGTGGGGGGGGGGGTGGCAAAGGACACCGGGTGGCCTCGGGAGAACCGCCCCACGGTGTCCTCTGCGGGAGCGGTGGCCGCGCCGTTGTTGTCCCCGCGTCCTGCCCCGTCCCCTAATCCGGGCTCCGGCGGTGCACGTCGGGGGCCGGCCCCGCTCCCCGGTGGAGCTGCGTGGTGTGGAACGCGGCTAAATAACGCCCGGCCCTTTACTGGGGATGCCCGATGGTTTTTATGGCACACTAAAGCTTCCCTCCAGCTCCCTGTCCGTCGACACGACTATGTCCCTGGGCTCGCGTCCCACGCACGCACACGCTGGCCGCCCCCCACGCGCACGTCGCGGTGTCACGAGGCTCCGGGAGCGCGCAGAAGGGGAGCGCGGCCCCGCGCGCGCCTCCTCACCCGGCCCTCGTTAAACGCAGCGTGATAGGGATCTGTCATCGATTTAATACGGCTTAATTCGAATCTATCCCCCCGATCAATTTCTTTTTATGAGGGGCCATAAAACAAAGAAAATATTTTACAGCCGAATAACAGGCGGCCGACCCGCGCTTGACGGCGGGGGAGCTCGGACGGGCTCCACGTGGATCCGTGCCCGGCTCCGCGCATCGATGCAGGCGTGGGGTGGGGGGGCTCGCTTCGGGGACCCCGCCGGAGCCCTCTGGGCCCTGATCCGGGCCCGGCCCGGAGGGTTCTTCCCGCGGGCACTTTCGCCTTAATAAACCCGGGCTCGGGACGTCGGCTTCGGAGGGGTTTGCGCTGTGTTGCGCTGGGGCTGCGCTGTGTAAATATATGCTAATGCTCACGAGCAGCATTTACAAACAATCGTCTTTACTGCACGTCTTATTGATGGTTAGGGAGCGGGGAGCGATATTTTACAGCGGCGAAAACGTTCCGCCGGGGCACCGCTCGGAAAAGGGGCAGTTAACAGCTCTCCTCGGTGAAGCCTCCGAATCCACGCAGGTCTGCCCCGAATCCATCACCCCTTCCGGCCCGGCCCATCTGCGTGTGGGCTGCCCCGCGCGTGGGGAGCGGGGCCGGGCCCTCCGCGTGCGTCCTGCGCGGGGCTGCTCCGGCGGCAGCTCCGCGGCTGCTGGGAGAGGCCGGGAGGTGCGGGCAGGGCCGGTAGACCTCCCCAGGGAGGAGGACAAGCGGGGCCGGGCCTCGGGAGGGAGGGGACAGCCTTTGGGACGGGGATCCGCGGCAGAAGTCGCGCAGTTGCCATTTTCAGCGTGCGCTTTGATGGGGGAAGCGTGGCCCGTTTTCACCCCCCCCCCCCCCCCCCCCACCTCGTCCCCTTTGTGGATTTGCTCAGACGGGGGCCAAAATAAGAAAAAAAAAAAAAAAAAAAATCCCTCCTTCCGTTGGTGTATAGATGCGTTCAAAGAGAAGGGCGGCCTCGGGAAACCCGGGGCATATTTTGGCTGCGCCCTTTCCACTCCTTCCTCGATTCGCGGCCGAACGTCGCCCCCGGAAGAAGCCGTTGAGATAAATCAAACGGTGACACTTTGACGGCTTTTCTTGTACCCGCAATATGGGGACCATATGGCATTGTTATTTATGAATGACAGCAGAAACCGTATTACGGCGCCCATCGCGCGCTGTCGCCGCGCTGCTCCTCCGCCACCGGTGCGGACACGGCCAGCCCCGCTCCGGGAGAGGTCGCCCCGGTTCTCCCGTCCCGGCAGAGCCGCTCCGGATCTGCTCCGCAACGGGGACCGCGCGGGAGATGCGCTGCGGGGCCGGGTGCGCAAAGTGCGCGCAAAAGTGCGCGGCCGCGGGCGCTGCCCTTCGGCTGGCAGCGGAGACACAGCGTATACATGCCTATAAGCACAACAGTGAGATTGGCGGGAGGGAGAGGTGCTCCTCCTCGCCTCGAGAGCAGGTCTGGGGGAGGGAAAAAAAAAAAAAAAAAAAAAAAAAAAAAGGCGTTTAAAAGTTGCGGCTTTGGCTGAGATTTTCACGATTTCCCTTTTCCTTTTCACGTGGCGCTGCCGTTGGAGCCGACAAAGAGCTGCTGTCCCGAGGTGCGTTTCACAGAGGGAGCTGCAGCACCGCACATGTTGGGCTTCGCGGGTCAGAGGTCGGACGGCCCCGGAGCGCGGAGCTCGGCCCCATCAAAGCCGACTGCCGCTCCGCATCGCGCCGTGAGAGCGGCGGGAGGATGGCGGCTGCGGCACGGACAGCGCTGCGCTGCCTCTCCCGGCCCCGCGATCCACGGCCCGGCCCGGCCTGGCTCAGCCCAGTGAGCAGGGGAAGGGGTGCGAGGGGGGCACGGCGGAGCGATGCCCCGTCGCCGATTCTCTCCACGTTAGCAGCTGGAGACGATAGGAGAAATTCGGAGCACTTACAGAGGGAGGGATCTCCCGCAGGGGCTCTGAGGGTCGGGAGCGGCCAGAAACCTGCTGGGAAAAATAATAAAAATTAAAATCAGATTCGAAGTTCTGTTCATCCATGGAGGAGAGCTCTGGCCCGGCTCCGGATGCGCGCTCCGGCCGGGAGCTGCCCGAAGCTGGACTCTCCCCCGCCTGGGGAAGAGGGGCCGCGGTGCTGGGAGGGATAAAGAGACTCTCGGAAGACGACCACGCGACTTTGAACTTGGACCGGTCCCGCCGCGTCCTGGGGATGCAGCACTTGGAGGCGAGCAGAGTGCGGCTGGACTGCAATGGTCCCGGCGGAGTGAGAGGGGATGGGGCAGGAGAGGAGGGAGGGATGGGAGAAGGGAGAGGGTGGGAATGGGAAGGGAGGAAAGGAGAGATGAAGGAAGAAGGGGAAGAAGGGAAGGAAGGGAAGGAAGGGAGGGAAGGGAAGGAAGGAAGGAAGGAAGGGAAGGAAGGAAGGGAAGGAAGGAAGGGAAGGAAGGAAGGGAAGGAAGGAAGGAAGGAAGGAAGGGAAGGAAGGAAGGAAGGAAGGAAGGAAGGAAGGAAGGAAGGAAGGAAGGAAGGAAGGAAGGAAGGAAGGAAGGAAGGAAGGAAGGAAGGAAGGAAGGAAGGAAGGAAGGAAGGAAGGAAGGAAGGAAGGAAGGAAGGAAGGAAGGAAGGAAGGAAGGAAGGAAGGAAGGAAGGAAGGAAGGAAGGAAGGAAGGAAGGAAGGAAGGAAGGAAGGAAGGAAGGAAGGAAGGAAGGAAGGAAGGAAGGAAGGAAGGAAGGAAGGAAGGAAGGAAGGAAAATGAAAAGAAAAAGGGAGAGGTAAAGAGAAGAGAGAAAAATAAATAAAGGAAATAAAGAAATAACAGAGAAAAAAAGAAAAAGAAGAGAGGAAAGAATAAAGAGAAGGAAGGAATGAGACCTTTGTACTGACATTCATCTTTTATTTTTCTTTTTCCCTTTTTTTTTTTTTCCCCTCCAAACCAAAATTTCATTTGGGGTTTTTCTGAGTCTTTCGGGTTCCTTTCCGATCTGAGATGCAATCACATTTTTGCGTTTGGTCCCGGCTCTCGCGGAGCGCTGTCCACAAGCAGCACCGAGGCACAGCCTCTGGCCTCTCTCGCACCTCGGGGGCACCTCCAGGCCCTCCTCTTCCAAAACCTTCGCGGGGAGGAAAACAATCTGTCCGCTCTCCGTGCCCGCAGCCCGGGCTGTGCAGGGGCCGGCTGTCAGCAGGCACGGACGGTGCGGGGCTGCGGGGCGGGGCGGGGGGAGGATGAAACCTCGGCCTGGGCAGAGAGCAACAGCACGACACTGCATTTCGGACAGGGCTTGGAACATTTTAACTATTTGGCGGCAGCAATGTGGGGAATCTTCTCTAACAATGCTACACTGTAAACCACACCACCTTTTCCTTCCTTCCTTCCGTCCTCCCTTCCTTCCTTCCTTCCTTCCTTCCATCCATCCATCTATCTATCCATCCATCCATCCATCCACCCATCCATGCATCCTTTCTCTGGGTGCAGAGCGGCTGAGTGCCATCAGGACATGGCCCCTCTGTACCGCCATAACACAGTGCCGCTTTTTTTAACGCTGAAGAAGCCCCGTTCGGGGCTACCCCCACCCCCCAGCTCGTGCCCAGACGTGCTTTTATGGGGGCGAAAGGGGGAGGGGAGGGGGGGAGCGGACCTGCTCGCTTTTCTATTCCCGCCGTGAGAGGATCCGGTTTGCCTGTAACAATGGCCTGGCGGAGGGGGGGGGGGGGGGAGGGGGGGGGGGGCTGGGCCGGTTTGGGTTGGTTTTGTTTGTTTGGGTTTTCTGGTTTCTCTTTAAAGAACGGAACGAGAGCGGAGAGCTCCCGGAACACCCGCCCCGGGACACAGCACAGCGGAGCAGCCCCCGCCCCTCGACGGCCGCCACGGCCCTGTCCGGCGTTCCCTTCTGTGTCCGTTCCCATCTCAGTGCATTTTCCCCCGGCCGCGGCAGCAGGACTTCAGCCCAGCCCCCCCCCCCCCCCCCCCCCTCCCCAACCCCCCCCAACTCCGGCCCCGCTCCCTGCGTCGCTTCGTGCGCCTGAGCCGAGAGGGGGAAGGGGCTGCGGGGTGGGGGAGTGTCCCTCCCTCCGTCACCACCTGAAAAAAGAAGAATTAATAAAAATGAAAGAATCATTTGAAAATAAATAAATAAAATCTCCCTCTCCTCTCTCTCTCTCACCCCCCCCCGCCACCTCCACCCCTCCCTCCCCCTTGTTGATGCTCGAAGCCCCTCGCTTTGTTTGTTTGCTCCCCAGGCGCAGCGGCACTGCCCGTGCGTGCGGCTTCTCCCCGCAACGCCGCCCCTTCGCCGCCCAAAATTCGAGGGGGCGGCCGATGGGGGGGGGGAGGGGGGGAGAGGCCGGGGTCGGGGGGTAGAGGGGGGACGACCGAAGGAGACCCCGGGCGGGCCCTCCTCTGCCGGGCGCCGGGCGCGGCGGGCAGGGGCTGCGCGGCCACTCCGCTCCGTGTCGGGCTGTGCCGGCGGGGGCCGGGGCTGGGGGCGGGAGGGGCGCGGGGCCGTCGCGCTGCCATTAGCCGGGGCCGGGGACGCCCGGATGGACGGGGCGGCCCGGGCCAATGAGCGGGCGCCGGGAGAGTGACCGGGAGCTGTTATAGGGGGCGGCGGGAGAGGGGGAGAGAGAGAGAGAGAGAGAGAGAGAGAGACGAGAGAGAGAGAGAGAGAGAGAGAGAGAGAGAGAGGGGCCGCCAGTCCGGGCGGGGAGAGGGGGAGCGGCCGGGCGGGGAGAAAGGAGAGGGGGAGAGAAGGGGGGCTAGGGGAGGGGAGAAAAATAAAACGCGGCCGCCTCGGCAGCACCGGCGGGATAAACAGTGGCGGCGGGAGCGGGCGGAGAGCGGCTGAAGCTCGGCGGCCCCGCGCCGCTCCGCCGCCCCTGCTCCCCCCTCCCGCCCCCATTGTTTTTAATCCGCCCCGGACCCCCCCCCCCTTCCCCCTCCCGTCCCCGTCCCCGCGCTCTTTTCCTCCGTGGGAACCCGCGGCTGCCGCGAGTCCGCGCCGCGAGATCCCCGGCGGGGCCGCGTGTGTGTGCGTGTGCACGCGTGCGTGTATCGCGCGTGCTTCTGTGCGTGTGCTTGCGGGCGTGTGTATCCGTGTGCGCGTTATCCGTGTGTGTGTGTGTGTGTGTGTGTGTGTGTGTGTGTGTGTGCCGCAGGGAGCGGCGGGGCCGCCTTCCCCCCCACCCCCCCCGCGTCCCCGCCGCCAGCCCCGTCCCTCCTCCCCTGCTCCCCTCCCCTCCCCTGCCCGCCCCCGCCTCGCCTCCTTTAATACACTTTGGTTCTCCGCTCGCCTTTGGACTCTGCGCTGCCCGGGCTCCGGCTCCGGCTCCGGCGGCGGCGGCGCGGCCGTGCGGACGGAGGCGGGGACGCCGCGGCTGCCGGGGGGAAGCGGCGCGGGCGGCGGCGGCCCCGCGCCGGGCGGGCGGCGGCGGCGGCGGCGGAGGAGCCGCGGAGCGGCGGATCGGAGCGGCGGATCGGCGCGGCCATGCTGCTGGACGCCGGCCCGCAGTTCCCGGCGCTCGGCGTGGGCACCTTCGCCCGGCACCACCACTCGGCCGCGGCCGAGATGCAGGAGCGGGAGCTGAGCCTGGCGGCGCAGAACGGCTTCGTGGACTCGGCGCACATGGGCGCCTTCAAGCTGAACGCCGGAGCCCACGAGCTGTCCCCGGGGCAGAGCTCGGCGTTCACCTCGCAGGCGCCCGGTTACCCCGCGGCCGCGCTGGGGCCGCACGCCGCGCACGTCGGCTCCTACTCGGGGCCGCCCTTCAACTCCACCCGGGACTTCTTGTTTCGCAGCCGCGGCTTCGGGGAGGCGGCGGCGGGCGGCGGGCAGCACGGCATCTTCGGGCCGGCGGCCGGCGGCCTGCACCACCCGCACACGGACGCTCAGAGCCACCTCCTGTTCCCCGGCATCCACGAGCAGCACGGCCCGCACGCCTCGCAGAACGTCCTCAACGGGCAGATGCGGCTGGGGCTGCCCGGGGAGGTGTTCGCCCGCTCCGAGCAGTACCGCCAGGTCGCCAGCCCCAGGACTGACCCCTACGCGGCGGCGCAGCTGCACAACCAGTACGGCCCCATGAATATGAACGTGGGCATGAACGTGGCGGCCCACCACCACCACCACCCCGGTGCCTTTTTCCGCTACATGCGGCAGCAGTGCATCAAGCAGGAGCTGATCTGCAAGTGGATCGACCCCGAGCAGCTGAGCAACCCCAAAAAAAGTTGCAATAAAACTTTCAGCACCATGCACGAGCTGGTCACCCACGTCTCGGTGGAGCACGTCGGGGGGCCCGAGCAGAGCAACCACGTCTGCTACTGGGAGGAGTGTCCCCGCGAGGGCAAGCCCTTCAAGGCCAAGTACAAACTGGTCAACCACATCCGCGTGCACACGGGCGAGAAGCCCTTCCCCTGCCCCTTCCCCGGCTGCGGGAAGGTCTTCGCCAGGTCGGAGAACCTCAAGATCCACAAGCGGACTCACACAGGTAATGGGGGAGGCCGTGCGGGAACGGAGGCGGGAGAGTCACGGGGCAGAAACAGAGGACGGGGGGGGGGGGGGGGGGGGGGGGGGGTTGTGTGGAAGAGGAAAAAAAAATAATGCGGGAGAAAAATACCGAGGAGATGAAAAAGGGGGAAAAAATCGGGTAGGAAAGAAATAAGGGAGAAAGTCGGGAGGAAATAAATAGGTGAGGAAACCGTGGAGGAAATAAATAAGGGAACTGGGAGAAAATTAACAGGGGAGAAAATCGGCGAGGAAATAAACGGGGGAAAAAAAAAATCGGGAGAAAAACGAGAAAGGGAGAAAAATAGCGAGAAAATAAATAGGAGAAAAAAAAGTCAGCGATGAAATGGACAAGGGAGAAAATCGCGGAAGAAATAAATAGGGAAGAAAACTATGGAGAAGATAAATAGAGAAAATGAGGGAGGAGATATACAGGGGGCGAAAAGCTCGGAGAGAAAACGAATAAGGGAGAAGATCGGCGAGGAAATAAATAAGGGAGAAATTCGGGCAGGAAAGAAATAGGAGAGAAAATCGGGGAGAAAAAAAAAAAAAAAGAGAGGAATGGAGAAAAAACGAAGGGGAAACGGGCTCCCGAGCAGCTCGCCGCCTCCCGCAGCCCCGCTCCCGGCACACGGCCGCGGGCGTTGGGCTCCGTCCCCGCCGCGTCCCCACGGTCGGGAGTTCGCGTTCGTGGGAGCGGCGCGGATGGAGCGGGGCCTCGGCCGGAGGGGCGGGCGGGGGTCTGCGGGCGTGGAACGCGGCCGTGTGCGTGTGCCGGGAGACGCGGGACTGCAGGATGGAGGAACTGTGGGGTCACGGAGCGGTAGGAGAGCGGGACCGTAGGGTCACGGGATTGTAGGGTCGCAGAACGGTGGGATCGCGGAGTTGTAGGATCGCAGAGGTGTAGGCTTGAAGAACTGTAGGCTCACGGAGTTGTAGGATAACGGGATTGTAGGGTCACAGAGCTGTAGGAACACGGAGTTGTAGCATCTCAGAGCTGTGGGGTCACGGCTCGTCTCGGACCCGCGGCGTCCCCGAGCCCGACTCGGTGCTCCTCAGAACGCGCTCCGCTTTGGGACAGAACTCGGCTGTCGGGAGCCCGCCCGGTCCGTGCTCCGTCGGAGGACGGACAGAGGCTCCGTAACGTCCAGAGAGAGTCCCGCGGCCGCCCCAGCCCCGTAGGAAGTGCCGAGTGCGGCACGACCCTCGCTGGGAATGCTTTCCATTAAATTTAAACGGTGTGAGCAAGGCAATAAAATTTTCTCGTTGGGGAAAAAAAATAAAAATAAAAACGAAACCCACCAACGTAAAAAAAAAAAAAAAAAAAAAAATCCCCGAACCAAAACAAAAAGTGCTCTTAAACTCTCAGCGAGCCGCCGCAGGCCGGCAGCGGAGTGATGAATGGCGGGGGGGAGCGGGGCACGGCTCGGGCGGACGGGCCGGCGATGCCCCGGTGGGGAACGGCGAGAGCCGCGGGGCCGTCCGTCGGTTCCGGAGAGCTCCGTCGTTCCGCGGCCCTCGGCGGGGCTCGGCACCGCGGTTCGGTGCGGGGAGGAGTTCGGGCGTTCGGCGATAACCGCTTCCTCGTGCCGACGCGGAGCTCGCGTCTCCGCGGTGCCGCCTGAGGAACGGTTGGGAAAATGTAACGAAGTGTTCGACGGACGCTTCGTTTGCCCGGCGGACGCGTGCTCTCCGCGGCTGTCCGAACGAGGGGCTCTGCCCGGCCCTAAAGCCGCCGTCAGTACCCGTTCCTCGGCGTGATGCGTGGGGCCGAGGCCGTCTCGCGGCTTTTTCCCCCTCCCCCCCCCCCCCCCCCCCCCCCGTCCGCTCGGCCGCGGGGCCGCGCGGGGCCGGGACGCGCGTGGGGCCGGGACACAGGGGGCTGGAGGCCGGGGCCCGGCCCGACCGCTGCTGTCTTGCAGGGGAGAAGCCTTTCCAGTGCGAGTTCGAGGGCTGCGACCGGCGCTTCGCCAACAGCAGCGACCGCAAGAAGCACATGCACGTGCACACGTCGGACAAGCCGTACCTGTGCAAGATGTGCGACAAGTCCTACACGCACCCCAGCTCCCTGCGGAAGCACATGAAGGTACCCGGCCCCGCAGCCGGCGGCGGGAGGCGGGGGGGCGGCCGCCCCGCTCCGGGAGCCCCGTCGGGGCGGCGGGCGGCGGGCGCGGGGCCCGGGGGCGGCGGGCCGGGCCGGCGGCGGGGGGCGGCAGAGCCAGGGGGCCGCCCCGTCCCCCCTCCACCCGGCGCTCTTGCCTTTGCCCCCCAGGTGCACGAGTCGTCCCCGCAAGGCTCCGAGTCCTCGCCGGCCGCCAGCTCCGGCTACGAGTCCTCCACGCCCCCGGGGCTGGTGTCCCCCAGCGCCGAGCCGCAGAGCTCCACCAATCTCTCCCCGGCGGCGGCGGCTGCGGCGGCGGCGGCGGCGGCAGCGGCGGCCGTGACCGCCGTGCACCGGAGCGGCGGCGGCGGAGGCGGCGGCGGCGGCGGCCACGGCGGCCTCTCCTCCAACTTCAACGAGTGGTACGTGTAGGGCCGCCGGACTGCTCTGCGGCCCCGCCGCCGCCCCCCCATCCCCCGCCGTGCCGGACGGAGCCGCTCCCGGAGCCCGCTCCGCACGGAGCTCCCCGCGCCGCCGGCCCGCGGCCGTCTGTCGGAATCGTTTCTGGTTGGTTTTCTTTTTTTTTTTTTTTTTTTTTTTGGTTCGTTTGTTTGTTTGTTTGTTTGTTTTTACGAACGCTTTAAACCAGCAAAAACAAAAACAAAACAAAACAAAACAAAAAAGGAAAAAAAAAAAAAAAGACTTTTCTAAATGTAACTGCGTGCTGGGAAACAACTGACGAAAGAGAGGAACGGAAAGGAGAGGAAGAAGAAGAAGAAGAAGAGGGGATAAAGCGACGCACGCGGCTCCCGGCAGAAGGCCCCGGGGCGGCGTTGCCTAACGAGCGGCGGACAAAGCAGCTCCGCGGCCCCGAGCGGGAGAGGATCGGCCCCGCTGTGCCCCGCGCCCTCCTCTTCCTCCTCCTTCGATTTCCCTCCGAAGAAGCGAAGGACTTTGTTTCTTTCCTTCCCCCCCCCCCCCCCCGCCCCCTCCTCCTCCTTTATTTTTTTTTATTTTTTTAAATTCACCCTTAAAAAAAAAAAAAAAAAAAGACAACAACGACAAAAAACCTGCAAAAAAAAAAAAAAAAACCCTACGAAGTAACGTGGAAGAAAAACAAAACAGAAATGGTTTCTTTTGTACATGTGATCTCTTGAATATCGTGTTCCTTTCCAAGAGGCGACTTGATTGTAAACCGCATCTCCACCGTACCCGGGGAAGAAGTGCCGTGCCAAAGTCCCGTCCCGCCCCGCGCTGTCCGCTGTTAGCTGGGTGCCGTGTGCTGTCGTAGTGCTTTGCCGTCCGCTCCCTTAGTTCTGGTGGGAAGGTTGTGAGGAAATCAGCGTCGTGCCGTAGGCTTCCCGTCCACCGCCCTCCTCCTGTAAATACCCGTGACCATATTTATCCATTTGTAATTAAATTATGGTATTAACTTGCTACAGAGGAAACAGTATTTATAAAGAATGTTTCTTAACTATAAATATGTACAATTGTGAGCATAAACTGTTTCAGATTTTTTATTTGAAGGTTTAAGTGGTTTCATCCTTTCTTGTGATATGTTTGGAGAGTTAATGCATACAGAAATATAATAAAACGTGTTGAAGCTGCACGCGGGCCGTCGCCTTTTTGTGCCGAGGGCTCGTCCCGGCCGCCCTCGGGTAACAAACGCCCTTCGACGGCGGCCGTGGAGCGGCACGGGGGATGGGGGGGATGAGGGGGGGAGGGGCAGCGCCGCACCCCCCGACCCCGGCGGGGCCGGTCCCCCTCGGGCAGGGCCTCGCACGGCGACGCCGCGCTGCTCTCCGCTGTCTCCGATCCTCCGACTTGTGAAGGAGGCGACGACGCGGCCGCTTCGGGCCGCAGGAGCTCGGGCGCTACCCCGAAGCCGAACCCCACCCCGGAACCGCTGCTCGGGCCCCGGAGAGGAGAAAGAGACCGCGGGCGAGAGCTCCCATTTCCCTCCTCTCTTCTCTCTTTGATTTTTTTTTTTTTTTTTTTTTTTGCTTTTCGAACCAGGATCGGGGTGACGTCGGGACCACCCGCGCCGGACCCGCAACGCGATGGGGAGAGGCGGCGGGCACGGGAGAGCCCTTTGGTACCCGGCATCGCCACGGGACCCCCCCTTTCCACCTCCACCCCCCACCCCCCCCTCACGTTCCGGCCTTGATTTGGTTTTCGGGCTCTGTGCCCTGCGCTCAGGGAACGGCAGAGGTGTCCCGAGCTATGAGGATCGGATAAGTAGGGCTACGCGGGGCCCTGCTCGCTTCGGGAGCATCCCCCAAACGCGGGGCGAGGGGAGGAGGGGGAGGAAGGAGATGAGGGGCCCTTCATCTCGGTGCTGCCGCAAAGTTGGGGCGCGGAGCGGGACCGGAGCGTCCGCCGCAGCCGCTCCTCTCCCTGCTCGGCCATCCCTCCGCTCAGCTCGGGCTCCCGAGCAACCAGACGGCTGTTAACATCCATCTATGTTCTGTAATAATATTACGAAAAAGAAGAAAATTAAATCATTGGCGTATATCGCCTGCCCCTTGGAGAGGTCCGTGGGAAACGCGGCTGCCAGGGTCTCTCTTCGTCCCTGCAGCCGAAATTTCTCCCGGGGTCCCGCTGCAGCGATCCTCCCTCGGCCCGGAGCCGCGGTTCCCGCTCAGTCCCGGTGCCCTCCGTCCTCCCGCCCCGTCGGGCCTCGCCCCGCTCGCTGCGGCTTGCCCAGTCCCACTCCCTCCCCGGGCCGGGGCTGTGCCGGCCGCGGGGCTTGGGATCACTGCTCGGCCCTGCGTAGTGCCAGCTGAGGTCGGAGCGGGCGGACCCACGCGAGCCTCCCGCCCTCCATGTTCTCTCCGAGCTGCCCCTGAACTTGAACTTGGCCCCGGCGGGTCCCGCCCGCAGCCCCCTCTGTCCGCCCGCCTCCCGCAGGCCCTGACCCCGGCCCGGCCTCGCCACGCTTAAGGCAGAGAGCAGTAATTCATCGGGCTCGGGGTGCGGGGGTGCGGCCCGGAGCCTCCTTCTGCCCTGTGCGCGGGTGGCCCGGCCTCGGGGAGCCGGAGCCCTGCTTTGCCCTCTCTTCCCCCTTCCACCCCCAGTTTTCCCCCGCCTCCCGTTCCCCTTCGTCTCTCACACCGCATCAGATGTTCCCAAACCTCCCCGCCCGGCCCCGAACGCGACTTGGGGACAGCCCAGGGGGGCAGCGGGCGGCCGAGCTCACGCCTCGACGGCGCGGCCCCGACGGCGGCCGCGGAGGAGACGGCCCCGGGAGCGCTGCTCGGCCGCTTTCCTCTGGGGCCTCTTCGCTTGCCGCCACCGCCGGTACAGAGCGGTGGGTTCCATCGTAATGTTTATTATTGGTATTATTATTAATCATAAAATTCGCTCCCAACTCTGCCTGGAGACCCCCTGAAGGCACGAAACGATTTCCCCGAGAACCTCTCTCTCCCGGCTCGCTCCTCCAGAGCCAAATCCCGGCTCAGCCCACGACAGGAGCCGCAGCGGGACCCTACCTGCCCCTGCCCCGTCCCCCCCACCTGCTTCGCGGCCGCACCGCCTTTGTTTTGGAGGCGGAAAGAACGCGTCCCAAAGCCACAGCTGCTCGTCCCACCCCACGGCCGCGTCCGTGCCCACGGCCCGCGCCCAGAGCGCCCGCAACCCACCCGGGGAACGGCCGCGGCTCTCCCCGAGCCCGACCCGGCCCGATCGAACCCCGCTGGCTGTCTCGGGCCCGACCTCCCCGAGGGGCTCCCTCGGAGCGTTTTCGGTCTCCCTTTTGTTTTCAGCACCCGCACACGTTTCCTGCCCTGTGTGCAGACTCAGCGGGCTCACCCACACCTCTCCCGGCCGCGCGCGGGCACAGCGAGGTACGTGGATTTTTCATCATCTCCGTGCACAGTTGGCTTTCTGTTTAGTCGCTCGCGTTTCGATCTCGTGGGTATCTTTTTTCTTCCTTTTTTTTTTCTTTCTTTCTTTCTTTTTCTTTCTTTTCTTTTTAATTTTCTTCCTCCTTCTTCCTTCTCTTTTTCTTTATTCATTTTTCTTTTCTTTTTTTTTTTTTTTTCCTTGTCTTACCACCCTCCCCCCCCCCCCCCCCCGCTCCCTCCCAGCAGTCCCTCTCCCCCGATCGGATCCCCCTTTCCCATCAGAGCGGGCAAACCCCATTGTCCCACCCCGCGGGACACGGTGACCCCCTCCCTCCGACAGTGCCATTCCTCCCGAGGGCGTCGGGCTTTCCTCCCTCTCACCCCGGCCGGGCTGGGGGGTGGGGGTGGGGAAGGCTAACACTGGGGGGAGAGAAAAAGAAAGAAGGCGAAGAGCGGGAGGGGCCGAGAGGACCTTTGCGGTGGTTCCATGTCTTTATTTAATTCTACTTCAAAGCGGCCGCTGAGCCGTCGTCCCGAGGGGAGGAAGCGCGGCGCGGAGCGCACAGCCGACCCCGCTCCTCGCGGGCACTGCTCCCGCGGCCCCACCGCTCACTGACGGCGCTTCGGATGGAGAAGCCCCGGCAACGGCAACTGCGACGGGCGAGCGCTGCCGCGGCCTCCCCCACGCGTGGGGATAGCGCGTCCCGGGGGAGCTGTGGGTGTCCGCGAGAAATCGTCGGCACGGGAGCAGGGGGAGGGAATTGGGGGAGGGGGTCCCGTATATGGCCGGGCAGAGGAGTCGGGGAGGAGGAGGGGGGCGGGGGGACAGCTTATCCGAGCGGGGCAGTGGGGGTGGCCCCGGTCCGCTCAGGTGCGGGTGGGCACGGCCAGGGGGTACCCCGGGGAGAGGGGCCGCGTGGGTCGGAACAGAGGGGAAATAAAAGAAAAAAAAAAAAAAAAAAAAAAAGAAAAAGAGCAATTTTCAGTCCAACTTTTTTCTTTCTTTCTTTCTTCTTTTTTTTTTTTTTCTCCTTTGCTAGAGCATTAATTCCTCCGTGTGGGCAAACAGCCCGTCTCTCCGCTGGTTCTCAGCCGCATCCCCGAGATGGAAGTACGGTTAGAACGAGAGCCGCGAGCGCGCCCGACAGCGGCGGAGAGGAGAGCGGCCCGGGCCGGCCCGTGGCGATAGATCCGGCCCGGCCTGTGGCGACGGAGCCGGTCCGATCCGTGCCCGTGGAGCCGTGGGGCCGCGGGTAGAGGCAGGGGTCGGCCCCACGGCGGGGCGGCGCGACGCGCTGCCGGCACACGCTGCTGCGGTATTGATCCGGGGGGAAAGATAAACAGCGAAGCCGGCCCCTGTGTCCTGAATGCTAATGCGAGCCCCTTCCGCATTTTAATTGTTGTTCACTTCTGATTTCCACCGCAAACGTTCGCCGCCCTCTGCGTGGCAATTTCCACCCCCCCCCCCCATCTTTATTTTACTTTGCGAGCTCTCTTTTAGCTTTCTTCCTCCCGTTTTGGTTTCTTCTATTTTTCCCCCACCTCCTGCCGTCGGAACCTCGCCGCGGCTTTCCCACCCGACGCCGGGGACACCAGCTCCGCTCCGTGCCTCGACCCGTCTCGTCCCTCCGCTCCTCTCCGGGCTGTGAGGCGCAGCCACCAGCACACAGGTCCCTCCGGAGCACCCCCCCCCCCCCCCCCCCCCTACTTCACGCGTTGTTCAGAGACCCACGGACCTCATAGGGGCAATTAACCGGGTCGAGCTGACGCGTCAGACAACGAGGAGACACTCATCTCTGATTTCCATCACTGCGAATAATTTTCAAGAAGGGAACTTCTAAAATACGTATACATATATTTCCTCCCTTACCCTTTCCAGGGCGTTTTTTTAGCCCCCGAGGAATTTACTGCGCAGGTAATTTCGGAGGACGCGGTTTACGGCGTGAGTTATTGGGGCGAACAGCCCGGGCCGACACCTCTGTGTGCCCGCACCGCTCCGCACCGCTCCGCATTCCTTCACAGGCATCAAACGAGCCCCGGCCAGCGAGTCGGTTTGAAGACACGGGGAAATTAAAACTAAATACGGGCTTAAAGGGACAACTAACGCAGCGTTTATTTCCCGGCCGTCTCCCGCTAAAAGAAAAGAAATTTCGGGCGGAGCCGTCAGTACAAACAGCAGGCACAGAGCCCGAGCGGCCGACTCGGGCCGGACAGGAGCGGTCCCTCTGCTGACCGCTATTTACTGATGCGTTATTTCGGCGGTGTTTTTAATTCCCGATGGGAATGTCGGCCCGAGAGCGGTGCCCGCAGCCTCTCCCAGCTCTCTTTCCCCATTTCTTTGCTGCTACGAGGCTGCAACAGAAGGAAAACGCTTGCAGCGTTCTGCGTAGCGCCCTTCACTTCTCCCCGGCACTCTGGCATTTAGAGACTTCCCCTCTCGTCACCGGCACCGCTTTTTCCCGTTGTTTTGGCTATGGCGAAGGCGGCTCTCAGCTCCCCTCTCGCCCGCATCCTACTGCCCCGCTGCCCACACCCGGCTCCGCCGCAGCCCTCCCCGACCCCCGTTGTGTGTCCCCGGGGGAAGAAAATCCCTGAATCCCGCAGTGCCCCTCTCCTTATCGCTCCCTCCTCCCCTGCGGGAGGGTGCGGGGCCGCGTTTGCCCGCCTTTGTTACGCGCGCACTTAGGGAAAAAAAAAAAAAAAAAAGAAAAAAAAAGTTATTTGAAAGAAATGAAAAAAATACGTAAAGAGAGGAGAGGAAAACTAAAGCGAAGGATTCGCTTTAGGAAATAGATCGAACAACACCCTACATTAAAAAAAAAGAAATGTATTATATGTCTAAAATAAAACGATCCCCGATAATTATCCCCGAGAGCCGTTCCGCGTCCGCGGACCGAGATCACGGCTGGCTCATCCCCCTCCGAAATGCTCTGCCCGAGCCCGGCCCGACGGGAGCCGTGCCCCTGTATTGCGGCGGGGTTGCTCTGCGCGCAACCTGCGCTCCCGCTGCGCGCCCTGCGGGGTCCGGCCGGAGGCAGCGCCGGGACGTGCGGCAGCCGCGAAGCTGCCGTCGGGGCGCAGGTGTGCGCTCCCATTTCGACAAAGCGCGTTCACATGAGGCGGAGGGCAGCGGGTTCCTCCCCATCTCCAGCTCTTCCTCCAGCAGCTGTCAGAAAAACAAAAACAAAACAAAAAAAAAAAACTAAAAAGAGGGGAGCGGGGGGGGGGTCTAAGATTCTCGTTTTCAGCTTCTACACGCAACGCTGAGGCTTGGCGAGAACGCACGGGAAATCCGGCAAGGCTGCCGGCTCCTTGATGCGTTCCCCCCGCGCAGCCCCGCGGACAGGTGCGGAACCGCCGGGCAGGAGCGCAAAGCCGCCGCGATCCCCGACGGGGCGTGAGGGCCCTGAACCTCCGTCCCTGAGAGCCGACGTGGGGAGCGGGGCATGGGAACGCCGGGCAGCCCCTCCTCGAATCCCTTCTCTGTACACTGCCCCGGGGCCGACCTTGAATTAAATGCCCGATGGGGTTCCCTGAGACAATGGGAACGCCGCTCGCAGGGGTGCTTTGGGGTTGCGGCAGGGCTGGCCCCACGCCCTGCGTGCTGCCTCCGCTCCCTGCGTTATTTGGGGGAATGCGGGAACACGGAGACGGCTCTTGCCCCAAAAAATCGATTCGCGCAAATGTAGCAGCGCGGGAAAGGTGCTAAAATTCTCGGGGCGACCCGTATAAAAATACGGTGAGCTTGCTCCCCCTCGGAGGAAGCACTGAAAACGCTCCGGAGCTCTAGGTGAGCTCGGTGGGTACCCCCGGCCGCGCCGTCGGAAGGAGACTCGGGAAGGGAATGCCGGCAGCTGCCGCCGGGCTCCGGCTACAGATACGCACGGATGCTGTGTGTGTGGGGGGGATTGGGAACGCACGTCGTCCAGCGCTGCGCAGAGAGGGAGCGCTGGAGAGCCCCAGACTCGCAGCCCCGGGGGCTTAACCGTGGAAAACAAATAATTTTGTTTCTTAGATATACGCACGTATTTATATAGCATATATACGAAACAGAAAGAGGAAGGAAGAAGTTGCCTTTGCTCCGACATTCCTCTTTTAATTGGGGGGGGGGGGGGGGGGAATAGAGAGCACCCACAAGCCCTTCCACATTAACGCCCTTTGGTTTTTGTTTCCACAGTTTCTGTTTTCAAGCTCTGAGGCACCGCAGGGCCCTACACAAGTTGACCCACACCTGAAGGCACGAATGGGCACAAAGATAATACCTCACTGCACAGAAGGTGCTGTAAGGTGTGGTGCCGACCTGGTACTGGGACAGCTGCCCAGAGGAACCCGTTTTCTTTGTTTGTACAATGGCAATATTTTCTTTCTGACCCTAGAAGCACAGAAGATGAGGCGGAGGTGCAAAGAAGGAGCTTCAGGAACTTCCCAAATAAAGCCAACTGACTGCTGCTACCTGCCAACAGAAATCTCAGGCATTCCTTTTGCCTTTCACAGTGCTGTGCCTTTAACACATTTTATTGTCCCACCACGCTTCCAGAAAGTTGCTGCGTCCTACCTGGGATCACAGACCGCAGTGTGGGATTTTGGCAACCCCCTTTCTGCTACAGCTGTTAAAATTTATTGCCCGGCAGAACTCATCCATCCCGCAAGCCATGCTGGGTACAAAGGGACTCATTCAGGCTCTGGGGTGACTCCTTGTGCAGCCCCCATACTGAGCCCACCAGAGACACAGCCACGTCTGCCAGGCTACAGAAGACCAACCGATGCCTTTAAGCTGTGAGTACATCATGCATCGCTGTATCGATTCTGTTCCTACCCAAACCAGTGGAAGATACGCGGGAGAATGAAGTTGCAAAAGTCCTGTGTGTAGCCCAAGGTATGGGCTTGAGCACTGAAATATATAGGTAGCACAAAACTTTATCCTAAAATCCACATGAAGGAGACGTAGTTATGAAAGTCGAGATTTTTGTCTTGAAAATATGTTCCTTTAATGCCGTTAAATTGTAATCCTTACATGCAGTCCTGCTTTCCTTCGGGGATTTAAGAGGACTTCAAATAACTCTCTCGATGGATAAATGCCCCTTCCCCTCTGTACCTGCCTGCACTCTGCTAAGCATGTCCCATGGTGGGGTGCGTTGCGAGCCTCCAGATGGACAGCACTCACATCTGTGGTGCTATGAGGAGCTGCTGAAGAGATAATTGTGATGTCAAGGGGTTGGGTGGGAAGAACAGATGAACTCTGAGAGCAAACAAACTGGTTTGATTCAGTATTCCAGAATGGGAAAGGCAAATAGAGATGCCTCAGCAGAGCTGCTTTCAAGGAATGGTTTTGATGAAATCTCAATGGTGTTAGGGGCATATACCATTTGCTCGAGAAGTTTTGCTTTTCTGTTTGTTATCTGAGAGGCTTTGATGTTTGCTCAGCTGCCCCATCCCAATTCCTTGCCCCCTGCTACCCATAGGCACCTCTGAGGCCACGCGCCTGCATTGCTAATATCCAGCCTCCATTTAGGAGCAGGGAGCCGTCTCCTGGGCAAAATGAGACCTCCAGGTTCATTGCTGCTGATCAGAACTGCAGTCGAGGCACAGGACACACTCATACCACGGAGACCGGGTTTTAAAAATCCCATGAGTGTGGGGTGTGTAAAGAGCAGAACGCTCAACTGCTGTTTATTTCCTGGAGGCATTTCTGCACCTTCCGAAGGCTGCACTGTGCAAAGGTGCACCCCATGAAATTCCAGCCCCGGGTTCCGTGTCGGTTTTACGTATGTCTGAGAGGGAGTTTGCCTTGTGCAAAACGTGTGAAAACTGAATTCCAGGCTTATGTATCTATAGAACATACGGAGTGGTCGACAAATGTCAGAGTTCCTCCAGTTCCTCTGAGCAGGCACGCAGATGGCACCAAGCACCTAGAGGTGCTGCTGGCTGTGGGCAGCCAGGAACCTGCTGGGCACTGGGCACTACTGCCGCTCCTCAGAGTGGTTCCCCTGGTCGAGGTGAAGGAAGCATCTGGAGCACCTTGCAGGGCTGTCCCTTTGGCATCTTCCAGCAGCAGATTTGCACCCTGGAAACTATAAACCAGGAGAACTACGTGCTAACTGCGGCATATGGGCAGTAAGCTTGTGTGCCTCAAGAAAAAGGCATCATACGTCTAGTTGGGAAAAATAAAAAGCATATGCTTGGAGCTATTATCATATAAACACAGGGCTGGAATGCAAACCTTTCCAGCACACAAATAAATGGACTTGCCACTCAGCACAGTCCCTGTATACTGAAATTCGAAGTAATTAGAGGACAGATGTGGGGCTCTAGTCTGAACTATTTGTTTTATTTTTATAACGCTCAGGATGTTTTTTTGCATCTTCAGAGGTATTAGATTTCAGATTGCTACAGTTAATGCAATATAAAATTCTGCAGCCATTTGGGATTTGAAGTCCAATGTGGAAAACTGGAGATGGATATTGAAAACAGTTTGTGCTCTTACTTTACCTTACAAGCAGTGCTAGTAGTGAGCTCGTTTTCAAGGGGCTCTGCTGCCCTGAGGCTGGATGAGAGATCCCAAGACAAACCCTGGGGCTCGTAGATGTCTGATGGCACCGCAGTGCTTCCCATAGTGAGGGGCAGAACAGACTGTCCCACTTTACCGATGCAGTAGTTCAATTTTAAGGTCTTCATCTTAACCCCACAGCCCCTGCAGTTCACAGGTTTTAGGGAATACTGATCAGAAACACTGAGTTGTTGTGAGTTGTGTGGCACTGTGAGCAGAACCCCACCTGTGCCTAAAATCTGACAAGCGAGCTTACCTTGATTGTGTACAGTAGGTAAGCAGCAGATGATTACTGTTGTTTCGTACTTAGTGTTGCCAAGTATTTTCAATTTAATCTTCCTTCCTGTTCTCATGTGGTTGATTCTCTAAAGAATATTCTGTATCTTCACATTTCCACAGAGAGTTTTGCCCCCAAATGATTTTCCCAAGTCCTTTTTAGAGTGTTCTTTCATTCTCTGTCAAAACGGTGATGGTCAAAACAAAATAATAGTCCTCTACGTGGAATAAACATCCCAAACCATGGAAGAGTCAGGGCAAAGTTGTCATGGACACAATCCACATCACAGATCAGCGTCCTTCAGTCAGATTTCTTCTCAGCTGCATTAATTTAGACTGTTTCGCTGCACGAACTTTACATTTTGGGAACGGAATTTAAGAAACTTGGCTGGGAAGGTGGATACTTAGCATAGGTTGTTCCCAGCCCAGAGCCTCCAGATACATTGTGCCTATTAAGTTTCTCATTCTTCCATCTACATTTTTGTTTCTAAGAAGCAGAGATTGTATCCTCTTTAGGATGAATAACTTGGAAAGAAGGAATTTACAAGCTCCACAAGATTATTGGTTCCAGATTTCGTTCCTTTCTGTTTCTCCTCTGCACATAGTTTGAGATGTCTTTTCCTTGGAAGTTGAGGAAAATGTACTGAAAACATTAATGCATCACAAAGGTCAAAAGATGAAGCATTCAAATGACAGTCAACTCCAAGGGTTATCACAGCAAGATCTTGGGATCTAGGTTGATTCTCAACGACACAGCATCAAGAACACAACACCAAGGATCTCTGTAGACTTGATTCAGCACTTTGGTTTGTTTTGTTTTGTTTTTTTTTTTGAAGATTTTGTATCACATTTAACTGATCACTTGGACATAAACAAGAGATAAAAGACTTTGCTACATTAAAGAAATTAACATGGAACCCCTCTGATGAATACATAAAAATGTCTGATTCCATAGAGTTAGCACAGCTCTGCTACTTTCATGTTTGTACTCAGTCATCTAGAGACTCTGGGCTTAGACAAAATATCTATTGCTAGTTACAGAGGCATAAACAACTTCAGGAAAATAAACAAAACTTTTGGGCCCCTCACTACAGGAAAGTCTCGGAACCCCTGGAGCATATCCAGAGAAGGGCAATGGAGCTGTGAGGGGTCTGGAGTACAAATCTTGTGTGGAGTGGCTGAGGGAACTGGGATTGTTCAGTCTGGAGAAGAGGAGGCTCAGGGGTGATCTTATCACCCTCTGCAACTGTCTGAAGGTAGGTTGTGGCAAGGTGGGGGTCAGCCTCTTCTCCCACATAACAGCAGCAGGACGAGAGGAAATGATTTCAGATTGCACCAGAGGTGGTTCAGGTTGGATATTAAGAAATATTATTTCTTGGGAAGAGTAGTGGGGCATTGGCACAGGCTGCCCAGGGAGGCGGTGAAGTCACCATCCTTGGAGATGTTCAAGAACTGTGTGTAAGTGGTATTGAGGGATGTAGTTAGTGGGCATGGTGGGAATGGATTGATGTTTGGATTAGATGATCTTAGTGGTCTCTTCCAAACTTCTATGATTCAGAAAACTAGACAAATTATGCATCAGGGATAAAAAGATCCCATAATGTTATCTCATAACAATGACTACTACGCATGCATTTTAATTTAAGTTTGTCTCTACAGGTTAGCTTTGTTCATTTGAGGCTGCACACCAGTGGTATATGCTGGAATGATGTCTCTTCTCAGTTAGGATGGCTTTTCTTCCCTCTTCTCCATTTTCGCATTTCCAAGACAGCAAATCTGGCCAGCTGTGAAGAATTTATTCACTCTTCCTATCGCCCTGTAACAGATGACTAGATGTTTCAATGGGTGATTAAGCTCAATTTGTCCCTCTAGTCCTTATTTTCTAGAAAGTGAAGGTTGGGGTGGGTAAATTTTCACTGTGGTTGTGAATAAAAGAAAAAATAAAATAGAAGTAAATTAAATCAAATTTTATTTTGGGATGAACCTGAGAATTAAAATTGCTCCATGTTTCCTCACTCTTAAAAAAGGACCAAACTCTGTTCCAGTCTGCACTGTATCTGACTGAGAAAGCTCCCATGGAGAGCAGCAGCAGGCAGTGAAAAGCTGACCCTGTGCCAAAGCTGGGGAAGGTTTGGTACTGCGTCCCTCTGTGACACTGGTAGGTGTCATTAGCAGCAATATGAAAGAGGTACAAGCATTTCATCGAAGAAATCCTCCTTTCTCTAAAGAAGTAACTTGAACTGGTGATCTAAAACTAGGGACATAGCTCTGTTAGTACTACTTTTTTTTCAGAAACACATGGAAGTTTGTATTAGTGGATAAAAGTGCCTCAGATTCTCTGCAGGCATATCTGCCTAGGGTGCTTGCTCTAATCAGCTCTCAGTTTAAATACAATTTTCTGTTTTCATTGTAGCATCGAATCATGGAACCATTTGGGTTGGAAGGGACCATTAACATGATACAGCCCAACTTGCCTGCAATGGACAGGGACACCCACAGCTAGATGACAGAATAATAGAATGGCCAGGATTTGAGAGGACCTCAAAGATCATGTGGTTTCAATGCCAGCCACTAGACCAGCTGTGCAGAGCTACATCCAGCCTTGCCTTGAATGCCTCCAGGGATGGGGCATCCACAGCCTCTGTGGGCATCCTGTTCCAATGCGTCACCTCCCTCTGAGTGAAAAACTTCCTCCTAATGTCCAAACTAATTCACCCCCCTTTTAGTTTGAAACCTCATTCCTCAGTGTCTTGAACAAAAAGAAATCAGTACAGCTTTTCAATATGAATTTTTGTATTTGCCCACTCTATAGCAGCAGTACTGTGATATTCTTCAACTAGTTTCCACCATTTCTAGCATGATCATTCAGATCATTCAGACATTCCAAGAACTGCCTAATGCTTTCTCTATATCTATCAGAAAAGCTCTTGAAGTCTGGAGAACATTATGATAATCAAATACATTTCCCCAGGTACTGTTAGCATGGACAGAGGAAGAGGCATTTGTCTCTTCCTCACCTCTGTTTATATCTGAATGAAATTAGATTTCTCATTTGACTGCATGCTTTATGTTTTAATCCTATTTCTCCTTTCCTCAAGAATTAGCGAAGTGTAAATAAAAAGTCATAATTTGGAGCAAAGTCCCACATGGGAAAATCCATACACACCTCAGGTTTTAAGCCAAAGCTAACTTAAACTGTTTACAAAGTGGCAAATGAAACACAGTGCAGCTTGGAATACGTCACTGACAGGGGGATCAACTGTTCTCCCTCACAGATTTTATCAAATCTTCTGATTTGTGCCACTTTAAAAATGATGGAATCCCTGTGCTTCATATGAACAGGTTCATAGGGGCCAGGAGCTGGACATGATGAGATTTATGGGTCCCTTCCAACTCTTATTTAAAAAATTGCACCTCTTGGGGAGTTTTCTAAGGAGGCAGTGTTTCCTCTTCTTCCAAGAAGCAGTGTCCCTGGGGCAAGGCACTGACTGGTGCCAAGTGCTGGCACTCCCCACACCCCGCCTCGCACTGGGCTTGGATGGCAGCACTGGCACAGCAGCAGGGCAAGCTGGCTGCTGCGCCTCTGAGCACAGCGTGCTTGGGATGGCCCCGGTGTGATCCAAAAAGTGCCTCAGTACTTCCTCAGCAGGATCTGCAATTGAATTAGGTGCCTGGCTGCAAAGGCATGTTCCAAAGAAACAGCAAAGTGCTTCAAATTAAGTGCCTGCTGACATCCAACAGGTGATTACCAGCCCCCAGTACTGATCAGGAACGCACTACAGCTGTGAGGGAACCGCTGGGCTTCAGCCCTACCTCATTGCCAGGGCTTTGGCAGCATCAATTGGCCTGAATTTCAGTCTGAATTTGTTTCCAGAGAGTTTCCCGAGTGATAACAGACGGGATAAGAGCAGATGCAGGGCCAAGGAGCACAAGCGTGGCAGTCCTAGGAAGACCTGTAAGCTGTGGGGGCCACGTTCTCAGCCCCTTGGTTGCAGCAGAAGCAGGAATGCATGAGTTATGGAGCCAGAGAGAAGGCAGGCAAGAAGAAACACCCAAATAAAACCTAGGTGGTAGGGCACTCAGCCAGAAGAGGGAAGACTCCAGGCCAAATGTGTAAATAATCCTGGGAAGCCAGAGCAGAACTCAGTAGCTGCACAGTGCCTGGTAGCCCACAGCTAAAAGAGTTTCCAAATTATCTTTTGGGGCAAGGGATTATCTACAGCCTGGTGTCCCACCACCTGGTGCATTTGTGCTGCACTGCATGCTCCTGCTGTGCAGTACATTTGTTCAAGGGTCACCTAACATGCTCGTGACATCAAAAGAAGCATACAATGTATTTTGCAGTTGTTAGATCACTTTAATCACATCTCAATCCTATGCTGAAGTGCTGTTCTTAGTCTCATCTGAGTACTTGTAGTTTTGTTGTGCACTCATATGCACATGTACATGTGCATATCAGGACCCTCTCTCAGTCAAAAGGCTGCATAGATGAAGTGACACCTATTTCCCACTCTAAACCACCTCTGCTGACATCATAACTTGTGCGCTAGTTCAGGCTATGGTCTCCTCTGCCAGGAACCACGAATCATCTTACAATAACCTCTGTAACAGGCTAGGGACTACAGACAACCTATAGGCTAAAGCCATCTCCCTCCATGAGTTAGCTGCTCTGGCCATCTCCTGCAGAAGATGTAGCCCCAGTCTCCCCAGCTATGTCTCGCACAGGAGCCCAGGAGAAGAAAAATTCTTTTCAAAAATCACACCGCTGCCATTTTTATCCCCAGTGAAATGGTACAGTAGTACACTTCTGTTTTGCCTTATAGCATCCCTGACAAAGTAAGGCTGATAAACGCTTGAGGAAGCAGAGCCGAAAGAGTGCATTTAGCCTTCATACTGGGAGTTTCTCATATTCAACTTCTTTACCTTCTTTGGCTGAACACAGTGTAAAGTACACAGCCTACTCAGCCAAGACCCTGCTGCATAAACACGTGGGTAGGGGTGAGCAATAGTCTGTAGGATTGTAGCTACCCAAAAATATAAATCATGGGTACACTGTAGTTTATGGCAGAGGGGAAATACAACAGTAGTTTACAATATATTACAGCACTAATACAATATATTAGTGTTATGGTTATATATATGTGTGCATATATATATATATATATATATATATATTCTGGAGTTGTGGGTGGTGATGTATTCTTTCTTTTTTTCAAGTAATACAGATACACGCCATTATTTCATATCTGCCTCCTGACAGATGAGAAAGCTGATGCATCTAAACAAAACATCATTCGGTTTTAATGGCAACTCCAAAGAGTCAGTAGCTGTGGTTTTCAGACCCTAGCCAGGCGTTTATTGAAAGGCAGCCAAATGTTTACACTCTTGATCTATTTCTACACACACTGTGTCTCTTCCCAAAATGACACTGTGTCTTGAAGATGTGCTGTAGGAGTAAGTATGTTGGAAAAGTAACACTGACATGTGCCATGTCCTGACATTTTTCCATGTGTGGCACAGTCGCTGGTGATAGTGGGAATTATGGTGGATTAACAGAAATATAGGGCTCAAATTCTGTGATTCCAGATTAGGTCTACGTGAAGATCACTGGAAGGAAGATGCTGTTTTTAAAGGAATCAGAGTTGAGACATATTTCTCTGTGGACACAACACAAAGTTAGCTGGTGTAACACCATTTAGGTTTTGAAGGAGCAGAAATAGCAGACAAGTTTGCTGATAAAAGTACGTTCTTAGCAGAGATGGATGCAGACAAATGTGAAAAACTGGTTGCACTCCAAGCATGCTCACTCTGTACAGCAGGTATCACATGCCACCCTCAGGAGCCATGGCCACTCCCCCTGTAGATCAAGTGAACGGTCCTCTGATCTTTCTCAGTGCAAAAGGAGAACTACATCTCTCTTTTCTGCACAAGCCATGGTTCCCAAGGCTTGCTAGGTCAGCCAAGTCTCAAACAGCCTTCCTTGAAACACTCCCAGCGATTTTTCAATAAAGTACCGTCCCATCAAATTGTATCCTCTCATCTCTCAGCCCTTTTGTCCATTGGAAAGGAAAAAAAAACCACAAAAAACAAACAAACAAACAAAAGACCTTTTTTTTAAAGTTTATAAATAAGGATGTATTTTTCACTGCCCTGAGACTCAGAGGTGGTTGCATTATCCTAACCAACAACCCAAATTTGTCACACACTTTGGAATGGAGTAGACCAGGAAGCTGTAAAAGGCAAAAAGACAGGGATAACATGGGCTACAGTTTTGCAACATATGATGCAGTAACTTCTTCTGGATGTTCTCAGAAAACATATCTTATTAATTGCTGCTAGCTGTAAGAGCAGCCCAGAAATCATGTTTAAAGAAGACTAGAGACAGAACATTATCTCCTAAGAAACTAGGCAATAAGAGCAAGAATAGTGGAGAAAATCTGCCAAACATCCAGGCTCAAATAAGAATATAGAAAACTTAATATAAAAAAAAAAAAAGTCAAATTGATTTCAGTCAACTTCTCAGACAGAATCAATCATAGAATCACAGAATCACCAAGGCTGGAAAAGACCTACAAGATCATCCAGTCCAACTCTCCATATATCAACAATAGTTTTCACTAAACCTTGTTCCTCAACGCAAAATCTAAATGCTCCTTGAACACCTCCAGGGTTGGTGACTCCACCACCACCCTGGGCAGCCTATTCCAGTGCCAACACTCTTTCAAGGAAGAAGTATTTCCTAACATACAGTCTGAATCTCCCCTGGTGCAACCTGAACCCATTCCCTCTAGTCCTATCACTAGTTACACGAGAGAAGATGCTGACCCCCCAGCTCACTACAACCTCCCTTCAGCTAGTTATAGGGAGCTATAAGGTCTCCCCTGAGCCTCCTCTTCTCCAGACTGAACAATCCCAGTTCCCTCGGCCGCTCCTCATAAGACTTGTGCTCCAGACCCCTCACCAGCTTTGTTGCTCTTCTCTGGACACGCTCCAGGGCCTCAATGTCTTTCTTGTAGTGAGGGGCACACAGTACTCAAGGTGCGGCCTCACCAGTGCTGAGTACAGGAGGACAATTACTTCCCTGCCCCTGCTGGCAACACTATTTCTGATACAAGCCAGGATGCCATTGGCCTTTTTGGCCACCTGGGCACACTGCTGGCTCATGTTCCGCTGGGCATTGACCAAAACTCCCAGGTCTGTTTCCTCTACGCAGTCTTCCAGCCACTCTACCCCAAGTCTGTAGCATTGCCTGGGGCTGCTGTGGCCAAAGTGCAGGACCTGTCACTTGGTCTCATTGAACCTCATGCCATCGGCTTCAGCCCAGCTACCCAGCCTGTCCAGATCTCCCTATAGGGCCTCTCTACCCCAGGCAGATCAACTTCCAGCCAACTTGGTGTCTTCTGCAAACATACTGAGGGTCCGCTCAGTGTCCTCATCCAGGTCTTCAACAAAGATATTGAAGATGCTTCTCAGGCCATCAGAATACATGCCAAATTTAGGACTCAAGAATTGAAACTACGTGGGATGTGATCTTTAGCCCTTAGGAAGTCTTGGTTGTGCGGTTATGAGGACTTCTATTTCAGAGATAACAAAGCACGTTTATCACATCAGCAGGCAAAGTTCTATGAATAGACCAAGAAAACCCCCCAAAAAAAACAAAACAAAACCAAAAAAGATAATAAACCTTAAAAGAAATTGTAGTTCTGCATGGTAGAAATCCACTTGGACACACAAAAATGTCATCATAGTCACAGCTTAGGAAAAATCTCTTTACCATGAGGGTGATCAAAGACTGGAATGGGCTGCCTAGGGAGGTGGTTGATGCCCTGTGCCTGTCAGTCCTCAAGAGATGTTTGGACAACATCCTCAATAATGAGCTTTAATTTTCGTTAGCCCTGAAGTGCTCAGACAATTGTACCGGATGATGTGGGACACAAGCCCCATGTTGTGCCAGGCTGAGGCCTGGAGATGGCTGGATATGGGTGGAGCACAGCAGAGACAAAAAGGGCCCTGGTCCCCTGGGTGGTGTGAGTGGAGGTCCTGGGGGGATCCATTGTGGACAGCTGGGTTTGAAGGTGTCCTCAGGGAACTGTTGAGAAGTCACAGGTCATCAAATCCCATGCTGGCTGAGGCAGGCAGGGCCCTATGCATCCCTGTGTCCCAGCCCCTGCTCCAGCAACACCACCCAGAGCAGGGTGCCCAAGCCCATGGCCAGGTGGTTTCTGGACAGCGCCAGGGAGGAGACCCCACAGTCATTCTGAATAACCTGTACCCACTCTTGGGCAGCCAAAGTGACCAAAGTCAAAACCAGAAACATTAGACTGCTCTGGAATTTGAGGTATTTTCTGTAAAGACACTTTTTGAGGAAGTTACTTAATGGGAAGTGTGCCGTATTTTCATCTAATCAACTCCAGCCCTTGGCAGCACAGACCAGAAGAGGTCTAGGAACAGATTATAGGTGACTGAGAGCAAGGAAAATGCACATAGACCTTTGATTTACCCCATGTTTAGGAAGGCAGGCACTCGTACGTCATCTCTAAATAATGAATACACCATGGCATCACTGAAATGTTTCCTCACAAGAACAGCATGTTTTTGGCCGGCTGCCCCAGTTCACAGTCAGGGGAGAGTCAACAGCTGTGCAGTCAAGCACCCAATTTTGTATGCAAATCTCTACTTTCCAGTTTTTGAAAATTCAGTCCAGATTTCCTCTCATTCTGAGATTTCATGTGTTTGCAAATACCAAACACACTGACTGAACTTTGGAAGAGTCTCTCTGTAAACATTCCATATTTTTTCTTGCAGACTTCATTGTTACAAAATTAGAAATGACGTGGAAACAAAACCAGGTCAAAAACAACTGCAAAGCATGCAATTTCTGTTATGAATCCATTTCTCATCATATGACCTCATATTTTTGAAGTGTGCCAAAGTGTTGTTTTGAGTTCAAATCTGTCTCAATCAATATGAAAGACACACCAGAGTTTATTGAAAGGAAACAAAACAAAACAAAACAAAACAAAAAAAACAGTGGAAACCAGGATTAACTTTTGCTTAAATCTCATATTGTATTTGATACCTGTGTCTGTTACTGGTGGTATGGGACATTCTGGATATTTTTACTACAAATGCCTACAGAATCACAGAATTGTAGGGGTTCAAAGGAACCTCTAGAGATCATCGAGTCCAACAACCCTGCAAAGCAGCTCCCTAGCCCAGGTTGCACAAGTAGGCATCCAGGCGGGTCTTGGACGTCTCCAGAGAAGGAGACTCCACCACCTCTCTGTGCAGCCTGTGCCAGTGCTTCGTCGCTGCACTGTGAGGAAGTTCCCATGCACATTTATGCAGAACTTTCTATGCATCACTTTGTAACCATTTCCCCTTGTCCTGTCTCCACACACCACTGAGAAGAGTCCAGCCTCATCCCTTTGCCTCCTTTACCTTACATATTCATAAACGTGGATCGGATCCACTCCTTTATTACAGGAGTATAGTAAAATGCCTGTATTAAAAACTAGCAGCAATCCAAGTTATGCACATCCAACAGGTGATAAAGATACTGCTTAATGCTTAATGCAGCCTTTAGCAAAAAACATCATTAAAGTCTGGTATGCCCTGCTCCCTGCAGCTGAAAATTAATAATCTGATCTGGTTTTGCACCACATGGATGCGAACACTATGTCCTGGTTGCTTTCCTTTCCTTTCTATATCAATATTTACAACTGTTACACCTTCCTAAGAGGACACTAAATATTTCTCAATAAAGTAAAAGTCCTTCTGGGCTCTGGATTACTAATGACTTCTCCTACTCCCTTATATTCACAGACATCCCAAACTTCCTAACTCCTAAAAAATAACCCTATATAAATGTTATAGACTGCTAGTAAAAAGACTAATATACTAAAGTACCTCAATTTTCAGAAAGTGTAATCTATAAAATATACCGGGTGCTGCATCTTTCCTGAGGGTGTTTTCATTAACTCAAAAACATATTTAATTAAGGTCTTGTAAATTGCAATAACTCTGTTGATAAGAGCTGAGTAGTTCTCGTATCAGTGTAACTGGCTTAAATATTTTTTCTCCCTTCCACTTTGCATTTTGGGAGAGAAACTACCATTGCTACAGCTGGTAGAACAGAAGGTAGAGTAGTCAGAGGGTTTAGTCCGTGCTGCAAGCTCTTGCAGAAGAACAGATTAGATTACAGGTGTCTACTCATGATAGAAACATTTGCAGAAGACTGTTGTTGAGAGCATTACATTGACGCTGTAGTCATCTACATAGGTCTGATGTTAAAAGTTTCATTTTCCTTGAGATATGCTTCTGTAAGGGAGATGATACAGCAAGCTTTGGGGGACAGTATCAATTTCACTAGTGTGCTTTGCAGATGAAAATGCCTCTCTGTATGAGTCAGAAAACTGTTAGGATTGCACCAACAGCACGTGTATTTCAGCAAAATCATTGGTGCAGATTTTTGAGAAGCAGAATTGTTGCAAATCACATATCTGTCTCTTCCCACCCTTACAAGAGGACCCCATACTGCAGAGGAAGCTCTGATGGGGGAGAGGACAGAAGGCAAGATGGGGTGCCCAGATGTGGCATGAAGGGAAGGAGTGGAGGCTGCTGTGGCCGGGCCACCATACTATCGTGTGCCTCCAAAGGATCTGCATTGTCACCCACCCCCAAGATGTCCCCGGAGTTTCCCTTTTGCCTGGGATTGTAGGACTCAGCCCCATGGACACAGGGATGTGTGACTTGTAGTCATGAGAGTTGGTCCTCTGAGATGGCATATTTTAAGGAACAAGTTGTTCACCTGTGTTTATTGATAACATTAGTCTACAACACTTCTTATACAACTATGTGAGCTATATCAAGCAAAATAAAACAGTAACCATTTTATGTAATTAGCAACTTGGTATTTGCTACAGGCTTCCTTGTTGAAATAATTACCAGATTTCTACTTTATTTTCTCTATCCACAAAATACAGATATGACTTTATTTTTTTTATTATTATTATGTGGGGGGAGGAAGGGGATTAAGCAGTTAGCACTTACATGACGCTTTAAAATGCTCCATGCTGTTTTGGTTAGCAAGTCATGATCTTTATTGGTGAATGCACAGCGAGAGACAACCAAGCCTCTACTCTGCTTTTATGTATGCACCTGTGCAACATGCATTATACCTGTGTGACATGCTTTATACACTTTCATAAGCTGCAATTGCCTCAGCCGCAGCATGTTTTGCTTTATTTTCCTGCTGGAATTCGGAAATTAGCAAACAAGTCTCAAAACAGGCTTAAAAACCGCTTTAGAGGAGTATTTCAGTGGCAGAAAACAACGGAGCCTCTGTCTCCATATATCTACTGCAGCACTCAGCCTCTTCCCTGAGGTGTTGGACTTCAGACACATTTTATTAACATTCTGGAGTTGTACCCTCCTGACTAACCAGCCATTAGCTGGCTCACTGATCCTTAACTGCAGCTCTCTCTCTCTCTTATATAGGCAGCATTTCCCTTAGGTTCCAAAATAATTAGTCTCACGGCTATGGATGTGATTTCCGTTTAAAGGCATGCAGAAGCCACACCTCCGTCACTGCTGGTGAGCATCCTCTTGCAGCACCACTCCTTCGCTGGTTGGTATTCATAGAGCACCATATTCTAATTCTACTTAATAATTAGGCTAATACCAGTCGTCCTTACATTTGCCTTCCAGTGCAATTTTCGGCACAGTAAGCAAGGAGTTACCCACACAGCGCTCCCATAGCAACATGTTATTGTTAACTGAAGTTGTGTGGATAGCTCCATGCGTTAAAATTCACTGAGGGCCAATTCAGCTGTCAGATACACAGGGGCAACTCCCACGGGATGTCAGCGAAGGCTTGGAGGGCAGAATAATCCTACAGAAGCTCAACTCTGTGCTGCCGTAAAGCATGGACAAGCCAGCGCTGTAAGCAACCCTGTTTCAAACTGCAGAGATAAAACCCTGGTTTTTAGGTCAAGCTTGACCTAAGGGCTTCATCCCTATAACCCGTTTGAACACTGTTTTTCCATTTGTGTTCTCCTGCAAGATGGGACACCTCTGTACTAAGGAAGTGATGGTGTTTTCTGATGAACTACAGGCACTACAACAGTTTCCTTCAGAGAACTGGAAAGCACCCACTCTTCATTTCAAAATGTAGGAAAAAAAACCACAGCACTTCACGACGCTGTGATTGCCTTGTAGGGTTCAGCTCATTTCATACCCTAAGGTCAAGGTAAGAGTAATGCAAATACTGACCAACTAGCACAACCAAACTATTTTATTTATAGCATGTGTATGAGAACTTCCGAGTCACACCCTGAACCACTGCACGAGCACCTGAACATCTGGTCAGCCATGGAAGCACAGGTGAAAGCGATTCACCTGCATGACCAGAGCCAGGCTCCACCCCTCTTAGAACTCATTTAAGAGCTGACTGCCACTAAGTATGGGTTGCTTGTTGGAGATCCCTTCTTTGTGGAGGTTCTTCCCTGTAAGCCTAGATCTTTGGAGATGGGTGAGCATTCATTTTCCTTCTTTTGTAACACCTCCTTGTTTGCCCTGGCCTCTTTGCTTTTACAACCTTTACAGTGTGGTAGTAGAGTTGCTATTCTTACCAAGCCCTTAATTTAGGGAAGAGAAATGAATGCAATGAAAACATGGTGCCTGAAGAGCTGCATATTTTTTGTGACTCTGTAAACCTTTCCTGACCACTTGGTAGTCTAAAACTCCACTGATTTATTTTAATGACATCATGCCTTTTGTTTAGTGGCCTTCAGTTGATAGGATGTGTCAAAAGCTATCACAGTAGCAGCGTGATAAAGGCACTTAGTTACTGAAAGGGTAGATGCCTAGTTAGTGACTTTTGCTTCTCATAGGTATTGCATTCTATAATTGGAGAGTCTACAGGAGTACGTTCTAACTCATGCTTCTTGAAATCATGAAGGGGTGAGAACAAAATGTGAACAGGCAGACAGTGATAAGTCCCAACAGAAAGTGCTGCATGGTGTCAGTTCCCCATTACAAAGGTGTGAGTGCTGTGCTGGGGATTCACTTGGGCTGACCATTCTCCTCCTGTGCCTCTGGGAATCCTCACACCTTGCCGGGGGTCGGCAGGACCAGGCACACTGCCTTGGCCCAGATTCCTATCAGTCAGTGAGGCTCTGCTGCAGGTACAATTGCACATGTCATTTTTAGGTGCCTGTTTCAAATACAGTCACCTACAGCTGCAAACACTGTAATTCAGCTACCTTACCTTAATTAAAAATACAGCAGTGTAACATAAACGTCTGAACACCAGCTCAATGTTAGCTCAAGTGTACAAAGCCAGGGAGGGATGAAGTCTTCTTAGTCCCCTGGGAGGAGTGTACATCTAAAATCCACTCATTTATGTTCTTTCACCTTTATTTTTAAATTCCATCTTCCTTGATAAGTCATTGTAAATGTCCATTTCAAGCGTTTCCTTTGATCTGTCTTCCCAGTAATTAAATTGCCTGCTTTTAAACTGCCATCATTTATAGTAATCCTAATTAAGACAATTTCTCCAAACTTCAAATGCTGGTTTTGAATTCTGGTGTGAAGAGAATGAATAATGATTCCCCATGTATTCTCTTTAACAGTACGAGGAAATCAACCTCTCACCTGCCATGTTGTTAGCTAAGGGAAGTGGCTGGATTATGCTTCTGTCTCATAAGACATATCTAAACTGCTCTACTTTAGCTTACTACAAACATTGAATGTTGTATTTTTATGGCATATACAGAGCACTAAATCACAAGATAGCTTATGAGCAACTGTGACCTGTCAGGAGACAGCAAAAAGATATGTAATGGAGACATCCAGCTTCTAAAAGTCTACTGAGGCTGTGGAACAATTATACATTATTATATTTACCTCTTGCTTTTATATTTACATATCAGAATGCATGTTGAAGGGCTTAATTGTGAGTCTGTCAAAAATAAAAGTACTTTTTGAAAACCAAGCCATGCAATATTACAGGGGGAAAAAAAAACGAAGAAGTCCTTTGTTCAAATGGAAATACAGAAAACAACGTTGTTTAAGTAGGATTTTATTTTCTTCTACTCAAGTGATGAAGAGGCTTTTGTAAAGAAAGGCTTTCATCTTAAACATGCTGTACTCCATCACAACATAATTACCCTAATTTGTATTCTGCTGTAGAAATAGGCTTTTTCAGCTTAAACAAATTAAGCAACAATCACTAAGTGTACATGACCAGCATTTTTTCAAGTAACCTGTTATCAGCTCTGGCTACGGTTTTATCTTGATAAAATGGAAATCCTGTTGTATTTTCCTACTTTTCCCCTCAGGATTATGTCAGTCAAATTGCCTGAAGAGGCTCTGTGATTCATGGGCTGGAGCAAGGGATGGAGTACTTGGGGATTATTTCTTACAGCCTTACTAAATCATTCTGTGATCCGGGTCAAATCCTTCCTGCCTTTGGGCTGCTATTTGGGAGAAGGCCTAAGTAGGTACTTAACTCCAAACACGTGGATGCCCCGGCCACGCTCAGAAGGCCCTTTAAACAGATGTGCGTGCTCCCTGGTGAGTAGTGGCTGTTCTGCTGCTCTTTTCCTCTGGCTTTGGATGGTACTTGTATCTGCTATCTGTATTGGTGCTATTTGTCCTTTATCTGCGTAACTATGGGTATCCTTGCTGTTTGCACACATTCTAATTATTAAACGAACTCTGGTAGCTGATCACTTTCTTTCAAATCTTCTT
This sequence comes from Oreortyx pictus, assembly GCA_036925125.1. Taxonomy (NCBI): domain Eukaryota; kingdom Metazoa; phylum Chordata; class Aves; order Galliformes; family Odontophoridae; genus Oreortyx; species Oreortyx pictus. Next base: position 48,711,125 of record JAUPFR010000001.1, read on the forward strand.
TCAGTCCTAGTAGAGGTTGATCCTACAAGCAGAAATCCTGAGCCTCCCAGCAGGAACCAGATGAATGGAAGGGAATGTAGCTACTTCCAAAAAGAATGGGAGTTCTCATGGCTCTTTCTGAAGTCCTTCAGAAACAGAGCTCACCAGGCAGATATGTTGGTTGGATAGCATGTGATCAGTATGTTTGTTGTGATCTCCTCCAGCACAGCTGAGATCAAATGTCAGAAACACAGGAATTAATGGTGGTGGTTGGGGAATGTCACCTTTCCCAGCCCTCCCCTTCTTTTCCAGCCATCCCTTGCAGGACTTTCCTGTCTTCTTCAATCCTCACAGCCTGTCAGACAGTAGCAGCCAGAAGGGAAGGTGAGCTGAGGTGGCCACAGCACAGGGCAGTGCCCTCACTGGCCGGGCGCATTCCCACGGTAATTGAGCAGGGGAAAAAAAAAAAAAAGCAGGGGTTGTGATAGCAACAGGTCCCTTAACAGGCCATCAGGTTAGAGGTCATTTGAGGAAATCCAAACAATTCAGGACTGGGCACAAGCACATTTATGATGTACCTCAGACCCATAAATGGGCTGAAATGGAGATCCTGAGCCTGAGCAGAAGTGTGAGTCGAGGTCCCAGGTTATGCAATTAGGGCCCAGTACAGCCTTCCCTCCCATCTCACCTCACAAACTCTGGGTTTGGGAAGGTGCTTGCTAAAACAAATTTGGGTTTTAGCCAATCCATCTGGTTTCCAGGGTTGCTCCTCAAGTCTGTAGCTCTACCAGATAATGAGGTATTAAAGCTTCCCTCAAACTATTCAGTGCTTGATGAACGCTTACTTTACTGGGAAGTGGACACATGGGGAATCATCAGGCAGATAGAAGGTAATTATTCACAGCTGACATAATTCTGGGAAAACTGAACAGTAAATCAGGATCAGGTACATCTACGATGCACTTCTGACTAGGCCTGATGACCCACGGCTGGGCTGAAATGGAGCCCCTGGGCAGAAGGGAGATGGTCAGAGCAATTAGGGTGCATGGGTGCACTTGGAGCCAAGCATAGCCTTCCTCAATTCCTCTCTGGGCTGTGGGTTGAATGGATGGAAGCTCTGTTTCCTTCAGAGACAGAAGAGAGTCTTATTTGTGCTCAGGCACTCCTGAAATCAATGCCTCAAAATCTTGTCATTGTTAGTTCTACCACCCTTTGAAATATCAAGATCTAGTTCTTTCCAGCACCATATGGTGAATCCATAGCTCTCCCTTGTCATCACTGGATCCAAGGAGGAATATGAAACTGTGGACTCTGAGAAACTGATACTAGAAGAAAGCTGCAAAGATTTAAAGGGCTTAAGTGCCCTTCACAAAAAAAGTGAGGACCAGTCAGGAGCATCTTCGTGGCTGATATGAGGATTATCACTCATGTATTATTATGTCATGCCACATACAGGAGAAGACATTAATCATTCTGAGGAAAATGGGAAGGAATTATCTACAAAAGAGATACCCTTGTGTTAGAGAGCTGTGATGAAGTGAATGTGCTGCCTGACCTTGAAATTCAGCCTTCCTGGATTCTTTTTCACAGGTTTGAAATTCAGAGTGCTTCCAGCAGAAACTAAGAAGAGATGGATGCAAACACAACTCTTCGTCTCTTACAGCAAGACAAGATGTGATTCACTAAAGACTACTCCTATTGCTAGTCCTGAGTGCCACCACCAGGTACTGACTTGGGCAGATCTTTTCTCTCAGACCTTTTCCTCTCTCAGTGCTCCATTCCCATTGCTGTGCTCGGGAGGGTGGTTGTTCCAAGCACCTATGGGCAAAGCCTCCTTTCCTCTTGAGTAAACCAGGTTGCCTCTCTCTGCCCTAGGCTTTCATTCCCTGGCTGGAATCCACACTAATGATTTAGCTCTGCTAAAATTACTGCCTCTTTTAAAGAAATCCATCTCCTCCTTTAGCTTGTCTGTGCTCAGGAATAGCAAATTCCATGAGCAATCTTGCATTCAAATGTACTACTTTGTTTACTGAGCAATGAACCTCCGGGGAATAAACACTACAGTGGGAACGCACCAAGCCTCAGTGCTTGACAGCCCAGGCAGACTTTGCACAAATCTTTGTTAGCTCTGACAACACTTTTTTTTTTTTTTTTGGTAATCAAAGGAATTACAAATTTGTTAATCCCTGGGGTTAATGATTTAGAAAGGACCAAGAGCTGTTTAAAACTGTATTCATATTACAAGCAGGCAGTACATTTCAGACTTCTAGTCAAGCTGCTGTCACTCCATGTGGACAATGCCACAGAGAAGAGGCTCAGAAAAATTCTGCCTATGTGCTAGAGTTCCTCATTGACTTTCAGGTACAGAAAATGCTCCAGACCTCCCTGAGCAGATGACTCTCCACTCACCCAGAAACTCTGGCAGCATAATACAGGTGCCAAGCAGCAATCCCAGCTGGAACTCCTTTAGCTTACAGAATTGGTACTTTCTTTGCTTTTTCAGCACACAGAGCAGAAATTCACTCTCCTAAGGTTAGGACTGCTTGTTAAAATGCAATTACAGTCATTAACATAGCCTCCAAATTTGTTTTCCCTTGACTCCTCTTCCCAGCTCTAGCCACAATTACCGCAAAGCACACGTTGTGTAAAACTACTAAGGTAGTATGAAACCTTGCAAAGTAATCCAGTAATGACTCAGGCTAGACTATGATAGACTGAAATCTCTGCTTTGTAAAAACCCTTTTCTTTAACTCTAGCATAAAGTGAGCACCTTAAGGAGGTGGTCAGACCTTTAGAGTGGGGAACTTTCAGCCCTCCTGAACCCACAAGTCTCTTTTAAGTATTTGTTTAGGCTCATTGCTTACCTATGGACTAGATCAGTATGTGTTTTTGTTGTTGTTGTTGTTTCTTTTTGGCACTCCAAATTTCACATTCTCATCCTTTTCCTCCCTGTGGAGCTCTCTCCAGTTGTCTGGATCTCTGTCATCTTGATGCAACTTTGCAGAATCTTCCTGCCCATTAAATCACAGGAAACACAATTCCCACAGAGGCATCACCCTGCAGTGTCAAAACTCTTGTGATTCCTGTGCTACTAGTGTAAGAAATATCATAAAACAGCATCACTTAATTGCATCCAAGTATGAGGCCTTTCCAAAATGTGCATGTATCCTCCTTGGTTACTGGTGCTATTTTGGGCTGTGTTTCACAAACTGCTTCAGTGGTCTGGAAGTTGTGTTTTTTCCCACCCTTCATTCTGCAACCCACAGACTCTGTATGGGATCCAGCAAACTCTAAGGCAGACAATGCTTATTTTCTTCTAGTTTTTCCATTGCAGTTCTGTCAATAAGTTTTAAACATCCTGAGGATGTGAAAAAGTTGGAAGCTGCTTCTGATCTAAATTGTCAGTCTAGAGGAAACCAGACACAGACCCCAAGACAAAAGAACTCTCACCCTACCAATGTAAGAGCTCCTTCATGTTTCCCCAGGCAAATTCACACTGAAATAAGCATTTTTACTATAGTGTTGTGGCACCCAGTGCATCGGTAAGGCTAAATGTCCCTGACCAGCTGCACCTAGGGCCTCCACCCACACCCTCCGTCATTGTCCATGAGGGTCCATTTAAGATTAGGGGTGAATGCTGGTCTTGTTCTGAGCTCCACTGTAGCTGTACCTCCTTCCAGTTCTGCCTCTGGCTGCTCCTACTGATGGGGCTACCAGGACAGACCGATGCCTGAATCATCTTCTTGTCTTGACTGGGACAGTATTTGGCCTGTGTTCTGACCCTGGGGAACTGTGCCCTGGTGATAAAGATGTTTTCCATCCTAGGTCTCCACTTTGTGGCTCCTGCCTGATAAAGATGTTTTCCATCCTAGGTCTCCCCTTTGTGGCTCCTGGCTGGTACCTGGTGTTCCTTTGGAGTGGCTAAGGGAGTCTAGGCTGATCCTTTTAAGCTTGAGGTCTAGCTATCTGGTGAAACGAGATTTGGGCTGGGATGAGGCTCAAGCTGCATATGGTGGGTAAGTGTGGGATAATCAAGCCATTCATGAGTGGTTCCTCAGCTAGGTGCAGGACTTGGGGGCTGAACACATGGGTTCCTTGAGAAGCCTCATAGTGTGGGAAAGAGATCAAACCATCCTGAGACCATATAGGGTGGATAAAGGCTCTGACCTCCCCTGAGGAAACTCTAATAGTGGATGAGTGCTAAGCCATGTTTGAGGCTAGCTGGGGAGGAGAATGTGGCCTCCCCAGTTGGAGTGGGCAGAGGTGAAATCAAGGTATTACCTTAGAGCTGGTCTCCTGAGGAGGGAGATCCCTGGACTCTTGAGGCCAGGGGTATCCCTGTGCAGTCTGGAAGGCTGGAGAGAAGAGTCAGGCCACCCTGAACAGCATCAGAAGTTAGTGGTTGGAGTGGCTGAGGTGGTACCGACAAGAAACCACACAAGCCTGGAAGTTTCAAGTCCTCACCTCAGCAGTTGGGTGATTCAGGCTACCTCAGCATGGGAGTCAGGATGAGTCAGGCCCTGGGTGGCCAAGGGTATCACAACGTCCCAAAGCGGGCCAACCTGAAGCATGTGTGAAGGAGCAAGATCACCTCTGAAGAGTCCTGGAGGGTGTCCCTGTCACACCTGAAGAGCATCAGTGATCTCAAAGCCAGAGCAGCTGGGTATGGGGATGAACCATGGTGCCTTGGAGGAGGACCCTATCCTGGCTCCCCAGTGTGTGTGGCTCCTCTGGGCTTTGGGGTGTCCCTGGGGCTTGATGACCCCCAGCCTCTCACTTTACAGTCTTGCAGCTGAATGTTGCGTAAAGGATCTTCACAGTCAAGATTTTTCCATGGGTATTTTGTGCAGAGATGTATGGCAGCGCTGACTTGGCTGACTCTGAGGCTGAATGTCTGCCTCACACAGCATGGAGCGGAATGCTGATAGAAACACAGGCTGTTTACAGAACATGTAACAGGTACATCAAAAGAATTCTCCTGGCTTTGAGTCCTTCGGTCCCAGGCTTCCGTGCATAATGCATTTCACGTTCTATGAACTCGATACAGTACACTTCTTGTTAGAAAAAGGAAGATGGATTACAACCACTCCACTTCTCCCCCTGACTCATGGCTTAAAAGTCAGATGATGACACAACTTCTGATTCCTGGCTACACTTGGAATTTCATTGGAAGATCCGGGCGTCTGCCTTTCCTCTGAAAGGAAGGGATCGTGGAGGGAGATTCCCAGCATCAAAAAACACTTTGCTTTTGCTTTTTTTTTTTTTTTTCCAGGATCCCTTCGAAATAACGACAGAAAGCGTCGCTTGGTATTCCAGCCTCTCCTAACCCTGCCTTTCCCCACCGCAGGGAACCGTTCCGGCGCCCAGCTGGCAGCCAGCTTCCCCTCTGCGCAGTCCCAACCCGTTTCCCTCCACAGCCGCGCGAGGGTCGACCCCCCGGAGCCGCCCCGAGCCGCGCACAACCTCCGGCCGAGGGACGCTATCCCCGCCCATCCTCCGCGGCTGTGGGCATTGGCTGCGTGCGGCCCCGCCCCGCCCCGCGCCGGGTGAAAGGGTGTCCGGGCGGGCGGCAGCCATGGCGGCGGTGCTGCTGCTGCGCTGCGGGGCGCGGGGCGGCCGCCGGGCGCTGCGAGAGGTGAGCGTGCGAGCGGCCGCGGGCTCCGTGTCCCGGCTTCCCTACGTCGGCGCTGGGGGCGGTCGGGGGTCTCCCCCTGCGGGAGGTTCTGCGATGCTGGGGGGCTGAGAATGTGGGGCTGCGGGCGGAGTAGGGGTAGCGCCGTTGGCGCGGCGGTGGTGTGCGGGGCTGCGGAGCCGTAGCGTCGGGAATCATCGTTGCAGAACTGCGCTGATGCTTTTGGTGAAGGCTTTCCACGTCTAGAACCCTGAGGGTGTGGGATAAAGCGTCGCTCCAGTAACGTGACTCCTGAAATATACCGTGTAGAAGTCATCACGTGCCTTTAGGGATCGCGCAGCTGCGTGGGGCTTGTCGTGGCTGTGAGCAGAACCCAGCACTGCCGCTTGTCAGAGCTGAGCCGGCTCCAGCTGCTCCGCATGGACACGCTGCTGCCGGAGCTGAGCCGTGAGCGATGCTGCGTGTGCTCCGGGGGACTGAAGGAAAGGGAAAACTTCTGCACAACGCTAGCTGGGAGAGAGGAGTGAGAAATGGGGGAGAACAGCCCTGCCGGCACCAAGGTCAGTGCAGGAGGAGGGCAGGAGGTGCTCCGGGCGTAGAGCTGAAGCTCCCTGCAGCCCAGGAGAGGCCCACGGAGGAGCAGGCTGTCACCCTGCAGCACCCTGACACCATGTGCAGCCGTGGAGGAGCCTGTGGGGCTTGAAAGAGTCACAGCCTATGGTGTGCACCCACCAGCCAGAGCTGCAGCCTGTGGAGAACAGCCTGCTGTAGGATGGGAGGGCTGGGAACTTTCTTTTAGTTCTTGCTGCTCTGGTCAGTTATTAATAGACAATAACTTACGTTAATCTCCCTTACGTTGCGTCTGTTCTGCCTGTGGTGGTGATACATGAGTGATCTCCCTGTCCTTATCTGAACCCATGTGCTTTTTTCCAATCGTATTTTCTCTCCTCTGCTGAGGAGGGGGAGTGTTGGAGAGATATGGTGGAGCTGAGCGGCCCATCAGTGTGAAACTGTCACAGTGATGTGGGTGGTTTGCGTGACTGAGTAACGAAAGTGATTTTTAGCTCTTAATATCTGAAAGTGACCTTCAAGATTTTAGTCATTGGAAAACATTTAATCAGGTTCGCATGGGAATTGTTCATAGATTCTTCTATACTTTACTAACAGAAGCGAATGATATCATTTAAGTTCTCACATTTTTAAGAGCTAAGAGTTTTATATATATATATATATATTTCAGGACCAGTAGCTGGTTGCCTGACCTTGATGACTTCTGCGCTCTCATGGGAGTCAGTAAAAGACTTGAGAAAAAGGGTAGTGAAGAAACACAGAATTGGGGATTCAGCTGATTGCTCTGTTTCTAATCTAATACTTAACATTTTTCTGACGGGTTTCATGCAGAACTAATTCTGTATAGAGTATAACTAAAACTTCCTTTGGAGTGCTTTGTGCTTCTGAAGTGAGGAGAAAATGCTGATCCTGAAAGAAGGTGGTAGTTACTGTATGAGGATGAGAGAGATTTTTTGATACTTCAGTCTTGAAATTCCAGAGAAAGCTGTTAAAAAAGGACTTTAAAAAAAAGTGCAGGAGTAAGCTATAAGTATGGTGCATTGTGAAGCCAACAGTAAACTGCTGACATTCAGCTTTTTAACAGTGTGGATCAGTTTTCTAACCATTGATCTAAATGTATGGAAAGTTTCCGGGCTCTGATAAGTTACTTATCTGTGTACTCACTGGTTTTTAAGTCATAAAAGTCACCTTTACAATGGGACATTATTTTAAGCATGCTGTTTTTTCAGGGGGGATATTTTCCTCCTTCTGGAGTGCAGAAGCCTGGGAGGATAGCAGCACTCGGATCATCTGCCATTAGGGTAAGGAGACAGAGTGGTCACTGATTTGGGAAGATGAGCACAGCCCTACGCTTGTGGAGTTTGTTTCTAGTATATAAACTATCACCAACAGACCTGGAGATAAACTACAGCATTCTGGTTTTACTGACCTCATTTCCAGGAGTAGCTGTTTGAACTTTGCAGGCAAAGCATGCTGTGCAAACTGCTTGGGTGGGATTTTTTTCTGGGTAGAAAGTTAACTTTGTTAAAGTTCACATTGATTTAAAAACAAACCAAACAAATCTTACTTCTGAGGTACTATTCATGTGGTTTTATACACTTTCTTTTCTTCTCTGTGCAAACTTTGAGTTGGTGATTCTTGCATCATTGTTATGGTGTTGTAATGTCTTTCACAGCTCTAGCCTTGCTGGAGCTATTTAAGCTGATGCTGTGAGAAACTGTTCCAACTTTCTGCAGCTGTTAGGTCTTGAGCACAAGCCATTGCCTTTCAGCTTCTGTCTCCCTCCAACTTGTCCCAGTGCTGCTGTTTTAATGTCTAAATGGATAAACAGGACGGAAATCTGGCAGAGAACAGACTTTTCTTTCCCACTCCTTGTGAGTATCTTTACAGAATACATCCAGCTGAATTCTGATTCACCATGTGACTATGCAAACTTTTGTACTGGCACAGGGGAGAAGGTTCTTGGGTGTAAGAATGACTTAGTTTTTAAAAATGGGTTTAGGTGTTGGGAGTTCCCTTGTTTGTAGCTCATATTCTATGTTGGTAAATGTGAAAATGTGGAAAATGGTTTCCTCTCTCCCTTCTGTAATTGCCCATGTTTCTCAGGCTATATAGATATATTATAATAATATATTATTTCACTCCTATAAGGAGTGAAATAATTCTACATGTAATGCAATGGACCTTACTGGACCTTGTACTGTATCTGTTTTCAGTTGGCTTCAGGGGGATCTGCTTGTAGTTACAAGTGCTTGGCTGCTCAGTGATCTCTGAGAGACTTCAAAAGAGGGAAAGTACTGAATGGGGGGAAAAAAAGAACATTGTTATGGTTGCTTTTCTGTTTAAAAAATATGAACAATATTAATGATAAGCAACATTTTTCACTCTTACAGTTTAAAGTCCTTGCAGATGTAAAAGTGCCTGCTTTCTATAAGTTGGGTACGTATTCTGTCAGTAGAGCACAGAATAATTTTAGGACTGGTTCAGATCTGAATGAAATTTTGCTGTTGTGTAACTAACAGCTGAAACAGGACTCTATTCCAAAATAAATGCAGTGCATAGTGTTAGTATTGTGTGGGATGAGGTTTTGGTAGCAGCAGTGGCTGTGGGGACCTTCTACTCCATGCGTGGAGCACCTCCTGCACTGACCTCAGTGGCTGCAGGGCTGTTCTCTCATTTCTCACTCCTCTCTCTCAGCTGCTGTTGTGCAGCAGTTTTTCCCTTTCTTATATGCGTTCTAGAGGCACAACCAGTGTTGCTCGTGGCTCAGCTCTGGTGGTGGCAGGTCCCTTTTGGAGCGGCTGGTGCTGGCTCTGCTTACCAAGAAGAGCAGATTCAGTAGAGGTTGGTGGGAAGCTGAAAACCAAAATTCTGAGTCCAGAGTTGAACTCTTGTAAATAAGTAACGTTAGTCCATGTTTGTGGACTTTAAAGATTTGAAACATTTATCAAATGGAGGTAATGAGTTATGGCAGAAATGGATTGTACCAGATTAATCCAGCAGTGCTGGTTTGACAGAACACGAAGAAGTCGCTAAGTCAAGCTGAAACAGATATCAGAGTTAATATAACTTTCTGTTAGCCTTCATTTTTCTTTTATTTGCCTTGTACTGTTGCTTGTAAGATAAACATGCATGCTCATTCTCTATCTTTAAAAAAAAAAAAAAAGCTAGCTCAGGAGCCCTATGAGTAGCATCAGAAAATATGCTATAGTGTGTTTTCATCTTGACTTGCTCTGTGAGTGGACCATATGGATCTGGAAGAAAATAGTTTTTGTGAACTGGCTTGAGTTCTGGGATTTATAGATTATTATTATTTTTTTCCCTAGCGTCTTGGCTAATGTGGAATTGGGTAGTCTCCATTCCTCATTTGATAGAGAGAAATGGGCACACCTAAGCTAGTATTGAATAAGATAAATAACTAGGCACTGTGCATTAGAGATCAGTAGTGGCTGTGGAAACACATTTGAGGAGGGGCTCGTTCTCTGTGGTGCCAGAGGAAGGCACAGTTAGGAATCAAGGTAGGTTTGGATATAACTGCTGTGATCTCCAGTTGCTCCTGTGTGGTGGTATATGCAGTAAGTTTCTCAAAAGGTGTACCTACTGTTTGCTCATAAGCCTTGTGCAAAATGAAGTGACAGATGTCAGCAGTGAAGTTGTGCCTGTCTTTTCTTCTAATGCTTGAGTGCATGCCAGGATGTGGGAAACAGATCTAAACTCCCTTCATCTGGAAGGGATTAAAATCCACCCGTTCTCCACTGGTGAGCATTTCAACCAGACCACGTGCTGCTTTGGAGATGGAATTTTGGGGAAGGTTCGGTCTGGATTTTTCCTTCTATACTTGTTTGAGGTGTAGATGAGGTTCCTATTCAAACAGAATTAAAACTACAAAATCAGACAGCTAGGACAATGGCAATAAAACCTAGAAATCCAGTAAAAGGAATAGGGGCATATGATATTTAGACCATATCAGTAAACTGTTAAACACATTCCTGTGTTAAACACATACCAGAAGAGTGTTTAGGCAATTGAGGTAATGTGAGCTATGAATTTCACTTGCACTCCTAGATATGATGGGTTATCTCTTGTATAGAGTGTGTTCTGGGGAAAATGAATTAAGGTGTACCTAGTGCACATGTGCTTTTCATTTATTTTTCGTGAGGTGAGGAGACAGCCAGTTAATATAGTGTTGGGCTTGTTTGTCTGAGTTAGAGGTTTCAAATAACCAAGCTAGGGAGGGAACTTGAAGGCTCAGAGGCTTTGTAGCTGTCTATCTGGAGATGGCAGTTATCAGTGTTCCTTCGTGGCCCTTACATTATTTATGTAGAGTCTGTTTGCTCACTCAGTTGTGCATGGTATCTAGCTGCAGGCCTTTGAAGAGAGTTTAAACTTTAAAAACAAGTTTAAACTTTTAAAACACAGTTTAGTGGTACAGGTGCATACAAAAACCCTCAGCACTGTATTTCCGAAGTTGTGAATTAGAGTTGGAATTTCACATCTGACCGTTCTGAGCAACAGCCTTGATTTGGTTTTGGAAGTTACCCTTACAGGCAGTCGATTCAGGATCGAGCCTAGTTCTTTTAAACCATTTATGTGTGTAGTTGTTTAACGCAGCATCATATGCATGTGCATCATAACTGTTTCAAGATTTCTGTAAGGAAACAGTCTGATTCTGTCATGTAGAAGCAGAGGTGGGTGTAGTTTAATCTTTTGTCCTGTTTTTAATTGCTCAACTGCTTGACTTTTTTCTAAGAAGTTTATTTAGGACTTTTTTCAAGGCATGGCTTGAATTCTGAAATTGAACACCAACTGTACTTTTCCCTTCGGAGTCTTTCCTTCCTCACTCAATCCTTGGTGCAGATTTTGTCATCTTGTATGTATTTTAAAACTAGCACTGAATGGTGCTTACAAGAAATGTCAGGATCTTCACATCTTGCCCCTCAGCAACTACAAGCATTTAGGTTAGCCCCCAGCCCTTAGCAATTACTTGCTCCAGAGGATAATAATGTACTGAAGATTTCTTTTGTGTGTCCTGTATGACTAACTTAAGACTACTTCTGGTGCCAAGGACACCCCTGTCAATAGGGTCTTGGATCTGAGGGATTTGCTTGTTTAACTAACTAAACACATGCGCTGGAGGTGCAGAGAATATACTCTGGGAGAGTATGTACTGTGCTTCTGCTGCCCCAGCTATCCTTGCTCCTTCCTCTAATGGGAGTTATTAACAGTAGCCACTGACTGTGCAACTGTCATGCCACGGGTATGGTATAATGACCATCTGATAGTTGTGGTTGCTGCTGGCAGAACTCATCCTAAAGGTATTTTCTCTTTTTATTGCCCGAAGCAGCAGCTTGTACTGTCACATCCTCAGAGGAAGAAGTGCAGAGCTGTACGTAGGTAGTTTGTGGTGAATTGTGAGTGACCTGCTAGGTAATGGGGTCACCTGGAAATGCTCTTGGAGAGGATGGGATGATGCTGCTGGGAAGTGGGAGAAGTGTAGCTGTGGAAAAATAAGCAAATGTGAGCCTAGAGAAAATGTTTTTCTTCTTTAAACCACTGCCATCATGGTATTGTGGTGGGGAAGACTGGGAACCGAACTAGCATCTGAAGTCTGTTCTGCTTTTGATAGCAGTTCTGGCCTAGTCCATATTGCCTGCTGTATACCTAACAGCTCCCTAGCAGTGAGGGCTTCTCCCCACCATCAGTGCATACAGACCCATGGATACATACTCTGAGAATTTCTTGGTAAGTATTCCCTCAAACAAGAGGGAAATGTGAGGTCATGGATTTGTTAAAGTCATTTATGGTTTGAAGAATGACTTCTGTGTAGGGCTTCTGAACTGTCCTTAGCTACTGTTTGTCGTGTACATGCATGTACATGCAGATCTGTGCCAGCTTCTATCCACATTGTGGGGGAGTGGAAGAAGGGATGGGGAATGATATGGAAGATTTTCCTCAAGATGTCAGTATATGAACTGTTTCTGTCTTGCTGGAATATAACAGCGGGAGAAAAAACATGTAACTCCCTCTCTCTTCTGTAGTGTGAAACGCTTTGTTCAAGACGGTGCCTTAAAACATCACATAAGCTGTATTCTGCTGTGTATGATCCAAATGAAAAGGTGAGTAGTACAGTGCATGTTTTCCCTCTTTGATGTTTTACTGTAACTTTGGCATTCGACTTTTAAAGCTGTCTTCTCCCCTGTGCTGCTTCTCATAATGGTAGTTCCCCCATCGTAACTCCTTTACAGTCATGGTGTTGCAGTCATTGAATTACTAAATGTTAATGTTTCTCCTGTAGTGTATTTGCTGAGACTGGATACTGTCTCAAGTGCGTAACTGAAAAGTTTGGAGAAGTGATTGGGAGCTTGGGGAAGTTACATACTAGCCAGACCATGTTATAATTTTGATACTGCTATTCTTAATGCTGTACATGGTATAGGTGGTATAGGCGGTATAGGCAAAAACCACTACTGTGTGTGTATACGTATTTATATGTTCATGTAGATATGGAAAATGCAGTACTAGTAGCATGTTTGTTAGATGGTCAAACACAGTTTGTCCAAGTTGAACTTGTTACTCGTGAGAGAAAACTTCAGGGCTTGGATAAGGATGGATGTGTGAGGTTTGCAGAGTGTGCTAAATCCACATCTTGGATGAGGCTGCTGGTTTGTCTGAGCTTTCTGTCAGGCTTGCTGACAGACTCGTGCAGTAGCAGTCTCAGCTTACAGCTGCTAGCCAAGGAAAACTTTTCCTGTGGGCAGCTGTCTTGGCATAGCTACTGAAGTAACACAGTTGGAAAAATAGTGTGGCTGGAGATATCCTTGTACTGAAGAGTGTGAGTGCCAGCATTTCAGTGTGGACTTGCCTGTATCCACCAGCATAAGTGCAATTAATCAGTAGTGAATCAGTATTAGAAAACAGAGGGAGAATTACCAGTATGTAACTAGAGCTGTGTCTAACAGGAGCATTCTCCTGAAGTAATTAACTAAATGCTTCCTGTGTTCTCAGAGTCTTTACCTGATGTTCTGTTTCTTTTCTATAGGCATAATTATTTTGAGACAATGTAATCAGGTCTTTGGTTTCTCTTAGCTAGAAGCATGACTCCAGACAGGGGCTTCTGCAGGTAGCTCAAGGTCTTTTCTGCCTTCTCCCTTCAGTGTCACTGTTTCTGTAGTGTCTGGAATTCTAGTTGCAGACTGTTGCACACTAATTAGTGGAAATTACATCAAATACCATGCAATGTTTATTTTTTTTAAGGCAGCATATGAATTATTTTTTTTTTACTTGCTGGACTTGGATCTTGTTTTTAACAGCAGAAATTAAATGGTGAATGTTCCCTGACTCTGAAGAAATACAGAATCATAGAATCACAAGGTTGGAAAGGACCTGCAAGATCATCTAGTCCAACTGTCCACCCATGCCGTTGCCACCACAGTATGATAAATCTGGTCAAGTCCATCTTGTGTACATTTGCTTATTGCACACTAGACTGGCAATAGAAATTCCCACTGTGGTTTTACAGTTTCTTTCTCCTCTCTACCTGCCCCTTCCACAAACCTGATGATTGTAGGGATAGCAAACAGTTTCACTGCTGCACTGACAATGCTTCCCTTTCCCCTAGATGATACGGAAAATAGCTATTTTATGTAGGGTAGGGGGAGTAGCTATTGGGTGTCTTGGGGTATAGTTAGATAAATCTAATCTGGAATAACCAGGCTACCCGTGAAGGGGAGGATCCTGCTGGCTCGCTGTCCTGTTTGCGATTTGGAACGCAGGAGGCAGAGCAGGACTGTTCTGTCTGTGTTCTGAACTGATGCATTCTGAAGCTGCATCCTGAAGTGGCATCACTGCCACATCTGTTGTAGGAAAAGTGGTGGGGAAGAGTGTGCGGAGCAGGCCTGTCCCTTTTGGTGACAGTCTGTGTTTGATACTGAACCTCCTTGGTTGGAAATGAACCTGTTCCGCAGCAAGGCCAGTAGCAGCAGTAGTGCTTACAGACAGGATAGAGGTTTCCATGTGAAGTTCCTCCCCAGTTTCTTAATGGAAAATTTTTGTCTAGGATATAAGGCTGATTGTCTTCTGACAGCTTGTTATCTCCTTCTTCAGTGCTCTCATCATGACTCTAAGATGTATTTACAGCATCAAGTGCAACGGAGTGTGAAAGGTGATAGCGAATTTCACATGCTTACTAAAGCGTGACTTGCTGTTTTGTTGCAGTTTGATTGCTACATAATACTGAGTGTGTAAAGAAGCCATGATGACGGTGCAGGAGTTTGCCAGGCTCCTCATGTGACTTGGTCATAGGGGGGATCAAGGCGTGTAGTAACTCGGCAGGGGCTGGAGTGGAGGTCCTTATGTGTTCAGTTGGGGTTGGGTTGGGGGGGAGGGAGAAGCAGATACGTGGGAAGCCTGCCTCCTGTAAATATCTTGTCTACTCAATATATGCAACTTCGACACTTCAGGTGCAAAAGTTGCAGGCTTCCAGTGTTTTATTGGAAGTGAAGGAGAAAGGAATGTGTTTCTGAAAGAAGGAAAACCTATGTGTTCATCTCTCAAGGTTCTTACTGTTCTTTTCCATTCAGACTTTTGAAAAGCTCCTTATTGCCAACAGAGGGGAGATTGCATGCCGAGTAAGTATGTAATCTTTTTTCTTACTGTAGTTTATTCTTGAGCTATTTATGTTTTGAATATTGATAATTTTCATTTCTTATATGGTAGGTCATCAAAACATGCAGGAAGATGGGGATTAGAACAGTTGCCATACACAGTGACGTCGATGCCAATGCTGTAAGTACAGCTTGAATACAAGTGATAGATAGGGTTCGAGAAGACTTGCAACTATAATGCAGACTTGTTGCTTATAATGGTAGACATGTGTTTGCAGTTTTGAATCATGTTTGCATATATGCTTTTCTTCCATGTGCTTAAAAGAAGGGGAGATACTATGGCAGGGGATGGATTAGGCAAGTAGGCAAATAGTAATAGGCATTATGTTGTGTGAACTCTCTAGTGTTTTGCTCATTATAGATGTTATCTCGCTCTTTTTATTTTCTCCCTAAATTAAGCCATACAGTAACAGGTAGTTGTTCTGTGCAGCAAGAGTAGCAGAGAAACCAAAGCTTTGTTTTGCTAATGAGCACCAAAAGTAATTAAAAATCAATTTCAGGAGGTGGGGAAGTTGGTGTGAATGCTTCTTCTACCTGTTACCTTCAACTTAGGCTTTCTGCTTGCCAGAGGAATGGTCTCTCCTACCAGATATGCTGACCAAGCATTCCAGAGCTGTTACATTTGACATGGATATCAAGGTGTATCTGTCAATGTGTTAGGAAAATAGCAAAATGGCTCTCTAGACAGGGAAGGTACTTGTCTAGAATCTCTTTTTTGGATCTTGTAATCTCCTATGTAGTTTATTTTAGAAATATTTTAGTTCATTTATAGCACACAGCAGCAAGTATATTCATACTTGTGTATTCTTGTTGACTGTAGAGGACATCTTATTACTCTGCCTGCAGGAACTGCAGCAGGGGAAAGGACTAGTGGTTTTGAATTGCTTATTGGAACTGGGAGCTGAAAACCTGTGTTATGATTAATGGGTGAGGTCCCTAGGCAAGATGAAAGGAAAAAATGTTAATTTTATGTATGGCAGGACTTTGGGTTCCTCAGCGTTTGAAAAACTGAAGCATAAGTCATGGAATTTCTGAAAGTTTAGTTAGGAGAACTTTGTTGATTTCAGAGTTGAGAGATGAAAACTGTTGCGAATTTTGGAGTTTGACACAATAATAATAAATAAGCTGCAGGTATAATAAGGGGTTGAAACTAGATTATTCTCAGGTGAATGAAATGTTCCAGTACTGGATTTCTGTGACAAGTAATAATTTATTTTTTATTTTTTTAGGTACATAAGAATAATGAATAATACTTGGTTTGGATTTTAAGTGGTAGCCACTACTTGGAGTGTATGGTAGCTTGTGGATTGAGAAATGGTTTTAATGGGTGGGTGTCAGGCGTTATAAATCCTAATTCTTCTGGAAGCCAGGGAATTCAGTGACAATAAATACAAACTACTCATACAATCAACAATCCTTCTAGTAAAACAGGAGCATGCTAATCGGTACTTGTATTCTGTCTTATATATGTGGTATCTCCACTAGAATAAATGGATCTGTCATTTAGCAGCATTGCATAGCCTTGTTCGCTGGGGTGAATTCTGAACATAGATGAAAAACTTGTTTGAAAAAGGAGGATGTGTTCTCTCACTGGTCGGTAACGGACTTGAAAAATGAATTGGTCTTTCCAGCGTGTCTGGACGGCTTTATGTTTATTGTGTGGGCACTGCTATGAGCTGGAGAATATGGAAAATTTGAAAGTAGTATGTAAAGACTGAGATAGAAGATTATAATGAGGGAATAAGAGTGACAGGGAAAAAGTACAGCGCATGACCTTATGGAAGGGAATACCAGTGATGTGTTACAAAGAGAACTGAAAATATAATAGCTATTCTGCTTCATTCTACTGTGCCATCTTAGCTTTAAAATATGTATAGAGTCTTTAATTCATCGTAGTTCATAAGAGAAAGTAAATTCAAGCTGGTGTCTCAAATTCAGTAATGTATTCAGAACGGTGCATAAAGTTAACATGTGGAGTGAAATGCTGACACTTCGTGGACAAAGATAGTGCCCTAGCAATTCTAGAAGGGTGAAGTATTGTCTGCTTAGCTGCTTTGGATCCTTACTTTGGCCTACAGATCAAGCTGTGTGACTTATGGATTAGCTGGGTGCATTGAAGAAGCTTTCAGTATTTAAAGGAAGTGAGAGAGGCTGTTTAAAACAGTGTTCTGACTGATTAAAACATGGTAGTTATACAGATATAGATTATGTAAAAGTTTTTTTGGTCTAATTGTAGGAGTGCTGCTCTAAAACTAATGCCTCCTATTTTATTTTGTTGTTCCAGAATGTTGGAAGTGGATGTTGGTTGTATAACAGCAAAGGCTGGGTCTTCCCATCAGTATTCCATTATGTTTTGTTACTGTGTGACAGATGGCAACAGAGGGGCAGTCTGACAAAATGGTGTCTCACAGGGAAGTTTATGTGAAGCAAAATGATGTGATTGAATTTCTCCACGTGGAAAAAGTGGTACCCTTGACATTCATTGGTGTTTGCTGAATGCTGACGGAGACCAGACAGTGGATGTGAGCACAGTGAGGCGGTGGGTGGTGCGTTTCAACAGTGGTGACAGTGGCAGTGGGTCACCTCTGCTGGTGCAGATCTTTATGAGCATGGCTTGCAGGCTTTTGTTCATTGCTAGAAAAAAATGCATATTTCGCGTTGAAAAATACTGATTTGTGGCTGAGGATTTACTTTATCAAATAGTGCTATGGTTTTCTTTGTATCTGTTGTAGTTTCCATGGAAATAAATAGGAGGCATTACTTTTGGAGCAACCTATGTATTATAACTACTGTATCTCTTCTAATTACTTATTTGGATGCACAGCTGTGGAAATAGCTTGATGTAATCCACCTTTTTGACTGAGATATCTCCAGTTGTTTGTTGTTGTGAATGACCTGGCCATTGCAGTATGTATGTGATAGGCAGTTTGGACAGATGAACCCAGTGGCCAAATTGTTTCACTGTGTTATTCATCATAAAGTAGTGACAAACGTGGCTTGACTTTATTTCTGTTCAGGTTACGTCAGTACCTAACTACTTGGTTATACTAGTGGTAACAAGATGTCTAACACTGAAATCAGATTTGGGGGCTAATACCTGCTGAGTGAATTTATAGGAGAAAGGTGTTTGCTATTGGTGGGTTTCTGTAAAACAGTTGTGAATTTCCTTTTGATTTTTTTTTTTTCCTGATAGAATTAAGCCAGACTTGTCACTCTTCCGAGATTTGTGTTGCAAAGGCAAGGAATGTCATAGTTGTCTTGATAGACAGGAGTAAATGTAAAGCTTCAACTACCAGCCCATCCTAAAGCTATTTATCTTTAATAAGAATAGTGGGACCTGATTTCAAGTGATGCATATGCATGGACTGTTTATGAAAATATTCTTTATAATGAAGTGTTTAAAAACACAATGATTTAGAAGTAGGCAAATATCCTGTTTAGAAAGTAGAGCAACCTCTGAGATGTAGTGAAAACCCCTTATTATCTTACCTGTGTACTTACTAAAACATGGGTAGTCTGTTCTTGATACCAACTCTCTTTACAATTCTCACTTTAAAAGGAAGGCAAGCTAGTCAGTCTTCTACATCTCTCTGGCTTTCCTTTCTGTTTTCTGGTTGGAAACTGAAATTGAAGTAGGGCAGCTTTAGTGTGCCTGTCTAAGGGGGAGAAAAAACAAAACCCACAATGTAATGAGCAATTCACGCTCTTCAGTAGCAGCTTCTAGTTTATTCCTTATCCAGCATCATATGCTTAGATGATTCTAACAGGTACTTTCATTGATGTTTGTGTAGGAATGATATAGCTAGCTGTAAAAGTGTTGATTTTTTTTTTTTTTAATCATTTGCTAGTGAACTTTTACTCTGAAAGCTTCACTCTGAAAGACTTTTTGGAATTCTTCCATTTAAATATTCAATTAAAAATGTTTTAATGTTAAAAAGAAAAAAAAAAACAAACAACCTGTCATATCTTCATAGAGTTCAGTGTTAAGTGGGAACAGTTGAAATGTGTACGTACTTTCAGAGAAACTACTTTTGCTGCTGTCCAGATTTGGTTGCTGTAGAACAAAGGTGAAAGTTTTGTGTGCTGTTGAAGCAGTATTCATTTTGACATTCAAAATTTACATATTAACAAAAGGTAACTAGGCTAGGACAGTACATGAGAATCTTGATTGCAAGAAGTTAAAACTGTGGCAACTTAGGAGCAGGAAGCAGCAGCAAGGACTGTTCTAAATTGGGAATGTGGCAAAAATTGAACAACCTGCTGGGAGCCAGATAATGCTTATTTGAGGAAGGGAAGTGTAAAGAATAAAATACCGCTGGTGCACTTAGAAATATTTCAGCTTTTTTTTTTTTTTTTTTTTTTTTATAGGTTAAAAACATGAATTGTTATGGTGATAGGAAGGCAACATGAGCAAAGCTTAAAAGGATATAAGTTACTCAAGGATTTGTGAGTGACTGTGCATTGAATGTGAAGTTGTAGGTAGCTGGAAATGGCATTAAATGGGATTGGATTAAATTTAAATTGCCTAGGAATGTGAATGGGCAGAAAGGTAACTTTTGGTGTTATTTATGCTGTAGAAAAGAAGTTGCTGCTTTAACAGCTGTCCTGTAAAATCAACTTGGTGTAGGGGAGAGCAGAGTGACAAAATGACTACTGAGAAGAGACCCTTAGAGAATGAAGTTGCCCATGAGGTGCTGTGTATGGTCAGGAAAGTAGGTCGCAATTTATGCTTTTTAGAGCCTTGACAATCTTGGTTAATACTTCTTATTTTATGCTGTTTTGGGGAGGTGCAGGAAAGAAGTTGATGTAAACTGTGCAAAATGCTACTTTTTCTTGGGAGTTCAAATTGTAAAGCACTAATTCTTTATACTTGGATAGGTAAAGACCAATAGAATTTGGACTTTTTAATTTAATGTGAACATCTGGGATTATTTTTGGGGTGAGAAAACAAGCAAAGAATTTTCAGTGAAAAAAAGAGTAATCGTATGTACTTTTTTCCCCCTGAACTGATTGGAATAGGGGGTTAAGATGAAAGAGCCTCCTCAACCATAAATGTAACACTGATGGTGCAAACATTGTCAAGGAAAGCTAGAGAACTATTGTAGTGCCTAATGTAATCAGCTAAAAGTATGATAAATGAAGAACAGGCTTTCACTAATTGGATCTGAACAAAAGAAGGTATAGCATAAAGCAGTGAATGAGATATAATTTTATTTGGCATTTTTTAACACAGCAGGGATTCTATAGCCATATGAAGCAATGAACTATAAATGACTGAAAAAATCCCATGGGAAAGTAATGTAAACTACTGAAACTGTGAGTACTGGACAGCCAGTTTTGCTCCTTCAATGCAATTTTTCTATCACTTCAAGCTTCAGGTGTTAGAGATGTCTGTGCTTACAGTCTTATAATGCTCGGAGTGTTTTTTACTTTTGAGAAATACCTTATTCTTCTGGATACTATAAAGGCAAAAATGATGCAAATGTTTTTATTGGTGTAAAATTAATTGCACAGTGTTCAAATGAAAATGTTGAAATCTCATGAAATCTTGGTCTTTGAAGGAAAACAGGGAAGAAAATCAAAGGATGTATAAACTGAAGATTTATAATGCTAACTTTATCTCCTTCTAAGCTTGAGGTCTGCAGCAGTACAAGTAGAGAGGAAGCTTCTTTAGGGAAAATGCGAAGCTGATTAAGTTTGTAAGCTGCTGTAGCAAGTCTGTATTGAGCAGAATGAATTTGGGTGAACCAGCTGAGCTTTTGACTTAAACAATAAAAACATAACTTTGAAGATTTTTTTTTTTTTCCTACAGCTTAACAGAATGTTGTAGGTTCTTTGTTCTCAAGAAATGTAGTTGGCAAAAGTAAATGTCATAAGGGGATGCAGTTTGTGTTAATCTAAAAACCATAATTGAATTGAAAAACAAGTTCATGTAAAACTGAAGTTTTCTTTGCTTGCTGCTAACTGACATACACGGGTTTTACAGTTTTGATAACACTCACTTGTTCTGTTGTTGCTTACTTCTGCAAACATGCCGAATTTTAATCTGTCATATGCTATGAAAATGGTGATTCAAGTGTTATAGAATCATAGAATCTCTGGATGGCTTGGGTGGGAGGGGACCTTAAAGATCATCTAGTTTCAGCCTCCCTGCTGTGGAGGGTGTTGACAGCTCATTGCCTCCCAGTGGCACTTTGTTTGTGCTCAGATAACCTGGGGAGAGATGCAGTTCAAGTGCCTATAATGCTAATATTTTAATGTCTTGTTTAAGCACATGTTTTTCAGACTGATGTCTAAAGTGTACGTAAGGGACTCTTCGCTCCCATGTACGATATCTGGAGCAATCCATTCTTAATAAGTGGTAGTACTTCCAAAATGTGCAGAATAGGAGTCTGCCAGGATGTGCAAAGAGAATGTTAGGGTCAGGTTTGCAGTTGGTGTTCTGCTCATTCTTTAATACTTGTTACGTATAGTTTAGCTGAAATGCAAGACAAAGTCAATTGTCTTTTGTTTCAAAGATAAGATTGCATGTTGCTCATTTCTCTACAAGAGATGATGAAAATGGTGTCAATTATTGTGTCCTTTTGCCTTACTGAGTGAACTAATCAACACTTGTGTAAGACATGAGATGTCAGTGGCGATCTTCCTGGGAATGCTGCTATCTCTGTGGAAGGAGCATACTGTTACTCAGAAGTGTATCTTGCCTGCCTAGTACAGACTGCTTTTTCTTTTAAAACTGTACCATAACTTCTAAGCTGAGTGAATGGGTGGAGGATGCTGCTGATGAGGAAATACTCCTTTTTGTTGGCTTTTAGGAGAAATTTAAGCTTCTAAAATTTAACCCTCACCAGAGCTCTAAGGTCATAAAGTTTCAGACTGCTCTCCAAAGGCTGACTATGCATTTTAGTCAGTGAGAGGATGACATGAAATGCGTGTGACCTTTGGAATAAGGACAAACGATCCAATTCCTTTTGTAATGTTTGGTGGCTAAGATGAAGCATTGCTTGCATTGGATTTTGAATGAAGGTGTTATGCTGAGCAGGAGAAGGCTGTAGAGCAGAAAGCTTTAAGCGTCATGTTGTACACTTCTTGGGGATACTCCTTGAAGGTGGGAAGTGTGTATTGGAAGGAGGGATTTGAACCAAAATCATTTGGCCTTTGTGAAGAGGGGTAATTACCTAGCTGATTTATTTGAAGGGTCAATGTACAGATCAAAATTTTCTTAGCATAGAGCAAATTTGGAGGAAATGGTTGCCCTTGGAATAGGAAGATGCAGAAGTTCTGTCAGAAGCTAGCTGTGATTGGAATGTCCAGGTGTTTACTGCCGCAGAGACTGAATCTGTGGTTTTACGGGTGGTGATATCTGCCTAGAGTGAAGTGATTGGTGCTGGAGACATAGGGTCCTTGTTGTCTGTATCTTAGCTGTTACGGTAGTTTGGTGCCATACTTTGGTACTATGGACTTGGTGCCCATTAGTGGTGGTGTGATGTGTTTGCTGGACCGTATCTTTTGGTTGAGTTTTGCCTGGAAGATAAACAATTTGTGTGCTTTGGGACACCTGTGTGGTGGAGAAGAATGTGTTGCATTAATCTCATAGCTATCTTCACACTTGAGACTTGTACTTAAATGCTAATGTACACTTGCCTGGAGCTGCTGTGGTTGCTAGCTTGCATGGTTTTGCCTTTCTGTGCATTTTTCTGACCTTGTGCTGAGCTGCTTTAGTGCTTTGAATGTACCAGACACCTTATTTGTCTAGTTAATGTTTTCTTTTGATGTAGTATGCTAAAATATTTCAGTAGAATGTCTGATAGATGGTGGAACCTTTTATGGAAGGAAGATGAGTTTGCAGTAGGTCAGCCATCAGTTAAACTGACTTTTGCTGCCGTGTTGACTGCAGGACTCTGACCTGTTTGGAGAGTTGTATGGGCACCTCAGTTCTCAACTTCAGAGTCTTGGCAAACAGGCTGGATTCTTCAGCTTTGAGAATGTGTGGCTTTTTATTGGGGAATGAGGAGATGGCAAGCAGCTCCTTCCTTTATAACCAGCATGGCTGGATGACACTGCCTGAAATACTGTCAGTGGCAGCTCTGGATCAATGGCTCCTAATGCTGGTTCAGACCTACTGCCTTTTGCAGTGAATTGCTGTCCAAAAGTGTATTCATGTGTACCTGTTCTTCTCCATTTTTTTTTTGTGCCGATCCTTGCGTCTTTCCAGAGGTGATAGTGACAAGTACAGTGTTTTGTATTGGTTTTAATTTTTATTTTTTAAAATGCAGATAAACAATGTCAGCATGACCAGAAATAGTCATATATTCCTCTGAGACAGGTTAGTAGAGAGATGTGTGATATTCTGCTGCCTCACCTCCTAGGAAATGAGGAGAAAAGGTCCTGGAGTGTGCTGTCTCTGTCCTGTCTTTTTCCTTCACCTAGGTCTTCAGCAGCAACTTATTTTCATTGTGCCAATTCACCTCTGCTGCTTTTGTGGTTTATATTTTCCCAACAGTGTGATTCGCTATCAGCTGCGGTTGTGTACATTCAAGTATGATCTCTTTTTAAGTGCTACACATGAGCAATGCCGTTTAGTAATCACATTTCTTATTTGTGTGGGTGTAATAACTAGATAGCAAGCCTTGGGCTGAATTTCTCTTTACTATCAGGGCTCACAGTTGGAGTTAAGGCAGTATTTATGAATAGCTTTCAGAAGTGCTTGGAGAATAACTTTTACAGCTGGTTTAAAACTACACTGTGTACAAAGAGTAATTCTTTCCCATTCTTACCTTTCCATCTCCTGTGTACCCGACGTTTCTGTTGGCACTGGTATATGTGCAGTCTTCTGGTAAATGGGTCCAGGCTGCTTATCTGTCCCAGAAGATTGCAAAGAAGTAAACTGATGTGATTCACTGCTTGTCTTTATGATTGCTATTATTAATGCTATCCAAACACATGGTTGGAACCAGCAGAAAGTAGACTACCTGCTCCTGCTATTCTTTTGTCAGGCATTATGGATTTTGTGTCTTAAGGTACTGTGAGCTATATCCTTGATACCTATTTCCTTCCCTGCTCCATTTTACAGGGTCTGACTATATGTGGTGGGACTGTGTGAAGACCTGGATTAGGAAGTGAACAGTCTTTAAAAGTCCTTGTGTGAATATAAATATCACTGTTTAACTGGTATTGTGGTTTTAGGTTATACTTTCTTTCTTGTTTATTTTTCTTTTGTTTGTTTGCTTGCAGTAAAAACAACACTATAACTTAAATGTAGAAGTTTGAGGTGCTTTTTCTTTTAGGTTTTAGTAATAATAACAGGTAAATAATAACTACAATCATTTGACATTTGTTTCCAAAACTTATGGTGATGGTTGTTGTTTAAAAGAAACTATTCTGTCTTCTGATCTTGTCTAGTACTGGGGGAAATTGGAGGAGGAACAGTGATCGTCTATAAGTCACATCTACAGTAGTAAGTTGTTACTGGGAAATTGTTGTGGCAGTCTGTCAGATTCAGTTCAAAGAGTAAGTGAACTCTTCAAAGTTGAATCTATGAAATAAGCTTTAAATGACTTTATGAAAGGCTTTTCTTTGTTTTTGTGATTGCTTTATAAATATTTTTTTACCTAGAGACTGGATGTTCTAGATAACTCAATAGCAACTGCTTTTTTTACCTAATGTGAAACATACATACATTTTCTGTGAATTAGTGTGCCTGCATACATATGAACGTTTTATTACCAGCTGGATTGATCATGCCTCACAATTAGAATTGGCCATCAATTGAGATTTATTATTGGAAAGGCCCTGAATGAAACTAAAGTTTCTGTCAGGTTGACAGGAAGCACATTTCAGAATGCATGAATAAGCATGTACAGTGGAAAAATGTGATTTACATAGTAACGCATCAAAGTTTTTGTTTCTTGCCTGTAAAAGACCTTTAGGTGTCAAGTGATATAAAACTTCTGTTCTCTAATGAAATGTTTTTCATACCTTGGGTCATTTGAATAGTGAAAATCGGATGTCATGATGTTTAGGTTGGTAATTGTCCCTTAGCGTCTGGCTAAAACTGAAACGTAGATCAGTACAGTCATCCTTGAAGCGTGATTTTGGATCTTATTGGAAGTAGATAAAACAATGCTTCTAAATGATAGCATCAGTAATAGGTGTTTGAAATTGTTTCTAAAAAGGAATTTTATAGAACAGCTTGCAGTTTTTTTGTTTTAAATCAAAACCACAAATACATACAAAAACATAAAGCCAGAATCACTCATTCATGTACCTTTTTTCAGTTTGTTTCCATCTTGCACTCGCTAGACCTTACTAAAGTATTCTGAGTTTTAAGTATGGATTTAATTTGTAGCGTTGCATTATTTCTTGTTGCTTCTTTGTAGCTAGTGTTCAATGGACAGACCTCATAAGGTAGGACACTGGCAGTTGTTAAAATGAAACTTTTTCTAATGTGGGCTCTTGGCACACTTGCAGCACAGTTTGCTTGTGACAGCATGTCATCTCCTTCGTCACCTTCTGTAGTAACGGCGCATCAATTACTAGGGAACAAGTCTTTAAGACTGACCTGTGGCAATTTTGTTCTCACCCAGTTTATTCCATATGTAGCTTCCAAAAGTGTTGGCTGAGAAGCAACTGCAGATTGAGTGTGATGTTGATGGTACCTGTTGGGGCAGTGGCTGATAATGCTTTGAAAGGAGGGAGTGGGAACAGAGCAGAACACAGTTCTTCACACCCTTTTTTCCACACGAATAGTCAGAGATGCCCGGCTGAAGTTGATATATCTCTTCCTGTATAGTATTTGAAAACTTTTTTCCTTCCCAGTAGTATAAAAGTCCTGGTCTATGGGTAACACTTATCCTAGAAAATCTGTTATGAAATCATGAATTTATTTTATATCCCTTTCCCATTGCGTTTTCTTTGTAATACTAGATTACAATCAGGGGGCCGTGGCTCTTTAAGTGCAGGCAGCAGTCAGTGCAGTGAACACACATGGAGGTCGGGTCCCACAGTAACACAACTGTTTGAGAGTGGCTCTCTGCAGGAGAGGAATGTGAATGGAAGCTGAGGCAACTGTATTGAATTGCACGCAGGTAAGATCCTGCTGAGCATTGTGGGGTATTGGCATGTGGCCAATGATTGCAATTAGTTTGTGGTGTTGCATTAAGAACAGGTGTGACTAGGTGATCTTCCAGACCACGTTGATTGGCACTTCTTTTGACAGAGTTTTTGGTGTGTTACAACTGCTTGCTTAAGGATCAGGTGACTTGCCTATCTATAGGTGTTGTGATGCTTCCCTACTTATCTTGGCAGGGGTTGTTGTTTCCTGACAATTAAAAGGAAGGTAAAGGGAAGTGGTCTCAAACAGTAGGTTACTTTTTCCAGTTCCTTGGTATTTGGACTACTCATTTATTGTGTTTTGTGATGCTGTATAGTAGGAGTTCTGAGGGATGCTCTTAAGTGACATTTAGTAAGGTCTGTTCATATCTAATATGGCCAGTGAATGAAAATGTGTTTGCTTCAGTATCAACTTAAATAACTCGTTCAGTTATTTAGCATCATAGATATCTCCGATTATCATTTCTTTTAGGAGCTAACTTCTTCTACTGATTTGAAATGCTAGTGTAGCATGAATAGGTAGCTTGAAAGGTAACTTGAATAAAGCTTTCCTTAAAAGACTTTTGTGAGTTCTCTTAGAGAAACTTTGTTTTGTCTTTATATGGATATGTAAATGTTTGGGCCTGGAGCATCTCCCTTTTCTCAAAGGCTGAGAGACTTGGGACTGTTCAGCCTGGAGAGGGGAAGAATGAGAGGGGATCTTATTGATGCTTATAAATACCTAACAGATTGGAATCGAGTGAGAGGGACCAGGCTTTTTTTGGTGGTGCCCAGCAAAAGGACAAGGGGCAATGGACACAAACCACAACACGGGAAGAACTTCTTTGCTGTGAGAGGTGACAGAGCCCTGGAACAGGCTGACCAGGGAACTTGTGGAGTCTTTGGAGATAGTGAAAACCTTCCTGGATGCTTTCCTATGTAGTGGGGAAATTGGACTAGAGGTTCCTTCTGACCTCTGTGGTTCTTTGACTCTACGTGTTTGAAGAGTCCAGTTTAGAGAATTCAGAGTTTTCCTGAGCTTCCTTAGACAGATCTTATCGGGTACTTTGCATCAAACTGAGATTCTGTGTGTTTAGCAAGAAATCAAAGTTGCTGAAAACTTGTGTAGTGCAATTTCTTTCGAACAAAATTTCATGTTGATGCTTGTCCATTTGCATGTATTACCAACACTGCACTCCCAAAAGATACTTTGGAAGTAATCAGTTACATATTATGGACTGGTCATGATCTTCCCTGCAGACGCTGTTCCATGACCTTATTGCTTCCTTATTAAATTGTGGTAAGTGTAAAGGAAAAGTGGCTCTGAGCAAACGAACATGTGTTAATCATTAATTTGTGACTGCTGGCAAGATTAATATTTCCACGTACCTGGATGACCACATCTGTACTTCCTCCATGTCATGGACTTCACCAAATGCTTGGTGCTACTCCTTGCGGCTGGCAGTAGGAGCAGGGTAGTAGGATCCTTACAAGGAGGAGTTCTGTGGTTGGGTTGCTGAGTTGAAAGTGAAGGAAGTACTGGAAGAAGGGGAGCTGACTGCAGGGTTGTGGATGACAAACACTGGCAGTTTCTTTTGTGTGCAACTTGTGGAGCCAAAAGCTTTGTTAGAAGCCATTTTGGAATAAGTATAGGAAAACCTGTGGTTTCTGCAAGCAGGCCACATTGTGAATGTCTGCCTCAAACCTAATAAGGAAAAGGATGACAAAACCTGTTTAAGAAAACTAAAGGATGCCTTGCTATTATGGACTCTAGTATTAATGTGAGGTTTTCAGCTATCCTAATATTTGCTGGAAATGCAGAATGAAATCTATTCAGGACTCTCTGGATGTCTACTTCTCACAGGATAAGTAAGACAAATAGAACTGCAATCCTGGACTTCGAGGGAGTTGACTTTGGCAATGATCTGCTTCGCAATATCCCGTGGGGAGTCTGCTTTTGAGTTTGAAGTGGCCCGGGAGAACCAATTGATACTCAAGAATAGCTTTCTCCAAAGGCAAGAGCTTCTCTGTTATGAGAACCCAGCCGAAGTTCAAATGTAGAAGGAAAGTGTACAGCAGATGAAGGCAGGAGAAAGCTGTTTGTCAGTGTGCAGGGACTAGATGGAGAAAGCCAGAGCTCTGCTGGTGTTGTCTGTGTCTCACTATATCTTATTGAAGGAGGACTGGTGAGTGATACTAGCCATTGGAAGATCTGTCCTATTATGTAGAAGATGGGAATGACTGAGGGCAGTCAGCGTGGATTTATGAGGGCAAATCATGCCAGTAATCTAGTACCATGTTTGATTTGATGAGATGCATGAATGGAACAGCAGTGGACATAAACTACTTTGGCTTTAGCAGGGCTCCTATTAATGTCCTGTAGTGTCTTGGTAGCTAAACTTGAGATACAGTCAACCTAGCTGAAACAGAAGAGGAGTGCAAAAATTGAATTAGCTCTAGAAATCCCTTCCAGCTGCAACCATAATTATTGTTTGTTCAGTGCTTTTTTTTTAAATGATGCACTTTTAAACATGCACCATCACTTTATGCAAGGAAAAGCAAAACGTAGATGTAATTGATGCACAAATTCTATGTATTGTGTTGTCATGTGGACAAATGTGCTTAGTCTGTAGTCTTTGGCTATCCAAAGCATAATAAGGCAGTCCTTTTATTTTCCCACCATTTATAGGCGGCATGTCCAACCTGTGGGCTGCATGTGGTCTGGCACAGCTTGCCGTGTGGCCTGCCCTCTGCTGCTGCATTGTCATGGTGGTGGCTTTGCCCCACTGAGTGGCCCAGAGCCGGGACACAAGGAAGGCACAGTACTGAGCTGATAAATTATGTGACACTAGGCTTAATTTGCAGGGAAATTGTCTGTTTTCAAATATTATAATTTGAAAAGACGTTATATGCAGAAACATGCTGCCAAAATTGCTGTCTATCAAGCAATGCTTTATAAAGACAAAATAGTAAAACTAAAAAAAGTCTGTCACCTCAATAAGATCTTTTTAAAAACAGAAGTTGAAACTCAGATGAACTCTGTTATAAAAGCTAGTTACCTAATAGCAGGTCTGATTTCAAAAGAGGCCAAAACCGTTGTCTGATTGAGTTTATTAAGCAATGTATGGAAAGTATGACAGATATGTGTCCTGATTTAAAAAGAAACAAAAACAAAGTTAAGACTGGACTCTGTCTGGGAGAATTGAGGAAATAGGAACATCTATGAGGGGAGTGAGGCTGCTAATTTCAAATTCTATGCTTTGGTTATAGATGAAAATGCTGATTCTACAGATAGGGCTCAACTTGCCATTTTCATTAGAGGTATTGATAATGAATCTGCCACTGAAGAAGTGGCTGCTTTGGTGCCATTAAAAGACACAGTAAATTGCTTGATTTGTATGAAGAAATAAAATTAAAGTTATTTTATTTAACCTTTGTCAGCATATCTGATATAGTGAACACTGATGGTACTCAGGTGATGATAAAAAGGAGGAACATATAACATTAGAAGGAGATGATGGAATTATGAACGACAACTCATGTTTGATGAAATATCTCTGCATTGGATGTCAATAAAATTTCTGTGAAAGCTTTAAAAATATCATGCAAATTGCCATCAAAGCTGTGAATTTCATAAAGCCCAATGGATTGAATGATAGCCAGTTCTAGGAATTCCTTAAATGTATGGATGCTGATTATAGGGGTCATCATTCACTTTTCTGAGGAAAGGTGGCTAAGTAAAATGCAAAATAGTCTTTATGATTTGCAAAATGACATCAGGTCATTTGCGAAATCAAAAGGAAAACTTGTGCCAAAATGTGAAGATGAAAAATGAATGACAGATTTAGCAGTTTTGGTGGATTTGTCCACTCATGTAAATGAATTAAATGTGTGTCTTCAAAGTGAAAATCAGCTTATCTGTGCAATGTTTCAAACCATAACAGCATTTGAAATGAAACTTAAATTATGACAGGCTCAAGTTATGGCAAATAATTTCATGCATTTTGATACATTGGCTAAACACAGTCCTGTGAACAGCAAAAAAAAAAAATAAAATGCAGGTGTGCTTTCTGTTTTGAAAAAGGAATTTGAGAATACATTTCAAGACTTAAAAATAAATCATTATTTTGGTATATTTGTGACTCCATTTTCAATTCACATAAATATATCACCTATGAATTTTCAAATTGAATACGTAGAATTGCAATCAGGCATTCAATTCAAAGGAAAATTTGATCATATCTCTTTGCCAGATTTTTATAAGCCCAATCTTTCTAGGAGGAAATATGTCACTTCACAATCACCTCTCATTCATGTCATTGCTTTTTGGCAGTACGTACTTTGATGAACAATTATTAAGGATGAATCAGGAAGAGTAGTATTTAGTCAAAAATCTGGCTAACACCTTGAACTCACTGAGAGTGCAACCACTGCCATTGAACCAGACTATTTTAGTTTCACAGAAAAGAAGGTCAGACATCCCACTAGCCTTACTGTCTCATAGCTCTCTGTGTTTTGTTTTAATTAAAAATAGTTTTGTTACTTATATTTATTATGTACTTTATATGCAGCCCTAGAGGACTCCTGTTTGCTCAGTGCTGCTCAGTCAAGCCAAACCCATGATTTATAGCATTAAATTTGTCAGCATAATGAATACATCTTAGGTAGTATTAATGGTTATTATGGAAGTATGATATAGTTCTTTGCCTGTGGTGTTTCTTAAAACTTACCTGTTGCCCATGCCTATATCATCAAGCTCAAGAACTGGGAAAGTATGTTTTCAGTTAGGATTTTTCTTGGCATATACAGATACCAAAATACTGATAAGATTCTAAGAATTTAAAAATATATTAAGGAGGGATATATGCAAGTATCCACTTCTTCTTCTTTATTTTAATAAGAGTCTAAAACTTTAGGGGGGGGAGGGAAGACCAGAAATGTAGATAATAGCTATTGCTTATTTCTTCATGTTGCCTTTCCTCTGTTTTTTTTAAATTTATTTATTTATTTATTTATTTGTTTATTTATTTTTTATTTTGCTGCTCTCATGCTTCCTAGAAATGCTCCTGAATCCAGGAAGAATTCGCTAAATGTGATTTTTGTTGGACTTGTTTTTGTTTAAAATGTGGGACCCTGTGGGAGTTTGTCCTGGAGTAGAACCATCAGAACAAGTACAGGGTGTGAGATGGCTGCTGTAGGGACTGCATCTTGCCACTGTTTCAAATTCTTTTGTTGTTTGTTCTTTCAGGTTTTGTAGCAAACTTGGTTAATCCTTCTGGCCTGTGGGGGTGAGGAGCTGATACTTAGAATATATGTGAAGCTAATCAGAATACAGTTTTCAGCATAAAAGAAACCCAAACAAATGAAACAGTAGCAACAACAAAACCAAGCAAGCGCGTCTTCCTTAATACCGCTTCCTCGTGCTTTTTTAGCGGCTGAAAACCTTGTGTTTGCAGATGAGAAGAGATGGTTGTTCAGGAATGACTTATGGGCGCTGTTGCTGTATAAGCCCAAATCACAGCATCCGTAATCTTCCTTTTCATAAAAGAAAGGAGAGCAACATGGAAAACAGCTGTGTTTGGGCAGTCTCACTGCTTGCTGTGCTGACCTGCTGCTGGGACTTGAGAAGCTTCTGTTGTTGCTTCCTTCTCTTGCACTTACAGCAAGGTAGTGCTTTTCTTGCTTGTAGCAGATTGAAGCTTAAAACTTTTTAATGCATGTAGTTGTGTTTTACATATTTAGTTGTGTTCTTTGTGTACCTTGTTAAATACAAAATTTTTTAGAACTGTGGGAGACACTATACAGTCTCTTTTTTTAGTTTGAGAATCCATTTTTCTTATGCCACATGTGACACTTAATGAAGAATTTTTAACCTCAGTTTACTCAGTAATTAAGTGCTGAATTCAAAGTCTTCAATTTACAAGACTATGGTATGAATATGGATT
Source organism: Oreortyx pictus (assembly GCA_036925125.1). Lineage (NCBI taxonomy): Eukaryota > Metazoa > Chordata > Aves > Galliformes > Odontophoridae > Oreortyx > Oreortyx pictus. The sequence goes on from JAUPFR010000001.1 coordinate 48,743,005, forward strand.
CTTCTATTGTATTTTCTTTCATTTTGGAGATGTCCTTTCATATTCTTATCAATCCTAAATTCTTCTCTTTTTTTTTTTTTTTTTTTTAAAAAAAAGCAAAACAACAGCCCACGCTTTAGTTGTATTTAGTTGGTCTGTAGCTTTAAATATCACTCTCCTCTATGTATAAATGCATTGTTGGGGGGGGGGATATGTAGCTCTATGAATGATATGTATTTTTTAAAGGTAATAACTTGAATTTTAAAGTTGAATGCAGTTTTGTATTTCATTTCTGCTTGCTGAATGTTCTGAAGAATTTTTTCAGTCAGCCTTCTTGCATACGGGTTAAATTGAGTTTCAAGTGTTATTCTGTTTTGTTTTTTTTTCCCCCTGGTGTCTGTGGAGCTTGAGAATGACAGATGAGCTTGTTGGCTGTGAGCTCTGTGGTACTGATACTTGTTGACAGAAGTTTCCTATCTGTTTTTTTTCTTCTTTCCATAAGAGGAAATATCATAATTCTACTGCCAGTTAACTTCAGAAACTAAACAGAAAAATGTATTTCTTTAATAGGTGGTCTTACTTTATAGATTCAGCAATTATTTTCCCCAACTCTAGAACTTGCTTCTATGTAAATACTTTTTGCAGGTAATTTTCTTCTACAAGACAGCCAACAAAAACAAGAATGTGTGTTATTTGTGTGAGTTCTAAAAGATCATTTTTTAAAATTAGGCTAGTGAAACTGAAGTAGTAACATGGCTGTGTTAAAAGATTTTTGTAAAGTCATCAACATAGCCCTAACATATGGAAATTTAAACTAAGGTTTTGATTTGAAGATATGCCTTTTTAAGGAAGCCTTCATCTACCAGAATGTCATGTATTTTCACCACCTGAACTGTTATGCTTTTTTGCCCTCTGTATTTCTGGCGGTAATGCTGACATATTAACTAGCATTTTAAATTCACTTTGGCAGGCAGAAATGCCTGTGTATTTTTTGCCAACGTTCTTTCCGCAGAATCTAATTTCTTTTTTGAAATTTATAATTTCAAGCAGTTAGGTCAACAGTGGACTTCTCAAGGTGCAGGTAGGAATACTATATGCTTTTTAAGTAATAACTGTACTAAGTTTGGAATGGATAACGCTGTTTCTGTTCTTTAGCTTAAGTGAAGACTAACACGCTTCCATTGGTAGTTTATCAGAGAACAACTTTTCTAAAACTTCTCGGTCTGAGTTTTTCCTCTTTCTTGAGAGTTCTATTTCAGTTAACCAAACCAGTAATACTAATTTTCTCCCCATCTAGTAGCCCTTCTCTAAATCTAGGAAGAAAAGTGCTGAGATTACATGCTGTGGGGGAAAAAAATCCATCTTGCTCATAATTTTGCTCTACTTGGTGTTCTAGAAGTGATAGACTATTTCTTTATTGTTTTTTGTTGCCCATAAATAGGATATTTAAACTTTCTGGGACGAGTTGTGCCAGAGAGGTGAGGAAACTTGAGGGGGCAGGTGGCTGTTGCACCCAGGTGTCTGGGGTAGATGCCTGTGTCATCGGTCTATGGCTCTGATTTGCATTGATTAGAAAGCTGGAGAAATGATGATATTAATTTAAAAGTAGGAAAGAAGGTTACCTATTCTGAGAAAGTAACTCTTACCAAGTCTTTATGCTCATGCTTAATAGGTTTTATTTTCTGATTGACTGCTTAAGCAGGAAAATTGCATTTATGATTGTCTACTTTGTGTTACAGGACAAAAAACCAGCAAATATTGCCCATGGCAATGAGTTTCAAAGCTAGTGTTACTTCTTTCAGAGTTCTGAATGCATTTATGTAGTTTCAGAAAGGAGGATTCTTAAATTGAAAATGAGCTCTGAAACTTTATAAATTTATTAATTTTAAAAAATGAGTGAAACTTACTGGTTCTCCTCTTGCCCACTAAATGACCTAATTTATTTTCTCTTGACTCCTCAAGATGAACAGTTTTGCTTTAAGCATGTCCTTTTCTGCCATCATATATACATGTATTCATATTTTACTATATGACATTTACTGTGTTGAATCAAAGAGCCAACAAAATTCATGAGAATCCCAGAGCTGCATCTTACTCAGGTGACCTGCTGTTTGAAATATGACTCCTGGTGTGTATTGTACTCTTAGCCCTAGGATTCAATAATGAGATTGAGTGGTATCTTGTGTGAGCGTGTCTGGATGATTGACAATGAGGTGATGTGAATCATCATTTATCAGGATATTATCATGCCTACCCTTGATAATTTCTCCCTGCTGTCTGGGGAGGTGGTGAAGACAGATAGGACTTTGTGATGTCAAAGTAATTAGTGTGTGTTGGTTTCCAGCTGAACAAACTGGAAGCTAATGATCAGGTAAATGAAGATGAAATGCATTAGTGTAAGAATGAAGGTGCAAGGACCTTGGGGAAGAGCTTATCAAAATTTCATGGGGGCTATTTGAATATTTGACAATCTATTTGTGCAGTTGCAAGCAATATTTAAAACTACTGAAGGATACTTCTGCATGTCTATTTACATGTCCTTTGTTGATATCTCTTCTACTGAGAGGGTCAGCTCTAGTGTTGAGGGTGTCAGACTCTCCTGATCTAAAGATCAGGGTCTCCTTGTGACTTGCATAAAATCCGGATAGCGAATTTCTAAATAATAACGGCAATTTCAGTTAAATGATATTAAGATCAGGAAGGTTGGGTTTTTCTGTGACGTTCTTCCCTCCCATTTCAAGAGCTGAAAACAGCCATAATGTGGTTTTCATATTTTTGACTCATGGTCAACTCTTTCGTATTCTTAAAATATTTTAGAATTGCTTGTATGTACACAAGTATCTTAGAATGTGGACTTTGTAATGTAACTGGTCATGCTGCAGCAGGTTCCTGATGCTGTTTCTTGATGCAGATTTTGAAACACTGTGTGGATCATTACTGAAATATTTTTGAGTTTTAAAAAAGAAAACACCCCTTATATGTAGGTGTGTACAGCTACAGTGATATTTTAAGTGGAGCTTAGTGCACGCAGTGAGGGGTCCCTATATAAAGCAAAGCCTGCAGCAAGTGTTCCAAAGGTCTCTGTAGTTAACTTTTTCACGTGATTACTTACTGCAAATTTTAATTAAATGATTGAAAAAGTACCTGTTTCACATGCTTGCTTTTCAGTGATTAAAATGCTAATTTGTTTACTGCTATTTATAGTGTGCTTATAGGGTCAATATGCTGGTCTCCCGGATACCTCCAAGAATAACATTCCTGTGGCAGTGAGCAAAACTTTGTAATTAAAGCCCCTTTAACTGCTTTTTAGTCTAGGTTTATGTACGCAGCTTTCTTCATTTTAGTTTAAGTTCTTTTTCTGCCTCTTATTTGGTGGAAGTGAGTGGGCTAGAATCCCTGGCAGGAATTTGTCTGTATTAATATAGCTCATCAGAGACATTACATTTAATTGGAGAGCCTGCAGTATAGTTGCAGGAGACTGAAGGGAATTACTTAGCATTAGTGTGGCTCGTCTGGGAGTTGTGCGCTAATCAAGGAGCTTGTGTGTTAACTGTAGGGATGATGGGAGTTATGACGATTATGACATGTGAGCACGTCTGTATGAGAACTGGACAGGCAATGAGTTAATCAAGAAATACATTAAATGGCTCCCATGCTGCTTCATTATTACTCTGCGGAGTGTCTGTCAGATTGCGTACTTTCATGGGGGAAAGAATAAAATCCAACAAATAAATGTCTGTGCCGATAAAGTAAATACCATTTTTTAACTACAGAAAATCACCTTTTCCTCATATTTTTGAAGATGATGCTTTAGAGTGTTGTGCTGAAAAGAAAAAAGTGAATGCTTAGTCAGGAAAATGCATTGAAATGCTTCTCTGTTCTGCTCTTTTTGTGTTTTCTTAAGCGTGTGCTTTCAGTAAATATGAATTATTTCATCCTTATGACATTTAAAATATCTGGTTAGATGTTTTAAAAACTTTCACATAATTAAAAAAAAATTTATGCTTGGATCTATTAATGTTAGCAATTAGCTAATTGTTTTCTACCATTGGGATGATTCAAGCTTTGCAAAGAAAAAAAACAAACAGAAACTAACACTAAAATGTAGTGCATGCTTGCATCCAGGTAAACTCAGCATAGTTAGAGGCATCCATTTTGTGTCTGTCATGAAAGAATTGGTTATGCTGGAAAGAAAATCCATTTTTAGAGGGGTTGAAACTGATAAATTCAGTTAACAAAAAAGAAGTTGCATAAGCCCACAATCCAACTGGATTATATCTGTAGGCAAACTCATCCCAGAGCTGCTGGCCAGGTGAGCATCTGCACTTTTCCTGCTGTTGTCAGCACTGTCAAATTTAATAAAACTTTCTAACAAACTGTGACCTTCATGTATTAACTTAATTAAAGCAGTATCATGGCTAGTACCCAAAGTGTTAACCTGTGGGAGGTGGTTATTGAAATCCATTATCTGTGGAGTCAGTATTAGTGGTCAGCAGCATCAGAAGTAAAACTGCAAGTCAGACCCTCCCTTGGGTGCTGTGAGCTCAGCAGGTTAAACTGTCAAAGCTTCTTAAAGGACTGATAGTTAAACCCCCTGGAGTTATAGGTAAACCAATCATTTGCTGTCAGCAGGAAATATGACTTTATTTAGCAGGTTGGAGGGAGAAAAAATGCTAACAGGAAAGAGGATTTAGACAGAAGTGTCATGTGAGTGTATGCTGTTGTACTATGTAGATTCCATGAAACTTGGATTGATTTTCTTAATTCCAAGCTTTTTAACGACAGGAATTTATTTAAGTGGAAACTTACTCCAGTGTCTAATAAAGCTATACACGTGGTTGAGCATATCTGTTGAACTTGTAAATAACCATATTCTAAGTGAAAAACAAGTTCTGATAACTTTCTTAAAAATGAAACTCTTTTCACCATATAGAAATAAGCTGCTCCTTTCCTTTGGTTTTGTGTGGGTGTTGTCTGTGTGCGACTCAATCTCTTTTTTACCACACTAAATATATTTAACGTTAACCAACTGTATTATGTAGAGTAATGTTTATTAACCTATTATATAAAAGAATTATATAGGACTGTAATGTAGAGGAATGTGTTAATTGTATGCATATGAGCTGCAAGTATACGATACTGTAATTTAATTAGTCTTATAGTGAGACTTCCCGTATTTTCTAGTTTTTAATTCTGTTTTTGAAGGTGAGGTTGACAGCATTTTACTTCCTGCTTCTTAATTGAAAAAGAAAATCTGGGAAGTGATTGCATGTTGTAGAAGAGTATGAAGTGGATGTAGAAGACTTGATGCTTTTTGCTGCAGTTCTGCTTACTGAACAGGAGCAGTGCTTAAACTCTTGGTGAGGGGCAACGCTATAGTGGCTCATGAAAAGTGCTCTCTTATGTATTAAGGCCTATTTCCTCAGTACAATAAACTGTTTTTTGATTGTTGAATGTGCCGAAATAATGTCATAGGATTATTGGGATACAGTAGAGGCTAATACTCTGTCCTTCGAATGGTGAAGCATGTATCATAAGAAGTCACCTGGGAAAATGGAAATGTCAGGGTACTTAAAAATACATTAAAGGTTTTCTCAGAGTTGTGCTAAATTTGTTTTACATTTTGAGATGTAGCTGTTGCAGAACTGTGAGGGATGAAAGCTAGTTTTTGCTGTAAGAGAAGTTCTTGTAAAAGTTTCTGTCAGGTGGTCAGTGTTGAACAACATGAAGTCTGGCTTCAGCACCTGTGGCTTGCCCAGTTCTGGTATTAGTTGTGTGAAAATTCTATTCAGACAATACAGGTTTTGCCCATTCCTGCCCTTGTGTTAGATTGTGCACGGTCCTTGTGGTTTTGGTAAGCCTACTGGTTGTCTATAGATGCAGCACAAAACCAACACTTCTTCAAGTGTACTGCTGTCCACTTCCTTACGGACTTCTTTATATATGGGTACAATGTTCAGAATTATTCTGTGTGAGGATGGAATGGAGCTTAGTACAGTCAGCCAATGAATGGTGGTAGATGTTACGCTGTAAGATTAAATGGAAAAATAGCTACTTTTATTCCTTTTCAAAATTTTCCATGCAGCTAAGAATACTTCCATGTTGGATTGAGCAGTCAACTCTGGAACTCTTCATCCTGTAACTTAACTTGACTGGCTTTTTTTTTATTTGTTTCGTTTTCCTTTAGAGGTCCTCAGCTCTGCTTTCTATCCGTTTTGATCCTCCCTTACAAAATATATTTTTCGCATGTAATACTTCTGTGTACTTGACTTCAGGGTCTTCTGTGGTTACTCTTTCATATTTCTAAGCAAAATTTGCTTAAGCATTCTTTGAATACAGGATTGCAGACACTAAAAGGCTTTGTTGATAGGTCTTTGAACTGAAGTGAAGGCTATGAGTTTGTGTTGGGTGATGGTTTTGTAACAAAATGTTCTGTGTTTCCTTGCTGTTATAACAGGCCCAAGTGTTTGTCAAGCAGTTCGCATAGATTACACTTCTGGAATAGGCAAGGATGAGAGCTTGCTAAAAGACTTTTTTTTTTTTTTTTAAAGGTAAGCCTGTTCTGAAAAGTTGCTTAACAAGCAGATTTCATGGGATTTATGGCTCACTAGTTTCTTTAAGTTTGTAGAGGAAAGCATGCTTCATGATTTTTTCTCCACTACTCAGCATTTATAGTATTCATCTTGACACTTGTATTTTAGATTCCCTAGCTGCCTTGTGTTCTTTCAAAATAAATTTCTGAGAGAGTAAAACTTTGGACAGGTTTTAAATTGAATAACTTCTTCCAAGTTGTCCCAGAATGCGAGGAATAATTTTAAGTGTCAGAGAAATAGTGTTTTTATCTCTAATTCTATTGAAGAAGTAATGAAACTTCTTAATTATTTCTTAAAAATTAATATTTACATTAGTAGATTCTTTTAATAAGAAATGCTCTATTTCTGCTCTATTACTCTGATTGTATAAATGGGAAGAAAACTTGCATAGATATGATGAAAATGTATTTTAAATAATTGAAAGTTCCAGGATTCCTAAAGTGCTCTACATTTATCTCTGACATATTACTTGGGAGTCTTCTTTTATGAATTATTGGACATTTTAGATCTGATTTTGGTTATGTCTTAATTTCTCTGCACCCAAATGTTTTTGAAAGGACCGATTGTGCTCTCCTGTCCCCTTTTATTCCTTCATTGTGCAAGATGGTTTAACTTGCTGATCTGAGATGTTCATTTCTCTTCCCCTTAGAGTACTTGTCTACTGGATCTGCTCAGGTAGTTTATCTCTTGTCAGAACTGTAATTGCTAGAGCCGAATGTGAAGGGGTGCTAGGGATGGGATCATCCTTTGAGTGTCAACTCAAAATTTATGTAAAGTGAGCTTACTTTGAAACTTCATAGGCCAGAACTTAATCCACCCTGTGAAGGGCTTGATTTACTACAGGGTCTGTATTTTGCATTTCTGATTATTTGTTAACGTTCCAAATAGTGTTTCAGAGTGTGCTGCCTTGATTTTACACTCTTGACTGTACTTTACTGTCACATTTCTTTTAAAAACTGATGGGTACTTGAAATACCAGGTAGTTGTGAATTTCACCTTGCTGTTTTTATTAGCTGTTATCTTGACCCTAGGACTGGTTTCAAGGATCCCTCACTTGATTAGCATCTTTAGATTCTGGAAGCAGCTTCTGCAGTCCATTCTTTGCAGGTAGGAAAATTTGGACATTGGACAGGGGCCTCATCTGAATGGCCTTGTACTGTATTCTTGTATCTGAAGGACAACTCTAAGCTGAAAATCCTAGATAGATATGAAAACATACTACAAGTTGCTTGTTATGATTCAACTTAAATTGCCTTTTCTAAATCTTGTATATCTGCTTGATGTTGACTATAACATGGGGAAGCTGTGATATAATCCAACTGCTTCATTTTGCTAAAATTTCAATAGCAAACAAATTTGAGTATTAAAAACAACAATTGTAGTCTGCCACAGTGGGTTTCTAAAGCTTTAAGTATATTTTCCCTCAACAACAGAAGCTTCTTGAAGAGAAGTATTTGCTTGTTTGCTGTTTGTAGGTAGTCTTCATAGGTAGAAGAGGGCTTGCTTAGAGAGCAGTTCTTCTGAATAGAAGTCAGCGGAGAGGAGCTTTCCTAGAGAAGTTCCAGAAGAACATGCAATGGAGAGATACATTGTGCCTTCAGTTTTCAGTATCTGGCAAAAAGAAGTCTTGTTTTAATGAACTGAAGTACATTCAGCTGCTCGGATCTAGCTAAACTTCAGTTCTACAGTCTAAATACAGATTTATACAAGGCACACTGAATTACTAGTTCCCAGTCTTTACTCCTTTGAAGGGTAAAACTCAAATAACTACTTAGAATAAAATTCTTACAGAGGAGTCTCTCCCATCAGTTTTCTGGCATTTCCTTGCTAGTCCCACCAATGAGAACTCAGTTTTGAAGTATCAGTTTTGTGATAGCCTTCATGTGATCTGTTTTTCACAGTCTTGGTCATCAGGCCTCTAGATACATCAGGGACCCTATTTCTCATCTTGATAACATCTCTATCAGGAGAAATGTGTGTGTATGGGCAATTAAAGTTCTAGAGCTCTGTTCACAAAAGGGAGGATTTCAAGGTAGTTTTTTCTTCTTCTGAGGTTATAAATCACATGTATGAGTAAGACTGAACAAATGGGAATCTTTTTATCTTTAAAAGTATGTGCTCTCAGTCTTAACTCATTGTTCCTTGCCTCAGTGATGTCTCTTCTTTTGAGGATAGTTGAGTTCAACTTGGGCCACTGAAGTGTCAAATAGTTTGTGGGCTATCAATTAAAAAAACCAAAAACAAATAAACCCAACCAAACAACAAAACCTCAAAGCCAACAAACAGGCTTGCAGGAAAATCTACTTAGATTAGACTGAAGGCTGTTTTGTGTACTTGCATAATTTTTTGTGTAGTTTTTTTTTTTTTTGAAATGCTGAGCTAAAATGAATGTGGAATATGTGACATTTATGTGATTTATGGCTTTCACAGTTTTGCTTTTCATGCAGTTAGAAATATTTTCATTATTTCATTTTAGGGTTAAATGCCATAATTGTGTGGCAGTATTTCTTTGCATTTGCACTTTAAGGACTGTGAGTAACATGCAATTGCTATGTGCACAGATTTGTTGTAATCTTGATATTTTTTTTTAGTGTGAAGCTGTTAAAGACAGGTCTAGAAGTTGGGTATTTTTGGCAAAATGGTAGATTTAAACCTTTCTTTGCATCTTTTTGATTTTTAAGTTGACTGTTCAATGCCACAAGGTTTTTTGTTCTGTTTTGCCTCTATTTTGGCATTAGGATTGGCAATATTTGAGGTTGCTGTTGTTATTCAATTTTATTTTTTGCTACCCACACAAAAGATTTACTCATTAGCTCTATTTTATGGGTTGAGCTAATTGTGGTTTGTCTTGCTGAGTGGTGTTATGCAGTTTGGGTCAATTAAGTGAATCCACTTATACCAGTGGTTGTTGTTGCAATGTGTAATATTGATTTGAGCTATAAAAAGACGTTTGATTAGATTTGCCTTCTCAATGCTTGAGATCTTATCTAGTGTACCAAACATTTATTCTTTTTTCTTTAATTGCTTCTTACATTTGATTAACATTGTATATGTGCATGTATAGCAATTTCCCTGTCTATGAATTGTGGAACAGTACAGAAGAATTCAGGAAAATGCATCTTGTAACTTACTAATTCTGTCTCTGTTGTATGAATTATCAACTTGCATTCCCAGGTCTTGATACATAGGCTGACCTATCCTGAAAACCTGGGATATCGTGAAGTCCCAGACATTCTTCTTCCTTAGTGAAGAAGAGAAGGGGGGAGTGTGTGTGTGTCTGTGTGTATGTGTTAATTAGGCATTTACACTGAAGTAAATGGCATCTGTCACACGGTAAATATCAGAAACTGCTGAAGTGTATGAAATCATCTGTGAAAACTGTGCAGGCGGTATTGGGCACTTTGTTAGGAAACGCATGTACATATCTTTGTTCTTCTACTGGCTCAATTGAAAACCAGCTTTGTTTCTCACAATTAATAGATGAGAATCATAAATTAAACTGGGGTGATGGGTATGAGGAACTTTCTTCATGAATTAGTTGCTTAAGAAAGTAACAAACTCTTTGGTTGTTGTATAGTTATAGTGCTAAAAATCTGTAAATTATTTTAGTGCCTTTCATTATTTTATAGGTTCATTGTGCACTGGTATTTTTTTTCAGTGCTTTGCCTTAGCGTTGTATTGTTTGCAGATACGTACCCTTGCATTTATTTCCATACCAAAACACTTTTTTTTTTTGTTGTTGTTGTAAGTGCTGGGAGCATGTGTACTTGCATTTAGTACAGGTTTTAGCTAGCAACGTGAAGCAACTGGAGGACTGTTGGCAGAGGTTACCTTAATTCTATTGCATTAAACAAAACATCTTGGAGCACATGTGTATTTTAGCTACTAAACAATTACTTTTTATCTCTGTAAATGATTATTTGTATACAGATTTCATGAGGAGGGTGCTTTACTAGTTTTCAGAGTATGTCTGGGCAATAGAACATGCTGCTGTCAAAAGAGTACAGGTACCACCCTCCAGGGTAAAGGAGTATTAAGATATTGTTGTTAATTTGGGTACTCACTAGCTCTAGTTCACTGCAGTCCTTCTGAACTGGTACTTTGGTGTTTATGTCCAGTATTTTGGGATCTGGGATATTATATGTTACAAAAACCCATGCACCGTTCCTGGTTCATTAATTCTGCTGTTATACTGAACAGAATCTCCAAAGCCTACCACTGCTACTGTTGTCACTTGGTTGGAATTGCCACCCTGAGAGTTGCTGGCTGTTGCCTGAATCAGTGAAATCAATTCTGGATGAAAATGGCTGGATAATTGCCCTCACAAATTATTTAGGTACCTATTTCTTAGAAACAGGAGGAAACATGGTAGGATTAGTAGTTTAGGTGTCATAACATGAAGGTGGCTCCCAGATCAGAACTAGCTCAGGAAACAAGTGGCCATTTTGGTCCAGTTTGTTGTAGAGCATCGCTGAACTTGAGCTAATTCTTGCTTCTGTATGAGGTCATTAATTATGCATGCAAATCACTGTTGCATTTCAAACTGTGGCCAGTTGTTAGTCATATAGATGAACCTTAGTTTAAAAGTAGTCGTGCTATTGAAGAGTATTCCTTCTAATGAATACTCTTGGACTTGTTAAAAGAGGAATATTGTCGTGTATTTGTTGTAGAAGGAGAGCTGAGGAGGCTTCGTTGGGATGGTTAGGTGTTCATTGCAGGTTAGGATTTAGGTTACTAAAGGTGTAATAAATGGTGAGTCAGTAGGTTTTGGTAAACCTTTTGTCTTCTGTCATTGCAATGTAATTAGTCCATACTAAATATATTCTAAATATAAAACTTCTGCAGATATTAAACTGTTCTCTACATGACTAAGTCATGCCTTTAGTTTTTTGTACTGTGTAATCTAGCTGGTCCTTGTAGTTGTTTGAAACATATTTTGAGGCACAGGCAGCCCAAAATAGCAAGTTTACCATATGAACTGTTCAGTGCTTTCAGGTTTGCATCCTTGCTAGCCTTTGTTGGTATTCATTCGTGCTTGAGATTGCGTGGTCAGTTCTAATATCTATGAAGGAATTGCTTCTTTGTCTTGTTGATGTTATTTTTCTAAACTAAAACAGAAAAGTGAAAGATAGTTCTTCTGAAATGTTATTTGTCATAAGCTAGGGGCAAGTTCTGAATATGCAGGATTGTGTGATTTTTAAGTCAAGTATTTAACTCTTGTGTTTGAAAATAAACTCATTTCACATTTGTAATGCTTGGAGAAGGGGAGTGTTATTGGATTGTTTGGGCTGCCTAAAAATATTGCGTTATTATAACTTAATTCACACCATAATTCTTTTCCCTGCAGAAAGTGGTAGGCAGAAAACTGAAGGATTCAGCTGTTGTTTAGATTCAAAAGGTGGCTTTTGTAATGTGTATCTGTAATTATGGTTGGTTAGTATGATTACATTGCTTTATATTATGCTGAAAATTTTATAGTGTGTGCTGTAGTTCATGAAAAGTACTACAAATGTTATAAAAGAAATGAAATGTGTGTTTAAAGATGGAAATCCTTGTAAGGAGGTAATGTCCACTAAGAAATGAATCTTGCTTTCCAGATTATATGTGAACTGGTTTAATTGTATTTACAAGTCAATATGGAAGCTCCTTAGAGCTGCTGCCATTGGAACATGGAAATTTTTTTCCCCATTAGTTCAAAACCTCCAAGACTACTTTCTTGTCACTCAGAACTTTGCTTCATGCTGTGGCAGTGTATCAGACGAAGTAATTATAATATGGCTGCAGGTTTTTTTTTTTTTTTTTTTTTTTTTTTTTTTTATGTCCGTGCATGGAATTTTAGGGTACCTGCAAGGATAATTCAGCAGTGAACTATAAAAAATGCCAAAATCCTCTGGTAACGTAGATGAGGAGAAATAGGTTTACCAGAGCAAGAAGAATGTGGGGAAAAGTCAGAAATGCGAAACTGAAGTATCAAAAGACTTGAAAAGGGGAAGAAAATGGTGGAGGGAAAGCACACGTGACTTCTGAGGAAATCTTTTAAATCAATGGTTTTACAATATTTTCTGTGACTGCTTTTGGTGCTAGTAGGACTGCTGGGTGGGGGGGCTGTTCTCTAGGTGCTTAAAAATAGCTAATTGTAATAATTTAGTCCTTTTTTGGGGGAAACTTTTTGGTCCTGTGAAACATACGTGCTAAAATACGCTTAAGCTTGAATAATTTCATTCAGATGTAAAACAAGTTGAATAACAAAAAAACTGTAATCATTCAAATAACTGAAGGTATCCAAGGGCTGTTCTGTTTCTTGTACTTAATACTCCAGGATGAGTAGCAGACAAGTTAATTCTGCTATCACTTAATCAAATGCTAAGTTATTAACTTGTCAAGGTGTTCTTATTATAAAGATTAAAATTGTGCTGCACAATTCTCTGTGCTAGTGCTTAGGGTTTTTGGTTTTGCTTTGTTTGTAACGTGAAGTGAATGCTGTAGTAATAACAAAAACATTATCTCTTCGAAGAAGCTGTAGTAACTAAAATGCAAAATACATGGGGATTCCAGGTGGTTTTGTACACTTGGAGCTGATGAATTGGCTGTGTATTTGTGTATCTATTTAAGAGAGAATCCCAGAAGAATACTAGAAATTTGAAGGCAAGTTAATATTTCTTTCTGGTGTTGGGATTAACTTTCTGCAAAGTATAGAAAAAGTCAATGAAAATGAAGAATAAGGGTGAATGTTCACAAGTGTCTTAATAGATGTGATGTTTTTTTTATATGTTATCTGAATATTTCTCATTGTGCTATTTGAAATTGCTTGACTACTGTTTGTCAATTTCTAGATACCTTTTTTTTTTTCTGGCCTCGACTTTTTTTCTGAATGAACCAGTAGTGTACAGGGGCTACAGAATTTCCAACATTTACATATTACACCAACAACCTTTGTGCTACTTGTGAATAAAATTGCTGTTCATAAACAAACACATTGAAATGTCATGTATGTTAAGGTTCACTTTATGAAACATCATCACTTTCAATGTACTCTGTGTAACATGCTGAAGAGAAGGTATTTCGTAAAATAAAAGCTTTAAAATTGGTAAGCAGTGGAATGTCAAACTATGTAGTGATGAGTCTTGCTAACACGTAGCTATATGTCTTATACAGGTTAATCAGTGGCATGTTTCCTCTAAACACATACTAGATGAGCTTACAAAAGGAAAACAAAATGAGAAACTGACTTCTTGTGGGGGTCTGTGTGTATCTTAATTTATAAGGAAAAGTGCAGGTAAAACATGTTGAAGAGTAATCTGAAAGTGTTGTAACTTTTATACGCAAAGTGTGTGAATGAGTTCTGATTTCTTCAAATCCATCTATTTTATTATTCCTGGTAAACTGTTTATAACTTTTTTTTTTAATGGTTTAGGTTTGACTATAAAAATGTTTGACAAATGCATATAAATTAGGATGCAGTGGATCAGGAATCAAACATAAGCCTGCTTAAATAATTCTCAAGATTTTCTGGTTCACATGTAGTGATATTGAACTCTTTAGTCATAGGCTTTAATTTGTGCATGGTGCTGACCTGATGCTGTGCAGGGACACTCGCTGCATCCCTTCATTCAATTCACTCTAATTATCCCCAACTTCCTGGGGAGCCTGCTTAGAAGTGGTCATGAATGTTTGTTATTAAGTATTAAGATATTAGACTACTCTGGTTACATGTAACAAAGTAGTTTTTAGTCTGAATTTACATATAGATGATCAGTATAGGAAGCTGAAATTAATTTGTCATGATTTGATTTAACCAAATTCAAAATAGTACACTGGAATAAAACATCTTGACAGTGACTTAAGGTGAGAGTTAAATGGGATTTAATGTTATTGTATGAGTTCTTGTAGGTAATTTCAGTGTATGTTTTACAGTGGTTATAGTAAGTTATCTTTGAAACAATCAAATGTGTGCGTATCTCCAGAATGATGGTAATTATTTTTGCTGGGAGCATCTGTTAATGTGGAATACTCTCTCGTCAGGTTCACGTGAAAATGGCGGATGAAGCTGTCTGTGTTGGCCCGGCTCCCACCAGCAAAAGCTACCTCAACATGGATGCCATCATGGAAGTCATTAAGAAAACCAGGGCCCAAGCTGTGAGTCTGAATGAGTCTATCTGCTGCAGCTGTTTCATATATAGAAAGCAGAAAAGCCAGAGTTTGTATTTTTTTTTTTTAAGGTGTGTGTAGGGGGGAAGTGATTGAATATGCGATTCCAGTTAGTTCATGTCACATGAGTTAAATGTGTCCGAAATCGCTACTGGAAATCAAAGGCTTTGTAGCATCTGGCAGCACTGGTTGCTGATCCTGCAGGTGGCTGCTGGATTCAGCTTTCACACCAGGGAGCAGCTTCAGTTCATTTCCAAATTTGCTGGGAGAAAAAAAATCCCAATTAGTTTTGAGCACTAACCCTTTCTATGCCATAATGGCTTTTTGAATCTTTTACGAAGCGTGTCCAAAGAAAGCTTTTGCTTAAACTCTGTTTAAAGTAGTTTTTAAATAATATATGTGTTTTATTTGCAAGAAGGTGCATTCTATAATTACTTGTTCCACAATGTTTATGGAGTGCCCATCAGCCCCTACTTACCCATGTAAGCTGTTCTGCTTTTCTCCCTCTGAACTGGCCAGAGACTCAAAGCTGAACAGGGATTGGCTGGAAAAACAAATGTGTAGTCATGTTCACAAATATAATGTTCTTTGTAATGTCAATGAAACAAATGTATTATTCAGAGCTACTGTAAACAGCTTTTTTAAAGTAAAATTTGATGGCTGTGTTTGAGCAACACTAGTTACTATGGAGTGGTTTGGAGCAGCATTGTAACTTCCTTCAAAGTAGATGTTTTGGTGTGGTGCTTTTTTTTCAGGACTCAGAACTGCCCTGAAAGAAAATGACTCATGTCCTTCACTCTGAGTTTCTGAAAGTAGAATTCAGTTGTTTACTCTCTTTACAAGAGCGTGGTAGCTTATGCTTTTTCTGTTTTATCTGTTGGACTATATTGGATCAAGAATCTTGCCAGTAGCAAAAAGCAGAAAAGAACACTATTACAGTTCTTTCAAGCAATTATACAAGGTGCATATTGCGGTATGAATAGCAAATCAGGCATTTAGGGATGCATCACTTACACTAATGGTACAGTAAATACTGTTCTCCATCAAGGGTGGCTAAAGTTAGGAAGCTTGTGACTGTGGACCTAGGAACCACTGTTACGATCAAAGCTAAAAAATATTTTGAATGAAGAGTACTTTGTAGTGTTATTGAGAAGAGTTATGTATGAGTATTTATGTAGAGGTCTGCAGTGATGTAAATGTGGTGAAAGGGAGTAAAAAGGAGGGAAAGTCTGGAATGAGTATGTTAGTCTCTCTGCAAGCAGCACCTTTCTCCATAGTCAAGGAGGGAATATTTGTTTTAGAAAATGCAGCTCAACTGGTGGGTTTTTACAGCTTGACTCAGGACAGTTAAATAATTTCAGCTAATTTAAATGCTTGGTGATCTATTTCACCTTACTGGTATCTGAAAGGTGGTGGTAAATTTGGTGTCTGGCTTCAGAGGTTGGTGAGCTTGAAAATTTCTTTGCTTTGTTTTTTGAAGGTACACCCGGGATATGGATTTCTTTCAGAAAACAAGGAATTTGCCAGACGTTTGGTAAGTTACCTTTGCTTGGATATGAAGGGTGCACTGGCTGACATACATTCATTCCAAGGTATCTGAGAGATCAGTGTACTCATTTAAGGCAGATTTAAAGGATACATGAAGACAGGGTACTTTGCATGCCTTCTCATGCATGTGGATTTCTTGCATTTTATGCAGTTGCAGCCTGCCCCTTTTGGGAAAAGAGAAGCTGCCTGTTTGTTAGAGCTGCACCAAGGATAGGGACCTCAGTGTTTGCATTTTTTCTCTGTACTTCTTGTGGATTCTTAGAAACAAATACTTTTAACCTAGATCATTTCAGTGACTAGTTTTGAAGAGATTGTTTTGGTGACTCCTTGCACAGCTGGTGAACAGCAGTATCAGCTGCCCTGAAAAAGTGCTGAACTGCACTTTCAGGGTGGAGGTAGAAAGCTGTTTGAAAACTGGCTTCTGTGCTGGAAGTTGTATATCACAGACCTGCAACCTCTGAAAGGACCAAGGAAGTAATTCAGGAGGGTGCTGTTTTCACTTCACATTTAAGTTTGTAGGGTTTTTTTTTTTTTCATAATCTCCTTAGTTCAGTGGGGTTTTTACATATCATAGAAATTGATATGTGGCCCTTTTACTGATTTCCCCAAACCCAGCTCTCTTGTCCCACGAAGTACTGAAGAAGATAAATTATTTTTTTAACAGGCAGTAAGAGAAATTGGTTACTGCTTTTAAGAATAATTTCTCCCTTTCATAGTTCAGGGTAGTAGAAACACAGATGGAGAAATGTCCTTCTGTGAAGTTTTTGTAAGATCTCTCTCCTGTTCGTAACATTTATAGAGTAATTCTTGCTCCTGCGTCTTCCTTTACTTACATCCCTCTTGGCTCAACTTCTATTTGTAATAGAGCCTGTTATAATTTAGTTGGTTCTTTGGTGTTAGATAGTTTCCTTGGTGAGTTGGTGATATTATTTGGTAATTAAATCTCAAGGGTTTTTTTTTTTTAACGCTTCTTAGTGGCCATGCCTTTTTGAAACAAACAAGAAACAACAATGTAGAGTCTAGTCTGTGTCCTGCTGGTTGCTGAGTGTTGTTAAACTTGAAAGGAATTTGAAACGCTTAGCAATTGCCAGGTTTTACCAAATCTAGGATAACCTCTTATGTGTTATTTTCACATAGTTTAACACTTTTCTCTGTATTACTTTGTGTACTAGAGCCTCTTTTTTGAGTGAGGATTCCTGGTTTAATTTATAACAGTGTTTATAACAGAAAGAAACAGAGGTACTAGATCATGTTATTACATGATGTATTTTTGCTGCCAAAGTTTGAAATTTGATAATTATTACTTCAAGCTGGGCAAGCTTCATAGTGATCTGGTAATTATTTAGTGATGTAGATTACAGTATTGTTGACATGACAATCTGTAACAATTTTTTTTGCAAGATTAAGTAGAAGTGAAGGAAGAACAAACATTCCTGTAGATGCCCTCCCCCCTTTCGAATTTGGATTGCTACAGTCTCAAAGTAGCTTCTAAATATGTCTCACAAACTTAATGTGTTCTGCTCCCTAAGAATAGAATAAAGCAAGCAACTTCTGCTTTGCTTTCTCAAATGCAGTATTTTAAGTCTCAATTAAGTCATAACCATGCTTCCCTTCATGTCAGTGACTCTACAGTATCAAACCCCTAGTGAGAATTGGGGAAATGATCTGTCTTTTTATCACTGAAAACTACTTAAATTTTTTCAGACAACCTGATTAACATTTTTAGGAGAAAAACATGCCTGCTGTTTCTCTTCTTCATTAAAGCCTGTAATAAATGCTACAAAACTGTTGTGAAGTTGGCAAGGATGTGTTTTTGTTCCATTTTCTTCTTTATCCCTGTGCCTTGATTTGCATACACGCTATTTGTTCTTTTTTGCTGAAATTACTGATGGACTTGTGAAACCTGTGTTTATTTCCTGGTGCGTATCTATACTTTTAAAACAAGGCTACCTAGATTTGATGACAGAGAAATAGACTAAATGTTTTAAACTCACCACTCTGTCTGTAAGAGTGGTAATGAGCTCAAAGCAAAGCTTTGTTTCCATTTAACACATGGAGGGTCAGTTCATGTGTAATCCTACTGTGTGTAATTTGAGCAAAAGCGTGTCTTTTTGTTTGTTATTGCATAAATGATTAATGGAATAAGTGCACAGCTTTAGATAGTCCTTGTAGAGGATTTGATTGATACATTTAGAGTACTGAAAATGACAGTAGTTCATTTTTCTTTTCTTTACTCAGTTTTTTTCTTTTTAGAATGGGAGGGAGCACAAACATGTTGAGGATTTCAAGTAAATATTTCAGGCTTCAAAACAAATGTTCTGAAAGGTGATTACATTACTACCTGGCATATTTTTCATAGTGATCCAACAAGCAAAGTTGGTACCTCACCTTTCCAGATGTATCTATTCAGGCTGCTGTTGATAGGCTACAGAAAAAGGCATCCATTTGCTTATATAAATGAAGTCAGCTAATGATTTTGTAAAAACTGAAGGCCAGTTTCTTGAAAATTACTATTTTAATACTAATTCTTTTGAAAACTTATCTTAAGATAAAGCAGATATTTGGAGAACATTGGTTATTATGTAGAACAAATAATGTTTCCGAGCAAGTTAATGTAGTTTCTTAGAATATTTATTCTATCCAACTCAGAACCCTTGAGAGGCTCTAGAAAAAGTGATCTATGTATTAAGGCTGTGAAGTTCAGTTGTGCAAGTTGTTACATGTAGTTCATATGTGCAATATCACTGAACGAGTGATATTTTTCTTTATGGAGTAGCTGCATATTTCTGAGTATTGACAGAAACCTAAAGGTGTAGTCAACCTATTGCATGCATTAGCAATTTTTATTTTTAATCTCACTTTTGAGAGGATAGCTTGTTCTGTCGCTTTATAGAAGAATTTGCTAGTGACCTCTGTATTCAGGTTAGCTTGCTTCATGTTTCCCTTTATACAAGATTAATGCAGGCCCTTTCTGAGAAGTTCTAACACAGCTATTGTTTGCAGCAGGCCTTTGAAATTTGGCAAGAAGAAAGCCTTGAGACTAAAGATGAGCCTTTTGGTTAGCCTATTGCTGGATGATACAGTCATCTGAAATTGCCTTTTTCCTTTTCTTGTGAACCTACAGAGTAGCTGTGGGGTGCAGTGAGGGAGTGGGCATACTGAGCCATCTCTTCATGTGCATGTCGAATACCCGAGGACTGGCCAGTGGTCCCTGTGACTATTTCCTCCCTTTCCTACCCGGGTAAAGAAGGGAACTGGGGGAAAAACAAGGGACAAAAAAAATGAATGTGAGACTGGATTGGCCCAGGCATTCATCCAGTTTGACCACATCTTCTCATGGTCTATTTGATGTTAGCATCAAGTAAGAATCTTACTTCTGCAGCAGAGATTACATGCCTTTCTGCTTCATGACAGTGGTTAGAAGCCTGAATCATGATGCATGGCAACTCGGTGTTGCAGTTGTTCATAGTGGGATCGATTTTCACCTTTTTAATTAAAGAAAAACAGAAATGAATTTTTCTCCCCACTGTCATAAGTCCCTTGGGGAAATCACAGAGTAGTGGTTGGGACAGGAAAAAAAAAAAGAACTAAATGAATGCTGTTCCCTTGCAAAGTGTAGTATAAAAAAAATGACAGTTTGCTGCATAAAAATCAGCATATAGATATATTCTTGTATGTAAGATAGAGTTCCTGCCTTCACAGGTGTGCGTTGTAATGTTTTTCCCCTAAAACCTACTAGATTTGTGTGTAAGATAGATCTATAAATGTTAAAGTTACACTTGTGTCCTTTCATCTATAGTGTTCTTCTTTTGAGTGCAGACTTGACAATGTTGTCTGATGTTTTCTTCAAGGAAAAAAGTTGCAGACACTTTGCTCTGCCAACCCTTACCTCTGCACCAATGACCATACACACGATGGGGCAGAAGTATTCAATTCTGGAGTAAGATATGGATCTTTCTGGAGTACCTAGTGATACCTCTCTCTTCAAGTCTTTTGTGCCCTTTTAGCGACTACTATTTGGCAGGACTAAGGGGAGAACAAAGCAGCCAGCACCAGTTTTCTTTACCTTTGAGGCTAGATTAACATTCTTGGTGGAATTTAAAGAAAATCAATGTGTTATCTGAAATAAATTGGCAAACAGTACACATAGAAGTGGTTAATCACGTTTGTAAATGGTTGTACGCTTGAGATGAATAAGGTTAAACAAAAAATGAAGTGTATCATCTTCTGTAAGGGATAACCTGTAAGTATCTTTGTTTGGGTGGATCTATAGCCCTACAGAGTTAATTATGGGATTGTCACCTTTTAAAATGTAGATTCATAGTGACAGCGGCCCTTTAAAATGGTTGTTTATGGATTTATTATTTGTAGGTGAAATTGTGAGGTTCCTTTATTGTGATTCAAGGTATACTACAGTTCTGGAATGCACAAGGTGTGATTCATGTGCAATTCCCACATAAATTGCCCAACAAGAAGTCAGTACAAGTAAATGGTTAGTACCATTTGTGCTTTCTGACTTGAGAGGTGATGGTTGAAGCCCGATATCAAGAAATCTCGCTTAAGAGGTTGCATCCTTCGAGGAACAGAGTGGACAGAACTATTGATGTGAGTTTCTTATTCTGTCTTCAGTGCACAGCATTTCCAAGCCACAGCCTTCTGGTGGCTTAGGGTGCTCTAGTGAAGTCTGCTGACCATAGGTGATAAAGGTTGGGCAATGTTCTTGCCTCTTCAGCAGCAGGTAACAAAAGTGCCCCCAGAAAAGTTGTGCATTTCAGCCTGTAAAGTCAGTGGGAGACTGCATTCTGTTGTGAGGCAGAATACTTCCAAATATTACTTGTTCTTGCACTTAATCCCAATTGTTTTCTTTTTGTTTTTGTAGAAATAATCCAATTACAGTATCAAATGCTGTGATATCTACAGAAGGGACAAATGTTGCAGGTGTTAAATCACCTGCAGTGCTTGTCAGACATTCCTAGTCCTCTGCTAGTGCAGGTGAGCTAGAAAAATCCAAGAACCCCATGCTGGTTGAGTTGGGCAGGGCCCTCTGCGTCCCTGTGTTGCAGCCCCTGCTCCAGCAGCAGCACCCAGAGCAGGGTGCCCAGGCCATGGCCAGGCGGCTTCTGGAGAGCTCCAGGGAGGAGACCCCACAGCCTCTGGGCAGCCTGTGCCAGTGCTCCGGCACCCACACAGAGCAGCACTGCTCCTGCTGTTCAGAGGGAACATCCTGGGCTACAGTATGTGCTCACAGCCTTCTGTCCTGGCATGGGGCAGCAGTGCAAAGATCCAGTTCAGTTATCTGATCTCTTCTGGCTTAGAAGCTTCCTAATATGAAAGTAGGAAGGCTCTTCGTTCTTCTGAGCCTTTTTGCCTAAACTTTAAATAGGAAACTTGCACTGAAATGACAGTCTTGTTTTGTTTGTGTTTTTCACCAAGAGTAACCATGTATCTTTAACTTGTGCTTTTTGAAGATTTTTCTTGAGGGAGGGGAAAAAGTTTTGTCGCAAACTTAACCTTGTTTTATTCCTATTAAAATATTTATTAAAACATAAACACAGTGCCTCTTTAATTAGCAATATCTGGCAGTTTGAGAGTCTTGGTCCAAGAACTGTGATCCTGCATGACTTCTGAAATGACTTATGTTTGTGCACGCGATTATAGAATATTAGTGATTTTGCTTATCGATTCATAGATTCATTAGGTTGGAAAGGACTTACAAGATCATCTAGTCCAACCATCCTCCCACCACCATCCCTACCCACCAAGCTACTAAATCAAATCCCTTAGCACCTCATCTAAACGCTTCTTGAACAGCGCTAGGGACAGTGCCTCATCCACCTCCCTAGGCAGGCCATTCCAGTGCCTGACCACTCCTTCAGAGAGAAAATTTTTCCTCAAATCTAATCTAAATCTTCCCCGACGCAACTTGTGGCCATTCCCTCTCATCCTATCGTTAGTTATCTGGGAGAAGAGGCCGACCCCCTCCTCACCAGAGCTGAGTACAGGGGGATGATCACCTCCCTGCTCCTGCTCGCTACGTTATTTCTAATACAGGCCAGGATGCCATTGGCCTTCTTGGCCACCTGGGCACACTGCTGGCTCATGTTGAGCCGAGTATCAACCAACACCCCAGGTCCTTTTCCTCTATACACTCCTCAAGCCATTCTGCCCCAAGCCTATAGCATTGCATGGGGTTATTGTGGCCAAAGTGCAGGACTCAGCACTTGGCCTTATTGAACCTCATCCCATTGACATCAGCCCAGCTGTTCAGCCTATCCAGATCCTGCTGAAGGGCCTCCCCACCCTCAGGCAGATCGACACATCCTCCCAACTTGGTGTCATCTGCAAACTTACTGAGGGTATACTCAATCCCCTCCTCCAGGTCATCAATAAAGATATTAAACAAGATGGGCCCCAGTACCGACCCTTGGGGGACACCACTCATAACAGGATGCCAGCTGGATTTAACTCCATTAACCATTACCCGCTGGGTGCGGCCCTCTAGCCAATTCTCAACCCAAAGAAGAGTGAACCTGTCCACACCACGGGCTGCCAGTTTCTCCAGGAGAATACTGTGGGAGACTGTGTCAAAGGCTTTGCTGAAGTCCAGGTAGACTACATGAACAGCCTTTCTACCATCTACCAGTCTGGTCACCCAGTCGTAGAAGGAGATGAGGTTGGACAAGCACGACCTGCCCTTTGTGAACCCGTGCTGGCTGGGTCTGATCCCCTGATTGCCATGCACGTGCCGCATGATCTCCCTCAAGATCGATTGCTCCATAACTTTCCCTGATACCGAAGTCAGGCTGACAGGCCTGTAGTTCCCCGGATCTTCCTAGATCTAGACTATCATAAGATGTTAAATATTTCACATGAGATGTATTTCAACAGCAGTACTTTCAACAGGATGCTTACTAAGGTACATGGTTCTGTAAATGAATGGATCTGTAAATAAAAAATTAAAAATCCTTTCCTTGTCATGCAGTATCATTGCAATAGCACTTATTCCCAGGCTTCTAAAACACTTTGAGTTGTCTGTTTTCAAGTCTTTTGAAATCAGGTTGTGAGAATAAGAGATGCTTGCTCTTTTTCCACTGTTTTTCTTATAAACAGCTGTATGTGCCTGTACTATCTTTTCCTCATTGCAGTAACAGACTTGCAAGCATAGTGCTGTGTGGTTCTTCTATGTGGCTAACAATGTTTCTTTTCACTTTTTGCATTTTTATTCTACTGTTGATTTGCAGTGTTGCAGACAAGCTTGAATGATTAAATTCTGTCCATTTTAATGTGAGGTGATTTGTTAATTGTCTCGTATAATTGGTGTGAGTTGGTATGGCAACCTTGAAAATGTGTTACGGGTCTGCTGCTTCTGTTTCTAAGTCAGTATTAACTGTCCAGTTGCTACCAGTGGAGTTAGATTAGATGTGACACAGTAACTCTTCACTGTTTTTTGAATAAGAATTCCTGTTGTCTTCTGGTTTTCAATTTACTTCTACGTTAAGGTAGATGAAGCATCAGCTTAGAATTCCACAAAAGCAGTGTTTTCTTATGAATAACCACTTCTGTTTTTTGTCTTTATTTGAAGAGCTAATTTATGTGGTAACAATAGGTGGTCTATGTTCAGTAGTCTTGCACAGCAAGATTGCATTGCCTCTTGTCCTGACGGTGGGCACCACTGAAAAGTCTGTTTCCAGCCTCTTTACAGTCTTCCCTGTGGTATCTGAGGTATCCTTTCAGGCCCCCTCGACCTCCAAGACTTCTCTTTTCCAGGTAAAACAGTACCAGTTGTCTTTCATCGTAGGCAAGATGCTCAAAAACGACATCTATGAACACATACCAAAAGAAAGGTGCTTTGGTTGTAACTTACCTGGTCTGATGGTATTTGTCAATGAAAACCTCTAGCTAGTACGACAGCAATGATGGCCCTCAGGAAGAATAAGAATTTAACAAATAACTTCCAACTGCGTAATGGTGTTTAGTGGTTTAATTTATAAGTCTTTTAAATAATTCTCTGGAGCTTTAAAGAACTTTATTAGTACTTGCTATTATGGATGCATTTGCCTTTTCATTTTCATTGATTCTGTCCAAAGGATGGCTTACAAGTAAGTTTAGTCTATTTGTACAGTGTTATAGTTCACTTCTGCTTCGGACTGAATGGTGACAATCAGTAGCACTGATAACTGAGACTGGGTTGGCTGAACGATCCTAACTAGAGTTGTTGTTGGTCTCTTTTTTTCTGGGGAGAGGGGGACAGTTAAAATAGTTGATGCTCAGGTTGTCTTCAGCAGGAAAGTTTTGAATCAACAAAAATATTAAAATTTATTTTCTGAAGTGATCTTATGAAACTAGCATCTACTTCTCGCTCCTGGAATGAGCCAGTAGAAGATGAGGTTTTGTGCCTTTTGTCAGCCTGTAGCCAGACTTTCTGAAGATGTCACTGCTCTCAGTGTCTTGTTACTGTCTGTTGTTATTCTCCCTCTTAGGTGTGCCGGAATGACTGCATGAGTAACGAACTTGGTAGTCCTATTCTGTAAAATGATTGATTTATTTTAAAGAAAGCCATCTAGCTACCCCATTAAGAATCTTTGAGTTAATAATGTATAATTCTGGCAGAAGCAAATAAGGGAGTGTCTCTGCAGCTTGAGATGGACGCAGATTCAAAGGGTCGATACTTGAGAAGTGGGATATAGGAAATAAGAGGGAAAAAGTAAGTGCCTGAAAGTATTGACCTTTTAACTTATTTACAGCTGAGTAACCACACTACTTGACAGAAATCTTAACTGAGAGTGATCTAGGTGTCTAAACAGTTCTGGAAATCAATTTTGTGCTCTTTGTCTTTATAAGAGAAGTTTGATTAAACTTAGATTAAAAATAGTGCTACGATCAGCATGTACACATTTCTGAGCAGGCACAAATACGTAAAGTATTTGTCCGTCTTGATTTTTACATCAGAGCTGTGTAGGGCACCTGCACCTGCTGAATAACATCTCACTGTTTAGATATAAGAACTTTAATTGATGCTAAATTACAGCTTTTAGTACACACAGGGTTAAGTGAAAAGGTTGCAGTAGTATCTACTGAGCTTTTTGCTTTAATGTGCTCATTAGCAGTGGCAGGTCCAGGTTTTAGCACATGTCAGTAATTTACATTTCACTGCTGAGTGGGTGCCCTTGTTCAAGAGTTGTTTCTAAGCCTGATGAATATACTTGTATTGGGAATAAACTGAGTAGAAGAATTGAAAGCCAAATACCCTGCCAGGCTATTCAGTGGGTACTGGAGTTTCCAGTGGGCTACTGATTAGTAATGCATAGAGTGGCAGGAAATTACAAAGATAACGTCTGGAAGCGTTACTTACAGGTAGGCTTATACCATCAAACCTCTCTTTGTAACTACCTTTACTGTTTTAGTTATTTTCTTCAAAAAACTTTTCTTCACAGGCCTTCTTTTAATATGATAATATGGTACATTGGCTAGACATCCATCAAGGTTACTTCGTCATTTAGAGGTGGCGTAGTAAAGTGATTGTTGCTCAGAGAGTCCTAGAAACAAACGAACTTAGAGGCTGTACAGTTTCCTGCTATCAAATTATGATGATAAAGATCTCTGTAAATATTTGCTCAAGCTCTTTTTTCTTTTCCATGCTTTGTCAGATGCTGGCTTGGCTTGGAGATGAGTGGCTAATAGCTATAATGACAAATAGATGCATTGGGTTGCAGTAGCGTTGTGGTTGGCTATTGAGATGCAAGACAAAGGTTGCTAGCTTTTGGGGAGGAAAATGGTTGCTTTCATGTGGCAGCAGCTTGGTTTGGTAATAAAACCATGTAATTATCTAAATGTATTTTTGATAGGATGATATTCTTGCTATTTTCCAAGCTGCACTGACTGTTCACAGATCACTATGTGGAAACTTATACTGTGAAATTCTGTTTTCCTTTTTAAGGAGTCCTGTGTATACTTTATGTTCAAAAGGATAGGTATCGCTAAATTTACATATGTACGTAGAGAACTATGTATTTCTTTTCCATGAGAGATCATACTGACGTGTTCTTCAGAACTCCAGCAAAAGAGTGCTGGTACTTACTGCTTCCCACTCACTTTCTATGGTATTGTGAATGCTGTTTATATTCAAGCTACTTATTATACAGTTTGGGGATGGGTAACGCATTAAACATTTAGAATGAGGGGAAAAAAAAACAACACAGCAAAGATATTCCAGAACATTCTTGTGAAGAAAAACTGCCAGTTCATTGTGGAAGAACTTATGAACCCTTTTATTAGCCTGAGCATTGGGTGAATATATTTAAATGAGAATATTTGGAGAAAATAAAATCAACTGAATTTGTTTCACACACTAGCAATCATAGGACCATAGAATGGTTTGGGTTGGAAGGGACCTTTAAGATCATCTATTTCCAACCCCCTGCTCTAGTCAGGGACACCTACCTCTAGACCAGGTTGCTCAAAGCCTCATTCAGTCTGGCTTTGAATGCCTCCAGGGAAGGGGCATCCACTATCTTGCTGTGCAATCTCTTCCAATGTCTCACCACCCTCATGGTAAAGAATTTCTTCCCAATGCTTACTCTAAATCTTCTCTCTTACATTTTAAAACCATTTCCCCTTGTCCTGTCCCTCCCCAGCTGTAGGTCCCCTTTCAGGTACTGCAAGGCTGCTATCAGGTTCCCCTGCAGCCTTCTCTAGACTGATGAACCCCAGCTTTCTCAGCCTGTCCTTGCTTGTTGGGAGGTACTCCATTCCTCTGATAGTCTTCATGGCCTTCCTCTGGACCTGCTCCAACAGCTCCATGTCCTTGTTATGTTGTGGGCTCCAGACCTGTATGTAGTACTCCAGGTGGGCGTCTCACAGGAACAGAGTAGAAGGGCAGAATTGCCTCCCTGGACCTGCTGGTCATGCTTCTCTTATTGCAGCCCAGGATGTAGTTGGCCTTCTGGGCTGCAAGTGCTACTTTAGTCAAATTTGGAATTCTCTTTGTTAATAGAACTATTTTGTATAGTCTGGGAAGAGTGATGTCTTTACCGTTATACTATTAGGCAAAAGGAATCTGAAGTGGTAACTTAAAACTTCAGTTGATCAGTTGGTCAGTGTGTCTAGCCTATGACTAATATCTTACGAGCTAGCAAGCGATTGTGTATCTTTAGATATTGCTGGTAATATATTTTCCCACCTTTAGTTACAATCACAAACTGTTTATCGAGTTTTAGACTTCTTCCAAATAAATTCACATCAAATCCTTTTCCATGGGGTTAAGACTACTTCCTGTTCTGTAGCCACAAAAGGCTGGATATACTCGCAGCTCCCCATGGGAAAGACATTGAGAACGGCAGAAAAATAAACAATGGTATGCCTGAGTAAGAGCTTGCCTGAGAGTGAACAAGTATCTTACACTTCAAACTGTTTCATTTCGTCCAGTGTCAGCTGTCATAAAATATTTTCAGCCTCATGTCTTAGTGTTGGACTTTGATTCTGAGTGACTTAAATGAGAAATAGTTTTGTGTGAAAGCAGTCTTCACTCTCTGCTGGTTAAAATTCTTCCTTGTAGGCTTATGGATGGGAAGACTTCAGTACACACTAAACTCCCATTCCACAGTAGGTCTTCACCTGGCCTCATGCTTCCCAGTGGCTAAATGATTGGTGGATACTACTTCTGTGTGTACTGTGCGTCTTGGCTAAGCGAGGTTAAGTGTACTCTAGGTACTGCATCCTGCATATAGGTGTGTGCATCAGTCTTGAAGTCAGGTGAACTGTTTTCTTTCTATGAATGTGGCTTTTTGATGCTTTGATCCTTTTCTTGACTGATCAAGAATTGTAGCTTTTACTAGCTATGTGGGTTCTGGTAGGAGAGTTTAATGGCTACTGCAGAAAAGGTAACTTTGAATTACTGGTATTTTGATCTTTGGAACAGGATCTGACCTCAGATAAAATATGAGACGGTCTTGCTAGTTTTGTGTGTTTAGGCTTTTCTTTTTGTTTTGGGGATGGTAAGAAAGTGGGAAGGAAGAGGAGTTTGATTTTTAATATAAATTTTGATTGGCTGCTTCTGGGGTGTGAGGCATAACCTCATCATTCAAACTGGTGCAGTCTATATCTGTTTGTCATGGTTTTATGATTTTTGGTATTGGTATTCCACATCATTACAACATGTAGTGCATTAAGAGTTAAAGAGTTAATACTCCAACTCCATAGATCATTGATATTTCCGGGTGTACCTGTCTCAGAAGAGAAGAACTACATTCCCCAGAGGACTTTGCGATGCTTTGCATTTTTACGTATTTTCCGCTCAGAGGGAAAAGATAAAAACCCTCTGCGATCACGGGACACTCTCTTTCCTTCAGGATTGACTCAGCAGTGGGTGCTCGCTGCCGTATCGCCTTCAGCGTTAGCGTAAGGCCTTCGGTTTATCGGACACTCTCTCTTGCTCATTTTATTTGATTCATTAGCTTCAATTCCAATTATATTGTATTATATTGTGTTATTTTGCTTTCTGATATCTTATTTAGTAAATTAGCTTTCCTCCTCAGATCGTTGCCGCTGTTTTGTTTCTAGGCCCATCTCCCTTTTTTCCTTTTCCCTTTTCCCCCTTCCCCTTTCCTGGGGTGTGGGTCTGCGGGTCCCCCACACCAATCGTCACGGAACCGGGCCGATCCAGCCCGGTAAACCGTTGACACTGTTCCAGTCTTTAATTAGGATCAACACACAGTTTTCAGGTGTCTTAAGTAAATGGTGTTGTGCTATGTGTGATACTTAAAGCTTTAATCATAGCTTTTGGGTCAAAAAAAAAAAAAAAAGTATGAGTTTTTGCATCTTTTAGGAATTCAGATAATTAATCCTCTAATGAATGCTGAAATATCTTACTTTTTATTTCAGCGCATATTTTTATTCCTCTTGAAGGAAGAACATATTATTTTAAAGTTATGTAGAGCTGAAGTGGTTTAACTTTACATGATGGCTACTGTTACTCATGTTTTAATAATCTAAATACATCTAGCAGCAACTTGGACATCCTTTGGTCAGATAATTGTTTTTCTATGTAAAGAGTTATCCAAATGCTGTTTGAGCTCTTGCATATGGAAAAGCTGAAAGTATACGCACGTATGAAGGCAACTTCATGATGCCAGCCAACAATAGGATGAGAGTTAGTGGCCTTAAGTTGCACCAGAGATTTGAGTTGAATAATAAAAAAAGTTTCTTCTCAGAGTAGTGAGACTTTGAAACAGGCTACCAAGGGAGGTAGTGAAGTCACCATCCCTGACGGTGTTCAAGAAGTGTGAAGTTGTGGCACTAAGGGCATGATGGTGTGATGGGTTGATGATTGGACTTGATGATCTTAGTGGTCTTCATGACTCTGTGTATACTCTGTTAAATTCTGTTTATGTGCAAGAGATGGCAGCATGTGGGCAGTCTGACAAAATGGCATTTGGCATGTATGTGTGTATGAAGCAAAGGTGGACATTGAATTCTTCCATGTGGAAAAAAATTGTACCTGTTGGCATTCATTAATGCTTGCTGAATGCTAATGGAGACTTAACAGTGTATATTGGCACAGTGTGGTGGTGGGTGATGTGTTTCAGCAGTGGTGACAGTGCTGTTGACTGTTGACTTCTGCGAGTGCAGCATGTAGGCTCTTTTTCATCACTGGTGGAAAATGCATACCTAGTGGTGGTGACTGTGTTGAAAAATAGTGTTTTGTAGCTGAGAACTTGCTCTGTCAAATAGTGTTATTGGGCTCTTTGTATCTCTTGTAGTTCCTATGGAAATAAATAGGAAGCTTTACTTTCAGAGTGACCTACATTCAGGTAGAACATTTTTTATTTTTATTTTTTTTTAGCATGCAAGAGCTGCTTAGAATCCCAATTCATAAATTTGCTTCTCAGAGGGAGGTGAGAAGAGTGGTGCTTTACTTACACAACCTGGAGGTGTTCAGTTGAACTCAGAAGCTTGGCAAAAAAAAAAAAATTCTGCCTGAATTTTTGGGAAAGCATCCTTGATTCGAGTCCTCCAGATTCTGTATGAAACATCTTCTCATGTTGTGTTAAGTTACAGTTACGGTATCATAGCAATTTTTTCTGTTGATTTACTTCTTTGAAAGTTCTGAACTTTTTTGTAGATGCTTAAGAGAATTTTTGTGCAGGAAGTAAATAGAGTGGAAGACTTGAGTCCAACAAGATTTAGAATTCGACAGAAGTATATTCAGTGTTCTTATGTAGAGTAGATAGAAAGGCTTGTAGATTTCTACTGTCATGTAGGGGGACTAGCTCTGCTATGCCTCATACAAAACTGTATGTATGAGATAAACTAATGTTTAATCTGCAAGATTTTGTTGTACTTCTGATGTTAATATTAAGTTAGGTTGCATAGTAGATTCTAGTTGTTTTTTGTATTTTAAGACAGATTTTTCTTCTTAGTTATTTCAAACTACACAAAACACTTTCCTAGTCATTTCAGTGCTTGATAACTTCAGGGTTCATTGCCCCATACATTTTTCAAATTATTAGCTTCCTAATGCATACAGCTTTAATTTACCCCCTGCTGATATCCTTAAATGGGTTTTCAAGAATTTTGAAAGTGGGCTACTATAGTTGTATTTCAGTGTTGGTCCTGACTGACATAGAATTTCTTAAGTAGCCTTCCCAATTAAAGTGATGGGGGGTTCAGTCAGCTCGTACAGCAAGAAGCTAAAGATTCTCTTGAAAATAGATTTGTATTTGGTTTCCTAGAGTGTTTTTGCTCTGCTTATTTCTGGTGGTTTGCTTGTTGTTTTTATGAGTGCTTTTCCTCCCAAATGTAACTTAAATGTGTTAAAAGCTGTATCTGTTCTTCTGATGTCAAATATTTAATGATAAATCCCTTGCTTTCCTTTATAAAGGAAAGAAGAAAATATGACATGCTGTGCACCTCGCAGCATTAAAAAAAAACCAAAAAGCACTATCTGTAAGGGACAACTTAACTGTCTGTTATGTCTATGGAGATGATTTTACTAAGTAATTGCTTATTATGTTTTGAATATAATTCAAATTATTGTTTTTAGCTCAAAGTGCCAGAAAACTATGGAATTATTTTTCTATGAACTGAAATTTCCATCACATCTTAGAATTATAGGAGTAAGGCTAAAGCATCTGCAGCATGTTTGTGGTTGAACTGAAGTCTATACCACTTCTAATCTCTTAGTACATTTCTGTGAGAAAAAAAATGCTGTTCATAAGGACTTCAGTGTCACACATTCTTCTTGTCTTGTAGATAAAACCAGTTGTTGTTATCCTCTCACCCTGCTGAATCTACTTTCTGCTTTTTGTCAAGCGTGGCTCCAGTTAGATTCTTATGCATACACATCTTTCTATAGTTCGTGTTCCATTGAACTGAACACTTGAAAATGTGTGGCCTGAAGTTGATACCAGGTAAAGAAGAACAGAGGAGTAGGAAAAACGCTCTTTCCAGTGTATTAAGTTCACAGGTTTTAGTGGTACTGAAATATCTGTTTTATCATTCAGTGCAGGATGTGTTTCTTAATAGATGCAACTTCATAAATATTTGTAATGCCAGATGTTGTCAGTGTCATGTAAATGGCACATCAGTCTTGATACACAATATTATGAAAAATGGAATTATTGCAACTGCTTCTAAAAGGTAATGAAAGAAAACAGCCTTTTGAAATAAAGTATTCCCTTCTAAGGAGTTACTAGTAAAATGTTCATTTTATCATGTTCTGTTAGCATGCAATAATCTGAAGATTGCATTCCATTCTAGAAATGACAGGCCTGCCGTAGAATCCAAATGAAAGTTACTACGTGGATAAATTAAAGGAGATGAAATTTGGCAAAAGAGAAAGCTAGATAAAAAACAGATTTCAGCATAGGTAGGTTAAGCTTTGTAGCCCACGATTCTGTGATAGCTGAATGTCATTGCTAAAATGGGTGAAATAAATAGCAAAATTATCATTTTTGGGAGTTAACTGTTGAGATTCCTTTGGTGACGTAATCTCCATTTGGATTGTAAAACATGTCTTGATACCTTATTCCCATAAACGAGATGGTGGAATTCTGCACTTCACGGTTACAGCATGAAGCTTCACATGCGCATTAGACCATGCTGTAAAGATTCAAGTTAAAACCGCAAGTTTAATAGTTAACACATTAACTTTCATTATGCAAAATATGAGGCTGATCATGTGTGCTGTGTAATTGCAAACTACAAAAAGCTGAACCTCAGTTTTAAAACGGTTACAAAGCTTGGACTTGATGACTTTAGAGGCCAATTATAAGCAGTTATCTTTAAGAAATGCAAAATGATGGAGACTGTAAGCAGTAGGAAGAGAAATGCTTTTAGGAATAAAGTAGTTAGTACATCTTTTTTTTTTTTAATTTGATTTTTTGGATTGCATACTTTAAAGAAATTTAGCATTCTACTACATTATGTGCATAGCTTTAGTTGATAATTAAGCTGATAATGGAGAAATTCTTGAAAAATAAAAAAAAAATCTGAGCAGCTTGTGTACTGTAACATTACATTACAAAGGAAGCTCTACAAATGCTGGTATTTGCTGTATAATAGGGCTGTTTCTGAATGACAGATAACAATTTTTCACGCCTTGTTTAATAATTAAGGTGTGTGGAGGGTGATAAACTTGTCTATGCACTGTAATGAAGTCATATTTTATGCAAATGATATATATATACAGACCAAGATAAAAATGCTCAGTTAAACATTGCCAACTTCATTGTCTTCAGTAACTAAAACCATGGGTTCCAAATTAATTATGGTACACAAACCATGAATTAGAGCTCCATATAAATGAGTTACACAGAAGCTGTCACCAGTGTTCAGAGTTTCTTGCTGGCAAGAGTTCCTTGCTGAGCAACCTACTCCAGTGTCTCACCCACTCTCACAGTAAAGAATTTCTTCCCAGTACCTACTCAAAATCTTCTCTTTTCCATTTTAAAACCATTTCCCCTTGTCTTGTCCCTCCCCAGCTTTCCTGTAGTCCCCTTTCAGGTACTGCAAGGCTGCTATCAGGTTCCTCTGCAGCCTTCTCTAGGCTGATGAACCCCAGCTCTCTCAGCCTGTCCTTGCTTGGGAGGTGCTCCAACCCTCTGAGAATCTTCATGGCCTTCCTCTGGACCTGCTCCAACAGCTCCATGTCCTTGTTATGTTGTGGGCTCCAGACCTGTATGTAGTACTCCAGGTGGACGTCTCACAGGAACAGAGTAGAAGGGCAGAATTGCCTCCCTGGACCTGCTGGTCATGCGTCTCTTGATACAGTTGGCCTTCTTGGCTGCAGGCATGTGTTGCTGGCTCACACGGTGTCTTATATCAACTGACACCCCTGAATCCTTCTCTTCAGTGCTGCTCTCAAGCTATTTGCTATCCAACCCATAGCTGTGCTTGGAATTGCCCTGACTCAGGTGTGTAACCTTGCATTTGGCTTTGTTGAATTTCATGAGGTTAGCATGGGCCTACCTCTTAAGCCTGTCCAAGGCCCTCTGGGTGGCATCTCTTCACTCTGATGTGTCAGCTGCAGCACTCTGTTTTGTGTTATCTGCAAACTTGCTGAGGATGCACTTGATTCCGCTGTCCATATTCTTATAAGGATATTAAATAGCACCAGTCCCAGCACCGATCCTTGAGGAATGCTGCTTGTCGCTGGTCTCCACGTGGACATTGAGCTGTTGTCTGCAACTCTGAGTGCAACCAGCTAACTAATTCCTTATCCAGTAAGTCATCCATCCATCAAATCTATTTTTCTCCAGTTTGATGACCAGGATGACATTTGAGACTGTGTCAAACACTTTGCCCAAGTCCAGGTAGCAGATGTCAATTACTCTTCCTTTATCCACTGATGCTGCTACTCCTTCAGGACACCAGGGTTGTTGGGTATGACTTGCCCTTGGTAGAGCTGTATTGGTTACCACCAATTACCTCATTTTTATTTTCCGTGTGCCATAGTAGGGCCATCAGGAGGATCTGCTGTATGATCTTTCCAGGCACAGAGATGAGACTGATTGGCCTGTAGCTCCCTAGATGTACTGCTTTTCCCATTTTTAAAATGGGGGTTATGTTTCCCTTTTCCAATCAGTGGTAACTTCACCAGACTGCCATGACCTTTCAAATATGATGGACAGTGGCTTGGCAGTTTTGTCTGCCATATCCCTCAGTATCCATGGGACCTGACAAGATCCATCTGTGGATATTGCTGTTCACATTTTTGTTGTAATGCTGAAGTATTAATAGCAGTGAAAATAAAGCCCCAGAATCTAACAAAAGTTGGTAGAAAATAAGAATTGAGATGGACGCAGACAGATTGTAACATCAGTCACATTTTCAATTGTTTAATGCTTAAGTGGCACTAAAATTTTTATTTCAGGTGCAGATGTTGCAGAATATAGTAAATGTAATTATATTACTGTGCCAGTGATGTCTATTGACTTTATCTGTATTAGAGCAGAATCCAAAGAACTTAATTATGCTCACTAAATCCCAATTGTACTAATGTCATACACATGTGAAGAAAAGCTGATTTATGTTTTTTCCCACTCCTTCCAATTCTGTTAGCATCTGAAATAAAATAAAAAGGACTAAGCTAAAAATAAGCAGAATGTTATAAAGAAGAAAAGCCATAGTCTATGACTAGGGTAATCTTAATCCCTGTATGTACCAAAAAAAAAAAAGAAAAAGGAAGTCCCCCCAACCCCATGCCCCACAACTCTCTTAAATCTGTAAATCCAGACAGTTCATGTGACTGAACAAAGCAGCATCCAGAGATCTCATTTTTCTCTTCTGTTTTCTAAGTTAGTGTCATGCTCTTCCAATGGAAAGAGTCTTGTGTAGTCCCTTTATAGTAATTTTTCATCAGATATCTTGTTTAAAATGTGTGCAGAAGAACCAATAATGTTCTAACTGTATATATTTAACCTTATACTGCATTGTAAATATTTAAAAGTCTACTTAACGTAGCTTTCATTTTTTTTAAGCATAAATTCCTGGTGTTTAATATAAATTCCTGAAAAACCTATAGAACTAGGGCTCTAGTATCTGAACTGTGTAGCTCTTAAAATTAGAGGGCATAGTTTTCTGGGAGAGTGACAGCATTAGGCCCTGGTTTCCAGATATTTGGAACTTCTCCTTCCTATAGATAATATTTTAAAATTCTTTTGAACTATACTTATATTCAGAGTGAGAAAGATTATTTATTCCAGACACAACTTAATGAGTTCCTTATTTTTTGCATTTCTGTGCTGGAAATTTTGGGATTGAGGATCCTTATTCATTCTTCCCCCATGCCCCCCCCAAAAGAAAGTCAGTCTTAAGTGCCAGCTCTAATACAAAAGCTATTTTCTGTGCGTAAGAATATTGAGTATCTTCTGTCAGATTAGCTTATTTTTGCATAGTTAGTATTGCCAGCTCTCTTGCCAGTACTCATTCCACCTTGATTTTTGCTTTTGACTTTTTAATTTTAGATAATGATAAATTTTATACACACAGTCTATCTAATAAATACACTGTTCAGATTGTGTTTTGTTTAAAACTGTTCACAGGCTCAAATTTTGGCAAGGGGAAGGAATAAATTTAACTTGCCTCTGAATAGTTAATGTGATCCTGTACTAGGATAATGAACAGAGATCATCTTGGCAACATATTTAAAATAACTAAATATTTCACACCAGAAGTGATTATCTGTTTTAAAGCTTTGCCAAGCTACTTCTTTATGTTCTTTGTAACTCTGTGCTTACTTTGCTTCCGCTTCAGACTTTTTGTGTTAAGTTTCAGCAAAGATTCAGGCGGGATGAGTCTTGGGGAAAGTTTTGCTAATGCAGAAGTATTTTTGATCAATAGCTCTGAAGCTCATAAAAATCTCTAGCTTGAAGCGTGTTCTCTACCTTTCACTTGATGAGAGATGTTATTGTTTGGGAACTGGGAAAAGATATTGCTGAGCAGCTCGTAGCTCTCTCAGGGATAGTTGGTAGGCACTGTTACTCATTTAAGTTAGTGATAGGTGGGTTACTTTTTAGGAGAGTGAAAATAGAGGCAAATGCCTTTCTGTTCTAGCCTCTATCCTCTGGGGACTCCAGAGTGAATGTCTTGAGTTCTGTTGCAGTTCAGGCCCTTGGTGGCACTGCGGTGAGACTGCAAGGCAAGGAGGAACAGAGTCCAGGATAACCATTTTCACCTCTTAGATGGCTGTGCAAGGATGTAGTTTAACAATCCCTGTGAGCTACACTATTTCTGTTGTTGAGACTAGTTGTTGGCCTTGGCAACTTGTTCCTGCCATAAGATTTCTTAACGCTGGGAGTACTGTTCATGTAATCATCTAGAGCAAGTTCAAACGTAATCTGGGAAGGGAAATCAGTGTTAGTGCTAGTAAAGTATAGTGGACTAAATATGAAAAATGAAGAGATTACAGGTTAGGATCTCATTTTTGTGGCAGAATGTCCCACTTACTCTGGCATTCTATGTTTATTCTTTATGTGCTTGTTGCTTTTGTTAATACTACTGATAATTGTGTTCTCTGTCCAGTTGCCTCCCCTGTTGGGTGCTGAAAGTAGACAGCAAGAGAACAGATTCTGAACAGAGAGAAGGCGTGTTAAGGCAATACATTTGTATCTAGGATGTGCCCATTCTTGATGGCAGATATGATGCTGATAGGTATTAAAAAAAAAAAAAAAACGCCCAACCCAAACAAAAACAAATGAACAAAAAAGTCAAAACAAATACCAGGATAAGCTTGTTTGTAAGTGTGTATTAATATTCCAGATTAAGTTACAAAGTCAACTTTCTTTTAATGTGGCTTTCTATTGATTTTTCGCTGCTATTCTTGTAGTATGTTTTGCATTTACTTTTAAAGATTTTTCTGTAGTTTTATCATCTAGACACATGGACTCTTTGAACACCCTTTATCATGATTGAAAATGATTTTTTTCTGAGAATTTCCAAGTAATTCTAGCCCAAGAAATAAATTAAGAGGTTAGACTTCTAGAACTCCTATTGCATTTCACCATTTTCCTATACCATCTTAAGCACTCCTGAGACATCAGTTTTCATTTTAAAAAAGAATTGTGGATTGCTGAGCAATTTTTTGTTAGATTATCCCCTCTCTATGCTGTGCATTGTCCACTCTTAACCCCTCATCATTAACGTGGGAACCTTGGAAAATAAAGAAATATCGACTTTCTCAGAATTATTGCCAAAATGTAGTAGGTTGATTTCCTCTGCAGGCTGATATTTGGGAATTTAGACCCTCAACCTTCAACTGTTTAAGCATACTTAATTTCAAGCACATGCTTATTTACAGGATCCAGATTTGTTTTTCTAATTACTTTATAGAATGAGTGAAGCCAGACTGTTCAACTTCCAGGACCATCTGTTGGGAGAGGTGGCAGGAGGAGAAGGAAGAACTTGATTGTGTATTTCCCCAAAAGCTGTTCCCCTTTTAGCTACCAGATCAAATTTGTCTTTCAGACCCAGAAGTTGTCTCACTTGAATTAGTACTGTTGATATTTTTGTCATGATGTTTACCCTGAGTTCACAATGGTTATGGTTCATGGGGAGCAGGGCCAGAAGGGGATTTCATGGATTATTTCATAATTTCCTATATCTTCTTACATAAGACATATTGATATACGTCACTGTCTTGTTTCATTTATGACACTGATATAATGAGAGGTTGTTATCCCAAACTTATAGCAGTATGCTGATTGTAATAGTGATGTTCCATTTTTTTGTTTAATAGGCTAAAATATGCACAACTCTATTGTTGTTTGTGCATGCTCGCCAAAGACTGTAATATAGTAGTAGTTTTAAATACCACTTGGAACATTCAGAATACTTAGTAGTGTTTATGATCACATATTGTTCTTTGTTTTCTTTCTTTTTGAAACTGTTTACCTTTAAACTGAAGGCAAAAGGCCAAATCTGCTTGTTTTATTCCTGCAAGACTATGTGAAAGTAAGAAAAGGATTTGTTGGAAAAATGTATGGTTGTATACAAGTCTCATTAATTGAAGATAATAACAAAAAAAATTACACTAAATTTTGGCTGCAAAAGTATCTGATTCGTTTTGTTTGAATATCCACATTTAAGAAGGCAACACATTTGAATCAGAATGTTTTGGGTTGGAAGAGACCTTAGACATCATCTAGTTCCAACCCGTGCTGTGGGCTGCGCTGCCACCCACCAGCTCAGGCTGCCTGGGGCCCCATCCAACCTGGCCTTGACCATCTCCAGAGGCGGGACATCCATGGCTTTTCTGGGCACTTTTCTCTAACTATCTGCCTGTGTAAAGAAAAAAAAATGTTCTCCTTCCTGTTTATAAATTCCATTTAAGTGTTGGAAGGCCACAGTGCGGACTCCTTGGAGCCTTCTCTTCTCCAGGATGAAAGAGCCCAATTCCCTGAGCCCGTCTTTGTAGGAGAGGTGCTCCAGTCCTCTGAACATCTTTATGGCCCTCCTCTGGACCCACTCCAATAGGGGCTCTGTATTGGAGGCCCCAGGCCTGGATGCAGTACTCCAGATGGTTTCTCACAAGCAGAGTGGGAGAATCACCTCCTTCTCCCTGCTGACCACTCCTCTTCTGGTGCAGCTCAGTGTAATGTTGGCTTTCTGGACTGCAACCTTGCTGACTTGAGTGAAGCTTTTAATCCACCAGAACCCCAAGATGTTTACTGTAGGGCTGCTCTCAATTTGCCATCAACCCTGTCCTTAATGTCTACCATATTCTTCATTATGTAAGATGAGCTTAAATAACAATTGGAAAGGGAACAACATATGTACCAAAGAACTAAATGGACTGTTAGAATATACAGAAATCCCTCAGAAACTTCTTAGAATACTTTCCAGTATGAATAGGGAAAATAGTTTTTTTTTTTTTTTTGCATTTACTTAAGTGCAGTGTATTGAGCTTCTCTCAGTGGGCAGCTGTAAGAGCTATTTATCTATCATTACAGGGTAATTAGTCCACAGTTTTCTTCAGGGTTTGTGAATGATTTTAATGTTTTTTATTAGTCTTCTATTGGTAATATTATCATATGCATCCTTTTACAAATTACGAAGGAGACTACACAGTAGTGCTTAACAGAATTGTGAGATAGTGTCTTTTCAGTATGGCTTATATTATCTGATGCTGTTGTTATCCTGTATGTGTATAAATGTTTGCTCAGTGATGATATTTCTTCAATGGCCTCACTCTACCTTCCTTCCTAGACTGCAGCTTCTCTTCCTATTGCTTCTGCAGTGACTGCAAGGAGTTCCCATTTTCCCTACTTGCTGTGTCTTCCCAGCTCTGTGTTGCACACTGTGGTGACCTCCTAGTATAACTGGATGAGCTCATCATTCAGAGATGGGAACCTTTGGAAGTCTTTTTTTGGTTGTTGTCTAAAACACTAATTGTTTCATTAATCTGTCAGGAATCGAAATCATTTTTGCCTGAAGAACTGAAGGAGCATCATAGTTCTGTCCAGAGGTAGAAATCATAGAACCGTAGAATCCTTAGAGATGGAAGGGACCTCTGAAGGCCATCTGGTGCAACTCCCCTGCAGTGAACAGGGACACCACAGCTAGATCAGGTTGCCCAGGGCCTGATCCATTCTCACCTTGAAAGTCTCTAGGAGCAGGGTATCAATCACAACGTCAACCTGTTCCAGTGCCTTACCTCCCTCACTGGTGATCCTTCTTCAGTTCTCCTTATACCTTTCCTGCACCTTTTTGCCTACGTACCTCACAATGTGACTGGTCAAAGTCTGTGCTGGCGCTTGTCCCTTCTGCCCCTCCATTGCTGTTGTCTTTTTAGTAACTGCAGAGTCAGTGCCTGTTGGTTTTGGTAGCAGGTAGTATGTTGGTTCAATGAATTAAACCTGGTCTAGGGAGAGAAACTAACCCAGAAGTTGACCCCAAAATATGTAAATGTGCAGGTGCACACAATGTTTGGTTGATTTTACTACTTTGTCTTTAAGGAATATGTTTTACTGTGGGTACCTCTCCAGACTAGGTATGGTCTTCCCTTGTGTTAGAGCTGGCAGCTGTTTGTCAGCTGTTTTGTTGTGAGGGTGGAGTGTGGGATGCTGAACTATACTAGCCTGCTGAGAAAAGGGAGCTTTCGTTAGGTTGAATGGAGTTGTTCATATTAAAGCTTGGTCAGGTCAGTTGGCCCAATCTCGTGTATAAATGAAGCGCCATTTTTTCAGTCTTTCTCTTTTACAGCATTTGAGAAATGACAACTTTAAGCATAGCTGGTGTGCTTGTCTGAGCAGTTTCTTAATAGGTATTGTGGTTATTAGGAGATCGTTCTACGATCACTTACTGATGCCAGGGTTCACAGTGCTTGACTCATAAGTGAATATGTGGTGGGAACTTGGACATTCACAAGCTTTGGTTTGGTGTCTGAACATACATTATCGATATGATAGTGGTTTCCTTACTCTGAAAACACTGTAGCATGCCTGCAGAAATACTGGTCATTTCTTTTAACATCGTTTTTTGCCTTCAGGTTCTGATTTATGGCAGAATTTTTTGCAGGCGTACAGGTGATATCTTTTGTCTCCCAACTCAGTGCAGTATCTCAAAAGTGGAGCTAATTTCCTGTCATTTCTCAATCTCTAAATGTATTATCTTGTCTCTCATTCCTTATAAAAAATAAAATACACTCCACAAAACCAATATGACAACCCTACAAGCTATGACATTACAAACTGCACTTACTAATCAGACTTGCGTTTATTTTCAGAGCTTCCCATACATCCTGTAGAAAGGAGAGATAAGATAGCCATATGAATAATAGTTGTTCTTTGTCTGTGGTTTTTTTTTTTTATCTGTTCTAACATTGCTATTTGAATTGTTTAGGCTGTACCTTTTGAAACAGTGTTTTTAACTGCTATTGAAGATTTTTGTGTATGTGGTAAACTCAGTTCTTGGTAATGTGGAATATTGGTTTGGCTAGAAGAATGCTCCTCTGTTTCCCCCTCATCATTCTATCCTGCTTTTTCTCCACGAAAGCCTGTTTTTCATTTGGAGTAATGTATATTTTCTCTTAAACATCTCACTGAGCATTGCCTGCCAAGCTGAAGTTTTTTTCTATCAGGCTGAAAGCCAAGTGGCCTAGAAAATAAAGTGCTGCTAACTTTCTGTACTGAATTTAATTTGGTAATTCCAAGTG
Organism: Oreortyx pictus; assembly: GCA_036925125.1. Classification (NCBI taxonomy): domain Eukaryota; kingdom Metazoa; phylum Chordata; class Aves; order Galliformes; family Odontophoridae; genus Oreortyx; species Oreortyx pictus. The sequence continues at coordinate 48,784,423 of JAUPFR010000001.1, forward strand.
GGTTTTTTTTACTCTAAATGGATTAAAAATACAATGTAGGTTGAATTGTATTAATAACTAAGAAAAAGTCTTTGTTCGAGGGATGTATTACTCTTGAAGAATAAATTGTACTTAAGCTACTTTATTTCAGAATGCATTTAATGGTGTTATTGAGCTATGGCTCAGATGTGTTATTTAATTGATAAAATGGGGTATGATGTAGCATATCAAGGAGGGAATCTTTCCGACCTTACTAACGTGTTCAGGATAGTGCTGTGCAGCGTTGGCACGTTGCATTTAAGAATTTTTGGTTTTGTATGAAAAATGAAATGGTCTTCATGAGGCTGATGATTGGGCAGACCAAGATTACACTTGTGTTTGCCATTTCCTTTATGCATACCTGATTTCTTGTCTTTATCTTCGTGTAATCAGCAGCTATATCCATTTCCAGGATCTAATTGAACGTAATGAAGAAAGAGGTTGGGCTGTTAAGCCTCCACATTCTCTGCTCTTTGTGCTGGTCACGGTGCTAAAAAGAGATGAGTTAACGTAAACCTGAGTGGGCTGCTTAACCTTCTTTCTCTTCTGGAAATGTAGATGCAATAACATTTGCAGCTGAAAAGGCTCATTCGCAGTTTCTAATGTTTAAGGATGCAAATGAAGCATTTTGTCTCTTCTGTCGCCTGGAGGTGTTAAGCAAGGAAACAGAAAGAGGTTTCTAGGATTAGTTCCACAGATTTCTTTTATCATGTTAAAATCAACGTTGGTTTCAATGCCATGAAGTGGAGAAAAGCAATATGGAAACTATCCAAGGAAAATTCTTACATTTCATTTGTTTCTCCCTAAATTTCTGGTGGTATTCATTACTCACTGTAAAGCTGAATGCTCAAACTTTTTGTGAGACAGCAGAGCTAGTTCCTGTGTCTGCTTAGTGGGTGTGTGTAATGTTTTGTAGGCGTTAGAGCAATGCATCATTGACAGCGGCATCCCATATACAGTATGTTGAAGTTTCTATTACAATAGCTTTTTCCTTAAGAAGGGATTCAGTAACTTTGATAATTTAATGTTGCATTTGAATTTTGGACTGAGGCATTAAATAAAGATGCCATCTAAAGCTGGTTTTAGGTGACATTATCAAGCAAGGCTTTAGCTTGATGGTTGTATCCAAAGTGAAAATTTAAAAGAATAGAGCTCCAGATGTTTTTTTTTTGTTACTGTTGTTTTTCCCACCAAATCTTAAAAGCTTCTGAGTCTTTGGAAAAAGTTTCTTCTGTGCGTCTTTCACTTGAGATCGTAATGACCTGGAAATTGAATAGCATTATTTTCCACTTTAGAAATATGGCGTACACTATGAGAAGTTTGGTTATAGAGACATTTTTGATTTTTTAATACAGTATCGAATTGATGCAAGCACATTTACTCTTTGTACACATACTGTATGGCAGCATGGCATCGCAACTTGTTAAAGATGCAGATTAGATTGAGTCTTAGCTTTGACTCTGAAAACGTACCACTTCACAAAGGAAATGACTTTTCAGTTTATTTAAGCCTATTTTCTTGGCAGCATTTGTGACAAGGTGATGCTGACCATGTAGATATACTCTAGCTGCTTCCTTGTGCTTATGCAGGTCAGAGAACGCACAACAGTGGAGTTTAGGTAGCTTTAGACTGTGTTTATGCTGATTCAGGAACAGTGTTTAAATTTGTTTAAACTGAGCTTTAGAGTAGTCTGACAGATTGCTAACTTTCTTACTGCCCCGCAAATATTTAAAGCTATGTGTACTACAATTTAGAAAGCATGCAGGTTCAATTACCTTTATATGTACGATACACAGATGCATGTTCTTCCTACATGCTTAGGATGCATTTCAGGCAAATTTAAGTGGACCTGAGTAAGCAGGGCTTTTCTTCGGTCGTTTACACTTCAGCGACCAATGTGAGCACATTCACACCAACATAAAATAAATCAGATGTATTTCTTATTATGGCTTAAAAGAAGTTTGTTAACTTTTGGGATGGGAAGAGGCTCAGCAAGTAAATTAGCGGGCTCTAGTTTTTTCTTTCTTTCAGAATGGCTGCCCAGCAGTCATTTCTTTTTCTTATTGAAGATAGTAATTGTGAAAATGCTTTAGTGTTCTACAATTTCAGTTCTAAGAACTTTGGCAAACTTCTCAAATGCAGCTGTAGTCAATTTCAGGTAAGGCCTTTTCGTTCTGTTAGCTTTTCCATTTTTTCAGGTAAATGTTTTTAATGTATCATTTTTTTTCTTAGTGTGTATATACCAGGTGAAATATTAGAGTACAAATATTTGAAATTGAATAGTGTAGTGTCATGGGTGATGACGCAGCTTGCGTGGTAGGTCTGGCTTCTAAAATGCAGTGTGTTTCTGAGCCAAGCAACAGCAAATTTTAGTTCAAAGAGAACTTGGAACATGCAGTGAGGTCTGGCAAGCTGAGCAGCACACGTCTTTATTTCCACCTCCTTCAGTCCCTCCTTCCTCAAGCAAGTTTCCTGGGGCTGAAACCTTCTCAGTCAGCAAGGATGGATGGAGTTAGCCTTTTTCTTCCCAGGATGGTTGCTACAACAAGCTACCTACCTACTTATCACACAAACTCAGGTGATTGTGATACTCCTTCTCCCTCTCCTACCCACAAACAAAAAAATAAGCTAGACCTCCAGGAAGATCTCCTATAGCCAAAGGCAGGCTTAATTGGAAAGAGATAGTACACTACAGCATTCCCCCTCTAGCTTGTGTAAATTTAGCTGCTTATATCGTACCGTGTATTCACCTAACAGTTGCTGTGCTGTTGTTTTGTTAGCCTATATGGAAGGACTTTTTCTTCACCACTGTTCTCATTTTCTTAAAAAATTTGTTCTAATGAAGGATTCTACTGTTCCTGTGAGTGTCATGCCCTCCCTCCCTCCCTCCCTCTCCCCCCTCCCCCCTCCCCCACCTCCCTGTTATTCCTAAGACTTTTTTTTTCCTTCAAAAGTCCTGTTTATTCTATTCTGAAAATGATTGGAGATGTATGACATACATGATAATACCTAGGCATGCTGCTGTTTTAAGCCTTCTCCAGCTTAAAGACTGCTTTAAAGGAAGCTCTCCATTTGTCAGTGTTAAATATTCAGACTACTTGGACTCTAGTGCTTTACTGTGAGCCTTAAGGATACTAACAGTAACTTCAGTGCCAGATTCCAGTCCTTGGAGCTGATTAGGTGGTTTCTGTATATCTAGCAGAAAGCTTCAGTGTGTTCTCTTCCATCTCTACCTCATTCAGTTGCAGAGCATTTTATCACTCAGTATTTCCTAGTCTATTGAATATATGCTTCTTTTACAAGATCTCCCAGAGGAGAGTCTTTCCCTGTGTTCCATAAATAGCTACTGCATTGTGAGGTGTTCTGTTATGTCCTCACTTTTTCAAAAGTGATTACAGCATCCACTTTTTTTCCTGTAGGACTTCTGAGTCTCATCTGTCTTTGGATGTTCCACGTGGCTACTTTGATTGGATTTTTTTTTCTCCTTTCTGCTTGACTGTTTTCTGGATTGTTTAAACGTTGCACTTTCCATTTGCTGCCAGCTCTGCTTTTCAGCCCTGTATTTTTGCCTGTGTGATTTGTGGACTTTTGAGCTGATCTAGCTGTTTTAGTTATCCTTGAGCAGATCAGCCTTTAGCTGAGCTGCTTATCTGATCTGCTTTATATGCTTCTGCAGGCAACTGCATGTACAGGTCTGTTTCCTTCTGATGAGCTATGCACCAGAATAGCTCTACCTACACAGCAGCTGGTCCCTGCTGTATACAGGAGACCACATCTGTGTCAGATGCCATTTTTTCTGGAACTCTTATACTCCTTGTATGATTTCCAGACTTCTGCCACTTCCTTTCCCCACTGGATCTGCCTCCTTAATGAGCCATGTGTCAAGAGGGTAGAAAAACTAAAGTAATCTTTCCCCAGTGTGAGAATGAATGAATTTGTCAGCCACAAGCAAGCTTTTCATGGAAACCTTTCCCAGATTTTCCTGTGAAGAAAAAAGGTGTGGGGTTGGACCAAAACTTTGAAAACTAAGCATATGAATCCAGTTTCTACTGAAGTTCTTATCTTTGAACCTTCCTTAATGATCTGGTTTACCAGTATGTTCTTGAGTATGTGTGTTAAGTTGATATTTGTGCTTGCCATTAGTTCAATGCAGTCTTGCTTCTGATTCTGCTGTGAAGCTGCTTCGCTGCTTGATGTCACTTTCTGGTTCAAAAAATCGGTTTGTTTCAAGCTTCAGCCATTCTGTGATTCAGACAATGTTCCTCAAGAGAAGCAATGTTTTAAAGTTTGTTTTAAAATAAAACAGAAAGGCAGACTGAGTACAAGAGCAGGCCAGTAGCTCAGTGCTGCTTCTTCCCTCCCCAGCACACGCGAGGATGTGCCTCCCCAGAGGGAGCTTCCTCCCAGTTGCATGCTCCAGCTATTCTTCCAATGATCATTAAGCCTTTCTGTTAGCTTACCTTAACCCGCAAAACAAGCCCTTGGTAACCGAGGCCATCTTCTCCCATGTTGCTCAACTATATCAACTGTGAGTGCCAGAACCTGCCCTAGTGGAAGGAGATAGGACAGTAGGAAGGGACATGGAGGAGAAGAGGGAGAGGAGAAGAGAGGAGAAGAGGGAGAGAGAAAAGTGGTTAGGTTCATTCAGTTCCTTCTTCATTCAATCCTGACAGACTTCTAGTCTCTGAGTCTACCCAGACAGAGGTTCTGGGGTTAAGCACTTTTATCCTGAGTGAATTACTGTTGCTGTCTGATGCACCCTAAGCTTGGGTAATCTTGAAAGCGTAGGTTTGAAGACCTATGATCCAGTGGCTGTACGCAACAGATTGTTTGGATTCTCATGTAAACATAATGCATATATTTAAAACCAGTTGAGTATACATGGGAGCATTTATTTTCAGTAAGGTAGAACAGCTTCAATTGCTCCTGAGATCCTTTCGTCATTTTATTCCTCAGAGAGGGGAAACACTTTCCTATGACTGCTTAAGGCGCCAGGGAATGAACAAGCACAAAACCTGCATTAATACCATTACTTCTGTGTCGTGAAATAAATATAGGGGCTCTTGCAGATGTAAGCAGCTGGGCAGTTGAAGTATGCTTTGCCACATCGTTGTGGCTTGAGTGGAAGAATCCTTTTGTCAAATGATCCTGAAAGCAAACAGAAAGTTATTGATACCTGTGTTTTTCTTTCCTCTAGTACAAGGGATATCACCTTGGCTGGAGCTGCTCAGGAATCCTGGGCGGATTCAAATATCTTGGCTTGAACAAGGACACCAAAAAGCATGTTTAATTGTCTATAACTAATGTGGTAAAAGAAGGAAAGTTTAATCATCACTTGTTTTGTCTAAAGCAGAGTTGGAACTGGTCTGTCACTCCCTGCAGTGCTGAGAGGCCTTGCAGTGATTTGGCTGTTTCCACACATATTCAGAAACCCACAGAAGAGTGTTATGTTACTAAGTGAGCTGGAGATTATTGTATCGAGGCTGACTCTACCACTTACTGTATAATGCATTAATTGTGAATTTCTGCATTAGTAACTTCCAGGAGGAGTAGTAAGGCAATCTCCTCTTTCAGGGTCAGTCTTGTTAGTTACTTCAGGCCCACAAGAGTTTGTAAGAGGGGGGACATTTTATTTTCAATTGTTAGGAGGATGGCTACTTTAGAGTAGTTCCCTTTGGTCTGCTCCAGCCAGACAGATACTGGTGGCAAAATGCTGTCTGTCGAACACAGCTCAACAAGAGACTCGCTAAATCAATTCTCCAGATCTTACCCATGCTTAATCTACTCTTGGAAACAAAGAAGGTTGGGGTAAACTCTTCAACATCTGTTTTTCAGACAAAGAAATAACTTACTGGATATTGAACATATTCTGAAAATATTCTTTTATGTATCTTCCTTACTGTTTGTAAGTACCTTTGACCATACAAAGTAGAGAGCTCTGATACAGGTTTATTTCTGAAGAAAATGCTGGGTGCATGTTACTTTATGGTAAAACTTGACGTGTTCCCATTCATTTTAAGTCTTCAAGGTTGGATTCCACTATTTAGTGTGTGGAGGAGTAGTAGAGATTTTGGAAGAACAGTTTTGGTATGTAATATGCGAGTTTTTGTGTATGTGGTGCAGTGTTACTGCGCTGGCAAAGTTCCATGTTTGGATGGGCTGTTGTTAGGCACTGGTAATTGTTTCTTGCACAGTTTCGCTGTTTCCGTGTTTCTCGTAAAATGAGGACACAAATTGATGAGTGCTGATAATAATTTTCTTTTTTCCGGAATTTAAGATGTTGTCACATTTTTATGTTAACCTTTTGGCATTTTCAGTATCAGACACTAGAGTTCTGAACAGATTATTTAATATATTACCTTATCTATCTGTTGGAAATGAAGAAGTTGAGGGATTTTTTTCTGGGTGTGAGTTGACAAGATTTGGCACAGAGTTCAAGTAAGCATCTTCTATTAGAGAGAGATGGATTTGAAGCTTGGACTACTTGTTGGATGAGTAGTTGGTTGGCTGGTCACAGCCAGAGTGTTGTTTTCAATGGTTCTGTGTCCAGTTGGTGGTCAGTCTTGAGTGGTGTCACCCAGGAGTAAATCTCTTCAACATCATTATCAAAGATGAAGATAGTAGGATTGAGTGTACCCTTGGCAAGTTTGTCCATGAAATGTGATTGCATTTAGGTTGGGGACAGTCCCAGACATCAGTATGCAGTGACAGTCTGGAAAGCCAGCAGTACCCTGGACTGTATCCGAAGTGGAGGTGGCCAGCAGGGAGAGGGAGGTGATTGTCTCCCTCTACTCTGCCCTCTTGAGGCCCCATATGGAGGGGTCCCCAGTGTAGTAGGGATGTGGAGCTTTTGGAGAGTGTCCAGAGGATGGTTATGAAGTTGATCAGTGCGCTGGAGCACCTCCTGTGAGAAAAGGCTGAGGAATTTGGGATTGTTCAGCTTGGAGAAAAGAAGGCTCTGGGGAGTCCTCACTGCAGCCTTCCAGTACTTGAAGGGAACTTAAAATAAGAAGAAAACTGACTTTTCATACCATCTGGTGGTGATAGGACAAGGGGTAATGGCTTTATGCTAGAATAGAGAAGATTTAGGTTAAATTTAGGAATTTTTTCAGAGGGTGGTGAAGCACTGGCACAGCTGCCCAGAGAAGCTCTGGATGCCCCATCCCTGGAGGTGGTCAAGGCCAGGCTGAATGATCCTTTCAAACTGAAGCCATTCTATGATTGTATCTCATGTTACTGTGATGAGACTTGCAAGAGTTTGTCCAGAAGTGCCTTTAGCTGACAGTATTTTTATGAGTCTTGCTACAGTTATTTTCAATGTCAGATTAGAGAAGATGCTGACTAACTGTGTGGGGGAATAGGATAGCTGGCATTACTAAATTGCTTATCGTTTACAATTAACTGTCAGTTCTTCAAAAGCTACAATGATTTGGAACGGTTGATACTAAGAGATGCAGATGCAGTTTGTAAATTCGGGGCGTTAAAATATTGCATTTAAAAAAGACAAAGACATGGTATACAACAGGTAAGATTTACATTAATACTCACCTGTGATCTCTGGATAGTGTATCTTTGGATAGTTTATTTTTAACAAGAAGTTGTGTGCATGTGGGAGTATTACAGGTCTACAAGATTCCTGTAACAAATACACTGGATGCAGCCAATTTATTTCTTAAAATGTTCTTGGATGAGAGCAGGAAACGAACCATTCACTTTCAAAGCCCAGGTGACTAGGCAATGATATCTCTTGAATGCCTTTCAGTGGAAAGATCCATACTTGCTTGTGCCATGAATGCAATTCCTATCCTCTCCTGTGACCTCTATGTTTTCCTGTTTTCTGACAGAAGGTCAGAGGAGGAGGAGAAATATTCTCTTACTCTCTCTCTCTTCCTCCTTTGTCCTTCTACAGTAGAATATTGAAAACAGACAGTAGCCTGGAAATCTTGTGTGGTAATGACAACAAAAGTTTTAGATTAGCTGTCTTGATGAACTCTGGAGATACTGTGTTTTTGCTGGTAGACTTGGAGAGGAGGAAAAGGTGGGAGAAGAAGGAATGCATGGTAGTAAAGGTGGTGTTTGCCAGGTTTGCAAATGCCAGTGTTTTGGCAGAAGCTACAGAAACAAGGCTTTTCTAGTTATGAGTGATATGGATTAATAGCATAATTTCCAGTTGCCAAGTGTGTAAGCAGTCTTCTTCCACAAAACTTTGAGGTTGGATTACAAGCTAATGAGAGAAGTCCACCCTGCCTCCAAATTATGCAGGCGCTGTATTGAAAATGCTGTTGTTCAGATTGCAGTCTTCTGCTATTTCTGAAACTATCAGCTCCACACTTTGTTTTACTATACTTTCAAATATCAACTCCTTGTTTCCCTTCTTTAAAGTGTTAATTCCTTTATATTCTAATCCTTTGGCACTGATATATGTACACCCTCATGCCTGTCTTTCTGTTCCCTCCTCCCTCTTAATGCAGTGTTCCGAGCTTCTGAGCTTATAAGACTGCTGTTCATCGAATCAATATTGCTGAATTGCTGAGCTAATAAACCTGCTGTATTAAAGAGTTGGGCTGAGATTGGAAGAAGGCAAACACTCACACACACACGCACAAAAAAAACCCTGATCACCCTAAAACAACAAAAAAACCCAACCAAGTACTTCATCGTGAATCAAAGCTAACACATTTTTGATGTGACTAAACTGGATGCTCTGCATTTGGTTTGGGTGTCTTTACACTGAGCTTTTTAGTGTTTCTGTAATACTATCTGTCAGTCCTAATATATGCAGTATGAGCATTCATCAGAAGGGAAACATGAGTTCTGATGTAAGGGATGAAATGCTTGCCATTACATTAGTATTGTTATTCCATAAACTGCCCATCAGTTGGAAACATCTTCTTTTAATCTATCCTACATGTATCTTAGAACTGGGCAATAATCAATGAAATGGCTGGAAAAAAAATTGTGCAAAGCTTATATGCTTGTTCTTCTGACAGTTTAATTATACAACTTTTTTTTTTTTTTTTCCCCCCATGTTACAGAAGAGCAGAGTTACCTGAGACATGCACACACTCACTGATCAATCAGTAATTTTTAGTCGGTGGAATTGCCTTTAGCTCTGGATAGTACTGGCACTTGAGAGGTTTTAAAAATGTCTGTGTTCATCTCTGAAGTTTACTGCTGGCATAGAGAAACAGGAGAAAGGGAAAATGTGATTTGGTGTTCTACCGATATATTGAAGATTTTGTGTTGACTGATTTCCACAGGCCAAGAGTTGCCTGAAAGAATTGGGCACATTTCATGTTTTACATTTTTTCCCAGATATTTAAATATGTTTACTAAGAACTGGTACTTCCATTTTCAAGTTCTGTTAAGATACGAGTTTAAGGAATGCGGAATGAAATTTTAAACTGTACTACAGTTTAGCAAGTATATCTTTATAGATTACTTCAGCTATTTCAATGGTGCACTTACTAGCCCCTGCTTTCTCAATGAGTATTTCTGACTTTCAAGCTGTAGTACTTCCACTTTCAGCTATTTTTCTTTGGCCTGGCTTTGAATTATACAAATGCTAATTATGGGGGCTTTGAATCTGTATGTATACATAGCTTCACAAGGTCATACATATTTTTGAATGGATTGACTGGAATGCTGCTTATGTGTTGTTGGAGCGTTGCATAAACAGATTATTAGGTCTTCTAAATATTATTTGGTAATATTTTTACTGACTTGAAGGCAGTAACTGCAGTGGGCTGTTGATTTTTAGTTTTGTCTCCTCAAGTTGTATCTTCATTGTATTTGCAGGCAGCAGAAGGTGTCACCTTCATTGGACCTGACACGCATGCTATTCAAGCTATGGGAGACAAGATTGAAAGCAAATTGTTAGCCAAGAATGCAAAGGTCAACACAATCCCTGGCTTTGATGGAGTAGTCAAGGTGAGAAACCATTTAACTACTGTCTGCTCTTTGAATCAGCGCCTAAAACAATGTAGGCCTATTGAAGATCTGATACATAGTGTAATTATAAATTCAAATTCATTTTCACTAAGAGGTGTAATTAAAATCAGAGTACAGATTTTTACAAGAAGGGGAAGTTTGGAAGAAGGAAGATGAGGAAGAATACTTCATAATAAATGATACATTAAGCCCTGCTTTCATGGAATCTGTAAAATGTTTTGCTTTCATTCCTATGTGAAGGCAAAGAAATGTGTTTAATTTGAGATGTGCTGTTCTATCTCTGTACGTCTTTCATTTTTTTTTGTATTTTTTGTTTTTGTTTTGTGGTTAAGTATTGGGCTTCTAGAAGCACATGTGTATGTTTGTATATCATCTGTGTTAGTATAAGCTTTTTGCCTTTAAACCTTCTGTATGCCTAGCTATTATAAAACTTTGATCACCAGAGTTGAAATTTCTTATGCTGATCCTGTCAAGTAAATTTTTTTCTGACAAAATCTGAGTAAAACTTTGAGTTACAGGAAAGTGAAAAGTTTGTTTCTACAACATTTTAATGTAGTTGAAAAAGAAATTGAGTTTTATTTATTATTGCTTCTGTGGACCTCTGATCATCATAAATCTTATTTATATAATGAAATAGGAAATTTCGGTCTTATTGGGAACAACTGAATATATTGATGGAATGCAGACTGTACTTTAAAAAGGGACATATAATTAATTACTATTGTCTTGATATTTGTGTTAGTTAATCTCCATGTAATGATCTGTTTTGATGAGGATATGAAGAGAACTTTCCTAGTGAGAGTATGATAAAACTGTGAAATGGCTGTGAAGATAAAAATGCACAAGAGAACTCTTCAGTACTTGTGATAGATGTAATGCATGTGTGTCTACAGTGGGTAAAAGTGCAAGGAAGGGCTGCTAATAAATGTCAGGTTAGCATTCATGGCAGAGCTGAAATCTGACAGTGTTAAGTTGCACGCAATTCCTTTTGCTTTTTGTTGCGTGTTTAGCAGTCCTTGTTTGTGTCTGTGATCCTTCAGAATTCAAGAAATGCGAGTAGCAGCTAAGCTATTGTGCATAAGACCCTCTGTTCTTCCTAATATCCCACCTATATATCCTACCTATTATTCTAGAAATCCTGAAATTATCATCTAGAAAGTGTCTGGTTAGAAGATGACTTTGATTTGATAATCTGAACCCCATTAAACTTCTCATCAAGTGGGCTCACCAAATAATTTCAAAACACTTGTTTAATCGCTGCATGAACTTCTGTAAGGATCTGTTATGCTGCTAATATAAGGAAACAGATCTGGCAAGGTAGGATAGTGGTTAATGATCTGATAGCAGCATAATCAGTGAAACTGTGTTACATAGCCCTGTCTGCTTTTTTCTTTCTGAGGCCTTTAATTGTGTTGATTTTTTGACAATTATCTGAAGTTCCAGATACTCTAAATGAAGGAATGTAAGTGATAGGGTTGGCAGTCAGCTGTGTGCAATGATAGTCTTAACACCAAAAGAACTAGAACGTAGGATTAAGCTGACAAATCCAGTCCCAGATTTTGAAAGGAGCTGCTTAATCCTGAAGTCTCCATATCATATCAGTTACACATACCTCAGCCTTGCACTCCTGCTTATCTGAAGAGTGTTGGAGAAAACAGAGCACTTGATTAAAAAACTGCAGTGTACCCAACGAATCATAAAAAAGGAGAGTCCATGTGCTTTGCCAGTGTTGCAGTTTCTGTCAGAAGGGGGGGGAGGGGGGGGGGCGGATCTAGGTGAAAACTGAAGTTAAATGGTGCTTTAGTTACCAGTTCTCTAAAATAGAACTTCTGGTAACTGCGATTTTCATCCTTGCAATGGATCTAATATGTATGTGCCTGTGTTTGTCTTCTGATCTCCTTTTTGTGTTAGTGTTGAGTTTTGCTGTAATGAATAGCTGAGTAATTAAGTCACACAGGGTGCCTGATTTTGATATAAGTTCAATGTATTTTGTCAATTCAGACTAAAATACAAAGTGTGAAGCTCTGTGACACCAAACATAATCCAAAGAAGAACACACAAGGTATTGGAGACTGTCATATTTCTGCCATTCTCTGGGAGATCTGTGATCGTCTCTGCTATGGTCACAGAGCTATGAAGTTCTCAGTCTTTGAGGGCTCTTGGTTTTCAGAAATAGACATTTTGAAGATTCTGGACGGGAGTTAAGTGTCTGTGTGATACTTGAGTTGATTAGAGGTAGTTTCATCTTTGTAGAGGAGTCTAAAGCTGGAAGGAATCTGCATTCATGCCTCTGACAATGCCCGAAGTTAAGAAAGATCAGTTGCATGAGTTCTTCGTGAATGAATAGTAAAAGCAAACATAGAGTAGCAACTTCTAGTGCTTCTTTTATTCAGCTGGGGACTGCACTGGAAATCATTGTTACTTGAAGAGTTGTCTTTATTCAGCTCTTGTTAACTAGAGCTGCGGATACACAGGTCCTTCATGAATAAAAGGTGAAGTCCTCCCCAATTCTTATTGCATAGCATATAGACTGAGTTGTTAAGCCCCTGTAGTCACGTAGTGGAGAAACTGTATAAAGAACAATTCCCAGTGAGTAGAAAATTGAATCAGTATTTTAAGAGGAGGAAGCGCTTCAACAGTATACTATGAGATAGGTTATGGAATGATTTTGGGAAGAATGTTGAAGAAGACAGGATTTTAAAGAAGGGTGTTTGACGTTACATACACAGCCAACTATTCTCATATAGACAGTCACTACCAAGTGTCAAGCTGAGAATGGAAAGATGGATTGAGAATATGGACTGTAGTTTGACAAAAAGTAATTTTTTTGGGGTCCCTTATTCAGTTGCTCAACTGGCTGAGGCAAGAGTTATCTAATGCGTACATGTAAAGAAACTGAGCGTGACATTATCACTTAAAGTCATCAAATGTATTGAACGGTAGTTCTCAATTCAAGATCTCTAACTACAGTTAGTTTCCTAAAACTTGACTGAGGGGGATAATGGTCAAGTGTCTTGATCAAAAGACTTGGTGTTAATCCACGTGACTAATGGCTGTACTAAAGTTAGAGCTGAGATGTATTGTCAGTAAATCAGTAAAGAGAAATATGTGGAAAGAACAAAATGGAGACTGAGTAATGAGTATCCAAAGATGCTCTGGTGGGAAAACTGGTGAGGGAAAGAGAAGAAGAGATCTGTCTGAGATGGGTTTGGTTTTGTGGCTAGAAGAAAATAGCTGGTTGTAAATCCAGAGGATTAATGTCTGAATGACTACTCAGTTTCACTGTGATTATGCAATTGATGTCAGTAGGCATGTTTCAGCCTTTCAGCAAAGTTATTTATTTACTGTTTTTTAAGTTTCAGACACCTATTTTGGCTGTATTTTTAAATTGGGGTGTTGACGTTAGTATTCAGTGTCCACTGGATTGCTGAAGGGATTATTAGAAACTGGTTATGACTTGGAAACTCTCCAGGTCCAATACCCTCAGCAATTAAAAATATTATGTGGATCTTTGTAATTAATACAATATATTACAGCTGTGGGAGTCTCTTAAACATCTTCATCCTGACATTCTTCTATGTTAGAATAGTTATTTTGTTTTGTCTCCACCTGCTGGTACATGGCAGAGAGGCATGTATATGAAATTAAGGGATTAGAGATTCTTCTGCTGAGTGAGTAAAACTGAGTAATTTATATGCATTATATTAATAAAATAAGTAATTTGTAAAAACCAATGCATGTGGTTTTACAACTCACGATTTTTACAAACTAGTACTATTACCTGTACAATTTTATTTGTACAGTAAAAGATGGTGCTAAAATTATGTATTTCTTTACAGTCTCCGGGTTATTTTGGGAAAATGGTGGCATACCTATTGATGTATTTTGGAGGAAGTGGCAATAAATAGAGGAATGAGGGCTTGAATTTTATTTTATTTTTTATTTTTAAAGAAAAGTAGTTCAAAATACTCACAGTACCGCTGTTGTTTTGTGTATTTTGCATAGGTAGACTTTAACCATTTTATATTTATTAATAGTACTCAGAGTGCTGCCACATTTATGAAATCTACAGCTGAAAGACACGACACTAAATTGTGCTCTTACCAAAAAAAAGAAAAAAAAAAATCAAAAGCCTGTTACTGGAGATTTCAGTGTGTCAGTTATTTGTTTTTTTTTTCGAACTGTTTTTCTCTTTAAAGCACAAGATATTTTTGTTTTCCATTACAGAAGTACTCTTTGAAGACTAAAGAATTTGAATATGCATTTTTTTTTTTTGTATCTTAGAGTTTGAATTCTGATACATCAGAACTGTAAAAAGAAACAGATGTTTGAGTAGTACAAATTAATAACTGTTTCAGGCAGATGTCTTCAGTTCGTACAAGCTAGAACTGACACAATTAGCGATTCTGATACGGTGGTGCTTTTTTTTTACTTTAGGTGTTGCATGCTTATATTAAAAAAAAAAAAATTAAATACAGTGGCTGTTCAAAGCTCCCCGGCTTGCAGCTTGCCTTCCTGTGGGCTGCAGTGTATCGGTTAGCCACTTGTTTGCAGGTAACTAAGTGACAAAAAATTACCCTGTTTGTTTCCCCCCTCTTAATTCTATTTTGCAAATATATGAGTGAATTTGCAAGAGAAAAGAAATGTAAAAGTTTTCTTCTCGACTATAATCGTGGCTCTTCATCAGTCATCACTCTTCCTGCATTTTGTTCAAGAGGCTCTAATTGTCTGCATTTGGCAGGTTTAACACTTCCTGACAGAGAGGCTATTAAGGGGAAGTATTCTCGCATAACTGTCACGGGCAGGAACAAAGAACCTTCAAACTCAATGTGTGGAAACCACTAACATTCTTAAATGACCCTTTTCATGCATTTTATCCCTTTAAGCTAAAATTTGGAGGGTGCAGGGTCATGGAAAGCAGCAAGGTGTAATAAAACAGTAAACCCTGATTATTTTATTTAATTTTTTAGTTTTTGGAGGTGGGGGGGATTTTTTGCTAGATTTATCTCTTGACTTAAAAACAATTGTTATTTGGAAAAATCTCATTAACAGATGTGACTGGAGTAAAAAGACTTAAAACTGATGTTGCTTTCAGGACTGCTTTGAACTTAACAAGCACCGATTTGTGGAGCAGACTAGCTAATGAAAGGAAATTAAATTTTCTGACAACTTCCCCTGCCAGCCCCCTTATTCTTCATGGGGCTGTTACTAGGTACTGAAGACTTTTAAAGAGGATTTTGTTTTATTATCGAACATAAATGAACCAGGTATGAACATTGCTTATGTATTTTTTTAAAAGTTCTGACCTGTGCGCTTTTAAAACGGATTGCCTTGAAAGCTTTAAAAATCTCAGGTTTCATTTTAATGTTCATAAGTCAGCCCCCATAGTTTCAGACGCACTTAGCAGCTGGTGGTTTCCAGACGTTACTACCTCCCATACAAATCTTTTTCATGTATGTCATGGAATAGTACGAATACTAGCAAATTTGGAAGATTTCAGTCTTAAGCCATGCCATTGTAATTTAACCCTTTTTCCTTTCTCGTATCATGTCTTGGAAACGGATTGTTAGCAGAAGGAGAAAACAGAATTAACTACTGCAGGAGAAGCAGTTTGGTGGATTTCGAAGTGAGAATTTCTCACTTTCTTTTTCTGGGTTTCCAAATAGGTTTTCCTGTATCATGTTTTCTGTACCAGGCTGTGTTGGAATGAGTCAGCTGAAGAAGAAGGTGGCATCAACCTGAATTGTTCTAGTTGTCATGCAGTAATAATCGGCAAACTTTCAAAGTGGAAACTATTATATGAATCTTCTCATCTCAGATTCAGTTTAAAAGTATGCATTTCAGTTCTGTTCACCTTCCAACGAGAAAAAGAAACAAATCCTTCCAAAAGTGAAGCACTTGTGTTTCTTCCGTAGACAAGTTTTCATCTTCGAAGAAGTTCTGCAAGATTTTTTCAGAACCTGATTCGCACCCAAACAATAGAGAATCAACTCCCCCTACTGACAGCAACCAGGAAAACATGACAAATACCTAAGAGGACAGAAACAAGCCGGCGGTGGACAAACTTTAACGATCTGATTTATGGACCATTATTGATTGTAAACTTCTAAATTCTAGCATTAAATTCCTACAACTGCAGAAAATCATTTTGTAATCCTGGCTGTGTTTCCTGTCAGCTGATTCCTCATTGCTTTGAGTTTCTCAGTATACTAATGATGAGGTAGAATTTACATTCCACTTATGGTATTAATTTTACATTCCTCTGGCTGAAAAGGGTCAGAAGGTTGTAAAATCAAACATTAAATGAATCAGAGGAGACAGTAGTGCAATATATGGCTGCCCTGAGGACACAGTGCAATGGCTGATGGGATTAACGTTGGGTCTCATTTCCTGCTTTTACAGGATGCAGATGAAGCTGTCAGAATTGCAAGGGAAATTGGTAAGTTCTTAAATTAGCTATGGTGGGATTTGTGTGCCTCTCAGCAGACATGGTTGACTAAATTGTATGCGTAATAAGTAATCCCTATAGAACAAATAATGTTTTAACAGTGTTTAAGTTCCCTGTTGCCTATAGGGCTGGAAGAATCTAGATATTATCACCCTATCTCTTTAGTCATCACGTTTTAGCTTTTCAAACTTGACTTTACAGAACAAGTGCGGTCATGATTTGTGGACTGCATATGATACGGAGCAACAATCTTGCTAAAGGAGTTTATTTCTAATTGTATCTACCTGCAATTGGTCATGGTATTCTTTTTACAGAAGCTAAGTATGGTGCATTTCTCCTGATATGGAGGCTGACACTGGTGATGTTATGATCCTCATTCTTCATCGCTGTACGCAGCACACTTAACTTGAATATCACCTGCACCACCATCCTTTCTTTAGTGCTTTCCAGAATAACGTCACTGCTCAGCTTCTGAACATCTTTGAGACTGGTGAAAAGGGCAACCAGCAAACTGTTTGGGACTTGCTTTGATGAGCATTAAGTGTAATATGTGTTTAATGAGTTTAGGATTTTAATAAATATAACTTAATACTTTTGAAAATGTTTAACCATATGCTTGTCATTGCATGTGTTTTTGAATGCTTTCTAGAAGGAGAATTTAATGCATTGAGAGACTCTTGTTTTAAGTTTTCTTTTAATCTTCTTTTTTAAGTGACCGTAGCCATAAGTAGCTGTTTAAGTTCATCAGTTATTATAGTTCCAAGAATTCACTTCAAGTATATCTCACCTGTGCCAAAAGCTATGTATGTGTCTTAACGCCAAATAGAAACCAGGATTTGCACTGCTGCAAATGATTCTTCACCACTGGAACACTTTTCCAGTTTGAGTGTCAGCTGTGTTCTTAGCCTGCTCTGGTTAACTGTGCTGAAGCTTTTCATGGTGGGCCTGACTGACTGGTAGGTTGACACCACCGAAGTCAGCATTTCTGCAGGCTAGCCTTTGTCCCTTTTGGGAAATCATGTAATTACTGATCACTGTCACGCAAGCTGAGACAAAGGGAAGAGATGATCAAACTATTAGGAGGAGAACTGGCAAATAAAATTGTTTTCAGTGCTTAAAAAGGCATTTATAGCATTATGAATTTATATTGGTTCCGTTTCATTTCAGTGGTCAGTTTACCTTTTGGGTTTTTTTTTTTTTTTTTTTTTTTAGATTTCCTTCGAATCATCTTTGATTATTTTATGTAGGAAGGCATCTGATGGCTTCCTAGGCACATTTTAAAATTAATTCCTGTTTAATTTTCTTCTAACTTCGAGTGCTCTATTGACTAGTTCCTGTTTTTGATATCAAGCGGCACTTTGGGGGTCATTATATCAAGGCAGTCTTAAATCTGCAGATATTAAAGTTGATTACAGACACCTGGGTGGTGTATTTTGTTTAGATGGAAAATTCTAAAACCATTGCATGAAAAAGTAGAAGTCATGTAGTGAAATAAATTTGTCCTTTCTAGCCTGTTTCCACCCTTGTTGTGACTGACTGATCAGTTTCATTAGCCTTCAGTCTTACCATGACCACAGGTCAGGAGAAAAGCCAAATGATTTGTTATTTCAGGGGATTTAAAATAAGATGAATTTAAACTCTCTGTGTAAGTCTCTGGGTGTATAATGTCCTAATGTATATGACAAGGCACTCGGTAATTCAATTATTTCGATTATTTTAAAGTTAATACATGTAAGGCCTAAGCATTCTATGAGTGCTTAAAATAACTTTTATTTATTTATTGTGGTTTATTACTTGAAACTCTAAAACCTCATCTAACGTTTTCATGCTGCCATTGGCCTGCATTCTGGCAAAAGATCCAGTAGCAGTGGAGTATGACATCAGGGCTGAGACATAACTGCCTTTAACTGTTTCACTGAATCCTGTTTATGGACAAGAATTTTCTAAGTACAGGTAAATAAAACGTGCCTTATACACCAGATTTGTGATGTGTTCTCCCAAGCTGTCAAGCATGAATGCTGCAAAGATACTAGGCTGAGTCAGGTATTGGGCAGGGGTCAGGCACACTGCTGTATTGGCTTCTTCTTAAAGTCTCTCTTCTCTCGTATTTGTCTGTGGGGGCTGTTCTTTTCTTGTGATCTGAACTGAAGTGCTCAATCGCACTGGCTCTTTTCTCATGCTACTTTCGATTCCATTTAAGTTATATGTTAAGAGCTGCCAGTTTCTTGATTTCTAAAGCATTGATGAAATTTTGGAAAGTCTATTTTTCTGAGTGAACTTATTTAAGTTGGTGTCCGTTTTGAAGGAAGGGTTGTGAAAACTTGTCACCAATTCAAAAAGTGTCTGCTTTGTAAGGCAGTGTATTCATGTTTGTATGTGTCTCCTTATAAATGGTATTAAAATTTGTTTGCTTGCCGCTTTCTTCCCACAGTGAATCCAACAAATGCACGGGAACATATTTTAGCAATTATGACTGCTGCTGAGTAGTGCAGAAGTGGTCAGGACAACGATTAACAACATCTCCTGATCTTGGCGTTGTATACCCAAAAACTCTGCAAAGCTTAAATTCTAGGAGGCCTTCCTTGGCTTAGGACAGATCAGTTTTTGGTATCCCTTGAAGAACTGCTATGTCTGGCTAAGTTCAAGTCCCCTTATTTTCAGGGAGCTGGCTAATTGTCATATCGGCGTGCAGAAGTCTCTTGCAAAGAGTTTTTCTTTCTCATCCTGAAAAGCAATGTGCATCTTTTTAAAACCAAACTGTGCTTTGATTTTTATCTACTTTTTTTTTTTTTTCCATGAGTCTTTGGAATCTTCAGTTGCTTTGCATATGAGTGTGATCAACGTGTAATCAATATACATAAGGCTGTGGTGGAGGGAAAGAAATGCTAAACTTTCCTAAAACTAGTGAGTAATACCACTGGCCCGTGAATATGGTCTGATATTTTAATGAAGTGAGCTGTGATATATAAACATAGATATTCTGTAATATATACTTACCAAAGTTCACTTGCAGCATATCTGTTTTGCTGTTGAAATTGAAGAACAGTAAATTAAAACTAGGTATTTCTTGCAGGATTAAAATCTCTAGATTGTTCAAGAGACTAATATTGTTAAACTGAAATTGTTAACATAACTGATTTTTTTTTCAAGTTCATGTAGCACTGGATAGGATAGATAACATGATGGAAATTGCCATAATGAGTTTATCGTAATAATGCTTAAAACAGTGCTTATTTCAGAATTGCAAACTTTCTGAGCTGGACAGAATTGCAGCAATGCCATAAGTGCTGCAAGTTAGGTGGTGTTAATTCACTTATGATCTCATGTCTTGCTTGAAAATCATACAGGGTATGCTTTTTACTCTATTTTGAGACTTGTCCAGGAGTGTGGCAGTTAACCAGGGGTCTGGAAAAGCAACAACATTGATAAATTGCTCTCACATAGATTATATATACACTCATTTCATGAAATTCAGTTGGACTTCACTTTTCTTGCATGAAATCTAGAGCTGTTATGTGCATGCCATTTTATCTCTGAAATTATAGAGGCCTTGGGAATGGTTCTCTTTGGTCTTATATAAAGCCAGTAGGTTAAGATTACTTAAGACTCTGAAGCATGAAGTTTAGCAGTTGTCCTTGCCTGTATGAACTTGAGATTTGTGCTTTCATATGGCTGTTACTTTTCTACAGCTTCCAGCCACACAAATGTCTATGGTGTTCCATAGAGTAATTACATTTTATGTGGGGAACTATTTTACTGATTATTTTTTTGGCTGTTTTTGTTAATTCAGTGTTCTCTTGCACTTCTTTCTGCTTTCTTGCCTTTTGGTTAACACTTACGTGTTTGATTGTTATGCTTCTGTCATGTCTCTTTTTGTTTGAGTATATTTCAGTCTTTTTAAGCAAAAGATATTTCCAGGTCTTGCTGTTTTTAAATGTCTTCTGAACCTCCTTTCTTTAAATGAATTTGCAGAGGAGGTGGATTTATCACTGCCACTTGACAGGGTACGAGTAGATCTACATTTCAGAAAAAAACTGTGAGCAGTAGTTATGTATGTTACAGCAGACTTGACCATTTCTATTAGGGAAATGAATGTCCCTTTCTGTCCCCAGATCAAAGCCCTTTTTAGGACCGTATTTTCAAATTGCAAGGACTGACTGTCTTCTCTTATCAGACAGTAAGAGCTGGTCTCTTGTTTGGCTTAATGTTATGATTTTCATTAATGGTACTGGGGACCAAAAGTATGAGGAATATTTTGCTATCATAGGAACATCAAAAGCTTTCTAAGCATATCCTTAGCTTTCAAGTTCCCATACACACACGTGGGAGAAAGGTGAAGTTCACTGATGTGAATAAGAAATTGTCTTAGGAAGTTGTTTTGAATTCAAAGCATACTGTACTACGGGATACAGAATCATTACTAAATAGGCTTTTAAACTATATGCTTTTGGTGCTATGCTTTTTTTAGCTTTCAAAATGCTAAGATCTTGTCTTATACCTACTAGGGTATCGTGTTCTGAAAGTGGAATGTTACTGGTTATGCACAATTAGATTTATACTGCTTATTTTTTTTATTACTTGTCAGGTTGGGAAAAAATGCTTTATTTTTAGATCAGTATTACACAATGCTTATGTTTCTGATTGTTATTGCATGGTATCTGAGCTCTTTGGAGATGCTCTGTTATTGAAAAGGAACTGCCCCAGAAGTGATGAAGTAGGTACAGTCTTACTTACTGAACCTCTTGACCAATAGTTTATGAAGATTTGCTTATTCTTGTTAATAATTTTTTTATCACAGCGATATTTTTATTTGTGCAGTAGCAAATAATCTACGTTTTGTTTCTAAAGAACGTGAGCTTAAAAAGACGATGTGTTTTTATTCATGAAACATTTTGTTACTTGGGAATAATACATTCAGTGTTTTGTTTTTTTTTTAAATATAAATGAAATAGAAAAGGCAACCTTTTGGTGGCTTTAGAAATCATTGCACTGACAGTGAAGTCTTGGAAAGAAAAGCCTCTCCTCTTTCTGCAAACAAGAAGCATTTTAATAAACGAAGTTATTGTCTACTAGCATTATTGGACATGTGGTCAGTTGTCATGTTTCTATGACCAACTGATCAAAGTTTGAACTTCTGTCTAATTGTTCCCCGCTGTTAGGCTACCCTGTCATGATCAAGGCCTCAGCAGGTGGTGGTGGGAAAGGCATGCGAATCGCTTGGGATGATGAAGAGACCAGGTGAGATGCTGTCCAAAAGCTTGCCTTGATGAATGCTGCAGTTACTGAAGTCCCATTAAGCCACCGTGTGCTGACAGTTGAGCAGATATGAAATGTTAAACAGAATTTGGATTGTACTGTTTTTTTTCTCCTTTGGTAGAGTGAGTAGTATATTTTGGTACTTTGCATGTGTGTATTTTAAATTAATTTTTTGATTAAACCTTTAAACATAGTCCATTATTTTGAGTAAAAATGTAGCCCTTGCAACTGCCTTTTTAGTCTGATGTCAAACTATAAATTTGGACTGTAAATAATAATTTACTGTATGCTTTCCAGAATACTGATGTATTAATTGTCTTTGTGTTAAGTAGAATGTTTATTGGCCTTGCTTCTCAAACATTAATGCGAGCCATTAGCTCTCTTTAAGTTGATGAGACTGATTATTCATGTTTGGAAACAGAATGTCCTCTAATAGCATACTTCTGTGTTTAAAATTTTCATCTCTGCAAACTGTTGTGCTTTTGCCTGCTTGAAACTGAATATTTGTTTAAACACACACTTTCATATATTTTAACTCTGGTCTGAATCCTGAACCCTTAAGGATACTCAGTATTGGTTTGGATATGTTTTATGAGCTCTTCTCCTCTGATATTCTGACAGTGAAGAGCCTGGTTCCAGCCCCTTGTGCCACTGCTACAATAAAATCATTGTAAGATTATTCAAAGATAAAAAGCCTATTTAATCTAAAAGGAGGTAATTTTCTAAATGTTTTCCTTTCCACATGGTGGAATGAGCTGGAAGCATAATTGGAGTTTCCTTTGGTTTAATTGTTAGTTGCCTGTATGATTTCTCTGCCATATTTTTTGTTCTCTATTCTTTCTTTTTTTTTTCTCATCTCAAAACCTGAAAATGGAGATAAAACTTTGATAGTTACATTAGCCATATTTTTACAGTGTAATTTTACAGAGTAGTGTTGAAGAGCTATGAGAAGGAACACGTACTGTGAATTTGCGGATCAACAGTAGTCACTTGATCCTATATCAAGAAGAAATGTTTGTTTTAATAGTTAAAGGTAGGCAGTGATGAAAGCAAAATGTGTGTGGCAAAATACTTGTTGCAGAATGTTTCACATTTACATGTGAAGTAGAACATTTGAAGAAATATGAGGTTGTAAATGGCTTGTTGTACATGTCCATTAATTCCTCTGTAGAAGGAAGGTTTTTATGTAACTGAAGAGGAGCATCTGACAGAGTGTTTTGAAAGTGGCTCAAATTATTAGTGGCAGAACAGTGTTATCAGACACTTGTAATACACTGTAAATTGGTGATGTCAAATTTTTAATAACATTCAACCCACAGAAACAACAAAATAAACAACAACAAGAAAAAAGAAAACAAATGAATCAACCAAACAAAGAAGAGCAACCAAAAAACACAGCAACAAAAAGCCCCAAAGCCTGTTTCCTGAGAAGCCAGTATGTGAATGACCTTTTATATTTCACGGCTCCGACATCCAAGATGACTATGAATGACTCTTAGTAGTATTTTGATGTGGAAACTGGCTTTGGCGTTGCCACAGAAGATGAATTCCAAACGCTATTTGAAAAAAACAGAGAAAACAAACAAACATGATATAAACTCATTTTAATTGAAACTTACTTGTGGATTTTCAGAATAGCTGTAGATTTTCCTTGTCCTGATTAGCTATAGAGAGAACTTAAATAATATAATGGTGAGTTGATATGTAAATAGCCACCAGAAATGTACGAGACCTACCTGATGGAAATTATTCCTGCTGTTAGAGAATTATTTGCAGTGGTATCTAACTAGTGCTGTATCTTTATCTCTTAAATGGCCCAGGTAATGAAAATTGTTAGGTTACTCTGGATGTTATGATACTCCTGTTATATCTAAGATTTCTGCTGTATTCTATTCATATTTCTAAACAGAAGTACGTGAATACTGTTTTATCATTGTTGTAACTTCTCTTGAAATAGCTCTTCAAGGGTGTGTGATTGTGGAAGGCTGCCTTGTTCCTTTCTCTCTCTTTGGAGATGCCTGTGATTGTGTTTCTTGAGATTTCTTCTTATCTCAAATGCATTTTATTTTCCTAAGTTCGAGTTAAGTACTAGTGTGGAATTTTAAATACATTTAACACTACTAATCCAGATCTGAAATTAAAATAACATTATTGTCACTCTAATATATTTCCATATCAGCTATCTTGGTTTGGATAAGTTGAATTCAGGATACCCTCTTTTTTTAGTAATAGATACAGAGTTGAAATTGTATTGAGAACGACATCTGATCTCCGAAGAGCAGTTCACTTTGAATTAATGTTTGTATGTTCTTTATAGCCTGAGAAACTAATGCCTGAAGTTCTGATACCATATTTTTCTTAAGGTTTTCCTGTATTGCTAAAGTTAGACATCTTTGCTCTGTTCTGGTATACAAAGAGCTGCTATATATATATCCTAGAAATTCCAGTCTGAAAGTGCTTTCCAAATATAAAATAGAATAATTCAATTGGATGGGACCTACAGTGGTCATGGAGTCCAACTGCCTGACCAATCTGGGGCTAGCCAAAAGTTGAAGTGCATTATTAAAAACGTGCAAATGCCCTTGAACACTGACAGGCATGAGGCATCGATGACCTTTCTAGGAACCCTCTTCCAGTTTTTGACTACTCTCACAGTAAGGAAGTTCATGTCCAGTCAGAACCTCCCCTTTGTGCTGTTCGCACACTTCCTGTCATCACTTACCAGAACTGACACATCCTTCTGCACCTCACCTTCTAAGAATGTTATAGAGATCAATGAGGTTGCCTCTGAGCCTCCTTTTCTCCAGACTAGACACCCTGAGGGTTCTCAGCCTGCTCTCACTGAACGTGCCTTCCAGTCCTGTCAGGGCACACTGCTCACTCATATTATGTCTGCTGTTGTCCATCACCCATAGGTCTTTATGCAGAGCTACTCCTCAACCACTTGTCTCTCAGTCTGTACCTGTATCTAGCTTTATTGTATACCAGATGCACCCAGCTTTTATCTTTGTTGAACTTTGTGCCATTGATGATTGCCCAATTCTCCAGGGTATCTGGATCTTTCTGCAAAGCCTCTCATTCCTCCAAAGCATCAACAGCATGTTGCAGTTTATTATCATCAGCAAACTTGCTAAGTTTGCATTCCACTTATGCATCTAGACCACTGATAAAAATGCTGAGCAGGACTGGCCCTAGAATTGAGTCCTGAGAAACACCACTAATGACTCACCACCAGCCATATGTAGCCCTATTCACTATGGCACTTTGAGCCTTATTCTTTAGACAGTTTATCACCCAGTGTAGCTTGAACGTGTTCATCTCATAGTTGGATGATTTGTCTACAAGGAAGCTGTGAGAGATGATATCGAAGGCCGTACTAAGATTAAAAAAAAATATTATGTCCTCTCCATCCTCTTAAGTGGGTGACTGTTGTAGAAGGAGGTTGAATTATTAAGACAGGACTTTTCCTTGATGTACCCATGTTGATTATATCCAGTAAGACCTTTGCTTAAATGCCTTCCAGTGTCTACCAGGGTTATCTTCATAACTTTTCCAGGAACCAAGCTTAGACTAATCGGTCTGTAATTTCCTGGGTCTTCTCATGGACCCTTCTTGTAGGTCAGTATAACACTGCCTTGCTTCCAGTCAGCAGGGACCTCCACAGACTTCCAAGAACTTGGTAAATTGCTGACAGGTGTCAATCTATACTGTCTGCCAACTCTGTTAGTGCTTTTGGCGAAATTCTGTCAGACCCATGGTCTTATGAACATTCAGGTTATACAGCAGGTCCCATAAAATTTCAGTGACCACAATCGCTCCCACTCACAGTCTTCCAGTTCAGAGAACTGAACAGCCCAAGGTCCATCATTAACACTAAAGTTGAGGGGAATAAGGTGTTAAATACTTCTGTATTTTCCTCATCCTTGTTAGATGACCATTTGTGGCAAGTATTTGTCCTGTTTTATTTAGACCTGCTTTTGCTGTGAACATACTTAAAACAGCCTTTGTCTGGTTTTCTGATACTGCAGTGGCCAGCATCAACTCAAACTGAGTTTTATCTTTTCTTGTTTTCTCCCTGCAGATGTGAACTGCAGCTCTGTAATCTCCCTATGGAGTCTGACCTTGCTTCCAGAGGTCATATATTTTCTTTTCCTGTTCAAATTCCCTCACTCTGACTGATCTTAGTTTAAATCTCTCTCAATCAATCCTGCCAGGTTATGAGCCAAGAAATGTTTCCCTTGTCAAAACAGGTGTCCCATCAGGTCCCAGCAGACCTCTTGTCTCAAAGTCTTCCATGATTATGAAACTCAGACTTCACGCTTGCAGTTGTTACTATGTCTTTGGGCTTCATGGCTTCAGGTGGTCCACTGCAAACTTCGAAAAGGATTTCACTTGAGGACCCTATCCTCTCCTAAGAACGAGGTTAAAAGTTTTGGGGTGAGGTTGTGATCGATTGTTACATATAGAGGTACTTAAGTGAACTTACAGTTCCAGGATAAGAAGTGACCACACTGGACTCCTCATCCATATATCATATTCCATAAATTTGTTGATAAAAATTAGTTTTTTTCTGGTTAGTGGCTTCAGCTGCAAACATGGTAATCATTGAGCTGGAAATTTGGACTGTATTATCTTCTAATTTTGAGAAATTTGAAGCTCTGTGCTACCTCCCCATTCATCTCAACCTTTTCTAGGTATTGAAATCTTGGTTGTACAGTAATTTAAAAAAGAAAATGGACAGCATTCTCTATGACAGGTGTTTGCCATGTCAGATTGCACTGCAGAAGTGAGAGTGCATGGGTTTGGCCTTCTGTCCAGAGCAAGTATGCTCTTCCAGAAGTGTTCAGGTGAAGGGAAGGAGTGAGACTGGATGAGTGATGAACAGTAATTCCTAAAAACTTTTTTAAACATAGGTTTTTATACCAACCATGAATAATCATTTACGTAAGTTGCTATGATTAGATAATTTTACTTTTTTAAATTTAGTTTGGAGTCAAGCTGAAGCAGTGATTTATATTTATTTTGTGTAAACTCAGACAACATTTGAATTGTAGATTGCTTAATTTACCAGTTATAAATTTTTTATTTTTTTTACTGTACTAATGATTATAAAATGTCTGTTTTTAACTATATCCTTTCTAATTCTGGCCTCAAGAAGAGAAGACTGGAAACTGAATATTACGTGATGACTGCAATTTTTAACTAGTGTCTGTCTGCCTCTGAATAAAGTGGCTGTTTTAATTAAAGTAGCAGTGCTGATCTTGGAGCTGGATGCAAAACATTGGCAAGGGATGTCTCATTGCAGACAAACACAGGAAACCTTGTGACAGGATCAATGAATACTTTTGTGTAGCTTAAACTTCAGTGTGGATAAATGTACTGTAGGGAGGGAGGGGAAACCTTAAAGATATCCTGTTCTTCCTATTATAGAATCATTCATGTTTGAAGGAATGTAGAAGTTGTCACCCAACTTCTCAATAAGAACTGGGTCAGCACTGAATTTGAAGAATGCTGCTTAGAGATTTGTCTAGTTGGGTATTCACAGAATCACAGAATTGTAGGGGTTGGAAGGGACCTCTAGAGATCATGGAGTCCAACCCCCTGCTAAAGCAGCTCCCTAGCCGAGGTTGCACAGGTAGGTGTCCAGGCGTGTCTTGAATGTCTCCAGAGAAGGAGACTCCACCACCTCTCTGTGCAGCCTGTGCCAGTGCTCCGTCACTGCACTGTGAAGAAGTTCCCACATACATTTGTGCAGAATTTCCTATAGTTCAGTTTGTGGCCATGTCCCCTTGTCCTATCACCACACACTGCTGAGAAGAGTCCAGCCTTGTCCCTTTGCCTCCTGCTCCTTAGATATTTATAGACGTGGATCAGATCCCCTCTGAGTCTTCTTTTCTCAAGGCTGAACAGACCCAAGTCTCTCAGCCTCTCCTCATAAGAGAGGTGTTCTACATCCTTTATGATCTTTGTAGCCCTCTGCTGAACTCTTTCAAGGAGATCCCTGTCTTTTTTGGACTGAGGAGCCCAGAACTGGACACAGTACTCAAGGTGAGGCCTCACCAGGGCAGAGTAAAAGGGGGAGGATCGCCTCCCTTAACCTGATGGCCACGCTCTTTTTAATGCACCTCAGGATCCCGTTGGCCTTCTTGGCCAACAGGGCACACTGCTGGCTCATAGTCAGCCTGTTATTCACCTGGACACCCAGGTCCCTCTCTAGGGAAGTCTTGGAAGCCTGCAAAGGTGAGATTTCAGTCTCTCTGAAGAACCCACCTCTTATTGTCCAGGTTCAACAAGCCTTGCTCAGTCTTTCTGTCCTTGTGTGCTCTCCCCATCTTGTTGGCTGCCCATTGACCTTAGCTTATTGACATTATTTTAATTCTAGATGGGTCCAAAACTGGATATAGTATTTCAATTATCATCTAACATAATAAATGAGAGTAGTTTCTGAAAATTACAGTGGAACCATTGCTTCTACTGGCTATGCTGCAGCCAATACAGCCCAGTATCCAGTTAGACCTCATCACTGTCAGAGTGCACTACTGACTTGGGTACTGTAAGCTGTGGTGCTAGGAATCTTAATCTGGTAGTTGGCTCCACAGCCTGTTCTGACACAGGGAATTCCTCTGTGCTAGGTACAGGATTCTATGTTGGTTCTTGTGGAAAACTAAGATATCTGTGAACTCACTAAGGGTTTCAGTCTGTGGTTGTGCTGTGTGGGGAGCATCTTGTAGTGAGGCTCTGCACTGGGATTGCTGTGGGCCTTTGGGGGCTGCTGCTTATGGGAAAGGTAATGCTTCAAAATATGAATTCTCTTCTAGCCTAAACTTTTTCTTATATTCATAGAGAATCAGACCATCTCCATTTTGTTAGTATAATTTGTTTAAGGAAGGCTAGGAGTAATTTGGTAACAGAGCAAGTGCATTTGCACAGATCTGTAAAATGCAGACCAGATTTGATTACCTGTGTGATTTCTGCTATATATAATTTAAAAAAGACTTACAGATGGATTAGATAATTAGGTACCTGATTTTTTTAACATGTGTGCAGATTAGATTTCTAATTAGCACATCAGTGAAGGAAAAACAATCAATTGTGCATAAAGCTGTCTGATAGAATGCTTAAAAAAGGAAACAGAACCTTTGATACAGAAGTTGAAACAGCTTCAGATCTGTTTCAGTAATCTCAACTGGTGTGTGTGACTTTGTTACATCACATTGTTGGTTTTTTTTTGGACAGATTAGCTAGTGTACAGATTCACAAACATCAATGTCCCTCTGTAATCAGTAATTTAATATATTTAATTATGAATTTATGAAAGATTGTACATTGAGAATAATCACTCTTAAAATTAAAGTATATATTGTTTCACAGTTTTGAGAGAAAGTGAAGAAATACCTTTAAATATGAACATCTAAATCCTTTATATTTCCCTATCCCACAGTTCAGTTCAGCAGGTTTTGTTTGTGAAGTCACGCTCAAGAGATGTAAAGACTTCAATTGTGCCAGCGATTATGTCTCACAGAAATAATCTTTCTGCTAGGAAAAATAAAATAAGTGAACATATAATCATAGAATTGTTTGAGTTGTAAGGTACCCTTAGCAGTCATCTAGACCAGCCCTCCTGCAATGAAATCGGGTTTCACAGCCCCATCCAGCCAGACATTGAATGTCTCCAGGAATGGGACATCCGACCCCCATCTCTGGGCAGTCTGTTCCAATGCCTTACTGCACTTAGTGTAAAAATCTTCCTTGTGTCTTATCTAAATTTCTCCTCTTTTAGTTTGATACTATTTCCCCTTGGTCCTGTCACAGCAGACTGCTAAAGAGTCTGTCCCCTTCATTCTTATCCCCCCTCCTGCCCCAACCCCCCTCTCCCCCCCTTTAAATACCGAAAGGCTGCTAATTAGGACACCTCAACTCCTTCTCTTCTCCAGACTCTTAAGCCCCTCATCACAGAGGAGGTTGTTCCATCCCTTGGATCATTTTTGTGTCTCTAACATCTCTTATAATCTTTGTTGAGTTTTATGTTTTTATCAAAGAAAACAGAGGAAATTATTTGAATTGTGCATGGTATAAAACCAAATTCTACTTCAACGTGGGGAAAAAGTAGTAGTACATGTGTATATTCTGTGAAGTATTGCATTTTCAGGTTGTATATTCACTTGTTGAATTTGCAATGTATGCAGTATTATTTCATCAAAATAATATACAACTAACTACTGTAATTCTTGAGCGCTAAGATAGTTTAACCATCATAAATAGCAGTGACTTTCACTTCTGTATAACAAGAACTTGGCAACTATTGTTTTTTACATGTTGTTTCTGTTTTCTACAAAAGAAAATATAAATTAAAAATACATAAATAACTGTTGATTACACACAGGCTTTTAAACACTTTGAAAGTCTGTGCACTTTGAACATGTAGTCTTGTTTTCTGTATAATTGACGGAAGAAAAAAAGACATTGATTACAGAATCAAATGCTCCAACTTGTTTTTTGGATGTATGTTCATTGACTGAAAACTGAGGTTACTTGGTGTTTCTTCTTGAATGCTTCAGAACTTGACTTAATGTATTAAATAGAGATTGTTCTTTTTTTTTTTGGTTATTTAAGGGAAGGTTTTAGGTTTTCATCTCAAGAAGCTGCTTCAAGTTTTGGTGATGACCGCTTACTGATAGAAAAGTTCATTGATAACCCTCGTCACATAGAAATCCAGGTTTGTACTGTTAAATATTTTACTATTATTACTGTTATTCAATTAAAGAGGTTTGAACTGCTAAACCAAAGTTCATGATGGAGACGTTACTAGCAAGAGGGAAGACAGTGTGACTGTAGAGTGCCTGTGTATTGCACTCCAAGTTCCTCATTTAACACAGCTCCCTAGATTACCATCACACCTGTTCTAATAGAAAGCTTGTGTTCTCAGTGGTAATTTCCCTCAGTAGCCCTACTTTTTGTTTCTGTGAAAGACAAGTTCAGTGACTATTTCCGCAATTCTTGTATGTACTGCATTTTATTATAGAAAAAGAACAGAGATGTATTTTAAAGTAACTTACAGTTTAGGAAAGTGTGGTGTCCTTCTATCCTTAATGTGGTACTTGGTGGGCTTGATTGAGCATTAGGGAGTATTTTTTCAAACATTAGGCTAAAAAAGGCCTAGAGTCTTTTGTTTTCCTGTATCTTGAACCATTCCTCAAGCTGCATGGCTATCATACACAATGCAGCCTTCCTGTTTTGATTCTCTAGCCTTTCTTTAGCAAGAGGACAATGATCCAAACTCAGTTCATTGAATAAATAAATACATACATAAATATAAATATACATACATATATAATGTATATAATATATACGTGTGTGTGTGTATATATATATATACATATATACACACACGCACATATAATGTGTATATATGACTGTAGTTGTCTGTTCTGACAGCTGAAGTTTGAACTCTGGTTCCTGATTCCAGTGCTTTGAGCAAAGAGTGCTTCATGTTTTTCTTGCAAATTTTAGGTGGTTTTGTCAAAATTTTACTTTTCTATCTGAAGTATCCGATGCTCTTTGTGAACTCTGGAGGATTCGTATTATTTTGGGCATAGATCTTCAAAGTCAGATCTATTCT
This sequence comes from Oreortyx pictus, assembly GCA_036925125.1. Taxonomy (NCBI): domain Eukaryota; kingdom Metazoa; phylum Chordata; class Aves; order Galliformes; family Odontophoridae; genus Oreortyx; species Oreortyx pictus. The sequence goes on from JAUPFR010000001.1 coordinate 48,815,715, forward strand.
CCCTACTTTTTTGGGTTATGATTGCTTTTTGTCTTCTACTGGATCTTGTATTAAACCAGATCTGCTAATGCAAAACAGGACTTATTTGTTTTGGACAGATTTTTTACCACCATTTTTTTTTTTAATTTGGAATATATTTAATTTTATCTATGCAACTAAATTGTGTCTGCCAGTAGCCTTGAAATTTTCTCCCTTGACAAGAAATTCACATAGGGTATGTCAGGTTTCATGAGAGAGATTTCACTAATTCTTATCCAAAATATAAACTCTAAATTGTGGCATGATGTAGGTTTTTTTTTTTGTATTATTACTATCATTTTTTTACAATGAGATTCTGAAGTTTTTTGACAGTAGCTCAATAGCTGAATGAAACAACCACAAATTTGACAGTGTGGAATGATTTGTAGGAGAGAACTATTCAACACTTTTTGCCCTGCCAAATACATGCCCACTCAAACCTGATTTCTTTTTTTTTCTTATTTCAATTCAGAACTTGTCTGCATACAAACTAACTTAAAGCATGTGTGAAATGAAGAAAGATTCTGCAGAAATGATATTTAAACCCCAACCTGTTCCTATTCAGCGGGTTGTGGAAGACATATTGAATGTTTAGTTTCGGTGTTAATCTTCCATTACGAAGAACTCAGGTTGCTAGAGTGTTTTCCTCTACTTTCTTGATAGAACTAATGATTCTGGATACATATGTCCTTGTTTCCTTTTTTTTCTTTCTTTCTTTAATGCACTGATAAATATACCTTAATATTCTATTTATCTCTGTCTTTACTGAGTTAGCCTATAAATGCCTTACAGTCTGTAACATCGAGTTAGGTTACAAGGTGGAGTGGAGGAGAGGTGCCTTCAGGGAGATTGAAGATAAATTTGGAATGAATTTAGAGAGTGAAATAAATTTGGCTCATAATCGTTTTTGAGATGGGTCTTCAAGGGTCTGTTTGAAATTCAGTTGAACTGAAACAAGTGCGTTCATTTACTTAAATGGTGTCTTGGATAATTTGAAGTGTATTCTTTGGCTTGGGTTTCCTTTAGTCTTCTTAAAGCTAGCCCTTTGTTCTAATCTAGTTGTCTAAGCTGCCTTTCTGGTCAGTGGAAAGGGTTACGCGCTTCCTGAGATTCAGTTCTGCTGCCCAAGAAAATTAGGGATACATCGCTTTCCGAAGGCGCCCCTTTTTCTGCATTGTTTAGAGAGAGACATTCAGCAGTTTCCTACTGACTCTTTGATGACTAAAGTTAGATAAGATTTGATTCCTCTAGACTTTAATCAGCTGGGGCCAGATTTAGCATTCTGTCTTGATTCCTTTAGGTTTAAAAAGGCTACTTCAAAATTAGGCAGCACTGTAACTGAGAACAACTGTGGATTAAACAGTATAGCTATACCACTGTTTTGTTTTTAAGAAGCATACAGCGAGTGTTGTTTTCCTTACATAAGCACTTTGATGGTACTTGTAACAATATAGTAGTGTATCATTTTAACTACATTTTAATCAACTTTAGGACATTGACCTTGGTTCATTTTCAAACTACTAAATATACAAACAATTTGAGACCAGATGCCAAATATTTACTAAGTTAGCAGTAACTTTTAAACAGAACTTTTTTTTAACATTCTCATATAGCTCCAAAGCGTTGGTATTTAAAATTGTTAAATAAGGGGTTTCCTGCGTCTAGCTATAAAACAATCACTTTGTAAAACATGAGAAAAGACTAAAACAATTGACAGGAAAAAAGAGTCCAAATAGACTTTATGCTTGGACTGATTTGAAGTCTTGTCCTGAAATATCTGACATAACGGATCTGAGTTTGAAGTAAGAGTGCTTGTGATGTCTAACCATTACTTGGCTAAATAGCAGACTACAACTGGTTATAAAATGTAGCTGAATCGTATAGAAGAAGATGTGGTACGCTGTATTTAATTATTTTCATGTGTAGCTGTACATAACAAACTATTATCACAACAGTCCCACATAGCACGGGACGTCTAAGTCTTATGAGAATTCTCTTATAAGGATATTAAGGTATTTAGCAAAATGCCTTATGTGTGACAAGCATTTTTAGTGAGCTGTGCATTGGAATTTCACTTCATTTTGGAGATTATGATTTCAGTTTTCTGTAAACGTCTTCATAAAACAATTGTATTTCAGAAATAAGCATCCAGTGAAACCACTGGAATAATGGAATAACATTCATTTTAAGGTACAGGTACTTCTTAATAGAAGAAGAATACAAGAAATGTCATGAAATTAATGAAAATGTTTACCAGTTGGCTTGAAAAGTATTTTATTATTTCCTTGGGAGAGGGTGGGTGAAGTAGAGAGAAAGAGGAGAGAGAGAAGAAGCACATCAGCTTAGTTTCATTGAACATTTTAGGACTTTTTTAGTTTCTGTTTTGGTGAGGTTGAAGCCTGTTGAAAGCTGTAGTCTTTGTGATGAAGCAGAAGTGCTCACAAGGAATCAGGAAGCACTTTTTAAATTCTTTTCTCCCAAGTTTGTTTCTGTAAAACTCAGTGGTGCTTAGTTCTGGACAGGATGATTTAGAAGTAGAATAAGAAGTTGCTTTAGATGCTGTTGTGTTTTCTTTTGCTTTGTATAAAGGGGCCTGTTACAGAATCTAGCATCTGACTCAAGTACCCTGGTGCTGCCTGCTGCTAAACCTTCCAGAGTTCAAGGAAGGGGACTTTCGAACAACCTGTAGTTTAGGAAATCCCTTAATGTCTTCTTTGTAGTGACATTCTTGTAGTGCCCTTTCTAAGGGATTTTTCCTCTAGAAAGTTCTTGTGAGAGCCCAGTGAAATTCCTGAGGAAAAGGTAACTTAGATCCTATGGGAGGGCCGAGCACTCTGGGTCTGATGCTGCACAGTGCATGAGTTACCTTCATGAGATCAGTGCCTCATTTTGAGTTACATCGACTCAGATTATTCACGCATCAGGAAACATTGGTGTCATAGATGCAGGAATTCATCTTGCTTAGTGCCATACTCGCTCTGTGGTACTAAGAGGAATAATGAATAATACAGATTCTTTGTCACAAATGCCAGTAGATATGGTTGAATACACACAGTTTGAAGATTGTCTCCATTTTGTTTTTATCTTGTCTGTTTTCAGTGTAGAACTGCAATGTTAAAGAATGAAGCATGAATATTGGCAAAGGTTCCAGCAGATCAGAGCAGGAAGATAGATGGAAGAAAATGGATTAGAAGGAAAATTTTATAATGAACAAGGGAGCAAGTGTGGTCTGCAAGTAAAAAATTGTTTGAAGAATAAGTGCACAGAGTACAACATCACAAGATGGGAAAAAAAAACTGCCTCAAACCCAGTCTCCTGCTATTTGAAATGGCTGCACTGTACAAAAGAATTCATAAATTGATCAAGTACCTTTTTTACTTTTCCTTCCAGCTTGAATTTGCAGAATCAGTTGAGAGTTCTGCTATGCTGGATTTTTTTTTTTTTTTTTCTAACATATAATGTAGTTAGTTGGATCTAGATGCTTGAGTAGATGCTTAACTTTTTCATGATCTGGAGCTGCAGTCAAGAACTGTAGTTGACTCTATTTTTGAGGAAGTCCTTGAAACCACTGATTCCCATTGAAGTGTTGAGGAAGTAGCAGATTTCATTCTCTGACAAAAGATTTCAGTTTCTGAAGAGTTTTTCTTTCTCTTTAAAGACAGGATGCTCAGTCTATTAAGGAAAAATAACTAGCTGTTGTTTCTGAAAGTTATGTCTGTAATTCAAGAGCTAAATATGACATGCTTCAAGATTTTACTCCCCTTTGTCAACAAAAAAGTAATGTTTAACAACATGATTCTGAGTATTTCAGTATGCAGTACAATTTTAGAGGCCTGAAAGCAACTTTTCAGTCTTTTGATTTCCGACTTGTTTCAATTCTGAGCTTGTCTGGGAGCTCTCACAAGACATGAGTGCTCTTTGACATATGTAGACTGCAAAATGACTTTAAAGTAATCCTGTTAATCCTGTTTAGAATTTGAAGTAGCATTCAACTAATGTTTTGTATACAGTTATTTTTCTGTGGTAGCATTTTTCCCCAGTATTTATTTCTAGATGGGGAAAAAAAAGTGATTGAATGGTATATTATAGCATATATTGTCAAAAGACCATATGCATTGTCTGCGGGGTAATGGCAGCATGTTATTATTTCAGATACTGGCAGATAAACATGGCAATGCATTGTGGCTGAATGAAAGGGAGTGCTCTATTCAGAGAAGAAATCAAAAAGTTGTGGAGGAAGCACCAAGGTATGTATACTGGACTGTGCAGCTACATAGTTACTGAAAAGACTGTTGGAAAGCTGATTTAATTGTACAATTTCAATCAAAGTTTATTTAAAAAGATGCAAAGAAAATAATTGCTATGTTTCAGTTTGTTACAGCCATCTGAGTGTAATACAATTTTAATGTACTTAAGAGAGTGGCTGGATCTTGCTTCTTTATGTCCTTCTGTAAGAAGAAAACTGGTATTTTGTTTTACTTTTCACAATCTTGTATAAAATAAATATGGATCTTACCAGTCAAATATATGGAGTATATGAGATGACTTGTTTAATACACCTGAGATACTTCCCTTTACCATTCTGCTTTTGAATTTGAAAGTCAAAAAAAAAGATCCTTAGGAATGGGAAATTGGATATTTGACTGTTATAGTAATTATCAGGGAGCCAGATAATGCAGTCTTTTTTCTATTTTGAAATGAATATTAAGTTCTAAATACTCTGTGCCACTTTTACAATTGTTCACAGTAGTGAATTACGAGTGCAGGTGTCCAGTAACTCAGAGATCCTAAATGGTCTTAATCCCAGGGGTTCCAAATGGAACTGAAATACACCAATTCTGTGTAAGGTATGGTCTTTCTGTGTTCTCTATTGTGTGATGTCCATCAGAGAGTATATGTAGAAAAAAGGGCTGGAGGATTTCAGAAAACCAGACCGAGGTACATGACTGCTGGTGGGAATTCTCTGCATTTTGGATTATCCAGATGGAATGGGTTTGACATTTTTACAACCGAGAACTGTGATGCAACAGTTCAGGATATGAGGGAAAGCACGTTATTCAATTGATGTTTAGTTAGAGACAGCATGCAAGTTAATGTTGTACCATCGTTGTGGGTGGGACTGGCACTGTTTGTGACCTAGATTTTAAATTTAAAAGAATTCAAGGACTCAAACCCAGTAATAAATGCTTAAATAGCTTTTGTTGCTTCCATGTAGCTCTTCTGGATTGCTCAGTAGTATTGTGCTTAGGAATCTGACTATGTTTTTGTTTATGCAATATGAAGGCTTCATGTCCCAGTATAATACGTGTGTGCATATATGTATACCTAAGCACTTAGGAGAGTTTTTTTGTCTCAGCAGTATGTATAAGTTGCTTCCTGCTCATGCTCTATGCCTGTAGTGAATTAAAAAGAGTGATATGTCTTTCTCTTACCAGTCAACCATGACTAACTAGAGCATTTCTTTCATCAGAAATATCTGTCTTTTGACTTTCTTGAGCTTCTCTGTTGGAGTCGACAGTAAGTTTTCTTACCACTTTCTGTAATTCTAGAAAAGAGCGTGGGCCAGCCAATAGCTTCCAAAATTTGGCATGAAAATTCTTCTTTCTCACTGCTGTTGACTGTTTCAGACCTTCCCAAACCTTTGTTGAGAGCTTTGGAAGCCTCATCTGCCTTACAGCTGCTTGCAATTGACTGCAGAATCCTTCCTGGTAGAAGTGATGGGTCAGTTCACCTAACTGATTAATGACTCCTGGATACATCTGTTCTTGAGGAAGTATGCTGTCCTCACTAGATTATTAATATTTTTCCTCTCCTATTTTATGTGGTAGCTGCCATTAAGATCTCTGAGCTAGGTTGAAGCCCCTTATTTGTATTGCATAAAGCTGAGGACATGGGGATGCTATAAGCTATTTGAATTTTGTACAACTCTGAACTCTTCTCAAATGTATTTTGATTCACTTTATGCCTGTGGTAGCTAACTGATTTTAAGACACAGACTGTTGGGGACTGGTTGTGTTTGAATATAATCTTTATGTTTTTGCCAAGCAAAACTAAATATGCAGCTATCGAACATATCCTGATGGGATCGTCTTGAGTTTGATTCTCTGTTTTACCCAGGGGAGCTGTCTTGTATTAAAATGAAACAAAACAAAAACACTGCTCTTTTGAGGAGTGTTCTTCATCACCCTGATGAGCTTACAGTATTTAAGGGAGTCTTTGTGTTAATGGTGGTTCAATCCTCCAGTCTCAAATAGGATTCTAGCAACCCTTGCTTATTTCCTTTTACGTAGCCGGTTGTCCTACTGTGTCTTTTCCAGAAAGCAAGGATAGTAATATTGTCTGAGCATCTACAGGTTTTTAGTTAGATCAGGGCATAGGCTTCCTGGAATATTTTGAGAGCTGGACAAAATATCTGGTGACTTAGAAGAATTTTGACTTCAACTTCAGCTTCAGATCTTTTTTTCCTTTTCACTTCATAGGCTGAAATTTAAACAGGTGAGCAATATTTGTCTGTTGTTTCTTAGTTCACTTTTTCTTCCTTCTCCCCCAAACTGTCTGTTCCTTTTCAGAGATGGTTGCTATGAGACAGTGTGCTTTGGCAAAATGAAATGTTAAGGTGTTGTATTTTTTCAGTCTTGTAGGGCAATTAAGAAGGGACTTGTCCCCATGTATTTAAACAAGGCCCAAAAACTTTTCAGAAAATTCACTGATCCCTTTTGATTAATTCAGAATGAATTGGTCAGTGGAATGTAAATATATAAGGATCTTAGTTGACTTCCTATTTAATAACTGGAGCTGTAAGGATTGTTCTTAACAATGTTGAGAGCCGGTGTCATTTCTAGGCATTTCAGGACCTGTGGAAGCTCTTTAAAACATTTTCTTTTGCCTCACCGCTTTCGTGAAAGAATGTCCAGCTGATTGGAGGCACTTTGTTATTTGTCATATTTGATACCCAAAGTTAGATTTTAACCACATTTTCTGGTTTTGAGTTCAGATTGGCTATTCATTCAGTCAAAATTTCCTGAATATGCTTATGACTTTCCACTAAAATATCTGAAATGGTCTTGTGGAGAAATGCTTCTCTATTCATCATGATCACCTGATGCTATCCTTCTCTATGCCAGTCAAAGAGATCAAACATTTGATCCATTGTGAACTGACATTTAAGTATCATGTCACAAAATGCTTTATGTCAGGACCCTGCTAAACCTTCTCTGTACAGTTTCAGGCCTTTCTGTTTGTAGAGTTGTAGGGTGGTTTGGGTTGGAAGAGATCTTAGAAACCATCCAGTTCCAACCCCCTATCATGGGCTTGGATGATTCCCAGCAGACCAGGTTGTTCAAGGTCCCATCCAACCTGGCCTTGAACACTTCTGGGGATGGGGCATCCACAGCTTCTCTGGGGTGTGCCAGTGCCTCACCACCCTCAGTGGTGGTACAACACCTGCCATTCTGTTATGTACTGTCACGGACCATGAACAAGTCCTTAGAACAGACGTGTCCAACCTGTAGCCTGCAGGCCACATGTGGCACTGGACAGCTAGTAAGGTAGGCCCATAATATCATAAACTTTTAATACTGTGATGTGATTTTCAGACATGCTTTTCATGAGTCAGTTGCATGCAACTTGAACGTAAATTGTGTGGATGACAGTGGAAATCTGTGAAGGGAAGGGTGCAGTGTTAACTCTGCCTTTTGTGCCTGCCACACAGTCAAATCACAACCCATGTGTATTACATTTCACGTGCCTGTGCTGCTTGGTGAGTAAAAGCCAGTGGTTGCCAATAATGTTTCAGTGTACATATATTTGTGTGTGCCGGTGAAGACCTGTGTTTTTTGTTATTAAGCAGTCATGCAAGTTTTCATATTAATGATTGAACTTTGGCTTTCGTTATTTCATAAAGTAATTTAATAAGTTAGCATATTCACTGTAGAAGAAATATCCAGAATACTTGTGTTATACTGACAGTTTTTGTAATTTTCAATGTTTCATAAAGCTTGCAAAAAGTATAAAATAATTTGTGTTTTTTTTTTAATTAGTTTTGTGGTATTTGATTAGTGTTTCAGCCAGTTCCAGGAATTCCTTACAAGTATGGATGCTGATTATAGGGATATCATTTACTTTTCGGAAGGGAGGCAGCTAAGTCAGAGTAAAATGCTAAAAATGCTTCACAATTTGCAATACAAAATCAAGTCGTTTATGAATTCAGAAGGAAAATTTGTGCCAGAATGTAAAAATGAAAAGTGGGTCACAGATTTAGCATTCTTCTTGGATTTGACAGCTCAATTAAATGAGTTAAATGTGTGTCTTCAAGGTGAAAATCAACTTGTCTGTGTTATGTTTCAAACCATAACAGCCTTTGAAATGAAACTTAAATTATGGTAAACTCAAGTTATGGCAAATAATTTCTTGCATTTTGATACATTGGCTAAACACAGTCCTGTGAACAGTTACAAAAAAAATATGCAGCTGTACTTTCTGTTTTGATAAAGGAATTTGAGAATAAGTTTCAAAGTTTCCCAAAAAAATCCTCTTTTTTTTTTTTTTATATGATTGCGACTCCATTTTCAGTCAAGATAAATACATTACCTGCAGATTTTCGAATGAAATGTATGCAGTTGGAGTCAGACATCCAACTGAAGGAAAAAATTTGATCATGTCTCTATCAGACTTTTATAAGCCATATCTAACCAGAGGAATATCTGTCACTTCACAAGCACACCTCATTCTTGTCATTGCTTTTTGGCAGTACATACATTTGTGAACAAATGTTTCTACACAGGAAGAGTAAAATGAGATAAAAATATACAAGGAACTCGCTAGGAATTGCAGCCATTTCTATCATATGAGATAGATTGATACATTGATACATTGGGTCACTAAAACAAGGTCAAATATCCCACCAGTTATATGGTTTTGTTGCCTTTTTTTCTATGCCCAATACAATTCCGCTTCACTCGGTGCAACCCAGGCAAGCCAAAAGGTTGGACACCCGTGGTTTAGAACTTGCTAGCTGCCTGCTTTTTCTCATTGGTTGTGTCTTTTTCAGAGGTTTTAGGTGATGCTGTGTCCCTTGATTTGAATCTTATCACGTGGTTATTCTTATGACACACTCTCAGCTGTTTCCCAAAGTTACTCTGAATTTCATCTCAAGTAGGAAATAATTTTCTTAGTATATTGTTTCCTTTTCGTACTAGACGTGTGTGTTCAGGATTGTGGTAGTGTTATCTAAGACATTTGTTTTGCAAAGTCTTTTTAAATTGAAAGATGCTCTTTCAATTTCAGTTCAAAGGACAAATATGTTTTTTATTATTTCTGACTGTGACAGAAAGATCTAAGAGGAGATTTCAAAAGGGAAGCTACTTTACCAGTAAGTGCCTGCAATGTAATGCAAGTGAAACAGTCGAACTCTTCTTGTGACCTTGTTGGCATGCACCATTGTTAGCTTCTCTAAGAAATCTTTCTATTCTTGGAAGGTGCACAGACAGCAACTTTTTTTCACTTTCTGCAAGCTCTAAGCTCTCTTGCTAATGCTTCAGTATAAAGCTAAGTACTTGAGGATTGTATTCCAGGTTACCTGCCAAGGTGTTATGTGAAGTCACAAAAAATTTAGAATAGAATAGTCAATAACTTAATGGAAGAATATGTTATTGCTGAGTACAGTATGTATGTTCTTCTCAGAGTTGTGCAGCATGCATGTGTGTCAGAACCACATTTCCTGTTACTCTGTCTGGAAATCCTTGAAGGATTCTGGGATAAAGGAACCTGTGAGCCTGTTCTGTTTGTAACTGTACAGAATTTAGATGCTGAGGCTAAAGCTTTGTTCTCAAATACTACAGTGTATTTATGCCTGCAGTGTGGTTGCATGCACAGGTATCTCAAAGGAGAGTGGTTATTGTGGTATTGTAATTATTTTAAACAGACAGCATGCCCAACTATTTCCTTAGAGCAGATAAACTGACCTTGAAATTTAGAAAATGTGGGTACTATTGTCTCCCAGCGCAGTGGTATCTTCAGAGGAAGGTTAATGTTACAAAGCTGAGCAGTGACTTGACTTTATCTGAGTGATGGTGATAGTTTGGGAAACATTATCTGATGAATTGGAGGTAACATATTGCCCATGTGGTCACCTCTCTGGATGTAGAAACAATAGAACAAAACAATCAGTCTGTCTTTGATCAACTTTACAATAGCTTGAGGAAGGTCTTGTAAGTGAAATGTCAGGTCTGATCTTATTTGTTCTTTCTGGCGCTTTTATCTTGCAAATCCTTTTTATTTTGAAGCCTTCATGCTGCTGTAGGAACTATTTCGTTGGGAGAATTAAAGGTATATGTCTGAGAAAAAAGTTGAAGTCAGGTTTAAAATGCTGTGTTTTCACGTGATGGCTAATTATACTGGAGAAGATGTATTTCAGGTGTATAAGGTGAGTAGTTAAAGAATAGAGAAACAATGATAGGAACAATATGAAAGGAAAAGCAACAGAGGGGAATAAGAAAACTTGAGTTAATTAACCTAGCTGATTGCGGGGATATTCCAGTCATTTTAGAGCATAAAGCGTAACCACATGGCAGAGATCAAGTTGAGCAGTGTGACACTTCTATTCCATTCTTTGGCTACAGCAGGAGGTGTACAGAGAGATCTCTGACATACATTTAACAAACATAGGGAGACACCACTGTAATAAAGGGGAGTAACTGTCTTTCATCCGTACAAGAAGTAATAATGGTTATTCTAGAAATAGAATATTAAGCCAATATTGAAAAGGTTCTGTTCTTCATAAACTACTCATTGACCTTTCATGTTCAAAACCTTGCAGAAACCCTGAGTTGAACTGTAAGTTAATGACCCTGTGCAATACGTTATCTTATTGAATCAAAGTAAGAAATATTATGAAACTCTTTTGTTATCAATACCTATTTTTGATAGATAGGGCGCAGTTTCACTCATCTTTTTTTTTTTTTTCCTTTGATCTGTCATAGGATCTACCAACAGTTTTCCTGTGTTCTGTGATCTTTTCCTGTTGACCCAGTTGATGTAAAGAAAGATTTTTTTTTTCCCTAAAATTCTGCAACTGTTTGCCTTAACGTCCATTAGAATCCACCCCTGTGGATTACTGGAATAGGGTGCTAGAGTATACATACTTTTCTCATGGAGAGAAGTATCTATCCCTTTGCCTCTCAGTTTGTCTGGATATTTCCTTGCTCTTTGTGTCATGTCAGATATGGTTGGCTATGGCAGAAGATTCTAGCTGTTGTGTGATTTTCAGTTTTAATTAAAAAACAAAAGAAAAGAAAAAAACAGCAACCCAGAGATAAGTCCAGACCAAGGCTTCTGACTGAGTACAGTCCAGGGAATCAGGTGGAGCTTTCCTGCTGTTGGTGGAACCACTTCATATTCAGGAGGCTCATGCCTAGTCCTTTGTAGAATTAGGACCCACTGTTGAAGACACCTCTAGGAGTACATAACATTTGCTACGGTGGCCTTTCTGTTTCAGCCTTAAAGTTACGGTAGAAGTGGCTTCCTGTTCCTTTACAGAAGTAATTGATAGCTGAGATACCTGCCCTAATATATGTCACCGCAGAAATATAGTAAGTGTGTTTATAAGCTCGTATAAAACAAATGGCTGCATCCTGTCTTTTCTTGAAGGTCAATGTATGAGGGTGAAGGACAGCTTGTTCCACAGCTTTGAAAACCACAGAAATTTGCATAGCTATGAGTAAAAAACCTGCATAGACTATAACCTGTATATACCATAAATCCAAGTTTACAGCGTAGAGGAGATGAACATGCAGGGATATATCCTCAATCTTTTGATGCGTTCGGGCAGTGAAAGTGACATACTGATTTCTTAGGATGAGGGGATGGAATCTTGGTGGATCCCAGGGTGGTAGCTGAGCTGCTCTTTGAATGCCGTTGCGTGGTGCCTGTGTTTTGTTGAGAGTAATGAATTGCAATTCACAAATACTTATTGCTAGTCTTCAGCTTACAAGTAAAGCCGAGAGAGGAGATACAGAAGGTGAAGGTTTATCATGGCATTGTTGACTGTGTTTTTGCTATGTATTATGAATACACAAATTTTTCCATGACAGTTTTGCTTCTGTAGGAGGCTTAAGTAAATCGTGAACTTCCAGAATTTCTGTATTTCATAGAGTATCATTGAAACAGGTGCAGTTTTCATTTGGAATCAGAAGACAAATTTTCCTTTGACCTCCTGTTTTGTCTTTTGGCATTCTTGTTTCTATTGGATAGTTTCTTAATTGTTTCATTGTGGCTCTTTATTTCATAGTTACAGTTCCCATGAAAATAAATGTGTTCTAAAATGGCATGCATTTGTATGTATTTATTTTCATTTAACTTGAACTTTTATAGATCTTGGTGCTCTAAAAATATAAAGAATATATTTTAGAGAATACTGTTAATTTATCTTTAATTTTTGATACATGAGTGGTTAATTGTGAGTATGTGGTGTATCTGTTTAGGAGCAATATAAATATAAAGGCTTACGTTTGACTGTTTTCACATATTTTCATTACTTGAATAACGATACTGGTAGTTTAAGCAGAAAATGAAATGATTCTTCTTTTTCTCTTTTTAACTGAAGAAAAGCATTGTTTTTGTATTGTAGCACTTTTCTGGATCCTGAAACTCGAAGAGCGATGGGAGAACAAGCAGTAGCTCTTGCCAAAGCAGTAAAATATTCCTCTGCTGGAACAGTAGAATTCCTTGTGGACTCCAGTAAGAATTTCTACTTCTTGGAAATGAATACTAGACTTCAGGTAAGAAAAACAGCTCTTCAGATTTAGAAAAGTGTTATTTAAAATAACAGAACATAACCTCCTTCCATACTTTGGGGTCTGCTCCTGCAAAGACTCACACATAACTAAGTTGACGGATGTGAGCACTTCCAACTGAACTTAAAAGATCCAGTCACTTAAGTAAGCCTGTGTATACAAGACTTAGCAGCCTTGAGCCCTTGTAGAGCACTCAAATAAGCATTCTGAAGTTTTTTTGCTCTTTGTTACACTTGACCTAAAGACCTTTCAAGAGGTCGCTGTTAAGTGCCACTGTGAGCACGCAGTAAGTGACTAGCCACTGTGCTCTGATGCTTTTCCCCCTGGTCCCTCAAGTTTCTTTTCTGTTTGATGATCACTTACTGAGTGTCTCTGGGAGGGTGACTAAAGCTATGTGTATGTCAGAAATAAAAACACTGGCAACCTGCATGTGATTGAAAACGTGAGTAGGGTAGGATTTTTGTTACAACTCTTGGAGTCAGTGCTAAGTATTATTACAGTGTGCACTGCAAATGAATGGACAGTATGTTTCCTGGACAACTGCACTCCTACCACTCAGTTGACCGTGATCACATGGTTCTGTTAATAAACCATGTAAGCAAGTATATACTTTGAAATCTGAATGTCTCTCTCAGAAACAGGAAGAAAGTCCAACTTGTATGAATGTAAATACTATAATCACTATTCTCCTTCTCTCACTTTGCTAAATTACACCAGAAAGACTGAAATTTGGAATCAAACAATAGAGCTATCAACTTCTTTTTCAGTTTTAGCTACATTTCAGTGGGGCTGGGTTCTGCCTGCTGCTTGCATGTGTAAGCAGTGATAGAGTGTAAAGAGGTGCTTGAAATCCTAACATATATGAATAACTTTGTATAATGGCTGGGTGAATTCGTATTGTAGCTAAAGAGATGAGGGGAATTAGGACTCGAAGGAGTGAGGGTGTTAAAGGAGCTGGTACCAAGGGAAGACTGCTGGTAAAATTTGCCTTGCCAGGCAGCAGTGTTTTTTGAGTTACCCATAACAGTTGTAATTTACTTACACTTTTGCAAGGAATTTGTATGTTAGGCACAATCTTTTCTACTGTAGATTCTGTTAGAAAGAGCAACTGTTAAGTACTTAGTGAAATTTATTAAAATGTTAGAGGAGTTTCTCTATTTGAACATATTTATTATGCTGCTCTTGAGAAGAACCGTTTTCAGACACTCCCCGTACTCCTGTGTGAAGAGAAGAAAATTCATGTTTGGTTTTCTGTGTAACACACCTGAATTCCAAAACTGCTTCTTTGCTCTAACACACCACTGATAATTGATGCCTAAATGTAAATAATAATGAAGTATCCTTAGAGCTGATTCTCTTTTCAGTGTGTTTCGTTAAGATGCTATCTGTACTGTTTTGTGGTGTCTCTCCCCTACCTGCCTTAATACATAGTGGCAAGAACCTTGGAAGGTTCAAGCATCAAGCTTGCTTAATTGTAGAGGTCTCCACATACACAGTAGGAAAGCTTCCATGAATCCATCTTTCAGGATTTAAAGTCAGGACTTTAAAAATCTTCTTGAAATACAGCCTAAGCAATTTGACAGTCCCCTATAATAACTGATGCATTCTTTCCAACCCTTAAAGAAATTTACTAATCTTAAATTACAGTGCTTGTGTAGATATTGTCTAATTCCTCTACCCTGACTCTGTATTGTCTCTAATTAGCATTTCAGCTAGAGGCTGGAGAGAAGTAATTTTCTCTGATTCTTCCCCAGACTTACCCGATTGATCTGTCACTTCTTCCAGGTCTCAGGCTTTACTTTCTGTTCTGCTAACAGTTAAGTAACTAACATCTCCCTTCCATTAAGAGCCAAACATAGAAACTCTAATGAAGCTTTTTTTGTACAGATTTAACTTAAGGATGAGGAATGTCTCCAGATGTCCTTCTATTGCTTTGGTCCTTTTACATCTTGAAACTGTGAGCAATGACTGACAGACTCACTTGCCCTTTTTGAGTAGTACTCAACAGTTGGAAGGACTTCCTTAAATGATAAACATCTTGTTCATAAATCATGTTTCTAAGGTTTTTGTCAGTGTGCATTACAGACACAGCTACCTGTCACATCGTCAGAACACATCTACTAAATTATGCAGTTTTCTGTGTCTGATTCAATATTTATGCAATCTCTAGTCAGATCACTGGGATCTTTTTACTTCATATAAAGACTTCAGAATGAACTTGAATAAAGCTAACTAAACCATGTCCAGTGCTTGACAAGGCTTGCTGATTTCTCCCCTCCATCTCTTTGGTGTATGTCAGAGGTCTTCTAATGTGTTTTGTAGATTATTTTGCAGTAAATGAGAACTGTTATTGTTTGGCTGTCTTTTGGGGGAACGTTTTGGGATTATACTTTTTAAGCTAAACAGTCCTGAAAGTGAAGAAAAAAGAGCATCTTACAGGATGTTAGTATTTTATGTAATTTTTGTGTGAGGCATTGCTGCAACATGAGATTGGAAAGTGATAAAAAGCTTGTGAATCAGCTTCATTGTCTCTTGTATGATACATAAATCTTTTACAGATGTTTTAATCATTCACATAGAATGACTTATTCTCTGCTACTGGCAATGCACTTTTCGTTACTTGCTTTTCTGCCATCCTTCAAAAGCTCACTGATAAGATGCAAGATTGGATAACTGAATATCAAAACTTGTTATTTTCCCTTTTCACAAGAAAGTGTAGAAACATCTGCTCTGCCAGCTACAAGGGAACTTCCTGTATGCTGTCATTTAGTGCACTTCTGGAGTGGTTTTTAGGCAGCTACCACTGCTAAATTGTTGAGGCAGACCAGATGTTGAATATCTGATTCTTTATAGCTGCTCATGCTGTGGTGTGCTTTATGTTACCTAGTTGTCATCAGTCTAATAAAATGCAGTCATAATCCAGAGTAGCTAAACAAGAGCTTTGAAATAAAAGTTACTGACCCCTAACTTCCAAATTGTGTCAAAGTCTCTGCATCAAACTACTTTGAGAAGTGCTTGCTTTCACCAGAAGTTTTGTTTTGCAATGAAAAACAGAATGTTTTCTTTTCTTTTGACTTGACATGAAGAGTCTGCAGTCTGTAAATAAAGAATATCTGTTAAAGTATGGGTGTGCAGTTTGACTAAGCTTCTTAAAAGGGAATCAGTTGGTGACAGCAAAGGGGAAGCATCAAATGGCTGTTTGTAGTGCCTTCAAATGAGAAGCATCTCTCGTTGGCTTGAGAAAAGCTAAGACAACTGTGATGATGGGTATAAAGAGTACAGTTACTCTAAGTGCGGTTTGCACGTCTGTTTCTCAGATCTGCTCCCAGTCTTCTGCCTCCTTCATGTGTTGAGTGATTTAAAATGACAAGTGAGCACTCCCTTCCTCCTCAAAACATAACCAAGTTTGCTTAGAGTAATCTGATTGAAAAGGTGAATTGCGTAGACTGTATACAATCTATTCAGTTCAGTGCAGTGAAGTTGAGAGCCACTGCAGTTTGAATAGCAATGTGTTTTCTCCTTGTGACAGTTTGAATATCATTACCTTTTAGGGAATAAAAGTTACTATTGTAGAATGTTCTATTGATGTGTTTCTAAGAGGTTTATTGAAAACAAATGTCCTGTCTGTGTTTTTATTTTACAGTTAGTTGTAGAGTATTTTACTATTTAATGTAAATGTTCTTTTAAAGTAACTTGTTTCCAAGGCATAAGGCAAATAAATTTCCACACATCCATAAGTTATCACCATGCTAGGATTTTTGTTAATAACTTCTAACGCTTTCATCAGACTTTAGTGTAACCTGTAAAATGTTTTCACTGGAATTCACTGTATTCACTTCATTTTTACATGCAGCAGTTCTGTCCCTTTCTACCTTCCTCTTCTTCTGTTTGTCCTTATGAAAATACAAAAAGCGTGATTGAGAAACATCTAGAAATACGTAGAAATCCTATTGGTTTGGAGTTCCAGTGATGTTAACTCTTGCTTCTGTCAGTCTCGTAATGGTATCTGTATTCTGTTGTACATAGTTAGGCAGCACCTGCTACACGTTTGCTCAGTGAAGGAGGGAAGCTCTGGAAAACATTGCAGCTGTACTGTGTAAGCACAAGTAGCAAAACGTAAACAGCAAAGTGATGAGCTCAGTCCAGATTGACAGAGAAAACCACAGTGAGGAGGGGACTTCAGTATCCATAGCAGACTCATGGGATGGTGAGAGATGGTTTTGTTGTCCTTGCATGCGTAACTGTCTGGAGGATGAATTGTGATAGGTGGGAAGGAGGATGGCAGCAGTGAAAGGGGCTGTCAGCAGTTAGGGGAGTAGATTTCTACAAAGTCTGAATGGAGGGATTTCAAAGTAAAGTCTCAAGTGACTGTTTCTGCCGTTTGCTGAGGCTCTTCATATTTCTTAATACTGGAATCTTGTTTTACTGTGACACTTTGCTTCAGTCATTTTAAATCGGCTAACGAACAGTGTCAGATGGTAAAGACTTTCAATTGCTACTAACCTGGGCTGAATTTGAACTACTGACCTTAAGGTGAAAGGTCTCTTATCCCATTACCAATCCCCTAAGCCCACCAGAATCCATTCTGCACACAGTTTATACCAGCTGTTCATGGCCATTTTTAGAACCGAAAGAAAAGGTGATTTTGCTGCCAAACAACACTTCTTCACACAAGAGGGTCAGCCGACAACAGTTAACCAGATTTTTGCCACATTCTTGCCTCCTAATGCAACTTCCATTATGTAGCTACTGGTTGTCTGCTTTTCAGGCTTTCCAAAAGAACTACAGAAAAGCATTGCTAATTGTTGTTGACAGAAGAGACCGACATTGTTTGTCTAAGTCATTGAATCTGAAAGATGCCATTAACAGTGCTGCCAGGGCATGGAGTGATATCTTAGAGACAACGCTACCATGTAGCTATCATAGAATGCTATTAAAATTAGAGAGAAAAGAAGCTCCATTTTTCTTATAAGTAGAGTTAAAAAAGAACTCTTTTCAAATTATACATTAGTTTCTTTCCTTGGGTGAATTTGGTGTAAAGAAAATGTGAGAATGGCTGCATTGTGACAAGGCCATCTTGAACTAAGTACTTGCAGAGCCCTTTAATGCTACAGCTGTAGTATCTCCCATAAAGAAAGTGTAAGACAGTTTTGTTAGGAGCAAGTTTCTTTGTTTTGTTAGAGGGAGCTTGAAGTGGAAAGGAATTGTATAGAAATAGTGAATTTCAAGAGCTCTTCAGAAAGTAATGCTGAAACTGCAAGCTAAATAACCTGTTGATATCAGGAGTGTGTTGTTGAGAACACAGAGGAGACACTCGGTATTCATAGGCTGTATAAGTTAATTCTTACCTGCATCTTTCAGTACAGATACAGTAAAGAAACAAACTCTTGCAAAACAGAAGTTGCCAAAAGTTAATCTGTGATTACTGGAAGATAATTTTGTGTGAGGAAATATATACATATATTTTCTTAAAGCTTATACTGTCATAAAACAAAAACCTATTTGGTACCAAATGTTTGTGCGTTAGTTTTTATTTCTGCAACAAAACTCAGAAAACAATAGAAGTCTGCATGAGCATCTCAGGTGATGATTATGTAGTTAAGGCTGTGCTTGTTCCTTTGATTGAATAGTAATAGATCAGAATGTAAATGGCAATGCATGTTATATATTGTTTATAGAAAATGGCGACGTGTGAGTTGTTCTGTTAAGCATTTGTGTGCTTTCCATTCACTGTTTTCATCAAGCTAAACTTTGTCAGCTCTTCATCAGCCTTTCTGAAAATCTGTTTTTCTTAGCATGTGCCTGAAATTCCCGTATGCACGTGCTGTTGTGAACTACTGTGGAGGAACTATTTTGCAGAAAGATGATGTGACCCCAGAGTGCTCTTGCTCATAGTAGTCAGAAAGCTGGCATGCTTGAATAGCAGAACATGTGTGCACCTCTGTTGCTGTTCACTTTTCCCAAATAGAAAAGAAGCTTGTTGAAATAACAGTGGCTGAGGAGCATCTGTAAGTTGCTGGGTTTGGGTTAATTGATACTGGATTTGGAGCAGAAGAAAAGCCCCTAGGATTCCAGGTGAATCATGTTTCCTGGAAACTAGTGAATGTTGAAAGTTAGCTTTTAGATTATTTATTTGAATGTAAAGGAGCATGTGATACCATCCAGAGGCTTACAGTAGTAGGATAGGGATGGCATGGGCTGTAGATTTAAGCCTACTGAAGCTTGGATTTTCTTGGCTTCTGTGGTCTGTTTGAATGCTCCAACTGATGTGTGAGTAAGTTGATTCCTTGTGCATACAGGAGTGAGAGTGCAACCTGTGAGAATACCCTTAAGGGTTTGCTATTTACCTTACTGGTTGTGAGAAAAAATTGTATTCTGAAAGTATTCCCCTGAATATAAAGGGAATAGCCACCACTAATTTACCTCTTAGCTCATACTGTTTAAAAGCATTACGTGACTGTTTTTGTGACTGTGGGTGAACCCCAGCATGGTAAAGCTTTAAGATTGTTGGAAATCATAGAACAGGGCAGGAATTAGCAGCACCTCCATACTGTTGTGGGAACTGTTGCTAGTTGCACTGCCATGTTAACAGGTTCCCCTAGCTTTTTATGCCTATTTCAATAGCTGTGAACTGGAATTTTGTTATTATTTTCTGACAGGCTTTGTCACCAGTGCTGCCAGTACCTCATGGTATTTGAACTGGAAGATTAGGGAAACAAAACCACTTGTAGTGCTTAAAGGGGAGGGATTGCTGTGAGGTCTCTGAAGACGAGTAGATCCTGTATGAAGGGAAACTCTTTCCCTTTACCCCCCTATGAATGTTGCTTACTATAAGTTATGGCTGTATGGATTTAGAAGCAGGCACAAAAAGTGATATTCTTCAGAGAACTGTATCTCTGTGGGAATAGGAGATTTTGTGAGGTGTAAATGGGTGCTGAGATAGCAACTTCTTGCTAACTTGTTTGTGACTGGAGTTGGCATATGTAAAAGAGTTGGTAGCAAAGGCAATACTTTTGCAGATAACTGCTTTGAGAGTTATCACTGATCAATTTTTCTCCTTGTTGTGTTGCTAATAGGGATAGCTGCTTTGATGTAGCTATGATCTGTCGATTGCTTGCTACAGACATGTCTGGTTTTGCCCTTTGTGATAAGGACAGAGATAATGTGTGAATTTACCCACTGTCATACAGCCATAACACCATTGGCTCTTAACTTAATGACTAAGGTTGCCCTGGCAAGACCTTGGCTTAGCAGACTATGAAATCTAAACATGACCCACAGCTAAAGGAGTTGACATATTGAGTGTGATTCATCTCTGGTTAGGAGCATTGTTGCATTCGTCTCTTTAAAAAAAAAATAATTCTTGATTTAGCATCCATAAAATGGCAATGAATGTTGCTGGAGAAGAGGCATAGAATAAAAACAATGGTGCCTAAAGTAGGAGACTGAAAAATGAGAAACACTTGAAGTCTAACTTCTAAAAGCGATTCAAAAGCAGATGTAATGGTTACCTTGGCTAAATAACTGCAGTGATCATTATAAAACTTTCCTAAGCAGGAAACGATGAAGTCTTTGTTTTAAGTTTTGGAGAAAGAGAGATCTAATTTCTTTATTTCGTCTACCCCTGTCCTTCCTTGCCTTTTATAACATTAAGAGCTTTAATTTCAGATCCTGCGAGTATCTCTCTGTGGAAGGTATCTTGCACCTCCAGAACCTTGCAGGATGCTTGTTGAGCCAGGATTTGGCATTACTGCTTTGTTAATGTCCTTTTGTGCTATAAATGAGAGTATTCTGTACAATGCTAAAAATACTGACTCCCTCATTCCCTCCCTAGCTTGCTGAATGAAAATTGCAAATGCTATAACAAGTGCAATTTGAGCTGAGCACCTCAGTGAAAGATTAAAGTTACAAAAAAGTCAACTAGTATTTCAAGGTTAAAATGATTTTCTACCCCATTTGGGTCTTAATGTATATTGAAAAGCATTTTAAGTATATTTTCTACCACCAAATTAGTGATATGATTGGTTATGTCTACATTATCCTGAAACAGCATTGCTCCTAAGAACAGTCCTGTAAGAAAGCTGAACATCTTCTCTCCACCCTCAAAAAGACCTCAAAAAATTTTGCTTGTCATATTTTCTGAATGCTGTTTTCTGTGAAGACACAAAGGGAGTATTTTGAAGGAACAGAGGAAAATATTGACCAAGTCAAAGATCTTTATTGAAGAAGGGATTAAATAAATGTTTGTGAGTCATAAGAACCAAACAACAAAAATATTTTTCTTTCCAGAAACATTCCGTCCTATTTTGATCATCAGCAGTAAAGCTGAAAACAACAATGAAGCTATTGAATCTGGAATGCCAATTGTAATCCAAGAAAAATGATAGTATAGCTAAATAATGCAGATGAACGTCTTTGTTAAAAAAGAAGCATTGTATTTTAATTATTTTTGACATTAGAATTCCAGAGGTTTTGTAAAGTCTGAGGTAATTTTTTTTAAATTTAATTTCCAAAGTGTGAGAGTAAGTTCTGTTCAAATTATTCATGTGTGGTGAGTAACTTTGTATTAAAACTCAAGTTAAACTTAGTTCTAATAGAAACTGAATTGCTTCAATTTAACACCGCAGGGTAGACATGGACGTGTTTCATAGATTCTCCAAATACTGTTATTAACCTTTTTGTGCTGGAGAGTATTGTGTTAGGTGGAATCAAGATTGAATCCCAGAGGTGCATCCTCAAACTGTATAAAAAGGTTCCCATTTCAATGTTACTTTTATCCTTCAAAGGATAGGTCCTTGTTTCAGTGATGATTTGTCATTAAAATTATGTCAAAACGTCTTAAAATGTTGTTGAAACTCTAAACAAACTCACAGCACACACAAGGCTAATTATGGATGCCATCTGTCTATTTTTACGAGGCCTTTTTCTTAAAGACCAAAGTATCTACTTGTTCCGATTAGTCACGAATTATTATAATGACTAAATATTTTCCTTATACTAGTGTACTTGAAGGAAGAAGGACATGTGGTTTGTTCACTGACCTTTTTCTGTGTCACACAGTGCATGCAGTATTGCATCACATGATAAACCATTGTGAAGTACGTTTTCTTAAGGCTCTTGGAATACCATTTCATAACAAAAATGGCAGGTCGTAATTTTTATGTGGAAAGTCTTAAATCTGGCTTTGTGTGAAGAACATGCTTAAAGACTGAGTTATGTTATCTGTGTGGTGTGCCCTGTACTCTGTTGTTGCATTGATTTTTTTTAATTTTGTTTTACTTTACATATAATCATAGAATCACTGAGGTTGGAAATACCTCCAAGATCATCCAGCCCAGCTGTCCACCTACCACCAATATTTACGACTAGCCATGTCCCTCAGTACAATGTCCAAATGCTTCTTGAACACAATGAATACAGTGATTAAAGGTTTTTTTTTTTTTTCATGTTCGTGTATTCTTTCCTATCCATTCACATTTAAAAGAAGATGTGTGTATGCATGTGCGCGCACATGTGTGCATGCTTGTACGCACATGCGTTGGTTAGTGTGAGCGACGGGTATTCCCATGGCAGCATCATCCAAAGCCGTTAGCAGCAATTTGCTGAGAGAGCAGAGTGACTCTGTTGGTCCAGCCCAGCTATTGTGCATGCTAAGCACTAAACAGATAAGTCTGGAGGGGGAAAAAAATTGAAGGATCCATCTGCTCATTTCTGCTACACTGCGCTGATGTAAGATTACGCTAATCTGGTTGCTTGTCAGGACAGGTTAGTGAAAGCAGGCGAATGGGTGAGATTTAGGGTAGGCGAGTTCTATGGCAAATTGTAAGCAGCTCCTGGATGTGCCGTGTTAAGTGTAGCAGAATGGGTTGATTATCAGCTTCTTTGAGATTCTCGGCTAAAATATGTTTGGGGCTAAAGTGCTAGTCTTTTCGAACAGGAAAAGCTTCTGGGCAAAATAAAAACTAGCTTTACATCACCGGGTGCTTTGAGTTTGTAACGTAAATGAAAAATCTCTCTTAGATGTTTTTCCTATTGTGTGTGTTTCTCCTAGTTGTTATAATCTGCTCATTATTTTTGTGTGTTTCCTTGCAAAGAAGGTTGCAGGGAGCTTGTCAAATATATGGTTTTTGGGAGATGGAGGGGAAAAACCAAGATGGAAATGTATTCCTTGCCTTCCAATTTCTTGTTTATGTGTTTGTTTGTGGAGAGGGATTTCTTTGGTTGTTTTTGTTACCTACTGACTGACAGTTCTTGACCTTGCAGGTTGAACATCCCGTCACAGAATGCATTACCGGCCTGGACTTGGTCCAAGAAATGATCCGTGTTGCTAAGGGTTACCCTCTCAGGCACAAACAGGCTGATATTCCCATCAACGGCTGGGCGGTTGAATGTCGAGTTTATGCTGAGGTAAATGAGTGGTAATGGGGAGGAGGGTAGGTGGTAGAATTGCAGAGTAGTAATAACCAAGGTGAAGTCAAGGATTGTCATATGAAAGGTGTGATTTACAGTGTGCTGCACTAATGGTTAATGAGCGTTTGTAGAGTTTTTATTTCGTAATTCAAAATGTGGTATGTATTTTGTCATACCCTTTTTCTAAAAATCAAAATTAGAAATGGTAACGATGGCTTAGGTTTGTTTTGAAAAACATTTGCTATACATTCTGTTCACAATTAATGATGCAGAATTTGTATTGTTTGGTATGGTCAACTAGTATTTCTGATTTTATTATATACCTGAAACTAAAATGACCATTGAAATAATTCAGTGGTTTGAAGAATTCTGTTGTTGTTGTACCAGAACATTGAAGAAGCAGGCTATGTTTGCTGAAATCACAGTTCTTTATAGGACAGACCTTCGAAGTGCATGTCTGACTGTCTCTCTCATCTTAAAAAGGCTTTGTAAAATATAAAACACGTTTTCAAACATGTTTAGGACATTACACAGTAGTAACCTAATCAAGATTAGCTCATTTAAAAAATGGCACTCAACCTCTTTCATTTTGTTTAAAGAACTTTTTAGAGAATTGTACTTCTCAAATGTAGTTCAACCTCCTGAGATATTCCTCATGTAACTACTGCTGATCTATGGCCCTAGGATTTTTAATTTTTCTTATTTCTCTTTGTGACATACCCATAATCTTCAACTTGCTCTACTGATTAAAAATTATGTGAACTACTTTAATAAAAAGTAAATATTTGTCGTATGATAGGCATGGAAACTCTTCTGAGTATGAATAGGCTTCACCCTGGAGTAACTGATGCTTGGGCTTTCTTTTTGTTTAGCTTATTTATTAATATGAGGGAATTTAAATAATGGATCTTAATACATTGTCATGAGATTGGTCGTTCTCATAGTCCATATGCTTATTTGCTGTCTTACTAAATTTATACTAGTTTTGTATTATGTAGACAGTTTCCATAAGTGTAAAGGTCAGTTTGATTTCTTATGTTAGTTGAATTCCTGACTGCTCTTTCTATCTTTGAAATTTTTTCCTTTAACTTTTTTTGGTGGTGCACTGTAGCCATGTGCAGAGCACTTTTTTTTTTTTTGCTGCTATTTTGACTGCAGTATGAGAGAATTTATATGCTTCCACTTCTTTATTTTGAGTAACAAGAGATAGCTTGAACAAGTGTAGTTCAACACAAGTAATTCTGAGGAGAAAAAGTTATTACAGCAGTGGTTTCTGTTAGACTTACAGCTATTTAATATTATCTTCTCCACATCTGTAAAAGCTTAATACTTTCTCATGTTGAATTTTATTTCAGGACCCGTACAAATCTTTTGGCCTGCCATCCATTGGTAAACTTTCTCAGTATCAGGAGCCATTGCATGTGCCAAGTGTAAGTAACTTGGTTCTGATTTTCATAGGTACTGAGTGTTAAGGGTCTCATTTTTATAGACAAGGGATATAAGTACTCAGAAGCTTTGTAAATTAGGGTCTGTTTCTAGCATTTTGATGGGGGGGATGCGTGTATATCATGGAAATACTTATTTGTGCTTCCTGAAAGTGTGTTTGAAGTTGCATGGTTCCAAGCTGGCTTTCAGGGATACTCAGATTGGGTGTAACAGGAGACCAGCATATGCTGAAATATTGTATTACGTTCTGTAACTTACAGCTTATGTTCTTCAAACACAGCTGAAGAGAAAATAGCAAGACAATTCAGTGTTGAGTCAGATGTCGTGTCAACTCTTTGACTACCAAGAATGGAAGACATCAGAAATTGCCAATGCTTTCTGCTTTGCTTTATGGACTTAGAAGAGCAAATTTGTTTAATTTTATTATATACAGGTTATTACACTTTTCAGGATGCAGTCTAAATATATGGAAGAGCTGTCTAGTAAACTGTGTTTTCTGCTACTTGAAAAGAACAAGGGCACTGCCTTTCTGTAAAAGCAAGGGAGTCCAAGTCATAAGTGCATATATACACATATATACATATATATATAGCATATAAATAGTGCTGTATAAATACAGTGAAATTGCAAGGCTGTACTATCTGTGAATATGATTTTTCAGTCTGATTGCTTGCACGGAAAATAGTACAAGATTACAGGAGAAATGTTAAATGTGGAGATGTTATTGGATATATGATTTATTTCACTTCTTAAATTGTTTTTGCCCACGTACTTTCTAAAGGGACCTGACCCTTTCTGGTCTTTAAGACTTCATGCTGTGTTCAAAGCCTGGAAGCAGAAAAAAATTGTAAAGATCTAAAAGGCATTATGTGATCTTAAAGAGGAGATGAAGGGGAAAGGTATCATTGAATGTATCTAAACTTCTTTTTTAAATGAAACAGAGTGTACTTAATAAGAATTTATAATGAATACTCCAGCAGTTGTTAGAAGTTTTCACCATGTTGTAATAGCTAACAGGATGTCAAACATTTTGCCCTTGCAAGTTTTTGCAATTTGCGATTTTCCAAACGTGAGACCTGTTGAAAGTACAAGTGATAATGGACAAACTATACCCCCTATGGTCTTTGTCCCACCAAATCTTTCTTCAATTAATGCTGCAGCAGGAGTTTTATGTAATAACATTTGCGCTTGTGAGCCATCCATACAAAGAAAAAACAATTAAAATGCCTTAAATGTTCTGCTTACTGCTGTTATTTGCTTGTGCGAATGTTGCATGTCAGCTAAATGGACCACGGAATAGATAAAGTGATTGGGTGCAGGAGAGTGCACACTAAGCTTTGTCTATCATTATTGCTGGGAGCAATCAAATTGATGCCAGCAGGACAGTAGACGCGTTGACAGCTGTAATTATGTATCACCATGGTGATCACTTTTGGCCTGTCATGGAGGCCCACAAGTCCCCTCCCTTGCAAGCATTTAATCAGATTGGGCTGTCACTTGTCAGGTAGACAGGGTGGGCTGGGAGTTGTGCTTAGGGGGAGAGGTGAATTGAAAATGAAGGGTGGGAGATGCCTGATCGCTTCACATGGTCCATCGTGGTACTGAAGAAAGAAATTTTAATTACACTGGAGGCTTCAGAGCAGTGGTTTGAGGAGCTTATATGGAGTGTCTGGGCTGTTCTTTCTGTTCACTACTTCTGTGTTATTAAAAATAGAACAGCTATTTTTATTTAGACACTCATGGTTTGGTATCTTAATACATATTTCCTGCCACTGTTAAACTAATTTCTCTCCTGAGAATGTCATGCCGTGAAGAACAAAATTAATACGACCAAAAAAAAAAGTTCTTTACAAGCCCATTGTGCTGCAGTGTTTTCTACGTTTTAGATTTTAGAG
Organism: Oreortyx pictus; assembly: GCA_036925125.1. NCBI lineage: Eukaryota > Metazoa > Chordata > Aves > Galliformes > Odontophoridae > Oreortyx > Oreortyx pictus. Next base: position 48,842,275 of record JAUPFR010000001.1, read on the forward strand.
TTGTCAACAAGTTGGATTTAGAAATCAGCTCAGACTTGCAATGTGTTATGGGAAGTTCATCTTAAGAGTAGTGCATTGCCAAATGCAATTTCAGTTCATTTCTTCTGTTTCTAAAGCTAGCTGTGATGGGCTGCGTGCCATATTTGCCCGTTTCTCAAGTTGGGGAAACTGGCATGCATGGATGTGCGAGGTTTTTTCTTATCTGTAGATAATGCTATACTGATTCTTTTTGTCTCATATATTTTGTAATTTTCAGAGAACATGGTACGAGGGAATATAAATTTTTCATCATTGATAATGAATCTTAAGATAGGTAACCACAAAAAACTCATATCATTATACTTGTGAGCATACATATTTAATGCTCTTACCCAACATGGAGAAAGTGCTGCCATACCTGAAGAGCTCCAGCATTGCCCTTTGCCAATATAACTGCAGTCTGTTCTTTTATGACTCTGAACATAAAGACAAAAAGTGTTAGACTTATATAGTTAAAAACTGGAAAATACTAGAAATCTATACCTGTAGGTGAATGGAATTTGATGCGCTAATAGTTCGTAGCAGGACTGACATGTAGATTGGGCTTTTCCCCCACTTAAAGGATTTTTTCTTTCAGTTTGCTGTTGTCATAGCATAACAACACATAATGATAGTACAACAGCAGTAAAAGTGTTTGGGGTCGTAATACCAATGAGCTGTAGAGTACAATAAGATTTGGAACTGTAGCCTTTCTTTGCTGAATAAAAGAAAGGAAGTATGCTAAGCAGAAGTAAATGTGGAAGGTTAGTAAGTATTGCTATTATCTATCTACTTAAGGACTTTATAGTAAAATATCTGTAGAATTATGGTCTCTTTTTCATTCAATATTCATTGAGTTCTGTCACACACTCACACAGTAGATGGTTTATAAAACCATCTACTGTTACTGGGCTTTGAAAATTTAACCACTGCAGGGAGAATTTAAGATGGTAAATGTTATTTCTTTTTTTGCTGTCATTGCTTTTAGTGACTCTATTTTATGAAAATTAAACTTGTACAGAAGATTCCAGAGTTTTTTTAAATTCTACAATATTTTTTGAAGAATTTTAAATTCCCTCTGTATTTTTTCCTCATTCAGAATATTGTACTTAATAAAGGGTGCATTATTTAGTGAATGTGTATGATGTTATGTTGTTTATGAGCAGAAACATAGAGCACGTGGAGCCATGTAGTCTGTACCATGAGAAGCTTTACGTTGATTTCAAGATCTGTCTAACCTGCTTTACTTTGAGGGGGAATTATGCTATTTTCATTGTTGTTTTTTTTTCTTTGTAAAAATACGATGTGCACATATAAATACTTATGTTTCCGTTTATGTAAAGCATCATCAACACTTGTGTTGCTTTGGAGATTATAATTCATTTATATGTGGAGTGTGTATGGCATAGCTTCATGTCTTATATGCGATAGTCATGTATTCAAAAAAGTTATGGAAGGGAGGGATTTATACTAGATCACAGATTGAGTAGATGAATTACTTCGTTTTGTTTGAATGTGTGCATTGACTTTTTACCTATAGGCAAGTATCCTGAGAGGGTGGGTGGTGTAGCAGCTACAAAGACAGTAGAGAATTTAGCTGTCTACTTTTTCTGTATTCATGATGTGTTTGAGCTACTTCTCATCAGTAGGTAATGTTAAATACCTGATAGGGGTAGTGGGAGGCCTAGTGAAATGTAAATAAAACACATTCAGGTAACATGCGATACAAATGCTACAGGAGTGCTACTGCTTTTACATGCAAATAAATATGCTACAGAAATGTAAATACACAATGAATATGTAAGTCTGAACATAAACCTAAAAACATACCAATTCATAAATATGCTTTTTAAATGAAACCTCATAAAACCTGATTAGTGTATTTTTACTGAAAAACATGAGTACACCTACTAGGGTATCTTTTATGTCATTGGATAATAAAGTCATCATCATGCCCTCATGTGGATTTTGTAGACAAGAGGTTCTACATGTGGTCCCTTGATAATCGTCTAAATTAAAATATTAAAGGCCTAACAGCCGTTGTGTTGACCTTTTTCTGCCTTGCTGCAGACAGCTGAGCTGCTGTTTATTACAAAGGTTCCTTCCCACAGGTGAAGATTTAAGTGAGATTCCAGGACCCTCTTCCCCATCCCCTTTACAGTGCAGTATACCAGAGCCCTGCTGTTTCAACAGCTTTGATTAGAGTCCTCCATCCTTGTGATCACCAGAATGCTTACAGTTATTTTGATTAGTAGTTAAAAAATATTTCAGATTCCCATGCTCAAAAGCAGCAATTTAATACATATTTCTTCCTCAGAAATTGCTCATTTAAACAGTTTTATATGGCTAACCTCATTGCTACGGTGATGAAATCAAACTGAGAGATGAAAACAAGAATCGCCATTATACTGACTAACTTGTTGGCTGGTTAACAGCAATCGGCCTCTTCAAAAGGGATTTTTGAACTTGTGTTATTTTTTTCCGTGAATATTGCAGAATCAGAGATTTAATTGGGCCTGTGTCCTTACAAAGCAAAGCCATGGAAAAAGCTGTGTAAACATTGACGCCTCGGGGGAATGGCAGCAACAGAAAACACAATGGTTTACAGTCAAGAGGGCGAGGCAGAAAAGGAAAGTGTTACAGACATGAAAACCGCAGGATTGGTATTCCTATAGAGCTGATAAGCAGAGCTCCAAAGTTCCTGCTGAATGCTCATGAGTTGTATTCCCACTGGAACCTTCAGAAAGGCTATCGTGAAATGTGTGGAATGGGATTGTGTATAGATGCAGAAAGGGTGTGATTTTAAGGGGCATCCTTCATGCCAGGTGTCAGTCAGAAGAATAATTACAACTATCTTATTACAGCGATTAAATCAGAATTGGACGTGTTGTGAGTTGAAGTTTAGAGTGTGTAACAGAACCTAAATCGTTAGATCAAACTCCATGTGCTTACTGTGCATTGTAAGGAGAACAAAAGAGAATTTTCACTATGAGCTGAAGATTATATTTGTATTTCTTTTGAAGGAGAGAATAACTTACAGGTATTTTTCCTGGTGGAGAAAAAGGATCCCTTCCCCTTCAACTCCTCTGAAAGCAAGTTATTATCCTAGTTGTTCAAGAGAAAAATGTACATAAGCGTTGTGAATTTTTGGGTTTTAAGACTGTCAGATACATTTAATTGCATACTGAACAATTTATTTATTTATTTATTTTTGCAATACAATTTTTTTTTGTTGTTTTCTAAAGGTACGTGTTGACAGTGGCATAGAACAAGGAAGTGACATCAGCATTTACTATGATCCTATGATCTCAAAAGTGAGTTGGTTACTTTTTAATATCATTAAGGTATGAAATGCTGAATGTACACGCAGATCAAAGAAGAATATCCTTAAGGCTTAGTAAATCAGTATTTTAAAGACACTGGGCATAACATGCCTTGAGGAAATATGAGAGGAATGAAGGAAAATGTGTAATAGAGGAAGTTTCAAGTTACTTCTAAACAAAATTTTGTTTATCTATTGAGGTAATAATTGTTTGTCTTGCAGTTTCTGGTTATTAAAAGGATTTTGAACAGAAACTAGTATATGCTTTTAATGTATCCTAACTAGAACTGTTATTTCAATAGTTCTGGCTTCTGAAAAGAAGCAGTGAAATAAGTGGTTGAAAGTGTCCCTCGGCGTTACTTCATATTCATTAGTAACATATTAGTAAAGTTAAACTATAAACTATACAGTCAGAGTTCAGTTGTTGAATAAGTCTTAAAAGTTGGTTGGAGCATCCATTCAACTAGATACTCAAGCTCTGCTTTAATTTTCAGTGCACCTGAAAAAGACAGAATCCATTTACACGCCCAGATTTGTAAGCACTGGAAGTGATTGACCTTCTTTCATTGAATGGATTGGTATCTTGACATCTCTTGATGTTTTAGAGAGCCTCTGAAACAGATCCAGTAATGTGCAAGAAATGTTTTTGGGTTTGCAGAAGTTTTACAAACCGTTCATTTTAAATGCTTTGCAGAGTCTGGAGACAAACATGCTATTTTTAGTTAACTTAAATACCTTTTGTTTTTCAGCTGATTACCTATGGCTCTAATAGAGCTGAAGCATTGAGAAGAATGGAGGAGGCTTTGGACAATTACGTAATTCGAGGTAACTACAGAAATTTGGGTTCCTAGTGTGATCTGTTTCAACAAAACAGCTTGAAAATGTAGTAATTAGCAAATTGAGTAAAATTCCCACTTCATAAGTGCAAATGAAAACAGGAAGAGCTTGTGTTAATTAAGTTCAGAAGATAGATCAGTGCTAAAGACTTCATTTTTTCTCCATTGTTTTTGCTTTATGAGATAAATGTTTAGAGATAAATATTTGAATTATTTCCTTAAAGAGATTTCAGAAAATGGTGGCACATAATTCGTGTATTACGTAGTGGGGGGAAAAAATGGCCACTGTGCTGTAGGAAATTAAAAGCAGTTGCTGCGTTATAGCAGTTTAATGCACTGACTACAGTAAACATTTCATCACTGTTGAGTATTTGACTGTGTATATATATATTTTTTTTTCTTACTTTCAGTGTAGTTGTTTGTATTTGGGTAAATAGAGATGTGCACTGATAAGTAAAATGTGTTTCAGCTCTTGCTTGCTAACTGCCTAGATGTAGTGGATGCTCTTTCAGCTTTCCCAAGCAGCAGGGGTGAATCAACCATGACCACTTTAACTCGTTTGAAGTTTTAAAAAGGGAAGTTGGGATTTGTGTGGGAGTAATCTTTGCATCTTCCTCTTTGTCTTATGGGGAAAAAACGAAAACTAGGAATACTCAAGCTAGAAAGAAACACTGGATTTTTTATTCTTTCTTATCCTGGGCATAAGTAGAGAAGGGAACTGTAATGTTTTAAAAATCTTCACTTTTCCTCTTATCTGTGGTGTCTGAAGGAGATTTTTTTTTTCATTACTAGTCAGTATACTTAGAAGAACCAGGATAGAAGGGAAGACAACTATTTGACATTGCTGGTTTTGTTGTTTTTTTTTCTTTTTGACTGCTCTACTTGTTGTTCCGTGATGGGCGAGTGACTTGTAACACCTTTAATTCCATCTCTAAACAGCTGGAGGAGGAGCAGGAGAGCCTACTTTGTGTAGCAGACCAGCATGTTAGTGTTTCTTTAAAACTTGGTATGGCTTTAATGCTTTCTGATGAACACTACAGATGCCATGTCAGACTCAAGAGATTTATCTGTTTTAGGGGAAAACGAGCATCTCTATACCACAGTGTATCTAGATAGGTGGTAGGACTAGACTCTAAAATAGATTTATACTGGTGAAACTTGAGCCTTTATACTACTGCAGTACAATGTGCTGATGTAAACGCCTGCTGTATATCAGCGTAGTAAATTTATATGAGAGAGTACAGATAGAATGAAGTAGGATAGTGGTTTTTTTTTTCCTTTTTAATGGATGCAGGTTCTTGACTCAAGCTCAGTTGTAAAAGTAGCAAATGACATTAGGTGAATTTTATTTATTGACAGTATTGTAATTGTATGTGGAGTGTGGTCTTTTACTGTGTACTACAAAATGGAATGGAACCTATTGGTTTTTGGTTAGTTCTACAGATACATAAATATCTAGACAGAGTATGTTGCCTTGCATCTGAAAACTTAATTTTATTATTGATTTTTTTTAGTATCTCATTAATACACATATATGCATTTAAATACTCATAACTGATCTCTCACTAGTATTTATACCAGTGAAAAATATCATCATGTATTAAAAATGTTGATAGAGGTAATGAATTAACTACAGGCAGGAATTCATTTTTATTGCATTACAGAGGACAAATTTTAATCTGACGTAGATTTAAAAAGTTCACGAAATTTCAGGACGCATTTATAATTGTGATGAGCCGTGATTTGCATTTGAAAACCGACAAGATTTTCATGTAGTTTTATGCAGCAGATAATTTCTTGTCAGTGTTTATGTATAAGCAGTACACATAGATATGACATTATCTCATCTCTAGTGTGAATAATACTTCTATACTTGTCAGTGTAGTTCAGAACATTACAGATTGGACAGATTAGACAAAAAAAGAACTTCAGTTGATCAGTTGTCTCTGTTCAAGTAAGCCTAACAAGTGATGAAGACGAAACAATACTCTCTCTGTATACATTGACAAAGAAACACTGTAAAAACAATTTAAAGCATTTTTCAATAACATTTTTTTGCTTAAAGTTGTTATGTAACATAATATTAAACCGTATTTATCTTTTGGGAACATGTCTCATGTGAAGTCCGTATGAGTAGTTGATATCAGTAATTAAATATACAGATATTTTTAAGGTAGTTTTGAGTTAGTTTTATATCTGAATATTGAGCCTACATACAACTATTCAAAAATCTACGTAGCTTTTCTGAGTAGTGTTCTTCATGCTCCATATTCTGAAAAAACTGTCATCTCTTTTGAAGCAGCTTTTGTTTGCTTTGTTTTAGGCCATTTCGTTTTTCATTCTAAGTAACAAGTCTTCTAGGAATTGCAAAAAATTTTAGCAAAGCTTACCAGCTAAAGGCAGTGTAACTTGTGCAAATAATACATACTGCAAGAATTTGGGTTCCCAAGAATTGCAACATTTCTGTAAACAAAAATGCTTGCTTGCTCACATGTGGTGGGGATGGGTTGGGGTGACTGGGTAGCAGGTTGAGGACAATCTAATGGATAGCTTAGGGATCACTAATGGAAGATGGAGTCTTTCCCATCACTTCTGTGTCACTAGTTCAAGACAGGCAAAAGTTGGTCAGGATTTTTAGTCACTAATATTTTGATGGTTGCTTGCTGACCCATATGAAATCAGTGGTCTTTATTGAGTTCCTAGAGGACAAATGTCCTCTTGGAACAAATGTCAACATATAATGTCATTCACGGAGGTCTCAGTAGAGAATCCAGGGATTGAAATGGCACAATGACTCTTCTGGAGGTGAGTCATCCAGGGTAGATGGAGGCATGCTGATAGCAGAGTCCTTGCACTTCACGGTGCTCCTTGTGTACTGGCTATATGAACACACATTCAAATTCCACTGCTGTGACTTTAGGATATCCAAGAATTACCCCATAGTTTTTGGCTCCATTCTACTTGCAGGAAACAAATCTGTTCATCAGCAGATGCTACCAATGTACCTAACTCAGGGTATATTCAATGTCATTGTAGGGAAGCAATCTTCATATTCCTTTGCTATATCTGTGTTGTTATTCATGAAATCAGATGGAAGTAAAATAACATTTGAGGAGTGCATTGGATTAAATCATCTCCTGAGGTCATTATTCTGATAGAAACTTAATCTTCCATTGAGATCTCATCCAAATTTGAAATCTCATCTAAGATTTCTGAAAGAGGGAAGATCTATTTAGGTAACATTGCTATCCAGCATTGTTATGGATGTTCCAGTATGTCTCAGTGGTGATATCAGGGTTCATGTTCTAACCCATGTTTGCCTCACTTTTGGCTTTATCCAGTGGTTCCCGGAATACTGAAATGTTAAGGACATTGGTCAAACATAGCACTAGTGTTGCTCATCAACCTGAGATGTGAATAATTAAGTACCTCTGAGTCTGTAACATAATTAGTAGTACATCTTTTCCAGTTTTGTCACCTTTTATCAGAAATTTATGGCTTTGCTCTTTTCTAATTTAGACAGCAGAAATAGGGTATTAAATATGCAAAGATTTCTGTAATCTTTCCTTAACCTGTTTTTTTTTGTTTTGTTTTTAATACAATCTCTTAAGATAAGAGTATAAAGCAGTAACGTCAATTTAACAGTCTTTATGAAAAGTTATACTTTCCCTGTTGAAGTCTTGTCTGCTGAGAGGAGAGAGGAATGTAGTTGTCTACTTGAGAAAGAGAAGAAAAAGAGTAAGAAGCAGATACAGTAAGGAGTAGTAGAAATAAGGGAGGCACAATCCGTGGGTTTCTCCCAACATAGACTAAAAGAGCAAGAGCTTAAAACTGGAAGGTGATTAATAACTGTGGTGAATGTTTGAGGGAAATGGGAATAAAGAAGTGAAGTTTGTGATATGAACTGAGACCTTAAAGGACAGTGACAGCAGAAACTGCGATTTTTTTCCAGCTGTGAACATACTAATTGGGAGGAAAAATACAAACAAACTCAGTGTTACTTAGTGAAGACTTTCTGGGGAAAAAAAAAAAAAGAGGCACGAGTATTTTATCATATAATTCAAATAAAATAATTTTCAGGTACAGAGGTTTTCACAGTAAACTGTAATTAAATCCAAACAACTGTTTATCAGAAAATACTGAATGTCTTTTATATATTAAATAAAAAGGTATTTCTCAATGGCAGTGATGTAAATTATATAGTGTTTTGTATTCTAATTTCACGCAAGTGTGTTAGAGAGCTCATTGATATTGTGAAAAAATCTTTGTATGTAAAGCAGTTTTCCTGTGGAGTGCTTATTCTTAAAAAAGATGAGGTCTCATTCTTCTGTTTGTGCTCTACAAAAGCGCTGCAAGAGGTTCTGCAATGGAGCTGTGTATTTTCCCCTTTGTGTAGTGGAGGCAACGAGATCTGGGAGCTCTGCAAGCCTTGCTGTGTTCCCTGACCCTTTTCAGCAGAGATCATCTGGCTCCCAAGTGGATCACTGTGGAAACTGAAACTGGAGAAAGGAAAGCAACTGGCAGATAGCAGTTCTGAAGTGCTAGAAGTGACCATTTGTAATGTCATTTTAGAATACAAATTCTGGCACGAAGGAAGATTCTCCTCCTAGTTCTCCTGTCTCTTTTCTCTTAATCCGTTGGCAGGGGAAGGATTGGGAAGGGCAGCCTCTCAGTAGAGCTTTATGGTGTGTAGTTTAGCAAGGTTTATTGACTGCTGATCTGTGGGAGAGAAAGAGGGAGGACAATCAAAACTGACTGATCAGGTGAAAGAGAAGGGTAATGTTACTGTTGCAGAAGAAGAAAAAGAAAATGATTTACTCTTTTTTTTTTTTTATGAGATGATCTGTAGAAGTGAAAAGTTACAGGAAAATCAGCATACCTGATTAAGGAGACATCAAAAGACAAGTATTGCTCCTTCTAGTTAGTCCTCCTACTTCTAGTTAAGCTCTTTAGATATAATCTTGTCCCGGTGAATCTATTCTTCTTCTTCAGGGTGAAAGGATGGCTGGTGAGAGGGTGGTAGCAAGGTGGCCATCCTCTTCCTTTCGCTTACTCTTCACAAGTCTTCCAGTTATTCTACCACTTGAAACATTCATACGTTCCCACTAACACCATAAGTACTGGACTACTTAATCTTACTAAGATTTACAGAAGTCCGTACAATACAAAATTTATCTTCCATTTGGACTTCCATTTTTTCAGGGGGATATTATGATATACTATCTGCTTTTTTCTTCTCTTCACCCCCTTTATTTGGGTCAGCAAATTTCGTGAGCTTAAGACTTTCATTCTGGGAAGAATTAATATTTTACTTGAAATTCGTGTTTGGTCCCTAGGGTCAGCTGTGCAGTAATCCTATATAAGAATTCTAGGTGGATGTTTATATATTAAAATTTCATTTTAAAAATATTTTAAAGCCTTTGTTTTTGCTTTTGGATTTTATACGCACATAGCCTGCTCTGAAGTGAATCAAACATAATTACACAGTTGAACGTTGGAGAGTTTAAGGAATATTATAGCAACTTTTAGAATTGCAAGCGTGGGGGCTGGCAGCATGGTAATCATAAACCTTGAAAAGTTTGCAGTGTTTTCATAATCTGTGCAAATCACTGATAATGTTCTTGTTTTAAGAGGGGAATAACTTAAGTTTATTACAGCACAGCACAGAGCTTGGTTAGTACTTTATTATTTTTGTTAAAGAAATGGACAGGCATGCCATCTAAACTTCATACCATTTATTCTCATGCAGCATTTAAAATGATTGGTGTTAATTTGGCTCTGGTGTTTTTTTTGTTTTTTTTTTTTAAGGAAAGCATTCAGTGCAGTACTCTGTACCTTGTGTTTGCAATCAGTAAGTGCAGATAAAGTTATTTTTATTTTCTCAGCACAATTTCAAACTATCAGCAAGTTAAGTATATTCAACTGCTTATCTACAGAGAGGCATGTAGGACTCCAATTAAGTTTACATGGATAAACGCAGATTTGTGTTTGCAAATGTCAAGATGACAGAAGCTTAATGTTGTAAAAAGGCTAATCAACACTGAATATGTTTAGTGTCAGTAAATATTTGTAGTGAAAACATGGCGTATGGTTTTGTGACTTAGCATTCCAGGTTTGCTGATATGATATCTTGTTCATAAACCTGCTAAGGAATTTCAGTTTTCTGTAAAATTAATTTTATAGTCTTTTTCATCTTTCTGTTTTTATTTTTTATTTTTATTTTTGAAACTAGGACAGGAGCTAGGCAGCAGTTTGTAAGCTAACAAAAAAGAGGTGCATTTACCAAGAGTTTAAGGTAGACATGGTCCAGAGAATGTACAAAGAAAAGCAAGATAAAAGAGGCAGACATTATGTAGAGCAATTTCTTCCAAACATTTTATTTTTTTTAATGAGAACTTCTTCAAAGCAGTGTTTGCTAATCAGCCCTCTTGAAAGATGTTATTATTTAGTATGCTCATGTGTTCATTAGGCAGTAACTGGAGTTTAACTAGAAAACTGATTAACTTCAGTATTATATGTATGTTATATATAAGGCTTAAAAATATTTACATTTCTTATTTCATTATATCTCCAGAAATTAACATTAGTCCTCTCTCTTTCACAAAAGTGTTCTGAAAAATGGTGTGTCAAAGTTGAAATCCATGAAGTACATCTTAAATTGAGCCTCTGCTGATGTAATATGGTATGAAGAACACAGCTGAGTGAAAGAAAAACAAAAGAAAGATACCAGAAACATTGGTTATTATTTTTCATAGTACTTTGACTTGGAGAAAAGAAGAATATATCTACAACTGCTGTTCTGCATCAGTCTTTACAGTATAAAAGAATGATGCTGCAGTGAAATTTTTGTTTTCTGGAGGGGAAATAAATTGATACAGTTTAGGATTTTGTTTGTTTCTTGGAAATGTCATGCCTTGTCAAGTTAACAAATGTGATTTTGTTCTTGGCAGACAGCGGACTTGGTCAAGAAAAAGGAAAATCTACTGAAAGACTCTGCAACATAAATATAATATACTTGAGTTTAGTGTGTAACTTTGCATGAAATAAGCACTGCCTGTTAGCCTCTGTTTGATCCTGTGAGAGTGTGGGGCTAATGTCTGGCCAGTGTTTTGGAAGCAGCAGGTAGTCAGGAGCAAGCTGCTGTAGGGGTCCATATTTCTGTAGCCTGGCAGTTACTCACACACAGATGGAGACCTTATGAACTTTGACAGAGGTCATGCTAAATTGTAAATCTAAAAATTCTAGACTTCTGAAGGATTACACTGGTGCATTATTATTGTTGTTATTTATTTATTTATTTATTTATTTTGAACACACAATTAGGGACATCACTAAAGATAGCAACTTGGGTTTGAGGAGCAGATCAGCCATGTAGTCATGCTCACATAATGATCATAGGGATTGGTAAAGATAGCGTTTTGTGGTACTCTAAAGGGAAACTGATGCATATTAGAATTCGAATTTACATATGTAGAACACATGGTATTGCTTCCCAAATACCGAGGCTTGCCTGCTTTTGAACTTACTAAGGCAATTTTAGAGTGTAAAACATTTCAGAAGCTTCTGATTTTTCTGGTGCACACAATTTGAAAATAATTAAGATACACTTCTAGGGTTTTTATTTCAGGTCTTTTGGGGCAGTCAGTTGAGACATCAAGCTCTCTGTCATCAGCCATCATCTCACCAGGGATCTTATAGTGGTTTCGGAAAGAAAAACATGAGATGATCTGGTTACACATTGTGTATTTAAATGCTGCTTTCAAAGTCAGTGAGCTCCTCTTTTGTCTTCTCATTGCAGTCCCATAGCTGTTCTTAATAGATGAAAATCTCTGTGATATTTCAATTTACTATGCAAATTGGAAAACTTAGAGGGAGAGATCAATACTTTCACATATCATAGAATCCTGGAATGGCTTAGGCTAGAGGGGGTCTTAAAGATAATCTAGTTCCAACTCCCTCACCATAGGCAGGGCTGCCACCCAGTAGATCAGGCTGCCCAGGATCCCATCCAGCCTAGCCCTGAATGTGTTCAGAGGTGGGGCATCCACAACCCTTCTGGGCAACCTGCTCCCGTGCCTCACCACCCTCTGAATGAAAACTTTGTTCCTAAGATCTAATGTAAATCTCCCCACTTCTGTTTTAAAACTGTCACTATCAGATGGTGTAAAAAGTCAGCCCCCTTCCTGCTTGTAAATTCCCTTCAAGTACTGGAAGGCCACAGTGAGGTCTCCCAGATCCTTTTCTTCTCCAAATTAAACAAGCCAAACTCCTTCAAACTTTCCTCATAGGAAAGGTGGTCCAGTCTTCTGTTCATTTTCGTGGCCTTCCCCTGGACCCACTCCAACAGTTCCACATCCTTCCTGTACTGGGTACCTCAAGCCTGGACACAAGTACTCCAGATGGGGTCTCACAAGGGCAGAGTAGAGGGGGACAATCATCTCCCTCTCCCGGCTGACTGCCCCTCATTTGATGCAGCCCAGGATACTTGCTGGAAATTGCTGCTGCAGTTTCACGTTGCTGGCTCATGTCCAGCTTTTCATCCATCTTTACTCCCATGCCCTTCTCTACGGGGCTGCTGTCAATGAGCTCTTCTCCCAGACCATATTCAGGTCTGGGATTGCCTCGACCCAAGTACAACACCTTCTGTTTTGTGTCAGGCAAAGAAAAACTGTATTTGCTTCCAAGTTGTAGTTATTTTGCATAATATATTTTTTTAATGGAGATGCAAAGTGAGTTTAATTATGTGTTTATGAAATCAAGGTCCTTAAATGACTATCTAGGTCACAAGCAACAAGGAAACTGATCCTCTTTTAATCAGATGGTCAAATGTTCATCTTGTCATCATTGAACCATTGTAATGTACTACTTTATGGCTCATGAACTGGCTTTTAAAGCTATGACTTCATGACTTGATGAGGCTGATTCCATGTGTTGAATGTGGTTTCAGTAATGGCCATGCAGAGATTGAAAATTCACACCAGCAGCAGACTGTAGGGGGAAAAAAAGCTTTACAACTGTTTGAACTGGTCTGGACATTAATAACAAGGCTGTTATTCATATTTCTAAACTGGAAAAATTACAAATGACAAAGAAGTGTAAAAATCTCCTTCTGTTGCCCCAGGAGTTCAGTCACTGTACTGCTAGTATCGTTGCAATGGTAATATCTGATTAAATAGGAAGAAGAAATGCAAATAGCTTAACTTGAAGCTAAGAGGAACCAATAGATCTCTTTGTTTTATGAAGTTCCACTGGTGTCTCTTATAAAAAGTTATAAAAATACTATAAACTGTGTACATATTTGCTATAAAACATTTTGCCATCCTTCATTACTGTGATTGGGGTACAACATGGCATATATCTTCCACAGCAGTGTGTTTATATAAGGCTGTGGGTTAAGGTGGGCTAGGATTCATTGTAACAGGGCTGAAATGTGTGGTCATCACTCATCTGTCATTCCATTGTGATGACCAAAAGTCTCTTGGTTATGCATGGTTATATCATTGAGTTAACTAGGTGTTTTGATCAGGGTCTAGTGTGGTGAAAGTTTTGAGGGTTTACTTGTTAATTACACTGAGAGCTTAAGGAGGATAGTTTGAAGTAGGTTTGAGAAAATTTTATTGCATTGATTACAACAGAACTGTGGTCTCAAAGTTGTAAATTAGTTTCCCTTGAAGATAAGAGCATATTTAAAAAAAAAAAGTTGTTTTAAAAGGTTGTTTCAAACTGTAATTCAGTTAATATTTTTACCTAATTTTGTGTTTGTGTTTTATTTGCAGGTGTGACTCACAATATCTCTTTGTTGAGAGAAGTGATCATCCATCCACGCTTTGTTCAAGGGGACATCAGCACTAAATTTCTTCCTGAAATTTATCCAGATGGATTTAAAGGTTTGTTCTTCATGGGAATTTCGTTTTTTTTTCCCTTGATAGTTGTTATTTCTGGTTATTTTTCCTTTTATACTTATAGGCTGTCATGTTTACCAGTCAGTCCTTTCATCTTGTTATGTACCTGTGCATGCACATAGGTTTTTCTAATAACATATGGTATGATTGAAACAGTTACCTTCTTTACTTTTAGAAAGGCAAAATATATATCTGTAGAGACAAAGTAGTAAATTAAATACAACCAGAGTAAAACAAAACAATTTGTAGGTGATATGAAATTTGTAAAATAAGCATCAGCTGAGCTCTACCATGCTGTTGCGCTTCATTACAGACAACGTTCCTACTGTTACCTGGAGATGAGATTTCTCTTTACCCAGCACTATTCCTTCTGTAGGTTTGTGCAGCATCTTTAGGAGCCCCTTTTTGCACTATTTGTGTTCACTGCAGCATTGCTTTGGAAAATAGGGACATTTTGTCAGAGTATTCTGTTAAGCTAGTCTTGATACTCGTTACATGCAGTAATGGGAAATAAACACACATGCAAATGTTTCTTTACAACATCTTGTTGCAGTTTGGTTGATGTTATCACAACCTTCTTGGCCTCTTTGCTCCCCTCTTCCCCTTTTTGGGGAAAAAAAAAATGGAGACAACTTGATTAAGATAAGGAGAGAGAATTAATTTATTACAAATGATAATAGTATGTAAGATAGTATGTTGCAAAAAGGGAGTTATGGGTAATATATCAAACAAATGGGGGAAAAAGGATTTCTTACTGTGCCACTAGCTGTGCTGCCTGGAAAAGAAGAGTTCTCTCCCATTGTCCAGAGTTGGAAATAATGTGGGGAGTACTGGAGACTTCTGGGAATTGTAGTCTGACTCTTCTTAGTGTATCTGCCTTACAAAGAGCCAGAACATGTGTGAAAGTAGCTGAGACTGCTGGGAGCTAAGACCCAGAAAGTGCAGTTCCCAAGTACTGTTTTCCAGTACTAAACAGCTTGATGCATGATGTCATGATATGGAATACTGATAAAACCAGGACTCATCCCTAACAACAAACTGCTGAAGTGTTCAGCAACAGTTGCTAGAGAAGTGCAGGTAAAGAAATTGGTGTCCTTTGATAAGGATCAAAATTTAAAAGATTATCTTCTCTCTCAACCAGCCTCCTGTAGATAATTTCATGACATGTGTGATCAGTCCTGTTACAGGCCTTACATTTCAGCTGACATTGATGAGAAAGGAGCTCTTCCTTATTTAATGCATGCATGTTTGTACCTCATCTTTCCTGGGTCTTTGGGTCTTCTGTGAATCCTGTGGAGGTTTCTTTCTCCCCAGTTAATCATTAACCCAATGTGGCAAAACTCTCGTCCCACTCTGGAGACAACGCTGCTGGTTTGGCATTCACCAGAAATGACTGGCACCTTGCAAAATTGCAATCTCACTAAGGAGTAGAACAGATTTTTCTTACCCCAGGACTCAGTGTGTGAGTTTGATTCAGAGTATTCAACCACAGAAATACTTTATATCATCATGTAATTGGCAGTTCTATTTGCCGCAGTCCTACACAGGAGATTAATGCATCCAGCTTGTTCTTGGCTCCTGATTGAGCCAAAGGAATAGGAGTTAGTCACCTGGACGGCAGTAAGCTTGAGATGGCTGAAGCTCAAATGTTCTTTGTCTGCTTTGCTAAGGTACTTAACTAATCCTCAGGCAACTGAGCTGGCTTTTATCTGTCACAGATATTAGCATGCTCTGGTCAGCTGTGAGGGCTCTCTGCTGCTGATTAGCAGGTCTGACTCCATTCCTTTCCCTGACTCTTTCATATGAAATTCCATGTCCAATCTCTGTGATGGTTCAGGGACTTTTCAGTCCTTCTCCTTGGTGAATTCAGTTTCCTAAACCACCAGAACACTGCATTTTTATTGTTGCTGCCTTTGGGGTAGTCTTTTAAGAGTTAATAGGTTGACTTAGCTCATGGAAGAGTCTGGTGAACTTCAGCAGATGTGCAGTGTGAATAACAGGCAATAGCTGGGGAGAAGGGAACAGAGGTGAAAGGAGGAGCTACAAACAGTTGTGTAGTTTTATACTATGGTGTGAAAAAGCAGCCGCACCTGACACATGATCGAGAACAATGAAAATAAAAACCATTCTACCCTTACTTGGGTTCTTTGATCACTTGTAAGAAGACAGGACGGGTTCTACTGATGCAGGAGAGACCCCATGCTATCTATTTTTGACTCTAGGAAGGAACACATTCCTTGTTCTTTTACTTCTATTTTTAATATTTAATATTACATTGTTAACCAGTGTATGTGATCAGTCAGTTGTGGATTTGTTGTCCACAAATTTCTAGATGTCAATAAGTTTGTTTGGGGTAACATGACTTAAGCAGTATATGCACATATTTTTGTGCGTATATTCACTGATGCAAATAACTGATTAGTGTTGCAGTCTTGAGGTAATATTGTGTTAAAATTAACTTTTTCTGTAGACACTAGAGAACACGGAAAAGATACTGTGACAGTTCACAATAGAAGCTAACGAATGATGTAAATGATTCATTCATGTAGCATGAAATGTCTCAATCCTCTTCTTCCATGCACCGAATACAGACATACATTAGCCTTCTTAATCTCAAGGAGGGATGGTTTAGGTTGGATGTCAGGAGGAAGTTCTTTACAGTGGGAGCAGTGAGGTGCTGGAACAGGCAGATCAGAGGGGCTGTGGATGCCCCATCCCTGGTGGTGTTCAAGACCAGGTTGGATGGGGTCCTGGGCAGCCTGGTCTAGTACCAGATCTGAAGGTGGGTGGCCCTGCCTGTGACAGGGGGATTGAAACTTGATGTCCTTGGGTTCCCTTCCAACCCAAGCCATTCTATGATTCTTAATGATAAATAAAATGGATAAATGATTATTACAAAGCATTTGTATTTCAAGTCAAGGATACTGACTCAAACTTCTCTCAGGTAATTGAGAACCCTTTTAGTGATGTGATTCCCTTTGGCTTGAAAAACTACCAGTCAGCTGAACCAGAGGATAGTTTCTTAAGTACCTGTTGAAAACTTTCTGCAGATGCAAAGATTGTAATGGGAGCTGTTGAAGGCAAGCAAGTCTTCTGCAGATGATGTGCTGAAGCTCAGCATGAGAAGCTAAGGAAAATTAGCTTATAACAGTGCAAGTTTGCTACTGATTTCACTGGCCTCTTAATAAAAACCCATAATAAATTTTGCTTTAAAAATTAAGTAACTTTATATATCTTAATACTGTTAAAAAAAAAAAAAGAAAAAAAAGTGTAGAATTTAAAAAAGATCTGGTATAATCTGAAAAATTAGAACGAAGTGTAGTAAGAGTGGATTTGGAAACACCAAAATGTTTCTTCAAAGTAGAGATATCTAGTGTTTTAAATTTGGAAAACTTAAAAAATACAAATAAAAATCAGTGATGATACATGCTATATTAATGCTTACATGCAATTCAGTGTGTTTTATTTTTAAACTACAGAACTTCCACTGTTGGTCTGCACTGATGTAAAGAACATCTGTTCTTTTCTTTCTGTTGACTGCGTGAGGACTGGCCCGTTCCTTAAGTGCATTTTTTTCTCAACTATAACAAACAACTTTTGTGTTACTGAAAATAAGTAAAAAAGAGATTCTTTATTTTCCACTGTTTTGAAGACTTCTACAGTAGAATTCTAAAAAATCTTTTACTGCAAGTTAAGCAAAAAATTATTATTAGAAGTATTTTGGAAAATTTCACATTAACCTGTGATATCTACTTCAAATTACATCTGGAACTGGGTTGTCTAGTTATTTTCACAATTAAAGCTTAAATATTTTTCTTTAAGCCATTAACAAAATCATTTTGTCTATTTCAAGTTATTTTAAAATATTGCTGTGCTGAAACTAGACTGGCTGCTTGGTGTATGATTAGTGTGGGAAGACAGCTGCTGTCTAGAATGCTGGCTGGCTAGTAGGTCAGCTGGCATGGGTTGCTGCCCTGTTCATGTGTATTGGAAGGAGAGAGATCTGAAATTGGGTGTGGCATCACTGTTTGGGTTAGATGTGACACAAATAAGCCTGTCTTATTGCGTCCTCCAACTCTTTGTTCAGAGAATGAAAATATTTGTGAAGCGTGCAGGAGTAGGCTGTACTACCAGAGTGCTGTCAAACAAGCTGTCCTTTTACAGCTTCCAAGCAGCCTGGAATGCTTCTGTACTTCCTAATTTTTCTAGCAAAAAGGGAATATATTATCTATTATCATTATTTTTTAGGTGCTTAAAGTGCCTCTATGTTCACAAGGGTCCAAGGGGAGTCTTTGACAAAGAGTAAATTAAACCCATGAGGTTATTACACTGTACATGGGATCATTCTTTGTTGTACAGCCGATTCATGGTTAATCTCTCTTTTCCTGGCTAACTTTGAATATTTTTAATGAACCATTCTTCCTGGTTATTCAGTGATGTCTCAGAATGCTTGGTCAGTCTCTTTGGAAGAGAGAGCTTGTGCGAATGGGAAGCAGGCTGTTTTCCAAGATGTTATTACAAAACCTGTATGGGAACAAAGAACAAAAAGAAGAGTTCTTTATTTTCCCGTTTTCTTACATGTTGAACTCATCTGTTGGAAAGGAAGAGCAGAACTTCTGTTAGACAATCTTTGTTAACTAATTTCTAGTATAAAACAGGAGAGCAGCCCTGCAGATAAGGACTTGGGGCTTTTGCTGGACAAAAACCTTGATCTGGGCTGGCAGACTGCTCCTGCACCCCAGAAGGCCTGGGCTGCATCAAAAGAGGGGTGGGCAACAGGAACAGGGAGATGACTGTCCCCTTCTACTCTGCCCTTGTGAGTTCCTATCTGAACTATCTGAAGTGTGTCCAGTCCTGGGGTCTTCAACAAGAAGGACGTGGAGCTGTTGGAGCGGGTCCAGACTAGGGCCATGAGGATGCTCAGGGCTGGAGCACCTCTCTTGTTAAGACATGCTGAAGGAGCTGGACTTGTTCAGCCTGGAGAAGAGAAGGCTGTGGGGAGTTCTCATTGTAGCCTTCTGGTACTTAAAGGGAACTTTTAAACAGGAGCGGGTCTGGCTTTTTACACAGGCAGATAGTGATAGGGAGGAATGATTTTTAAACTAAAAGAGATGTACAGTAGATGCTAGAAGGTCATTTTTTGCTAGGAGGGTAGTGAGGCACTGGCACAGGCTGTCCAGAGAGACTGTGGGCACCCTATCCCTGGAGGCTCTGGAGGCAGCCTTATCTAGTGATTGGCAACCCTGCCCTCTGCAGGTGATTAAGACTGGGTGGACTTTAAGTTCCCTTCCAACCTAAGAGTTTCTATGAAAAAAGGGAAGGTTCTTCCTCCAGTGCACGAGTGGCTCCAGGGTGTGCATGAGGCAAAGGCCTTAAAATACACTGTCATAATTATATGAAGTAGAGAAATAATTGCTCCTCCTTACTCAGCACTCATAGAACCACTTCTGGAATCCTTTGTGAGCTTTACCCTTCTCACACAAATGACAAAGATGTCAATAATCTTGATTATAGTGGAGATGCTGGGGTGTTGGAGCAGAAGATCAATGAGGGGAGGTTGGGAGAACCAGGCTGGATTAGCTTGGAAACAAGAAAGCTTAAGAGAACCTGATAGCAGACTTCTAACATTTCTGAGAGTGTTCCTGAGACAATGGAGCCAGGCTCTTCAGTGAGCTGCACAGCAGGAGTGGCATACAAATAGTCATAAATTCAAATAGAGGAGGTTTCTCTTGGATATAAGGCAGCAAGAATTAATTCTAAGGATGATTAAGCATTGGTATGACTTGCCTAGAGAATGTGCAGGATTTCCAACTGTGGATAGTTTTTCAAGACTTGATTGAACAAAACCGAGCAACCTGGTCAAACACTGATGTTGAGATTGTCTACTAGGGTGACAGGTGGACTCTGCATGGTCTACAGACCTTCCAAGATTCCTTCCAGCCTTGATGATTTTAGGATTCTGTTTTATTCATAAAAGCACCTTTTAAGTGAATTGAAAATTCAGATATTTAAATTGTTTTTAATTGGATAGGGTAACGCTGCTTCTCTGAATACAGAGTTGTAAGGGAGAGGATTGTTGCTTTTAATTCTGTTCATGTTCTCTGTATTAGAAACAAGTCTTTGTTTCCATTTAGTTAAACTATTGGATTATAAAATTTATTTTAACAGATAATGTAGTTGATTTCCTTCTCTATGCCAGATGTAGTCAAGAACTTGTCTTAGTACTTCAAAATAGTAGAGGTTGCTTTTCTGTGTGTTGTAGTGTCCATCTGAAAATGGAAAATTGTCTCTGAGAGACATACTTCTGTATTCTGAATAGTTTGGGATTGCATATCAAATAATATTGTCAGTATTTTTCCATGTCCATTTTTGGGTGGAACAAAGCTCATCTGGACTTCAGAAGAAATTGAAACCTCTAGCAACATCCAGCTTTGTTTTCTGCTTCAGCCTACTTGGTATACATGTTATCTGTAACTTCAAAATCCATTGGGAAAACCTCAAGCCAAAACAGAACCTTAAATATTATGTATGCATTGCCTGCATTGCCATGGATATGAATTATGCATTGTACTTTCTGTCTTAACCATTTTGTTTTAATTTTTTATTCTTTCCCATCAGAAGACAGTTACTTTTCAACTGTTAAGTAACAGGCTGGGCTCATAACCAGGGCTTGTTTGTGCTTTTTTTTAATTATTTTATTTTATTTTTTATTTTTCTGTAACTGATAGTAGGAAACACATTTCTAGGACAAAATGCAAATGAGACTGTTATGGGAAAAATGACCTTTCATGTAATTTAATTTGATGTTGGTTATGTAAAGTAATTTTGTGAACCTTTTTGACTCAGCTTGGGGGATAGTGGGATAATATTGATTTAAGCAATCATAACATCAGGGAAATGAGAGAGAAATACTTTTTCCATGTCTTCTCTCCATCCAGGGTACTGCTGTTTAATAGTAATAGATGTGGACTGTCTGCTTTTAAGTAATATGAGTAACAGTGCTTCCATTCCTTTAACTGTGACTTAGTTTTATTGCCATTATTCTTGTTTCGTGTTCACATTGTATAATTCAGTTCAGTGATACTGAGAATGTAGCAGTATATCCTAGATTGAGCAGAGAGATCTTGGAGCTCCTGTGTGCTTCATGGTGTAGACAAAATCTCCATGTAGCTCGGGGATCTGTGGTATACAGTAAGGAGGATAGAAAAGGACAGTGATAGAGCTTCCCATCTTGGAAGATGGGAAGCCTTTGCTTTTTACTCATTTCGCTTTCTATCAAGGCAGTATGTGAAAAATGCCTCAGAAGGAGATCTGTTACTTTTCAAAACGATCTTCTGTGTGTTGAACATGAAAAACTTTCCTTTTAGTTTAAAGACAATGGCTTTATTGGTGAATAGTCACTTATACTTTAAGACATTCAGTTGAAGTCCTGAAGCTTGTAAAATAAAATAATACGGAAAACAGAGGTATTACTGTCATGTGTTTCCAAATCTAGTAATGTAATAGGGAGTTTGACTTCAAAACTGTTTAAAATCCTTCTAAGCATAGCAGTGGAGCAAGAGCCAAAGAGGAGAACAGGGCTGTTGTTTAGAACACTGGGGTAGTAGTAATAATGGACTTGTATTATAGTGGTAAATCACCATCCTTAGGAAGCAACCTTTAATCAAACTTCTGAGGTATGCAACCAAAGTAATGCCTAAGACATTCTGTGGTAGGAGTGTATCTTTAATGCCAAAGACCCAAACCTAATTTTGGTGTGTTCTTGCTAACTGTATTATCTCCAAGACTCAGGAAAATACATGCAGCTTGCCCACATTGGGCACCACAGTAATGATTGTCTGTCTGCATGCCAGATGTGTGGAGCAATTAATGCAGATGGTGATGAACAGAGAGAATGTATAAACTTTTTTTTTTATTGTCAGTAATAATGAGGAGGTGAATATAATTCTCAATTGGTTGTTAACTTGTTTCAAATTATCAACTCTTGTTCAGTGTTTGAAGTTTTTGATTTTTATTGAAGATGCAGGGAGAAAATAGTTTTGGCAGCACAGCAAATGCAAAAGCAGTTATTGGTTTCACTGGGGATAAAGGTCATAAAATAAAACCTTCACGTTGGGATTATTTTTAGTTTTACCTTATTCTCGTACCTGAGTTGATACTGATACTACCAGTTTTTGCTGGGGCAGGTGAGAAAACATGCAGTTTTGGTCACATTTGAGTGTTAGGCAGGATAACTGAAAAGCAAAGATTCTAGGAGAGATTTCCTGATGTATCTTTACCTGATACATACGTATACACACACACACACACACACATATATATATATATGTGTATAAGCTCTCGTTGGACTGGCTGAGACAGAAACCAGATACCAATTTTAGATATACAGCCTTCTGGAAAAATAGTCTGAGCTTCTTCACTTTGTGCAGATGACTAGAAAATTGGAAAACTGGCACTCCTCAGATCTAGACAGTGGATACTTACTGTTTTATCTAATTATATAAGACTTTATAATTGTATAAGGGTTTTGTGTATGTATATATGTGTGTGTGTGTGTGTATGGTAGCGTTTTTTGTCTTTCACTCTGCAATTAATTCTCTTAGTAACTTCTCAGACTTTGAGAATTTTTATTTCTGCATGTTTGTGTTAGTGAAGACAGTTTCAATTTCAAGGCCAACAGAAAATAATAAACACTGAGCAAAGGAAGTTGCATTAATCTTTAGCCAAAATATGCTAATATGGGCTAAATTAAAAATAAATAGATTTGCTGACTTTTCTGTTTCTAAATTTACACTTTTTGGCCAGTGGGAGCTCCTTTGTACTCTCAGCTGGAACAGTAAGGAGGGTGCTTCCATCATTCTAGCTTGATTGCATTGATGGAATTAACTCTAATTATGGAAGATGCTGTTTAATGTGTCCAGTCAAATGATGGATCCCCTGAAGAAGACATCCTGTTTTGAAACTGTGTTCTTGCACTTGTTACTGTAAAGCCCATTCTGATTGTTGTCGCAGGTCTCCATTCTGTGTTTTCCAGACAATTACGTTAGTCATATGCTACTGATAAGTTGTTGTTCCCTAGTAACAAGGACTGGGGAGCATGAGCGAACATTATGTGCAGTAGTGCTGAGGTGATGGGAGCATGGAGGTGGAGACTGTATGGAACTGTATGCTGAATGTCTTGAAGCAAACGTGCCTCTCTGGGCAGAGTTACTTAGGGAGATAGAGCCTTCTGAACCCCTTCCCCACCTGTTTGACCATCATAGTGTCATTTGAGTTGAAAGGGACCCTCAAAGGCTGTCGTTCAACTCCTCTGCAGTGAACAGGACAACTCTATCAGGATGCTGTTCTTTTATATGAAATTTATACTTGCTGCAGATGGTGACATTTGCTGTGATATCTACACATGAAGGTCTGCTGAGGCAGACAGCAGCTGACTTACGCGCTCTGAGTTCTGCTGTAATCAGCTAAATCATGATGAGGTCCTTACAGGACCTGAAAGGGGCCTACAGGAAATCTGGGGAGGGTCTTTTTATAAGGGTGTGCAGTGACAGGATGAGGGGAAATGGCTTTAAACTGGAATAGAGTAGATTTAGACTAGGTATTGGGAAGGAATTCTTTACTGTGAGGGTGGTGAGACACTGGAACAGGTTGCCCAGTGAGGTTGTGGATGCCCCCTCCCTGGAAGCATTTGAAGCCAGTCTGGAAGTAGCTTTGAGCAACCTGGTCCAGAGGGAGGTGTCCCTGCCTATAGCAGGGGGTTGGAAGTAGGTGATCTTAAAGGTCCCTTCCAACCCAAACCATTCTGTGATCCTATGAAATCTTTCAGCCTTACCTTCATATACACATATATATATATATATATTTAATTTGAATTATTGCATTGTCTTCTTCTCTAGCTTTTGAAACACCCATTCTTTCATCTGTGCAAAATCTCACTCCTAAGAATACTTTGAACTCATAATTCATAACAGTTCATCTTTGCACTCGTCCTCTTTTACGTCAACTTTAACTTCCCATCACTACCTTATGGACTGGCTATTTCACTTGCCCTTTTACTTCCTCTCACATCACTTTGGACTGCTTTACTTTTCCAGTGCCATCAGTCTTGTCTACCTATGTGCCAGCTTCTCATACCAAATCTGTGTTGAACAAGGGAGTGCAGAATTTAGATATTGTGTTGAGGGACATGGTTTAGTTAGAGAGAACTATTGGTGATAGGTGGATGGTTGGACTGGATGATCTTGTAGATCTTTTCCAACTTTGGTGATTTTATGATTCTGGCACTGTGCTCTGTCTTACAATCTGCCAAGTGGACTACTGAATTTCTACACAACTTCCACAGTCTGTAGCAAGATCTGAATGGGAGTTACCCCGATTTTTGTCAAAAACTTTATTAACTTGCTTACCTTTAAATTACTAGCTACTTTGAGCTGTCTTTTGCTTATGAAGTGTGAGAGATGACTTTGACTTCATTAGTTGCAAACTAATAATGACAGAAGTGACACTAAATGATGCAGGACTGACAAGTAATTTCATCCACATTTATTTCTGGAGTTATTATCCCGTTTGCTTGAAAGCTGTGTAGCCTTTGTACGATGAGACACTGAGAACGAATGCAGTATATTTTGAATAAGTTCTAATGTACAAATGGATTCCTTACCAGCATGAGGCACAATATGTCAGCCAGTGACATTTCAGTAACAAAAACAAGATGCTGCAGCATCGTTCCATTTTTTTTTCTTTCAGTTGTCAAATTGTTTTCAACAGAGTTACTGGTGTTAACAGTAGAGCTGATCTGTATGAAAACATTCAGTTTAAACTCTGAATCTCAGAGCATCTGCTATGCTGAGCCTCATCTTAATTTAGGGAAAAAAGCACAGGTTTAATCTGTAAGGACTGATCAGTGTCTTCTCTGGTAGTTACTTTTTGTTTTTATATTTATGCTGGTCTGTGATTTTAAATAATTTTAACTGATTTTTTTAAAACTAGGGCACAAGTTGAAAGATCATGAAAGAAGAGAACTACTGGCAACAGCAGCTTCTTTATATGTGGCTGAACAACTGAGATCACAGAGATTTCTAGGGACTCCAAGGTAAGTTTGCTTCCAGGAACTCAGGTGTGCTGATGCATTTTGTTAATGGCATCTCCTCATGCATGAGAGCGACACTGGTGAGAAACTGCATGGTTTCTTAATATAGTCTGTTTTTTCTAAATTCAAATGAGCTGTGGCTTACATTTCCCTACTCACACAAGTCGTACATGATTATTTTTATTCCACGTATTAGCACGCTAATAGGCACAAAAATGTGTTACAAGCCAGAGCAGTAATTAATGCACATCAGGAGTTTCATTAATGCAAAATGTTGCTACATTAGTAACTAACCACAAATTGAGCATCACGAATTTCCCATGTGTCCATTTGCAGTGATCTAAGCACTTTGGGATAATGTGAGTGTTCAGCTACAGAGCGTTAAAATATTGTGGATTTGTGAGTAATTTGCTGCCTTGATGAAGAACCTTTGTAGTTTCAGGTCTACTTCTGAAAACACATTCTGACTTGTAAATTCTGGAATAATCAGCACCCTTGCTTTAAGTATGGATTTTGGTGCTGTTGTTGCCCTTCTTCCTTGTTCTTTTGGATAAGAGCAGCTGGTAACCTACACAGTACTGTTAACTGATGAGACATTGCAGTAGTATCTGTCAAAACAGTAATCACTACTTAATTTCTTTGGAACAGTATGCTTTTTTTCCTCTGTGATACTTTTGGCTTTTGTTGTCCTCTGGCGCGCCATTGTAAGCTGAAGCCTTTGTCAGTGCCTTGAGACCTATGTAATTTGTAAATATGTTTGGTTAGTTGGTGTTTCCAGCTGTTGCATGCAGAAAAACAAAATTTTATCGTGAGTCTGTTTCAGAAGTTAAATTCTTTAACTTGTCTGCATGTGTATATACATCTGTGTGAGAGAGACAGAAGTCAGAATGCAGCGTAGACATTACTCACATTCCATGCCAGTGGTTTGACAGTGTATTCTATTACTGATTTTACAGTGGTCAGGAATAAATCAGATGCGGTTTCAAGAAGTCTTTATTTTTATTTGTACCCACATAGATAAATAGTACCATATGTGTTTTAAAAAAGAAAAAAAAAAGAGACACTTAGAGCAAGCATAGCAGCTTTGTAATATGTAGCATATGTAGGCATTGTTTGCCTTACTCACCTATAGGGGAAAGCCAAATGTTTTTTTATTTCCTTCCACAAGTTACATTCTCCATAGCAAATGGCATAAGGAGAAGAACAGGCACTCTAAGGCCACTGTTCTCAGCTACAAGATGAATGAGGGAGAATGAGGAGGAGCTTTAACTGTAGTTTTTACTGGCTAGCGCAGGAAGTGAAGTAGTCTGGTTCTGGTGTTGAGAAGTAATGGATGCCTTCATACTTAGGACAAGGATGGGAATGATTGACTTAAACAGCAGTTTTCAAACTGCTGTTGCATTCCCTGATCTGATTTTTTTTTCTGAGTGTAAAATGTTCTTACTTGTTAACAAGAAGAGAAAAGCAGTTCCGTTTTTGAAAAATCTTTGAGTGCTTTATTTCTAATGCAGAAATTTTCTTTCAGTACTGGATGTTCCTGTATCTTAGAAAAAACATACACAGCTACTTAAACCAAAATATCAAATGTGCAAAATACTGCATTGAACAGTCAGGCACAGCTGTGTCAGGAAAACAAATACTTTCCTGCTTTCAAGAAAAAGTAGCTTATTTTTTGACTCCCTCATATATTTTCCTCCAATGTGGAAAGAGTAGAATCTGACCACATGATATTTTTGCTTGGTACGACTAGATAAAAGATTTGTTTTTTCAGATCTTATATGGTGGAGTTAACAAATTTTTTGGTACATGGATTATCATTTTCTCATGCCATGACAGGTACGTAGCTAAGCTCTGTCAGCATGATCTTCTCTGTCTGTTGTGGCATATACAGATTGGGAACGAGTCCTTCGGAAGCAGAACCTTAGAATTTTCTTGGAGTAGTGACTCTCTGTGTTCCTTGGTGAATAGGTCATTATTTCAATCCACATATATTATGAGGTCTACTTGTTCCAGTGACAGTAAAGCTGCCTATCTGAGGTCAAATAAGGACAAGGTAACATGGAAAGACTTACTTATAAGTAACTTCTGAAGAAAAACAAACATGGTAATGGTAATGATCCTCTTTCCCACATATCCTGCAGCTCTGCTGAAGAAGCAAAAGCAGTGTGAGGTCAAAGGATTGCGTAGGGGCCTGGCCAGTACTCTCCACTCCTAGAGCAGCTAGTGGACTCCCTCTAGAGGGGGCTGGGCACTGGAGCATTCGAGGTACTGCAGCTGAGTCAAGAATCAGTCCTTCATGGCATGTTCTCACCTTACCCGAGCTGCATCTGACTTGTGTCTGAAGGTGTGCCATGTCATGGGTATGTTTCAAGCAACAGGACTGTGGCCACAGAAAGCACATCTTTCTTGGTCTGATCTCCCAACAGTTTGGAAAACCATGACAACACATTGGTGGTTATCTTCAAAGGTTCACCACTCTGGTAGTACTTATATTGACAACATGTTCTTTTGTGTGCACTGAAAATCATCTCAAGATTTTTTTGTGAAGAATTACACCGAAAAGTAATATTTTGAAATCACACATTATTTCTTCTAAACTTGGTACAGTTGGCAGATGGTTAGTTTACTGCTGAACTTGAGTTACATGATTAACTTTCAGTTTTGTGGGGTTTTTTTTTTGGGGGGGGGGGGGGGGAGGAGCCATATGTATGGTATACATTCTTTTCACATCTGTGAGGGTACTCTGGAATCACTTTCCCAGCCTTAATTTATTCGGCCCAAGCATAGGATTGCAATTCTAGTCAGACAGATAAAAAAAACAACACTCTAGAAGTCTTCACAGAAGTTCCACCTTTTGCTAACAGGGCCACTGAGACTGTAGTCAAATGAAATGGAGCTGAGCCAGTTTAAGGAATCATTGTCCCAGCCTACTTCTCAGTTTGATCTCTGCCTCTTCCCTCCTCCTGTCCCAGGTATGCAGGCACAATTTTCTGTGCAGTTGCTTTCTCTGATGATCCTGCCAAGATCAGAGAATCACCAAGGTTAGAAAAGATCTACAAGATCATCCAGTCCAACTGTCCACCTATCATCAATAGTTCTCACTAAACCATGTCCCTCAACATGTCTAAATATTCCTTGAACACCTCCGGAGTCAGAGAAGTAGTACTTGGAGAAGTAGTATTTCCTGATGTCCAATCTGAAATGATCCATATTAGCCTAGACACCATTTAATCACTGTTTACTTCCAGTCATTCTGACAGAACCAGGTTGATGGCTGACAATGTGAAATTATTCTGGAAGAGATGAGAGTGAGATTGTATAGCAAGGGTGGAGAGAGGAATGGAGGGTGTTTCGTACCAGGGATCCAGAGTTGGTCTTCAGCTGTTTCACAGTCAGACTAGCAGCTGCCTCATGATGGGGGTTCTCTTGTACAGTCAGTGGTATTTGCAGGGGTATGGGTGGACAATGTGTGTTATGCAATCCCTTGAGTGACTTAAATCACTGTAAGGTTCTTGCTAGAACGCACTCTGGGGATTTGAGAGCTTTTGCCTCATTAAGATCCAGGGCCCAACTAATGCTGGTTTCAATTAGATATGACCTCTGTAATAGGATTCTTTCTTGGAGTACATTGTGTGGCTTTGAGGTTAATGCAGGCCTCAAGGCAAACAGCAGCTCGCTGTTCTTGTATCAGAGGGAATGGCATGACT
Organism: Oreortyx pictus; assembly: GCA_036925125.1. NCBI lineage: Eukaryota > Metazoa > Chordata > Aves > Galliformes > Odontophoridae > Oreortyx > Oreortyx pictus. The sequence continues at coordinate 48,871,149 of JAUPFR010000001.1, forward strand.
GTTAGGGTGGAGCACCCACAGGTGGATTTCCACTGTCTGTGTTACATTATGCCCCTGGCCTCACCGGTGGTCCTTTAGGATTTATTTGCCAACCACTATCTTAGAACAGATGCTGGAGACCCATGTGTTCTTGTAGTTATAGAAATATAAGGCATTTGCTTTTGTTATCCAATATGATATTTAGATTTTTTTTTATTTTTTATTTTATTCAACTGGTTGCTATTTAGCCAGTTTTCTTGGGAAGTGGATTGTTGAGCATTTGGTTTTGTTTTGCTTTTGGAAGATAATTAGCTAACAAAAATGCTTGGTATTTTGTGAGCCAGATAGTATTAATGTGAATATTTCACTGTGATATCTAGATAATAGGGGCACATATTTCCTACAGGAAACAGCTATGAATGATTAATGAGTGTTTCATTGTTCCGCTTTCAGTTATTTTACCTAGGACTTTCCCTACTTGTTCCATAGTCCAGTTTATTGTGAAGCTGGTGCCACCCTCAGCTGCTGAACAGATTTACAATATATTGTAAAATCTTGAGGTCTTCTAGAGAGAACTTGATCTTATTTCAAGTGGAAACATATTTTGGCTGAAGTGAATCCAGCTTATTTTATGTCTGTTTGATGTAGTTAGCCTTTGAGACAAAAAATGATGTTGTACAGTTGAATCTTCCCATTTTGGCTTCAGACTTGTTTTCATTAGTGGGTTGGGAGAGGAATAGGAGAGTGACTCTCCAGGTGTGGCTACATCATGCTATCTCATGGGTCTACTAATGTGGTGTTTATACTTCTAAACCCAATTGCCTACAGCACTTCCTATGTGTTGCTTGTGTTGGCAGCCAAGTGTATTTTCCTAATTTTTCTATGGGTTTTACTCTTTCATCATTTATGACTTGGAAAAAAGCAGTGAGTCTGCATGCCCAAATTACATGATACTACATGCAAAAAGATGGTAACACATTGGAAAATGTTTTGTATTGCTAGCAAAAAAAAACAAAGGTTTTTCTTGGTCTCCTGTTTAGTATAGGAAAATATATGAGACTGGAAAAGCTTGAGTTAAACTTCTAACTGTTCTTGTGGGACAGCTGGAATGGGTCTTGGTTTACCAAGACAGAATGGCCCTATGCTTTACCACATTGTTGAAGTCATACAAATATTTATTTACGAACACTTATAAAATATTTTGAGACTTAAAATGGATGATATTTTTCAAGCATAGAGTAATGCTTTTGCCAGGAATATATTTGCGAGTATGGAATTGCGGCAAAATGTGATCAAAATTTTGTTTTAATCCAGAAATGATGGTTTGTCTTTTTGTTGAAAGGCATCAACAAGTTAGCTTCTGTGAGGCTCTTGAAATAGCTGAGTTGAATTTTTGTGTTCTAAGATCCTGAAAATTTGGTGCACTGGATTCCTGGGGTTTCCCCATATGGAAGAATGGTCAGCTATCCAATAGGACAGTTATCTGGCTCGCTTGCACTTGCTGGAGCAGCACAAAATAAGGTTATATTACGTTCCTTTTAAAATGAAAGAAGATTATGTCAGGAAAATTTACTGAAGTCATCCGAACTGGCCACTTGGAAAGAGAGACTTTTTACTTTCAGTACAGTCACAGGCAATCCTGAATTGTCATTCCTCCCCTCCCCCCTCAAACCATGGTAATAACATGAACAGTTATTCCAAGTACAGCTAAATATTTATAATCTTTGCATTACCCTACAAATACCCTCTAGTGCAATATAAAGCTGAAATGCTTTGTTTTCATTTGGTAAGGATGACTAAGCCCAGCCCACTTGTGGCTCTTCTTTATTCTCTTACTCTGGAGTTATGCAGTCATCCTTGCCTCATGAAAATAACGCTGTTTTGTCCTCATTCTTCTCTTTCCCTGGTCAAGAAGTCAATCATTCTTTTCATGATTTACTACTGTGTCTTTTGAAAACTCTCAATATGCTTATGTAACTATTACAGCTTCAGACCGTTATTTCACCATTATATTTTTGTTCTTTGTAGACCAGCGAAGTACAAAGAATCTGTTTTGTGTGTGTGATCCTTATTTATAATGGGATCTTCAGGTTGTGACATCCTTCTCTTGTCTCTTTAGTGTTACTTAATGTTGTTCCTTTGACCTCTCGATAATAACGTAATATGTATATTATGTTTGTAATCTCGCTTAATCGCTGCTAAACCAGCTGCCCTATATAGAATTCTCTCTGTCTTTAAAATCTGGCATTATTTACCCTTCAACGTTGTTCATTTGAATATTGTGGAAAGAAGATTACGCATGCTAGAGACAAACAAGTAGATGGAAATACGTGGAACAGGTGTTTTTAGCCTGTGGAGATGAACTTTTATGTAAAATATAAAACTTGGAATGGAATTCAGTGTAAATGGAGCATTTTTGACCGTTTCCACAGAAAGTAGGTATCATCTTTCCTTTGGATTCTGTTAATGGTATTAGAGTTGATAGTGTAAATAACATAAGGAATTTATATACTAGTTTGAAAGCAGAGCCATCGTCCTGTGTGATTTGTGACCATATATATTCCGGAAACAGAACAGTCTGTTATGGGAGCTTTTCATAGCATATTATCCCTATTGCAGTTGTAGGGAAAAAGGTGTTCTGGGCACTCAGGAATTCATGCTTGCTCAATCTTAAGATTGGATAATCATTATGAAATCATTATGAAGGTAATTGTTCTGAAGTTTGAACCTCACTGAACATCTTTTGGGAAGGCCCCATAGCAGCAGGTGCGCAGCTTGCTGAGGTGGCTGCTGGTGGGAAGGCTACTCACCAAAATAAATGGACTTGGCTAAGTCCCCGTGTTTATTGTCTATTTTCATCATGTCTTCTGAGAAAACAGCAGCTGCTGTGTCGTGGCTTCTATGGCTGCCATTCATGTAATGCTGAAACCTGAATGTACATGGCCTATGCATGTGAATGTTTTCAGTTGCACTGCTGTATTCTTGGTCCTTTTTAATTGTGAATCTGGCCCTTTTCTCATCCGTGCTTTGCTCATGACTTCTTCTTTCCAAGATCCCCTCTTTGCCATAAGACCTCTCTCTCTTTCCTTTACTTTGATCCCTTTTATAAGCTCAACAATTCTTTTCTTTCATGCAGGCTTACACCTCCTAAACTCGTTCCTCAATATTTGTCTGTGTGTAAAAAGCGTACACACGAAGCTGTAGAACCAAGTTGCATGCTAATCACGCCATGTTCCCTGGTCATTTTACATCTGTTTTCAGCATTGTTTTTGTCTCTCCATCTGTGTGTTTTATTTGGTATTTACGAGGGCAGAAGTGAAATCATGTTGGGGGTTTCTATCTAAGGGCTAAAGTTTTCTTCACTTTGGGAGTCTCTAAGCTTAGTAAATGCATGTGTATCGACGTTCATATTGGAAGCTATATTTATGTTTCTTTCCAGGAATTATTAACATAAAAAGGATAAGCCCGAACATCAAGACTGTACCTTGTTAAGTTCTTGGAAGTGTTGGCTGTGTCCTGCTGTTTGTTAGTGTAGTGCATAGCTTATTCTCTGTATTATTGCATTAGAAATGTTATCAACAAAATAATATGGGAAGAAAAAGTCTCTTATTCAATATTGTCTACATACTTTTACATGTATGTGTCTTGATTTGTCTATTCTTTAACATGCTTGCTTCATTCATGATTCACAAAGGCTATAGTTAAATATAAGATATTGATTGAAGGGATAGATAATTCATTTATACCTTTGTTATTGAGTATTACAATTTTTAGCCGTTTCTTTTTCCTTTGATTCAGCTGCAAAAGTGGGATGGGACGCAGAATGGCCTCATTATTGTAGGAGTATTTCTCTGTTCCCTGCAATGATTCCAAAAGCTCTTGCACACTTCATCAGTATTATTGTAATTCTTTGGCTGCAGGATATTTGGCAGCTGTTGCACCCCACTGGCAAATCCTATTCAGACTTCACTTCCATTCACCATTGCCATTGGAGAATTGATTTCTCTCTCCTCTGCTCTAACCTTTCCCAATTCATTTTGGATTGTTCAATGTGAAACATTTTAATTTCATATCATACAGCCATTCAGCTCACAATCCTTTTTTAACCTGTCACCAGGGTAACAGCATAGCATGCTTTCTTTAGGCAATCAAGTTTTTATTTCACATGCTTAATGTTGCATTAAATGTTTGCATTTTGTTTAACCCTCTTAAATACTTTGAACTGTGGATATATTCCGCAGGGTAATGAAGTCTCTGATTTCAGTGTCAAGTCTTTGCAGGAATTGCCTTATTTAAAATGAAAAAAAGAAAAAAAGAAAAAAAGCAGAAGGTGAATACAGTAATGAGGAGATTATTAGTAAAATCTCACGTAGATGAATGAGACAAGCATCTATACAATGGCAAAAAATATTTTTCTTCTGCAAAAACCTTTCAGAGGCTTATAGTGTGATCTTTACTCCCGTGCTTTAGGATTACTCTTACCTGTAAGTGCTTGTAATCAAATTAATGCAAATATAGGATTAACCATGCAATAACATGACTTCTAAGAAGTGAAATATCTGACCTATATCTGTCAGCCTGTTTAAAACTGCTTACCAGATACGTGCATGGGACTGCAAACTGAATAGCAAGTGCTCTATTGCATAAAAATTAGAATTTATTGGGATGATGCAATTGAAATACAAAAATCATGTTTTTGGCGTGAGCAGCAGGCTATATCCTTTTTTTTTTTTTTTTTTGGAAATGTGAATAATAATGCATTTTGGAGTACTTTACTGTAGACAGTTACAAAAATATAAAATGGAATAGACCTTCTTCATATCTGAAAAAGCATTGATGTCATCTGTGACCTTACAGAGCAAGTTCAGCTTGTCTTGGTAGAAAATAGGAGCAGCTAGGTTCTTCTTCACCTATTTGTCTGGAAGTTAAAACAAATCTGTAATAGATACTCTTAAAATGCCCAGAATTCTGTATCCTGCTTCTTTTATTGTAACGAGAGATGTAGTGCTGAAGGGTTTTTATCTGTCATATTCTATTCTCAATCATGTAGGCAGAAAAGATGGGAAAAACTTGTTCTTAATTTTAACTAGTGAAATGTAAGAACTCACAGTACTATAAAGAAGGCCAAACTGCTTGTTTGTAATGAAATAAGCCTGTTATAATGAAGGCACTAATAATGCTCATTTTAACACTTTGAAACACTAATTTTACAAAGCTTCTTGTTTGCAAAATAATTTATATGTATTCATACTCTTTTTTTTTTTTTTTTTAATAAAGCAGAATATTTGCAGTACTGTATTAGCTAGACTGAGCTTGCATTTGGCATAGCTCTTTTTTGAGGAGACGGCTGCTTATTGGAGATCAGACCCATAAAGTTGACTTTGTTAGAATCTTTCTTTCACCAGCATACAGCTAACTGTACAGTGCAGTTCCTTCTATAAATTTCTAAGCTTTCTGACCACTTTCCTTTTTTTCCCAAGTTGTACTATAAGCTACCAAATATCAATACCTGCCAAAAGTGGTTTGGCAGTGTTTTGCTGCTGGATTTTGCCAAAAGGAGCCAAACATATGGTAACAGTTAATTTATTGATGCTTCTGTCCTCAAGGGAGCTCTTACAGAGAGCATATTACCTTTTTATCTAACATATTTTAAAAGAGCTGTTGGCTTGAAATTTGATATGCAAGTATAGAAGCTGACCTTCGATGCAGTTATACTTGATTCTGTCTTGTTTAAGGATAAAATTAAACCTACAAATGTGTAAGATTGAGCTGAGGCTTCGTTCTTTCCAACTTTTAGAGAGTCAAGTAACTTTTGCATACTTTTAGTTCATCTGTGTGTATGTGATTAATGATGAAGAAATATTTTCAGGAGGAGAATGTGTCCCACCTTTCCCTCATAAATCTTGAAAGCTCTTTCTTCTTTTTCTTGATGCGAGATTTCCTGATACATGTATTTTCAAGAGATAATGACTTTTGTTTTTTTTCCTCACTTCTTTATATGCATTTTTCTGAGTTGGACCACAGGTCTGTTTGTTGCTCTGTGACAATGTAGGTTTGTCTAACTGTAATGGTAGAAGTATTTGAGAGTTAGTATTGCTAATTGTGGTGTTATTTGCTGTTTTTGTCTGAGACAACTTAAAATCTTCTGCATCTGCTGCCTGCATTTGAGGTAACACTTTTTGGCTCTCTTCTTAACCTGATGTTGTGGTGACTCACTTTTATAAGTAAAGCTACTTGAGCATGTCAGAATATTTCATATGACATACTTAGATGGTGCCTTAAAAGAAATGCATCCTGATATCCTTTGAGTCATATTAAGTATTCAGATGAGTATTCAGATGAGTAGATGTTTTTCTCTGGATCTGTGCTGAGTCTGCCCAAATGACTTTTCCTTTTGTGATTATGGATGATTCTTTAATATATTTCACAGACTAGTCTTTAGTGGTTTACTTTTGTGTAATTAGATGTGGTGCTTGGAGTTTGTTTTGGCTGTGGCTTCCCTTTAACGTACATCTTCAAAGCCTGTGGTGTGAGAAAGACAGGGCAGGAAAGAGCAGCGCAGAACGTGGTTCTTTTGAAACCAGGGATGTTTACCTATTGACTTAGAAAGGAGATGACAAGCCTTTATCCTGTCTGTCTCTGGTGCTTAGTAAAATTAGTCCTGCAACACTTGTATTACAATAATACAAACTAATTGTCCACTGAATAAAAAAAAAAAAAAAAAAAAAACCAAACAAACAAACAAACAAAAAAAAACCTGGGATGTTTGTTAAATTTTATCTTTCCTAGGCTACAACCTTTTGTTTTAGCCCAGCATTGTGGTACATGTTTCTGAGGCTTCCCACTCTGCCATGGATGGTGGTGTGATGCACCTTGATCAAACGAGTGATTTTTTCCAGGCCCTGTAGGACATTCTTCTACCAGACATGGAAAGTCAAAGCCAGATCTGCATCTGGCTGCACCCAGCCCTTACTGTTCTTCAGAGAGGGAGACGCCATAAACCAACAGCTTTTCTGTGTTCATTGCCTTGAAGTTGTGGCAGCACTTTTCTAAATCCTTCATTTTCCCCATGCCCCAGTGCTACAAATCCATGGCCAAATCACAGTAAGTTGAAGATCGCTGAATACTTAACTAAATGGATATTTGGCCCTCTCAGGTATGACCTGTGGTCATGATTCCCCTGATGAAATAAGCTGAGGGAGATCGAAGTACAGAATCCACTTTTTGTCAGTCATTATGTGCAGTTGTGTTTCACCACTCTTTGGGTCCTTCCTACCTGCACAGGCTGACTTCTCCACTTCAACCATTTTAACCAGTGGAACATTCAGTAGGCAAAAGTTTCGCTTAATAATACTGAACGTAAGAAATTGCTTTTACAAATACTCCAGTATTTTTTTCCTGTCTTACTTTTGTCCTGCACAAATAATAACCCTAATTTAACTAGCAATTTCTCCTGAAATTCCTTCATTTGTATCTGTTGCATATAGTTTTAGCTAAGTAGGAAATCTATACATCATTTTTATTGTTGGCTTTCTTCTTGTTACTTGTGAGGCCATGTGAACAATAGCAAGCGTCCCACAAAAATGATGGTAACATATAGAGCACAGTAGAGATTTATCTATTGAATGCATACAATTTTAAATAATTAGAGCCTTGGTTTTTGTGGCACAGTTTCATGGTGTCTAAGTAGTGTAATAAATACAGATGAGTGTCTCCTAAAGGTAGTTCAGCCTACCTGAGGACTAACTTACTGTGGAGAGGTTTGTTTCTCTTTGCATTGGTAATAAAGGTGAGATATGGTTAATATCAGATGTCTAAAGCCCAGTGGTGTGAACTGAAGAGGTAAGCTAAAGGTGCAGTAGATGATGTTCGGATGGTAATGTGACTTGTTGGAGCTCTGTAACATGCTGTAATTGTCTAGATGTTAAGAATTAATACTTACTGAAGATATGTATGTTTTGTTCTCTGTGTAATATAATTTAATTTTTAATGAACTCTTAGGGTTTTTTATATTGTTTTTTTTTCCTAACCTAACAGAATTAGTGGCGTTAATTTTGTTCAATGGAAATAGAGTGCAGAAAAAATAGAGAGCAAAGCTTTAGAATCTATGAAGCACATCATGGTTTTTTATGTGCCAAGGAGAGGATGTGGCTGTTGCAGTGTCTGCCAGAAAATGGCACGAGTACCTCTTAGCCAAATGCTCAGATCAGATTTATCTGTGAATTGATAGATGTATCATTCATATTTACCTGTCAGCCAGCACTAATTCCTCTGTATGCACTAAAGGTGCATCTTTCTGAAAGAAATCAAAATCTGGAAAAACAGATTGTTGCAAATTGATCACAGTTCGTAGTCAGCTCCTGGTTCTTACATGTGGCATATGGGATAGCCAGTAAGAGAAAATTTAACCATCCTTTTCTGGAATCTTGTACCATGTTGAATGTGTATCCCCACATATTTCCTGAATTAAGTTTCACAGAGAAGAAATCACAACAGAGCAAATATGATCACTACAGCAGTATTATTGAAGTAATCTTTGGCATGAAATAGTTAAGCTGTTGAATCAACTCTTTTGTCTGTGTCACAACCAAGTTTGCAATGGGTGGTCAGCTCTGTGATGTGTGAGCTTTAACAGTGTTTGGAAACCATGTTGAAGACTGCTGCAAGTGTTATGTTTTCCAAGATGCACAAAAATTTAGTAGCATTCTCTTTTAAATGATAACTTCCAGGGAAGTTCAGGCAAATTACAGGTGCTATAGAAATGTGACAGAGAGAAAACTATGTTTCTGGCAATGTAATCTGGTTTTAGCAGACTGACGGATCAAAAGGAGACTGTAGTAATCCTTATGAGCATCAACTAAATGAAACCACAAAATACAAGACAGAAGTCAATACATAACTTACAATAGTAGTCTCAAAAATGTATTTGGAGGTGGTGTTCTATAGAAGGTATTGAAGACAAATTTTGTTTGTTAGCTTAATACATTTTATAATTTTTCATTACTTTGCAGACAGTGTTTTCTGTTGGCCTTTTGGAAGGCTGATGTTCTTAACTTTGATGTTGTTGCCAAATTTCTTCAGATATGACTTTATTCTGATGTCTTCCCTTTCCCTTAAGTGTAGTAGTCACCTCTCATGCATAATCTTCTTGATGTAGTAAATTGAGCAGGTTTCAATGTGTTTGGTCTTACACTGTTTATTCTTGAAAGAAATGCTGCATTTCTGCTAGATATTACTGGCTGTAATGGTGCATTTCTGGGTATGAATGATGAGTTAATGTGCTTTTTGGGATTAACTTTGTAAATTACTTGTAGTTGTAGAAGATATTTTAACAGGATAGAGATGGCAGTGAAATGTCAGGCCAGTACTTTTTTTAAAACAGAAGTTTTAAATTTGATTCTAAAATAAATATTTTGTACTCCCTACTGGCGGAATGATTTTTCAAAAGTGCTGCACTGTGTGATATTCTCATTGCTTTCAACTGAGAGGAGCTGGCAGGGGCTGGGCACTCCTTAGCATAACTCTTTCAGTGGGCCTGAATCTAAATACTGAGTTTTGTCTGAGCTCTTAAGAAGTATAAAGGGCACAGCAGTAATTGTTGGAAACAGTTATGAAATTACTTTAATGAAATTAAACACCCACAGAATAAACATACTTTAATGAAAGAGAAATTGTCCCAAACTTGTTTGTAGTAGCAGTTTTCTACAGAAGTCAGTATTGTTGGCTGATCTGATTATAGAAATACCTGCTTCCAAGTAGTTCTTGGTAAATAGTTTTGCTGATTTAGGAAAGATACATAGAAAAAAAAACCCTCAAATCAGAAGCATGGATTTGTAAATTGCATGTAAAACAAATGTCTTTTCTCTGTACTTAAGAACATGTGATTTCAATAATACCTCTATGACTTAGGCCATCCACCTTTTCTTAGTATGTGCCCCAATTGCTTGTGTTACTTCCCTTGGGGAAGACAAATGTCCCTCTCATGTGTTCCTGGAGGTATTTAAGAGATGTGTGTCTGTGGCACTAAGGGACATGGTTTAATCTGGGATGCAGTAGGTCAGGTTGACGGTTGGACTTGATCTGGAAGGTCTTTTCCAACCTGAATGATGATTCTCTCATTCCTTCTAAGCAGGAGCAGGGCAGGATGATAATTTCCTCCAGTGCTGCTTGGACACTGGCTTTGTTCTTATGAGAGATGAGAGGTAGATTTGAATCCTCATAGTCTGAAGAAGACTAATAAAGGAGATTTTCATTCTCTGGGTGCATTTGCTGCAAGCATGAATTTGTTAAGTGAAAGTTGGCAGTAGCACAAATCCTACTTCCTTTTCCTGATGTGTTTAAAGCTAAGAGGAATAGAACATTTTTCAAGAGGCTTAGAATTGTTGCTGTGTGCCTGGAGCACACCTTCTCCTTAAGACTATGGAGTCAGCTTTGGCAGAGGATCCTCTAGTTCCTGGACACCTGCTTGGCTATGAAGAAACTAGGTGTAGAGCAGACAAGTGGGACCCATTAGGTTAGAGGCCTTCAAAAAGGAAGAAGGTGAGCCTGGGTGAGCCCTGGTTGTCTGCTGGGTTAGTTGACTAAAGTGCTTGAGCTACACACGTAAATTCTGGTAGCTACATTCACCCTGGAGTTACAGAATCTAGATTAAACTGTTTCATTATTTCGCCTTGATCTGGGATTCGCTGATGAAGGCACTGGAGGCTTTCTGTGAATGCTGCATTGCAGGCCTTTATATCAGTCCTCCAGAAGGCTTCTGTTAAGGGGAAAGGAAGCATCCAGATGTGTATTGCTTTGAATGAAAGTACATTTCACTCCATAATGTTCTTTTAAAGCAATGCTTTCTGTTTTACAGTTTACCTCCCACAGAATTTCATTTTTTTCCAGTGGTCTCTGTTCAAATATAGCATGTTTATAAATTTGCATTTTTGTTATTGATCTAAACTTAATGTGCAAAAAAATGCAGTATAAAACCATTCTGACATAACCATTTTGACATAACTATTGGATAATTCAGCCTTTGTCTGATATCTGGCACACTGGCTAGTAGAGGTTATTATTTTGTATGACACATGCAGAGCTATAATTTACTCTAATGATGGTATATTTTCATACTCTTCGGTGAAAGGAGTATACGTATACATAATGAATACACGAAGCAGAAAGAAGGGAAACACATTCTTATGTATAGATGAACCCATCTGAACATATGCAGAAATGTGTGTGAATATATATTTAAAAAATATTTCAAATTGCTGAATAAAATATTCCCAGATTCTTAGGTTCCTTTCACATAATTTTTAGTTCTTAAAATAATCCTGTGAAAGTGCTGCTTTTATCTTCTCTGTGCAGCGATGAACTTTTATGTTGGAAAGTGTTGAAAGTACTCAGATAGTAAAGCTTAGATTTTTGTTTTGTTTGGCAGTACACTTCTGTTTAGAATTCTTTTAATCTGTCCATTCCCTGCTTTTATATTCATCTGATAGTTGAAGGTTCTGTGAAGGATATTTCTTTGTATGAGAACTTATTAAACCAGTAATACTCAAAAGTATATGATTTACTTCCTTTTTTTCTTGTTTTATGTCACAAGATATACTCCCGGTTTGAGTTGTTAAATTTCTATTTGCCTTTCTCAAGTTTTTTGGGGGGGAGTTCGGAGAAAATAAGAAACAATTTATATGCTAGATCTAAAGTTTCATTAAAATTGCTTATGCCCTGTCCCAGGCATTTTAAGTGGGCCATCTGTCTAAACATCTCTCCATTTTTTTCTGATCATTTCCTCGACTTATTCATGAGCCATGGGAGGGCTCCTTTGTAGTCTCCATGTAGCTGGTTCAGTCTACCCCCACTGAATACATCTATGTGCTTGCATAACATATCTTTTCACAGTGCTGGAAATTCTCTGAACTTGGTTCAGATGAATGGCCCACTTTCTGAAGGTCTTTTTTTCTCCTCCTGCAAAGATTTGTATGCAGAAACTGACCTTGGTGGCTACAGAATCCAGCACATTATTCTTGATCATTTTACAGGCCACCTGCTGTGAAAGTTATGATGAAGGATTTCTTAATGATTCTTTGACCATTAACATTGTTTTAAGTCAATATTTCACTTTTATTTAACTGCTGAATAGGTAATTGCACGATTGAAAAGCAGCTTTACAGAGTGCCACATAATGTGGTCTTCAAATGCTTATAATCTTTCAAAACTGGAGAGTTTGTTGTGATAGTTTGGGATTTCTCTGCCTTTACCTGAAGAATTATGCAGCAAAAATATCAGAAGTAAAAAATGTATTAAGTTTTCCCCAGCATCAGAACTCACATTTTGAATTGCAAGTTAAAAAATAAAAGATAAAAAAATCCATACGCAATTTCCTGACCCTTTAGGAGCTGGTGACATTTATCATAGCTCATTACATCATCAACAGTAATCGGGAGAGAAGAGTTTATTAGCTACAAACTGCACAAAATTGTAGCTGTATTGAGTTCCTTCTATGCGATTGGTTGATGACAATCAAAATGGGCAAACTGGGGCAGAGTTATTACTTGCCTTGCCTTTGTGAATGTCTGTTTTCTTTCGTTATTTATTTTTGACTAGAATAGATAATAGTTTAGCTAGTGTCTGTTTTTCTTGAGCACAGTGAGTGTGTGTCAAGCTAAAATTTTTAGTAGTTTTCTGCTTCCCTCACTGAAAATTTGCAAAGCAGGAGTTGTAATTGCTGCATTATTATAAAGTATCTCTCATTTTCTGTCATGGCAGTTGGGGGTAAAAGGAACATAATGCACTGTGCTGCGAAGGAAATACATTAGGAGACCATGACATCATCTGCAGTTGAGTAAAGAGTGATGAGGATTGAAAGTAAATAACTAAGCAGGTAAAAGGAGCTGTTTTGCTTCTCACACCATTTACATATTTTTATAGCTTATGCCGTTTAGAATAACACCTTTCTGATTTAGAGCCAGGCCACCTTTCTCAAAGTACGTGCCTCTGTTGCTGGTGTTACTTCCCCTTGGAAGGCAGGTCAGAGAAGACTGTATGGAAAGAGTTCATTATACCCTTCTCCCTCCCATCCTGTCTGTGCTGGCAGTGTGCTCCCTTTGCACTCTCCCTCTCCTTGAGTGTAATACTGGCAAGGGAAAACAGCCTTTCTGTGGCCCTGCTTCCTGTTCACCCAGCCCTCGGCTTGCTGCTGAACTTGTGTTTCTTCCTGCAGCCAGTGATCTCCACACACCGTTTCTTTGATGTTTCATGTGCTGGGACTGAGAGGAGAGAGGGGATGTTGAACTTTGTGATACTGAATCTGAGGTTGAATTGAAAATGCCTAAAAATTTTGCATCTTTTGTAATGACAAAAATGACATTACTTTGTCTTCCAGTACTTTTTTTTTTTTTTAACATAAATAGAATATTTCAGATTTCAGCCCAGTGTGTAGATTTTTTAGTTTTAAATCTTTGAAAACAGCCAGAAATATGTGGCATTTATATCAACTAGTGGAAAGTATATACAGAAGTCCCAAGTCGGGGGCTTTCCCCTGCACTTGGGCATCTCATACATTATAAAAACACACAAACAAAACACCCTCCTTATCCCTTTCTTAACCTGATAGAAACTTCAGCATTTCTAAAGTAGTTCAGAGGCTTGATCAACTTTCTACCTGTTGATATTCAAGAAACTTGAATTGACTTTGCTCTTGCTTTTGAACTTTGTCATGCTTACAAATTACCTATATATATATATGTAGAACATATCTATATTATATCTATCTATATGTATAAATCACAGAATTGCAGGGGTTGGAAGGGACCTCAAGAGATCATTGAGTCCAACGCCTCTGCTGAAGCAGATACTCTGATGGGTTGCACAGATAGGTATCCAAATGTGTCTTGAATATTTCCATATCTATAAACAACAACAACAAAAAGAAAAAAAAAAAAGGAAAAATAAGCAGCAATTCAAAACCAACAAACCCTTCAGTCCTATCAAAATGCTGACAAATATTTTTTGAAAGGGATTTGTTTTAATGAAGAAAAAGCCAAAATCTTATGAGCTAGTGTCCATACCCATTTTAATCAGTATAGTTGTAGATTTGTTGCAGAGCCCCAGGCATTTGTTTAGCAAAGCTAAAAAAAATGTCCCTGTGCAAGAGAATCCAGCAATTCCAGGAGAGGCGTAAAACTTGCAGTGTACTTTGCTATTAGATACGTCTCTGGACCTTGCCCTCCTGACCACCAGTGTTGCAGAGAGGAATTATATGCCTGTGGGGCAGTTTGAAACCCCGTCAAAGCAGTGGTCATAGTCATGCCTTTCAAGAGGCATGCATCCTGTTTGGAGATACACTTGACAAAGCTCAGCAAGACAGGACCGAACAAAAATAATCCCTGCTGGAGAACAAGACTGTCTTTCCTTTGATGGCCAGCAGCCAGATTCATGAGGTCACTTCCAGTCAAATGCAATATGAAGCAAGGCCATGCCAGCAGGGTTATAAGGAATCTCATGCCACCAATGAAGCTAATCCTACTAAGCTGTGTTTGAGTTGAGGTCTTACTTCTTACAGAAGAAATATGAAGTTTCTATAGAGCGCTCTTGGTTATAATAATCGAATACTATGTAGAATTTAGGTAGGTTCTACCATAATCCACTACATTCCTTCTTACTGTTGCTCTTACGCCAGGAAGTGTAGTGAAAACATCTCTCTGCCTGCTACCTGTTCAGGAAATTCCTCAGTTCCTCTTCTTCAGGAACTTCAGTGTCTGTAATGTTTCCTATCAGCCAGTATAAATGTTTTGGTGACATAAAGAAATTTGAAGATGAGGCACTGAGAAAGTCATTGCACCCAGTAAGCCATAGATGTTTCCTCAGGTTTGCTGTTTTGACAGTTATCTCTGTATACTGAATGAAAAATGTAATGCTTGGCATCGTTAGCATGGAAACAGGTTATTCTCAATATCATAAGCTTCGTGGGTAGTGCTGGTTAGAAGTGATCAAGGATATTTGGTGAAAGGTGGTATAAGACTGCTTGGCTTGGATCCAGGGTAACTAATGGTAAATGCATCTTATCGGTCTAGCTAATACATTGTGTTTTGATTTTACCCGTTTCAGGCACACTGCAAAGCACAATTTTAAGTAACTTCTTGACTGTATTCCTGAGTTTCTGTTTGCCTATACTTTAGATGTTGAAGAAACCCAGCTTTCTTAAAGGAACTGCGTAAATCCTTAGCAAGTCAGTATATTATCCTTGGCTTAGGCAGAAAGCTTCTCCTGTGCCTCTGGAGGACTCAGGTGCTTATCCCTGTTGATTCCAGACATACTGAGCACTTCCCTTGGGGGAGCTGTGGTTCACTGGGCCCCTGAATCCTTAGCAGACTGCATGTGACACAATCCGGAAAAATGTGTTTCCGAGTTTTAAGACTCCAAAGACTGATCTGAAATAGTGTAGGAATCACTACAGTCTATGATAGATGAGTGTTATATCTTCAGAGGAGATACAAATGTGATGAGCTTATTATCTGTACAGTTTCTTATGGAGAATCTGAACACGTGTAGAAGTCAGTGTGGAAAGAAAAGCTCTACCAAAATAACACACCATTGTTGTAATGGAGTTAAACTGCACCTTCATACCTTCTTGTTTAGGCTACAGAGGAAGCTGCTGATACTGTATGGCCTGCAGAGAATGTTGCAGCCACCTTTGGACACAAGTTGTTAGAACAAAATCCAAGAGATTTGAGAAGCTACACAGGGAGAAAATAAAGTTACTAATACACATTTGAAGTTCAGTAGTTGAAAACTACTCATTTCACTCTGAATTAGCAAGAATGACTCTTCAGGTCTGTTTCCCTTTTTGTCAGATGTGCTTTGTTGAGCTGAAGTTGGAAAGGTTCGTGGTTTTCATGTTACCTGATAACTGGCAAAACCACTGGCTGCTGTGGGAATAGATGCAGTCCTGTGTATGGGTTGTGGTACACAGTCATTTTTCAGTTTGTTTGAAGGATTCTGTGCATGAAATGCTATAAAATGTACATTAGTTATAAAATTGTGTGTACTACTGATTTGGACAAACCTTTTGTGTCTAATTGGACTTTAATTAAGGTTTACTAAGAATGAGATGAAAGGACTGGTGATTAAATTTTGCATTTAGAAAGAATGCTACAGCTATCACTGTTGCTATTCTTCTGCCAACCCACTTTCTAATCTGCTTTTCATCCTGTTTGAATTAATTCTGTAGCAAGTGCTAGCTGCATTCAGGAGCTTCCCATAACTGTATCAGCACACCCAGTGTGTCAAGGCAAGTCTAGAAAGAAAGTTGTGTGCTTCCTCCTCATATACCATTGGACAAAAAAAATGTATCCAGTATTTTATTTTATTTTTTGAAGTATGCTTTCCCAATTGTGTTAATAGATTAATGATGTTTTATATTCTTCATGACCATCCTCTGAGGAAAGTGCTCCTGGTTTAAATGGAAAAAAATGTGAAGTTTGTTAAGAATTTTTCTATTTGTCTTTCAGAATTCCTATTACTACATCAAAGAGAAGTAACTGGGAACTCTCTGTGAATCTAGGGGATGGGATTTACCCTGTTGCAGTTTCAAAGGATGGCTCATCATTTTCTGTAAGTTCTGCTCGTTTTCCAGTCGTTTTCCAAGATTTCCAGTCCATTGAGGCAATTTATGTTGTCATTGACTCTTATTATAATTTTCTGTTTTTTCAGTAACCAAACATAGATGTTTATTTTATCTTTAGCAGGCATAGCTGTGGAAAAAAAAAACCCCAAACAAACCCAGAAAGACTCTATGTTAATTAAATAATGTGACTGTGTAACATTTTTCTCTGCTCATGTCTGTGGAACATTTTTTATGCACTTCTCTTAAATTAGTCTTTTAATTAACAACCCTCTTTAGTGTCTTGTATGTAAGGTCTTTATGCTTCCATTGTAAGTATTTAAGAGTGAGAAAATAACTGCAACGTTGAGAAACATTACAGTAGTTTAAGTTAGTGATTAAAGAAACAAATCAAAGAACTGACGAAGTTGAATATGTAATCATACTGGAATGGAATTATTTGACACCTAAGTAGTAAAACCGCATGCAGGCATAGTAAAATCACTTCAGATTAATGTGTTTTAACTATTATTTTTACAAATATTCTAAGATAATTACTTAAACAGTATTGTCAGCATGAAAGGCAGACAAGACCATGCCAATAGAACAATAGTAATGCTGTGTTCAGTAGAATAAAGCCAGGATACAAGCTGGTGGAATTGCATTGAGACAGTAGATTTATAGAGAGAACTACTTTTTATGTCTGTTAATAGTAATTCCATAATAAAATGAGATTTTTAAAAATAGTTCACTTGCATTGCATCTGTTAACTCTTAGGCAAAAGTTTTCAAAGGGATCTGAGAAAGCTAGTTTCTCATAGTATCACTGAAATACAGGACAAGACTGTGAGGAACCTCAGAAGTCTTCTAATCTTCCTTTGACAGCTCTTTGCTAATCTCTCCAGTCTTCTCTGAAGAATGTTCTGCAATGTCTCCTTCATGATATTTTTAGTTGTGATGTTTGCAGCTAGGTCATATTCAGAATCATGAGATTTACTTGAAAAAGGATGTTTAAATGAGTATTTCATCAAGTGATGATAGTATTGTCTTGGTGATTGACTCTTGCTTTGCTCTACTAAGATTTCTATTTAAGAGATGTAACAGTTGAAGTTGGTCATGTTTTTAGGTGGTTATTTTCACTTACATGAACTGAGAAAATAAAAATTTTGCATTTAAAGAATCTTTTTGTTGGCAAGTAGGACAAGAATATGCCTAAGCAGTTTTCTTTAGAACCATCCATCTCTGTTGCACTGTTTTGTATATACTCCATGAATATAAGATAAAAGTTTGAGTAGAGATACTTTCTGTTCCATATGGATCATAGGTGTGCAGAAAAAAGAAAGGGTGTGGACAAGATCCATAATTTTAGTCAGCACCTTTTAAAGTTCTCTCTTGCTTGAAGTATGGAAGATGGAGGTCACTTCAGTTGCATTGTTTTCTCTTGGAAACAATACTGGGAAGTCTTCAGTGTGACTTTTCACTCGGTCCGTAGCATGTAGCACTTGCCCCCGCTGTGGAATTGTGCTTTGTGAACTCAGGACATGTCTGAACACATGCTTTTTTCTGAATTAATGAAATATATATTTACTAGGTGTTCTCTAAGCTTGGATGCTCAGGCAGCAAAACAGCCTTACCACAACACAGCTGTAATTGCCCTCAGCCTTCCCACCTTTTAGCTGCAACATTGCTATCTCTCAGTGGTCAGCCTGGAGCTGTGAGGCAGCTAGAAAGTGGCTGCTACTTTTCTGAGACGTAGCACACAAATTTTGAGGGATTTAGTTAAGGTTCATTTAGTCGCCTAGACTCAAACTTATACTAACTTGATTAATTTTAATAGACATCTATATTTAAGTCACACTAAAAAGACAGAGGAGGCCTAAGCCGCCTTCTGTGCTTTTGTCTCCATTGATATTGAAGGTAACTGAAATTATAAGCTTATATATGAGTTAATCCTAAATTAATGAACAGCAGTTGTAAGCTGCACTATCTCTCTATGAGATGCACTGAGAATGATTTCTATGCTATTGCTGCTGTTAATTATTGATATACAGCAACTTTAACATACAGTAAATCTTTCCTACCTGTATCACAGGCTGAATCTGTCAGTCAGTTTAAATGGAACTGCTAAATACTTCTAGTGTGGCAGCAACATGGGCATTACAGCTCATGCAAGCCCATTTTAACATGGCATGTGTGGAATCTGATTGCTATTCCTTCAGTTTATTATTCAAACAGTAACACCTCCAATATAATCAAGTTGTCTGGCATTACTGGGCTAAGCAAGAGTGACTAGTTAAGCATGTCCTTATTTTTCTTGTTTGCTTTTGTAAATTCCTTTATATTTCAAAGTCACTTGGCCCCCCTTTGCTACTTTCCCTAGTAGGAAAATTGCTGTGGGCAAGTAGTGCTCTGCAGGAATCTCACTGAGGCAGGGAGGGGAGGAGCAGGTCCTGCAAAGGTCTTGCTCATCTCTGTGCAGCCCTGCAGTGTGATAGGTTGAGGGACTGGAGAGTTAGGAGCAACAGAGAGGAAGAATGTGGGTCTCTGTGGCTACAAGGTTGGGACAGAGGCACTGGAGGCATGGATACAAAAGCTTTGGTGTTCTGATTCTGCCCTAACCAAGACTGTTTACTCTGAGAAGAGACGATTTTTTAATAATTTGTATCTGGAGAATTTCTTAGCTGGTGAAGTAAATCAAAGTGGGTGGATTTCATGATGACCATAAGGTCCATCTCACTTAAATTTTAAGGTGTCAATATTAAAAATAGCACCTGAGCTTGGGTTTATGCAAAGCAGGAAACTATTTTGCGTAACAAAATTGTTTAGATGCGCTTATTTTTCCTAGATACTGATCAAATAGCAGGGGGCATACTGTTCTCTATTAATATATATATATATATTTGCTGCATGGGACTGTGCTGCAGACAGGAACAGCATAAATACAGTACAGTCCAAAATCTTCTGAAATACTATTCAAAATTTTACAATGCAAAAATAATTGACTTAAAAGTCGAACACTAGGAATGAGAAATCATGTTTCTGATTAGGAGGTATAATTTACCGTCAGAAAAAAATGGGAAAACTCCAAGTCCTCTTTATGAACTTTGCTGTCAAAAATGCAAGCCTCACTTTTTGAACTTCCACATTTACTTTTTGCTATGAAGTTGGTGTGGCATGGGCTCCTGACTTAGTGGGCTGTGTCCCCTTGTGGCTCACGACAAAGATAGCTGAATCCATAGTGCAGCTAGATAGCGCAGTGGGAGGGCCGCCTTCACATTCCTCTTCAGAAGTTTTCTCCTGCTGCCAACTGTGCATTGCAGCAGCAATGTTCGCATTCTGATTTACTTTGTTTACCACTGGGACCTTTCCAACAGTGACTTCTTTCTTTTTTCCTTAACTCTTCTACTCTCACCAGCTGAAACCTCACCACCCCACACTGTGCGGTGCTTTGCTGTCTGTGTAGGGAGCATGAGCAGCAGGCTTCCCCATGGTTCCTGCTGTTCACGGGAAGATCATTCGTCAGCATGCTGATCTATGGGTCACCTGTGATTTTCTCCCTTTATCAAGAGAGTCTTAGTGAGTTGTGCAGCACTAACTGCCTTTTGCTGCTCTTCATTTTCCATGATTTTGAGTTCTGTAGCCATCTGTTTTTAACCACTTGATTTGTAACAGTGATCAAGGCCACTTTAGAGGCCTTGATTCCCGGATCTGAAGGACTCAAATGGTCAAGTGTGAGCAATATTGTTTGCTTGCAATAGAGAAAAGAACAAAAAATAATTAGCTTTATTCTTTCCTATTGATACTGAAAGCTTTTGTGAATGCCAATTTGCTATTTTTTTTCTTCAAAAGTAGAAGTAGCTCTGTTATTACTCTGAAGTCAGCTACTGATGTGCTATAACACTGATGTTTGTATAAGGTGAGTGTACTAGAATTTTTTATATCAGGCAGATGTTTCTGGAAATTTCCTATCAACACAGCAACAAACAATTTAGCAATTAATAGATTCTGATGACCTGACGGAGAACTGAAGTTTAGCAATTTTGATGGGATCTACTTTCTTAGTTACCAACAACTGTCTAACTAAATTAATGTAAATGTCTTTTGTGTGTGTGTGTGTGTGTGTGTTCCTCTTCCCATTAATTGCTAGAAGAATCCTTTTAAACTGTTTATCATGTATGTCTCTTTAGGTTTTTGGAGAACAGATTCTTCTTTGGTTGGTATCTTCCTTAAATTTGCAGTTTTTCCTCTCATTACTACTGAAAAGACCAGTGATCAGGATTACTTATTAAAACAGAATGGGAAGGAGTGATGAATATGTTCCTTTACAGGTGACTAGCCTAAAACAGCAATAAACAGCGTAGAAGCTTCCCTTAACCAACCTCTGGAACTTTTTGTTTGGTCTAAATTCAGACAGACTGTTAGTCTGGTTATCAACTTTTGATTTTCTCATTTTTTCAATTACAAAAACATAATCCAATTTTGCTGATGAGGGTTGGAGTCTGTTCTTCTTTTGCAAAGCTTGAGTGCTCTGTGGAGTACTGAAGGTCTGGAGAGGCAAAACCTCATGGAAATCTGCATGTACTGAACAAACTCGGCTGCTGTGTGGTTTCCTCGTACCATGCTGAATTTTGCAATTTTAATGTATATCTGAAGGGAATATCCTCAGCCCTTCAGTGCTAAATGTCAGCCACCAAGCCTTCACTGGGTCCATGTTACGGTAGCTTTGTTGCATTTTTGCAGCCCTGTTGAGTCTGCTCGCAGCCAGTGTGGAGATTCTCTGCTAATGACACTGAATAGGAGTTGCTGTCCCCAGCCCCATTGAGAGCAGCTCCCTACTCATTGGTGTGTGTAGGACTTCAGTGTAATTGCCAGCCTTCACCTGCCCTTCTAAATTGTGAAAGAATTTCATGTCATTCAGTGAAGTAATACTGCTTGTTAACAATGTATGGGCTGGTTTGACCCAGTTCCATGACTAAGGAGATGGGGTACCCATAGACCTACACCCTGGGAGAGGGGAAGGGTGAAAAAGGAAAAGGGTAGGGAGATGGGCCCAACAACAAAACAGCAGCAACGATCTGAGGAGGAAACTAATTCACTGACTAAGATATTGGAATTCAATATAATACAGTATAATTGGAGTTGAAGCTAATAAATCAAATAAACCGACAGTGTCCAAAATAGAAGGCCTTAAGCTAAATCTGAAGGCAAGATGGCTATAGAACCTCCTCTGCTGGTATGACCAGGAAAAGAGGGAAGTCCCAGGACTTGAATGCATTTTTATCTTTCTGTCTGAGTGGAAAATGGGAAAGCAGAGTGCTCTGGGGTATGTAGTTCTTCTCTTCTGAGAGCCAGGTACCTGGAAATTTGGCAGTTCATGGAACTGGAGCATTAACTCTAACTCCCAGTGCCTTACGTAATGTTGTGATGTGGAATACCAATAACAAAAATCATAAACACTGTTAAAATGTGTAATGAGAATAGCAGCATGGAATGAAAGTGATCTAAGCAAGATAGATCATAAATATGTTGGGCCAGGAATCCAATAATGAGGTTCAATCTATTGGATCCACCATTATACCATTTTTCCATTACAAAGTATAGGGTTTGGTGGTAAACAGTAGACAATTAATTAGGGGACTAGTGCAGTCTTTTCACTGCTGTAACTGCCTTCCTTAATCCTTTCAGTATTCTTCAGTATTTCTCTGTTAAGAGAATTAGACAACGAAGAATGGTTTGAAAAAAAGCGATGGATGAATCCAAAGGCTCAAATGTGAATACCAGCACTAAGTTGTTACGCTTTAGGAGATACGATCATGATTGTTGGTTTGAAGTTTTTTGCTGTATGCATAAGATGAGGACATAGTTTTCCTTTCAACAAGGAATTTGTGGCTATTTTTATACAATAAACTGCATTCTTGAAGGAAATTTTTGGCATAGACCATTTTCCAATTCTTTGCTATAAAAAGAGAAATCCTCTGTCTTGAGAATTCTTAATCACTGATTTGCATGTAATTGTTATCGTTCTTTTTCATGTTGAAAAACAGCCCTTTCTGTTAGGGTTCTTCATCTCTGTAGTAGATGCATACCTTCCCAGACTGCTTGGATTCATCTTCCAGTCTGTTTAGTTGACAAAGAATTTCCAGATGTTTTCAGTTATAAAGTAGCTTCTTATCACTGCAGTTGTGGTGAATGAAAGTTGTTTATTTTTTCAAAAAAAGCATAAGGTGAAATAGTTCAGAAGTTACTTTGAACAAATGGAAACTTGATATGTTTCCAGAGGGGCCTGTGTAGGTCAAGCACCAAATAAGAGGACCAGAGAAAGCTTAATTGCGTTTTCAGATACTACTAGAATGGACTGCCATTTTCTCAAAATATTGGATCACTTCCTAAATTCAAATTTAAGAACAAGTAAATATAATACTGGCATGGAATCTCTGTGGAGCTTATTGAAATGCTACACATGCTTTCAAATGAAGAGTTAATTTATTAATATTTTAAATAATTCTTAGGTAAAAATGGTGGGTTTTTTTTCCACAGTATATTTTTAACAAGAAGAATTTATATTTATCTGTGAAGATGTGAAGTTGTCTTCTGTACCTCTTAATATTTTCAAAAGAAAACTTGTATAGTATGTAAATGAAAATATAAAAGGAAAGATCTAAGACATTATTGTCATTGTTATTTGAATACATCCTTTATCATTAGCGTGGAGTAGTTAAGTAGTTATCTATATTCTTTACTTTTGTTAGTGAATTTATGTACATATTACAATTAAGCATTATAATGATGATAAATGAATTGCTGTAAACAAACATTTGGTTCATTAAATACAATTGTGAGTGGAGTAGGATCGTAATTCAGTGTGTGTTCTGTACCACCTTTCCAGTAGACCATGCAGAAGAATAACATTTTCTGGCTCTATCATTATAAAGTTAATGTTCTTTTTAAGAGAATCAGTCATTACTGCAAATATTTTGCATTTCTGATATGCTTCAAGCACATAATACCTCATAACTAATTAGTCATATAAAAGAAATAAGAGACCTGTATCAGTAGAGGTGAAAAGCACATACCTGTAGGAATTAAAACACAGAAGAAAGGTAGATGGAAAAGCTAAAAGTTGACCTACATCTCCAGCAGAAGGAAAGGAAAAATTTTCTGTTAATTTCTAAATATGACCTTGTATTATACAGTGAGATGTATGTTATATTGCTATATGCATTTAATGAAATACACTTATTCTGGCATACTGTGTTGGTTTGAATGAAGGGAAACTGTAGATGTAAGTCACAAGTATAGAGAGCAGATCAGTTTTGTACTCCTTAATGCTATAAGCAGAAAATTTTAACAGTCTTTTTCAAAGTAGTATGTATTTTCCTTGCCTAGTAGCTTTCAAATTCTCCACTGAAGTTGTGCAAACAAATCTCTTCATGACTAAGTTCTTTAGGCTGCTGTTTAGGCAGGAGTTAAGGTACATATTTGCACCTTTCTGAATATTTAGAAGATTTCATGATCAGTGTACTGTTCTGTCACAGCTGGTTTTGCATGGCATTTAATATAGTGCAAAACGGCGTCTTGAGTGCCAGAAGATGCTGATTGTATTCAGTAGTTAGACTTGTATTTAAAATAAAAATTGTTAATTTAATGTAACAAATAACATTGATAATGAAAATATTTAGGAAAACGGATCTCTTGACATCAATTAGACGCTTTCTTCTACCTACCTGATGGATGCTAGCACTGTGTAGTTAACCTTGTTTCATTTGTAAATCTCCTTTCAGAATGATGTGGTTAAATCCATGTTTTGGAGTTGCTGTCCTCTCAATTTCACTGTTATTTAATCTTTTCAAAAAGCGTAGGAAGGTAACTGTTTTCCCCAGCCAGAAAAGCATATTGCCCAATGTCAGATTAAGTACTGTCAAACACAGCCCCGTGTTTCTTAGCTACTTAGTTTCCTGTTTGTATTATGTTTAAAAATGCTCGGTAATTCAACTTGGAAGAACAATATAATTCATATAATTCATCTACTGATGTTTTGAATGATAGTTCTTTGTTCAACAACATTTTTTTTAATTTAGATTTTCATTACTTTAAGAAAATTGGAAGTGGTTTAGGGAAAAGGACTTCTAGAAAGGTTTGAGTCAACTTTTGGGGAGCTAAAGTGACCAACGTTTATTCACTTCTGCCCTCCAACGGTTTTGTGCGTAGAAGACAAGAATGAAGAGAATGTAAATTTCATCTTTCTCCCTTTGCACCCACCCCTAACTCAGCTGATCTTTTCTTTTGCATACTGACTTCTTTTTTGTTGTTTTTCTATTGTTTTTAAGACTTGATTAGTTTGTGTAATGGCATGTTAATGAGGTATGCATAAGCTTAACCCTTCCGGAAGACAAGAAGCCATGATTTCGACCCTTCAAAGCACTGCCTTTGTCACGGGGTACAGCAATGCTTGTTGACTGACTCTGTGGCTTTACTGATCCTATGCTCATTTCTGCACAGTGGCAGATTTCTGCAGGAAGGGTAGAGATGTCCTCATCCTTCCTGATGCGTGGGGACAGTTTCTCCTGGGGGAGACACTGCAGGCTTGAACCCTTCAATCTGAGGAGGGCCCTGATCCTCGTGTTCTGACTTTGTGGGCAACTGCTTTAATTGGTACATTTCTGTGGCTGCTGACGTTGTGTTTTTTAAATGAAAGTAGCCTTGGCCTTGGTATCTTGTTGTGAACTCAGTGTTTCGGGTATGCATCTCCACTCTGCTGAATTGAATCTCCCAAAGCATATAGATGCTAGAACACATTGTTCATGAATACTGTTAGATAAGCCAGAGGTAAAAATACTTTGGTAAATATTCAGTATACTTACCTAATATTTACATATACTTGTATTAGGAGTGTTTGTGCAGTAAGCAAAAGGAGAAAAACAATCTATCTGGGTTGCTTGTTATTTGAAATAACATACCATTTTAAAAATAAATATATGTAAGGGACTGGTACAATATGTGCATATTTGCTTTGTAAAGAAAGATTGGTGTAGGTTTGTTTGTATATCTCAAACTAGTTTATTCATGCAGCACTTTATAAGCATATACAGAAAATAGCCAGAGTGTTGAAAACTAAAAAGTAACATGAAAAGTAAGGAACTGATTCTGTGGCTTTAATTACATGCTCTCCCCTCCATGGCAGAGAAGTAAAATGGCTTGGTTGTAGCTGTTCTGTGGTGTACCTGTGTTTCTTCTGTAAAACTCACAGTAACATAGGATCTGGCACTTCTGAGTAGGCTACAAAGAATGCCTAAATCGAAAATGCAGTGTAGACTATAAAATGTTAGATAGCAAAATACGTGAAAAATAGGCATGGTCAGTTTGTATATTTATTGTCCTTGTTTCAGGATCATGCTTCTTTGTGCTGTTTGGAAGCATTGGTCTTAGTGGAGCTTGGTTTTTATGGTGGTGGCTTCTAAATTACTCAGTGAAGACTGGCAGTGTCTTGGGTTTTACCCACAGAGACAGCTTCATATCACGAGTTCCTGTGATATGAAAATGGACACTGTGTTCTCTTATGGGTCATGACCCAACAATTCGAGAAATCCCGGTGAGCCATAAACTAAAATATTGATTAAATAACTGTAACAATACAGGGCAATACCATACAATGTTTTCTCTTCAAAAAGTCTTAATTTCTGTCATACCAGCCACCCTTCCTGTCTGCTGAGGTCTTTTGGTGTAAGACTGAAAACTCCTTAGGGCACAGGTAATATCCTCAGTGCATTTGTGTGCCATGCATACTTCACATGCTGCACCAAAATATTTGTATAATTATTTTGTAGTTTCTTAAAGTAATGTTTACATGAGAGTCATTTGGATGCTTTTTTTTTTTCCTCATTGATTTTACATCCAATGTAACTGAAAAGAAAAAGCCCAGTGAATTCCTCCCTGCTCTCAAAGAAACCCTCTCCAGCTTACTTCCCCACCCCCTCCCCAAATTTTGTAGAATCAAAAAATGTTGTGAGCTCCTCCTGCTGGTTCAGCAGTAGCAATAGTTGCATTTAAAAGTATGCTAATGTAACGTTAAGAACCTCGCTTTTTACCACAAAAGCCGTAGTTAACTCTGTAACTCCTGATTGGTATTTCGTCTTTAATTCTGTTCTCTTAGCAAAGCTCAGCATGTTTGATATTCAGTATGATGCTCTACTTTGGAATCTCTTGATGCTTTGACATAGAGGGGAACTTGAAGTCTGTACTGCTTTGAGCGGCTTTCTTAGCTCTAAACTTCTTTTCTGCTTTTTTTTTTCCCTTTAATTTAATTTTTAAGTAAGCTGGATTGTTAATATTACTTGAATGTAGCTTTTATAGCTTATGAAAAATAATGCTGCTGTAGTGGATAGACATGCGTCAGCTGTGACTAAATGTTTTGATGTACTCTTCTCAAAAGATAGACTAGAAGGGCTTTCCTTTGAAATATGTGAAGCAGTTTTAGACGCAGCTTCTCAGATGGATCTAATTAGACTTTCATACGGACTGGATGTCCGTTTGTTGCAGCTGAATTCTCGTTTCATTCACCCATAACTAGAAACACCTCGCTTCAAACGTGTTTCTTCAAAGAAAGAAGGGTTTAGGGTTCCATGTTTTACTGCTTTTTGATGTTGGTTTCCCTTTAACTGAGAAGACCTTATGTTTATACAACTGTTATTATTAAGAAAACATAGCTTTGTTCAGGAGAGTTCATTCAGTATCAGTGTTGGCTATTGGTAGAAGCCGGAGATCTGTAGAATAGATCCTACTATACAAGACCAGTGGGACAGCTGTACGTCTGGCAATTAGGCTCATTGTATGGAGGATTTGAATGCAAGCGTAATGTTCTAATAAAATCAGAGAACCAGGATTGTGGGAAAATGAAAATGAAGATTAGATGTACAAACAAGCAGGCTCATCAATGATTAGCAGTACTATTTATTATTTACATCTAGTAGTCTTCAGAGACATTGCGTGGTTCCCCATTTTAGGGTATTTCTACATGGCACAGTTTAACACTGTGCAGAGAAACCTGTGCTGACTAATGTAGTTTGGGCAATGCTGTGTTAATGCAGCTGTACTGCTCCTAGATGAATTAACTTGGGTAGAGCTGATGTATGAATCTTCATGTGACACTGCATTGTGCCATGTCCTGATGCCTCAGCAGCAAGTACTATCATGAAAGCTGCAGTGATTAAGTGTCCCTTCCAATCTAAGCCAGTCTGTGGTTCCTGCTACTAATATCACCTGGTAATTTTCTCTGCCTGCACTGCTCTGTTTTCTAAAGCCCCCTGTCTGTCCTGGTTGTCCTGCCTGTAGGCAGGTCTGGGTCTGCTGTGCAGCCCAGTTGCTGAATGAACGTTAGGCTCCTGTCTGTCCAAGTGCTGAATGGCGCACTTCTTGGGCTCTGTACAGATTTTTATTTTCATAAAACTTGGAGAGATTTTAACATATTTGAATAATGCTAACCAGGAAACGGGTTCAGAAGTTGTATGTGGGAGAATTTAGAGACTTGGAAATCAACAGTGGATTTTAATCTACCTTTCCTTCCAAGATCAGGCTAAGGATACTGAATTATTGAAAGGCTTAAGAAAGAGAACAAGATTGTTCTCAATGAAGGAGAAAGAAAGTAATTCTGAATACTAAAAATGAACTGCAGCACTGTCTGTCTCATATAGAGAATAAAAAGGAAACTGATTTTAGTAGTCATAATCCACAGCCAGTGGATTACTTCATTCTCCAGAGAAAATGTACAGATCTCAAGGATATACTATGAAAAGAAATGAACTGAAAAGTGAAATAGACCTGTGGCTCCATAATCCTAGAAATGCTTATTATTTCAGGTAATATTGTATGTGCCAGTCTTTGTTTCAAAGAATGGTACTGCTGTTCCAAAATCACTCAGATTTAAGGAATGCCAGATGTCAGGTGTGTGACTGAATGCAGAATCCCTTCCCTGTTCAGTATATGATACAGGTCAGCCCCGTTGTAGGGATGGGGACTGTTGTCTATAGACCTTTATTTCATCTGTTGTGAAAATGTAGAGAGGCAGTGAATCACAGAATGAGGGGGAGCACCTGGAGAAGGAGACTTGTTTTGTGGTTAAGGAGGCTGCCTGCTGATTTCTGTCTTTGCTTCTGTTCACATTTTTCAGGAGTACTTCCAAATCTTTGAACCCATACTTTCTAAATGCAGTCAGTTTTATATGCTCTTCATTCTTTAGCCTCAAGTCATGTTCAGTCCTATGCTGGTATGTGCTAGATATGTGAAGTTTCTTCTAGAAATGTACTTGTGAAGCGTAGTGATCTATGAATGGGTAGGACTTGTTTTACAAAATGCACAGAACTTGTCCAATGTTGTGCCATTTTCCTGAGGATTGTAAAGCTGCATTCCAGTAATTTCACTTTCCAGGCAGATTTTCAAGTCTGTTCCAAATAATAAAGGAGATACTGCAGCCTTTCATAGAAAAATCAATAGAATTTAGTAATGTGTCCAAAGGCGTATTCTTCCACATTAGGAATGGCTACATATTTCTCTCTGGAATTTCCCTTTTTTGAAATGTACGTGACTGTTCTGTCCAAGTATTCAGTGTTGCTTTGATTTGTAAGGACCTGAAAATAAAATATGGTGATGTGAAGTGTTGGACAACTTCTGTACTAAGGCTCTTCCCTTCCCCCTCACGCATAGCTGTGCCCCAGACCCATGCCTTTTGGCAGGCTCTTCCCCTGCTTCTCCCATGCTCCTTCTGTCTTCATTCCAACCTTGTCTTTCTGTTGTGACTGCCCTCTTGTTTCCACCAGCTAACCTCTATCAGCTGTTTCCTTTATTGCCGTAATCACTGTGTATTTTCACAGAGTGACCTCTTTGTCACTATTGGAACAGCCCAGCTGTTTCATGCTAGCAGACTAGCTTGAATGCACAGTTTATCCCATTTTAATTTGATATCTTCCTATAGCTGATAAAGGAGGGGAGAAAAACTTTAATGAAAGATGTGTATGGTTAAAGTGACATCTTTATTTTCGTGGTGGTTGGCTTTCCATATTGTTAATTTATAGCAAAGATACTTTTGAGTAATATACTAACTTGTATGTTAGTTTTGTAATTAAAGAAAAACTATGCACTGATGGCCAGTCAGTATAACAGACAATAAGCAACAATGAAAGCTTTTTTTTTTTTTTGTCTGTTTTGTTTAAAAATAAAAGCAATTAGTTAAAGAAATGGATAGAGATACTGTGTCTACATCCTGGAAAATGGAGAGCCAGAATATATACTGCCTTTGAACAAGACAGTGGCAAATTCTCAGATAAAACAGAGAAATAGACCCTCTTCCTCACACAGCTGAAGGATCCTTCATGGCCTTGGCAAAGAAGAACTTTCTGTAGTAGGTGAGCTATTGGTTAGAGAAAATAAAGAACCGTAGGCATGGGTGTCCAACCTTTTAGCTTGCCTGGCTCTACGCTGAGTGCAGAAGAATTGTCTTGGGCCATGGGTTGTTCCAAAACTAATGTCTCCCATTTATTTCCATGGAGACAGCAACAAATACAAAGAGCACACTTTGCATGATAGAGCAGATTCTCAGCTAAAAACACAATATTTTTCAACATAGTCACCATCATTAGCTGTGTATTTTCACCAGTGATGAACTTTAGCCTGCAAGCCACGCTTGTCAAAACCTGCATCAGTGGAGGTGATCCACAGCCGCTGTCTCTGCTGCTGAAATGCGCCCCTCATCACCTCACTGTGCTGACATCCACTGTTTGGTCTCCACAGATGTTTTAGCAAGTGTTGATGAATGTCCATGGGCACCATTTTTTCCACACGGAGGAAAAAATGGTGCCCATGCTTCTTATTTTCACACCTTTGCTTCACATGCACTTCCAAGTCAGATGCTGTTTTGTAAGACTGCCCCTCTGCTGCCATCTGTCACAGGAGAAAAACATGTAATGGGATACTGGTGGGAAGGTTCAACCTCTGCTACTATACTACCTACATCCACCTCTGATGTTGTGGACCAACATAATAAAACAGGAGGCATTACATTTGGAGCAGACCATTTAAAATATATAATATAATTCTTGTGCATAAGTAGCAAAACTTATTTTATTTTTTAGTAATTTTTTTATGAAAATGATAAAAAAGAGCAAGAAAACCATAAAGCTAGTGAAAAATGCGACCTTGTTCTTGTGAAACTAATGCATCAGTCTGGTTTGATGGCAGTGGTTGCAATTCTTAGTAAGTTTTCCACTGCTCATCAGAAATTTTTTGTGAAATTTTACTCTTCATGTTACTTCATCCTTGATAACAGTTGTTCGCTGTTCACTGTCTGTACTGCCACAAGTGATGACACAAGTAAGGTGTGACTGTGAAGTGAGGGGTGTTTTTCTCTTATAAATATCTGGTAAAGTGCCATGATCAGATTTTTGAGTTGAATATCTGATCACAAATCTATACTTTCAGTTTGAAAAATTTATTTATGTTGAATGAATCACAGAATCACAGAGTTGTAGGAGTTGGATGGGACCCCTAGAGTTCGTTTAGTCCAACCCCCCTGCCAAAGCTGGCTCCCTAGACCAGGTCACACAGGTAGGAAAACAGTGACAAATATACAAAAAAAAAAAGATGATTTTGAAACCTATTCTCAAATTCCTTTATTGCAACAGAGTGCCAGGCTGCATATTTTTCACTGTTCACTGTTCATTCAGCCAGTGTATCAAAATACATACAATTATTTGCCAAGACTTCAGTCAGCACTGCATTATGCCCTCCCTGTGCCCTGGTTTCAACTTGAACAATATTAATAGCACAGTGAGGTTTGGTTGTTGTGAGCGATGGGAGGGAGCTGCCGCTGTGATGGTACAGAGCAAGGGACAGCCACCGCGCTAGCTGTGCTGGGCCTCATGCGGCCTGTTTGCTGCAGGTTGGATGTATCTGACCCAAGGGGTGGTCGTAGATTCATAGATACATTAGGTTGGAAAGGACCTACAAGATCATCTAGTCCAGCCATCCTCCTACCACCATCCCTACCCACTAAGCTACTAAATCAAATCCCTTAGCACCTCATCTAAACGCTCCTTGAACAGCGCTAGGGACGGTGCCTCAACCACTAGGCAGGCCATTCCAGAGCCTGACCACTCTTTCAGAGAGAAAATTTTTCCTCAAATCTAATCTAAATCTTCCCTGGCGCAACTTGTGGCCGTTCCATCTCGTCCTGTCATTAGTTATCTGGGAGAAGAGGCCGACCCCCTCCTCACCACAGCCTCCCTTCAGGAAGTGGTAGAGTGCGATTCTGTCATTGTTAGACAGATCAATCCATCTGCCCGCCCAACCAGCTGAAGTTCATGATGAGACCAGATCACTTTGGCCTGAACCAAAGGTGATTTAAAATTGCTCAGACTCACCTGCAGAATACAAATACTTGTTACTTGCCTTTTTGTAACTTGTCATAAATCCCAATTCACAATGAAACTGTTACTAAAGTGCTAAATGACTTCAAGAATAAATGCTTTTAGGAGTGTTACTGAGTGTGATCTGTTAAATGTGTTGAACAACTCCCTCCTGATCCTCTGTTCACAACAAAAACCTTTTCAATAGCTGAGGGTGTGCTGCAGAAAGTTCGGCATTAGTATTACTTTCCAGAAAAGGAGGGAAATGTTTTTGAAAATGGCAATAGTAAGGACATTTGATGTTACACACAACTTTGGCACTTTTGAGTAACTTTTGAACATTTAATCTGCTTTGTTGAATTTGGATGTATCTTCCTGTGGATTTATGCTGGTCTTTGATCATAGTACTCCAGATCTGAACCTGTGTCATTGGTGCTTGTCATTGATGCTTGGATTGGAAAAAAGCTAAATACAAATTCTGCAATTTGGTCTCATATATAAGAAATGTTTAGAGAATAAAAAAAAAAGTATGAGAAATACTGGAAACATTAAAAGTTAGAGTCAGGTTCATGAACTGGGGTAATCTCTGACTGTATTTGACTATGTGAATTTTTTTTCTTTCCATTATAGAATGGCATTAAAAACCAATCTGTGCAAAGCACGTAGAAGATTAATTAACATTGGAAAAAAAAAGAGATGTCTGATCCCTTCACCTATACAGTACCCTTCATCTCCTGCAGAGTTTGCCATCCCTTAATGCTATTTGTCATTTTCCCCAACAGGTTTCTTGATATTTTCCTCCACGCCACCATTTGTATTTTCAGTGATTTCTATAATGCCAATACTCTACAGAAACCTGTTATCCCATCCCACCAAAGGATTTGCATATTCATTTGGCCTTTCCCTGCTTGCGCTTTTTGGATTTTCTGTGGAAATATATTTTGTGTAAACAATCTCTTGGGTTTTGATAACATTGAGCTTCAGTGCTGTAGGAATTCTACCTTAAGTTGCATGCTGTCTTTCAACTTGTATGGGAACATTATCCTTAGTGCAGACAGATTAGAAAACTAGGATGTTTTTTCTTCTTGTTCCAGTATAAGCCATCTGTATTTAAAATAGCAATGATAATCTCCTTTTTTATTATAGGCATTCAAATACAGGAAATTCTCATTGGTCTGCTAATAGAAGTGGTTGGAATATGCCTTCCTTTCAAGGGATCATTTTTCTGGCAA
This sequence comes from Oreortyx pictus, assembly GCA_036925125.1. Classification (NCBI taxonomy): domain Eukaryota; kingdom Metazoa; phylum Chordata; class Aves; order Galliformes; family Odontophoridae; genus Oreortyx; species Oreortyx pictus. The sequence continues at coordinate 48,904,342 of JAUPFR010000001.1, forward strand.
CACCAGGGATTTAGCAAAACTTTATAGACTTGTTATCCATTTTACTTGTAATAGAGAATCTGTGATTTATTTGCATGAGAAAGTACTTAAAGTTCGTAGAATCACAGAATCACCAAGGTTGGAAGAGACCTACAAGATCATCCAGTCCAACTGTCCACATATCACCAACAGTTCTCTCTAAACCATGTCCCTCAGCACGTCTAAATGTTCCTTTAACACCTCTGGGATTGGTGACTCCACCACCTCCCTGGGCAGCCCATTCCAGCACCTGACCACTCTTTTGGAGAAGTAGTACTTCCTAACATCCAGTCTGAATCTCCCCTGGCACAACTTGAAGCCATTCCCTCTAGTCCTGTCACTGGTTACACAAGAGAAGTAGCCAACCCCCAGCTCACTACAACCTCCCTTCAGGTAATTTTAGGGAGTAGTAAGGTTTCCCCTGAGCCTCCTCTTCCCCAGTCTGAACAATCCCAGTTCCCTCATCCATTAATTGTAAGACCTGTGCTCCAAACCCCTCACCAGCTTTGTTGCCCTTCTCTGGACGCACTTTGGAACCTTGATGTCTTTCTTACAGTGAGGGGTCCAAAACTGAACGCAGTACTCGAGGTGCAGCCTCACCAGTGCTGCTATTACTTCCCTGCTCCTGCTGACAACACTATTTCTGATACAAGCCAGGATGCCATTGGTCTTTTTGACCACCTGGGCACATTGCTTGCTCACTTTCAGCTGAGCATTGACTGATATCCTCAGGTCCATTTCCTCTACACAGTCTTCCAGCCACTTTGCCCTGAGCCTGTAGAATTGCCTGGGGTTGTTGTGGCCAAGGTGTAGGACCCAGCACTTGGTCTCATTGAACCTCATCCCATTGGCTTCAGCCCTGCTATCCAGCCTGTCCAGATCTTTCTGCAGGGCCTCTCTACCCCCAGGCTTTTTCACAGATTAGAAGCATGCTTGTTATGTAGAAGAAGCCTGCCCAAGAGCTCTCTCTACAGAAATGAACAGTTCCTTTCCAAAGCGCTTCAACATGTAAAGCCGTGTAGAAGATGGATCAGTCTATGTCAAGAAGTCTGTGTCTATATACAAGGCCTTAGCTGAAAAGTGCCAGAGCCACCATCTTTTTAAAGTCTTCCTCTGACTCTCTACACCGCCACTTTGGAAATTTCAGGAAAGGTGATTAAAATATTTGAAATAGCTTTTAGGAAACATGCTTCTCTGTCTCCATGCCAGAGATTATATCCATATTCAGTCTCCGGAAGATGAGATCCATCTTCAGTCTCTGGAAGAGTTTGTTCAGTGGCCGTGATCTGACTGTTCAATACCAGCATCCACACATCTCCCTGTATGCCTAAATGCAATGACCCTGTTCAATGGACGTCATGCTTTACACACCCAGACTGTTATGGCTTTGGTCCAGGGTACAGAAAGGAGTGTATTCTATCAGAGAAGGTGGAAGCTGAAAACTTTTTTTTCTTCTAGCTTTCTTACTAATGAGTTTACTGGAGATTCATCTTGAACTGAAACTGTAGTGAATCTGTAGCAACAGCTGCTAGCTTGTTGTGTTGGAGCTTACTGACAGCAGCCCTACCCAGAAAGCATGGTTCATACCATGCCAGATCAGAAAGGCAGCCTTATCTGGTTTGGATTGAGGGATACTGCACTATACTTATTGAGTCTCAGAAACTTTTTTTTTGAAGAAAAAGTATATTCTTAATGATACAGCAGCAATACCTGTGCAGATAGCACAGTCTCTTTATTATAAGAAAGCACAAATAGTACCTTCATGTGGAGAGAAATATTCTTTTTCTGTGATTTATTCACTCCAAAACCATGCAGATCTTCCAGACACATGGGCTGTGCACAGAGAAAGCTGGCTTGAAGGGACCAGAACTGTGCTGGGGCTGCATTCAGGCAAATTGTAAGACTTTGGAAGCCTGACAGTAACTAGAAGGCTCTGCAGGCTGCAGAGGGCTGGCAAAGTCACTCACTTTGTATTTTAATTGTCAAGCTTACTGTCAAATTGAAAGAAATTATTATTGTATTTCAAATAGATTTGGGAAACTGCGTGAAAATTTCCTTATACAGTAGAAATACTATTTCTATACCACCCTTTTCACTGCTTGAATTCTGACAGAAAGTCAGAAAACCCACAAATATTTTCTTCCAAAACTGCTACAGTTGTTTGGCTTCTTAAACTTGAAATGGAACTAAATCACAATAGCTTATGTCCCAGTTGACAGTTGTTGATCCAAGTCTCAGCTCTGAAGTGTTTGAATGTGCAGCTCCTGTGATGAGGAAACTGAATAAAACATATATCCCTTGTAGGGTCATAATAAAGCAGAATGTATCTCAAAGAAAAAATAAATGGAGCTTTTAGGGATGTGTAGTTTGACATGCAGTTCGGAATTGTATGAAAGGATCAATTAATTGCAAATAGTTTCCTTTCCTTACTTGTCAAACTCATGACAACAGATAAAGTAGTGAAACCAGGGTTTCTATTGCTGTGGCTCCATTTTGATGTTCTCCTAATTCAGAGTTACATGGAAAAGATGGAATATAAATAAGGTACTTCAAATCCATATTTTCTGCCTAGTTGAGCTGCTTTATTCACTTTGCCCCTGCTTCTGTAGACATAAGGCTTTTTTCTACATAGCATAATGGCAAGGAAGATTTTGCAGTTTTGAACTTTATTAATAGAACTAATGCCTTTAGCAAGAGTAGTATGTCTATAGCAAAAGTATATTCAGTTTTTATTATTTATAAGACAGCTCTGTCCTCTTTTATCTGGAAACAAAATGTGTGAAGAAGAAAATAATGGCATATATTAGATACAAAATGTAATACTAAGGTACCTAAATTGTGTTTTGTTTTTTGTTTATTTGTTTGTTTTTTAAAGAAGCACCTTGAAAAGAATCAGAGAATTTGAAAAAATTGGTATCAAAAGTTTCCATTGTGAGGTGGCCAAAATTCTTTATATCAGAAAATATCAGTGCTCAGAGCCTCACTCTTAACAGCATCAAAGCTAATTCCAGTTGTACAATCTCCACTTTGTGGACAGAAAGGTCCCTATAAATAGACTAGCAAAGCTGCACAGTGATCAAATGCTGAAATTATTAACAAACAAGCAAGACCTGTAAACTTAATGTCATAGTTGGCAGTTTCTTGGATAGAAAGTTTGTCAAGCACAAGGAATTCTGAAAGTTTCTCATCATTAATCATATAATTGTGAATATTCATTTTTCCCAGTCCTACTTGCTATTGCTGTGATTAGACACCACCTTTGTTGTGGTTATAACAAGGAAGCTCCCTACAGTGAAGATCACTGCACAGCCAGATAATTACATTTTAGATGTATGTTAACAAGCTTTCATTATTTTTCTAGTCAATAGATGCTGTGATGCAAAATGGAGGGCTTCCTTAACTTTTAAAAAAATCTCAGGTTTCAAACTATACCTCTGTTAAAGAAGCAGGGATCTCTCATTGTAGAGAACAGGAGTTAACAGTAAGCACAAATGATGGGTGTTCTTGTGTGTTCTAGTTCGTGGGATGTGTTGTCACAGTATGAGACCATTAGAATTCTGTTTTCATAAAATTATTATTCAGGAGCATGCCAATTTTTTTTGACACTGATTAGAAAATTCATACTGAAAATACATCTGTTTTACTTTTTTTCGTCTTCATTGTGTAGTTACAAAAGATTCGGTGATAGACTTTTAGCATTTCATTATGTTTAAAACTCTGACAGCTGGTCTTGTTGATTGTTCTGGGTATTTTGACCTTTCTGAGATGCTTCACCTGTGAACTGACAGAGGTGTGTATTTGTGTCAGTCTTTAAAGCAGGTAGTAATTGAATATGATTGCTAATAAACTTGGTGTAGATAAGTAGACAGAAAAGGCTTTTTGTAGTTTTATGGGTTTTCTGAACAGCAGAAAAAAATAGGCTTTTTTGTAGCATTGTTTTCACTAAAGGATTGTTACCCTTGTTTATTAATTCTTAACAAAAAGTAATAGCCCAGGGATACTTAAGTATTCAATTCAAAGAAATCCCAGAACCCCATGCTGGCAGAGGCAGGCAGGGCCCTCTGTGTCCCTGTGTCGCAGCCCCTGCTCCAGCAGCAGCGCCCAGAGCAGGGTGCCCAGGCCACGGCCAGGCGGCTTCTGGAGAGCTCCAGGGAGGAGACCCCACAGCCTCTGGGCAGCCTGTGCCAGTGCTCCGGCACCCACACTGTGCAGCACTGCTCCTGCTGTTCAGAGGGAACATCCTGAGCTCCAGTTTGTGTCTTCTGCCTCTTGTCCTGGCACTGGGCATCACTGAACAGAGCTTGACTCTGTCTTGCACCCTCTCTTCAGGTATTTATAGACCTTGATAAAATCTCTCCTGAACCTGCTCTTCTCTAGGCTGAGCAGTTCTAACTCTTAGTCTATCCTCAAACAAGAGTTGATCTCATCCCTTCATCATTTTGATGTCTCTCAATTGGACATTTTCTGATATGTCCACATCTACTGACTAGAAGGGCATGAGACACTGTTCCAATGAGGCTGGAGTAAAAGGAGCCTCAGTTCTGGTTTCTACTTCTGAGGCTACTCAGAGATTTTATCCAGTGAGTGGTTTTAATACAACTAATTAAGTATAAAATTTAGCTTAGATTTTAATGATGTTACAGTAAGGATAGTATAATAAGTATGGAAAGTGAAATCATTTTCTGAAGCACTCTTGTACTTACTGAAGTATGGCTGTTAAGGTATCAACAAAAAACATGCTAAGTAAGGTATCAACAATTCAGTGCTAAGTTTTAAGAATTCCCCAAACCAAATTCTTTTCTTTTTTCCCATAAAAGCAAAAATACAGCATGTATTTAAAATACAACTTATAGTTTGTACTGGCTAAAATCATCTGCTCTGCTTCTTAGTGTCTTTAATTCTAAAAGGAACATCTTTTCTGAAGGGGCACAAATAGCATATATTTGTTTCTATGGGCATCTGTTATAACAGCACAACAGCTCCAGAGAGGTTTTCTATTTCTTATTTAGTAGCAGTGGAAACTGCAGTTATTCTATTAATTTGGCTTGCCACTATGGCAAAGAGGAATTCTTTGGACTGTGAGGAGGAAATGTTTGTTTTCATAGACTGCTCCATACATATGCTGCTCCAATTGTAATTAAATATGAATATTCACCGAGGAAGTAGAGTATTTCTGAAGTTCAGTTAAATTGATTTTTAAGATCCAATATATAGGCATAGGCAACCCATCTTGTGTTTTGTATAACGCCGTTAATTATACAGAACTAATAGATAGAGTAGCAAATCAATAAAATATCACCATCCATGTCAGATGAACATTATGGCTGTAAATTCTTTATCAGGAAGAACGTGTAAGGGGAAAAAGGAAACAAAAAGCTAGATCAAAAGCAATGTGGGGAATTAATGTGGAGAAGATGAAAGGGATGGAAGCGAACAATAGAGTTGATGTTAGTGGAGGATTAAGTAAAGCAAAAGCAATCATTTTTTATGGGACAGATGAAAAGAAATTGAGAATGATTGTTACGGGAGGTGTAAGTAGTAGCAAGTTGAAAATGGCATGTATTTAATGTCTGTGTGAAGACTAAGGATTGTTCCATGATTTGTGCTGTCATTCATTTCCAAGAAGTAGCTTCCTAATAGCTCTTGCAGTATCATGCATTGTTCTGACAATGACACAAAACCTTATTGGATTCTTTCACAAGAAATGATAAATGCCACGCTAGTATCATTCAACATTGTTTAGCTCCAGATAACAATTTTATTTTAGATATTCTTAGCCAGCCAAATCCTCCATTCAAGGGTCTGCAGACCTTTGTATGTGCAGCACTAGGTTAACTAGTTTGTTTAGAGAACTGTTAGCTCATTATTTGGTGAAGCTTATAGCTTGGAATAGTAAGTTCTGCAAAGAAGCATGTCTTCTGAAAATGTGGTCAGGCTGACACACAGCTATAAGGATCTGTTTCAGCGGGAATTAGGAGTAGGGTATTATTCTGTTTCCTTCTCAGCTCTTAGGGTCATTCCAGTCCCTCACAGAAGAGCAGTAGTCTTGGAAAACATCTTTATCCCTGCACTTGGGAAGGTCTGAAGGGGAGAGTGCTGTTGTCTTTTTTGGGCATTTATCACATAGCTAATACAAGAAGCCCAGGTGAAGGAGGCAGTGGTTCACACAAGTTGTTCATTGAGTCAGAATTCTTCCTGATTCATTGTAATTTTTCTCTTTAATTCTCTTTCGTTGCTTATACCAGTCAAGAGCCATGCTAATTACACCTTTTGGAAATCTTCAACTAATTATTGCTATTCCTGTTTGTCCTCTGTCACGCCAAAGGCTACCTGAAAGTCAAAGCATTGGTGTCTAGGAGGTCATTTTAGACAGGAAGCAACTGTGCTGGTGTGGTATTAGGTTGGCCTGTTGATAATCATTTGAACGCTGACCCTTTCAACTTTTTGCAGTTTTGTGTAACAGTATATTCAAGCCCCCCTTCTGTCCTTGTTGCTCTTTCTGTACTGTCCTCATTTGTCACCTTCTTTTGAATAATGAGGCCTTGAATTATTTATAAACAATTATACAAGGTTTTTTTTAATAGTCCTCTCTCTTCAACTTGAAATATGTTTGATTTTTAATGCATGAATTTAGCTTCATGAATATGCCTTTCTGTGTAGGGTCCTTGTTTATACAGGGGCTGTGATTTCCTTGCTTTGAGATGTTGTCCCTTGCTTTTCTAGGGTTATACTAGCCTTTTTGATTCTTTCTTGAATCCCAGACTCAATTTTGATTTGCTCATGCCTGTTTTTTGTTTTTAATTTACTGGTTTTTTTTTTTTTCTTTTCCCAAATTTTTCTTATCTGCTTGTGGATTTCTTTTGAAAATGTTTAGCTTTTAAAACACTTCATTTTCCATTTTATGTGAATTTGTACTCGGATTATGTTTCTTGTTGACATACTTGCATTGGTATCCAGTTGACATAATTGCAAAGTTCCTTAAACTCTATAAAAACAATGGGGGATGTCTTACCCAGTTTTGTTTTGGTTTTGCTTTGGTTTTGCTTTTTTGCATTTACCATCTCCTGAATTTCTCATGTGAACTGAATTGATTCTTTGGATTTCAGATGCAGACTGCTGAAAGCCCTGTTTCTCCAAAGAGCACCTTGTCTAGTTACATTTTCTTCTGTTTCCTGAATACAGTCTTGTACAGAGAAATATCCTTAATGTGCCCTTTTGTCTAGTACCTTCCAGTCTCCACGACGCTTCCAACTACTTGATGCTGCAATGGGCTGCCCAGGGAGATAGTGGAGTCACTGACTCCAGAGGTGTTCGAAGAATGTCAGATGTTGTGTTAAGGGACATGGTTTAGTGAGAACTATTGGTGATAGGTGGATGGTTGGACTGGATGATCTTGTAGGTCTTTTCCAACCTTGGTGATTCTGTGATTCTATACTTTTTGTTACAGTGTTAAAAGTGTTTCTTAGTGAGGGAGAATGAATTTCATACTTGGAAGAAATTCAGATGATAGGCTGATTGCTTCCCTGTGGCACATCCCAGGAGGTTGGCTCCACCTGTTTCTTCACCCTAGATGTACACTGTCTTTGTAGTCTCTGGTCAAGTAGTTTGGACTTGCTTACCGCTTTGAGAGCAAGAACCCCCCTGGGAGAGAGGAACATGTTTTAAATAGGATAGTAGTTTCCTTACTCGGTGAGTGTATGAGGGTCCCTATCTGCCACATAGCATGATTTTTCAGTGCATGTGAGATGGAGTCTGGCCAAGGTTATTGCGGTCAGGAATTGGACCTTTGTTTGAAGTGCTAGGGAAAGTAGGAAAATGTTACTGTCTCTTGGGACTGCGAGGGCTTTGAAGCGTTATGATCCATAGTTAAGCTTCCCACATTTTCTCATCTTTGGAATTTCATTTACGTTTTGTGGCTGCACTGGAGAGTGCGAAGTGATGTCTCTTAGATTGTGTTTTGTCTTTTTAAGTTTTAAAAAATTATTGTAGAAAAATTAAGATAGTGATTAGAAACAGGAAATATTAATAGAGTGCCTGAAAGGTTCCCAAATATATTTATGAAAATATTCATTATTTGTTTCTCTGAAAAATAAGTATTTTGCAACAAAACCTTCAAAAAATAAGTATATACATTTCTCTTGGTATTTAGAAAGGCAAAGGCAATACACAGTAATATCAGAATGCCTTTTTCTTTGCTGCCTGAGACTTGGATAACATTATTGTTTTGTATTCTTTGTGCATTTTCATCTAAATAGGTATCTCCAGAATTACTAGTTTGTGGAGTAAATACATGGCTTAAAGTGTGACAACTATATCTTTTATTTATGACAATCCAGAACATTTTCAGTCCTTTTTGACAGCTGTTAAAAAATAGGTATTTTTGATGTAAAGTCAGAACATTTATAGATAATTAAAATACAAAGGTTGTTTAGCAGGTGCTGACTGCAATTTTGTAGTTACATTTTTGTAATCACTTCATGAGGTTTCTCTGCTGAGGAAATTATCTTTGTTTAATGCTAAAGGATGTCAGTAATTTGTCTCTAATGCCAAATTGTTTCAGGGTGTGCACTGCACTTTTTCCCCTACATTTACGTAGATTGGAAAACTGAATGTTCCAAACAACTTGTGAAGCAGTTTCCATACCAACTTTTATGTGCTAAAAATTTAATTAGGATTGTTCAACCCAAAACATAAACAAGAAATAGAATGTAATATATATGGCCTTTCTGAAGAAAATGATGAACTATTCTGTTAGCACAGCAAATCTGGATTTACCCTGGTAAAAGTCAGTAGCAAGCCACTAACATCTATTTGAATGTGAAACTACAAGAAAACAGATTTCTAAGAGATGTCTATTCACTACCAGCTTTTCTGCCTTTTTCAGTGAATTTATGGTTATCATTTTAACATAAACAATGCAATCCCATTAACTGGTAAGATAAACAGCATTAGATGTAAACATCTGTTTTACATTGCTTCACAATTTGTTCAGCTAATGGAAATGCTGCAGAACTTTTTAGTGTTTCCTCTTTTGTGTAACAGACTTATGCTTCTTCTGATATCTCAACTTCTCCCTGCTACTTCAGCTTTTCCTCTTTATACCCTGTGCATAGGTAAGCGTTCCTCCATTTTCTTTGTATTGCTGATACCTGTGGAGCCATGTCATTCTTATTTCCTTTTCTGGGCCTATTTTAAAAGCTAGAGGAAGAGCTCTCCAATAGATATGCTGCTGTTACATCTGATAATTCCTTACAGTTCTTTCTTTTCCCTGCAAGTTGACTGATGGGTTTGATAAAACTGCGTATTCCTGCCTTTGTAATGGCCAAACACCCAAGAGAGATGATCCAATACTTATCTGGAGAGCAGGTACTGATGGAAGGGATTTGGTAACAACCTGATGATGATGATGTTAATTTTGACCAGATTTGAAAGTGGTCAAATACCCTGATTTTAAAATTATTAAACTTGGAAATAAACAAAACAAAGGAAGTAGATTTAAAGATTTGTTATTGCATCTAGCCTCCTCTTCTCCAGTCCTTATTTTTATTTCAGAAATTAAAGTTGCTTTTTTGTCTTCTGGCTGTAAAAAAGAAAATATTTAAATAAGAAGCCATACAACTAATCTATCTGTTATCATACTTTTTCCTTAATGCTGTGAACTAATACGACCCGTACAGATGTTGGATGTTTGAGTTAGGGGAGTGCATTGGATTGCGTGTGATGTAAAAACAGGTTTGGCTGTAGAAACAATTGATTTTATTCCATGATATGCATATTGTCTTGAAGCACATAATGGGCAGTTTGGAGAAGATATGTAGTAGCAGCAGATATTTTGCATGTAAAGCTTTTAGTTTAAGTGCTGAATAACCTTGTGCTGGGGATATCCTAAACACTACTGCTGACCTTTGTCCTGTTGTGACAGCTGAGAGCAGCAGGTTGGAACTGCTGGATGAAATCCATACCAAATTGCCCATTGTACCTTCTTCTTGTCACTACACAATGTCAAATCAAAGACACTTGTTTTGCTATTGCTTATTCTAACCCTTCAGTAATCAGAAGGGAAGGTAGCTTTGCTGCCATGGTAGTATGATAGGAAATGTAACTGAAGTCAGTGGCAAAATGTATCCAGTGTGGTTTAGGTAACTAAATTAAGAAACAATACAACTTCCAAATACAGTATACAATGCTTTTCTTTCTCATTGGCTATTTTGGAGTCTGCTGATTTTATTGGATTCCTCTATCAACTTGTGAATGAAGTAGAATACTCTTGCTCACTTGCTGGACATAGTTCTGATGATTTCAAATACTCTTCAGGTTGCTGTGGTATACTTCATTTAGACCAGAACTGAAAGTCTACCTAATACATAATTATTAGTTTAGAAAGGAGACAGAAAACAAACTAGGAAGTTTTTTTTTTTTTTTTTTTTTTTTTTTTAATGCTGGGGATGTGTGTGCAGATCTGCTCGTCTCCTTTAATTGTTGTTGTTGTTGTTGAATAAATCTTCCTAATTTATATTCTGTTACGTTATCTTGCTAAAACACTGTCATTATATAGTAATACTGGGAATTTCTTAGTGTTCAGTATTGATTTGCAGCCTTCTCTCCCAGTTAAAAAACAGTAACAACAAGAATTAGAGACTTGGCAGTTAGGTATGAGCAATCAGCAGCACACTGACAGTCAGGATAGGAATTTCTGAATTCTTGACTCCTAAGCTTTACATCCATGTGATACGGTTTCTTTATGAGTATTTAAAATCTACTCATTGCTTGTCTATTCTTACTGCATAACTTTCACTAACTATACATATGATAGAATCATAGACACCTCTGAGTGCCATCTGAGGGCAGTCTAGTGTAGCTCCCCTGCAAGGAACAGGGACACCACAGTTAGATCAGGTTGCCCAGGGCCTGATCCAGCCTTGCCTTGGATGATGAATTCTTAAAAAAAAACAATTCCAAAATATATTGTATGTCTGAAATGATGGTACAAATTTTAGGCTGTCATATTCTGTAGTGACATCATAATATGATTTTTTACAATTTACATTGTGGAGTGGTGCTCCCGAACTGGAAAAAGAATGGAAACTTCAGTGGAAAGTCAGGCTCGCTTAGTGATTTCAGTATGTAGGCATGATTTATGAGTCCAAAGCTCCTAAAACGGCATGATCTGCCTTGTAAATATTTATTTTACCGTTGTGTTTTTCACTTCCAACATACTGCTTTAAATTATCTAGATTCTGCTGTTGGTTTCAATGCTAGACCCTTTCAGAAAAGTAAAGGAGAATATTCCCAGCACATTATCCTGTTGATCAAGGAAAACTGGAATGCAGTGCTAGCACGAAAGAGCCCAATAAGCACAGGAAAGTAGCAGTACTGTTTGAATCATTTGCACCATTTTCTGGTCATCTCAGAGCAATTCTTATACCTATGCTAGGTTATTTGTCACAGAACGACTGGAAAAGCAAAGCAAGTAATAATCTTTCTTCTCTTCTACTTTGGTCCTGTAGCAACAAGTGGCAATGGCATCCTGGGGTTCATTAAGAAGAGCATGGCCAGCAGGTCGAGGGAGGTGATCTTCCTCCTCTGCTCTGCCCTGGTGAGGCCTCACCTGGAGTACTTTGTCCAGTTCTGGGCTCCCTGATACAAAAAAGACAGGGATCTCCTGGAAAGAGCCCAATGAAGGGCTACAAAGATGATAAAGGGTGTGGAACACCTCTCTTATGAAGAAAGGCTGAGAGACCTGGGTCTGTTCAGCCTTGAGAAAAGAAGACTCAGATTTACGTCTATAAATATCTAAGTTGCAGAAGGCAAAGGGACAAGGCTGGACTCTTCTCAGCAGTGTGTGGTAATAGGAAGAGGGGGTAATGATCACAGACTGATTCATAAGAAGTTCTGCACAGATGTGCATGGGAACTTCTTCACAGTGGGAACGGAACAGGCTTCCCAGAGAGGTTGTGGAGTCTCCTTTAGAAATATTCAGGACCCTCATGGATGCCTACCTGTGCAACCTGGACTAGGGAGCTGCTTTGGCAGGGGTTTGGACTCCGTGATCTCTAGATCATCAAACCCCTACAGTTCTGTGATTCTCTGATTGTATGAAATGCATATATTCCCCAGACCAGATGTGATTTTTATACCTGAAGCTGTTGCCATCAAACCTAAACGATTTCCTAACAGCTGATTTATTTTTTTGCTGTACTTTTAACTTTTTTGTTTTTCTATTTTATTCTTATTTTTAGTAGGCTTGGGCAGGTTACAGATAAGAGCCATCATCTTAGTAATGACTCTACAAAGAAAACTAAAGTAGTGAAGCAAAGTATTTGCCATGGCGAAGTGTTTTTGCTGTCTACAGCAGTAGGTCTTACAGAGAGGATAACTTCCCTGGTGAAGGGTATAGAAGAAAACACCTGCTGATTAGAGGTGATGAAGGCCATTGCTTCTCTCTAATTTTGTTTTGTTTGATTCTGTTGTTGTTAATCTGAGAAGCCAATACTTGTTGTGTGCTCCTGTCCTTGGTCTCTAGGTTGGCATGCTCCTACTTCTAAAGTGAGATAAACCAAAGCAGCTAATGGTAATTTGCATCTGTATGTGCTACTTTAAAGCAAAGAGAGATAATTTGAATGCGTGCACGTGTTTGCTTTATTCTAGTGGTTATGGGCTATTTGCTATTCTTGTGATTATGGGCTGAGCTGTCTATGAATGTGCTTAATACTTTGAAATTTTGAAAGAAATGATGGCACCCCACACGATGTCAAAATGTGCATTTGAAATGAAAGCCCAGCAATTCAGATTTCTGGTCTTGTTCATAGCAGGTAAAAGACTGCCTTGATGACACTTAGAGCAAATGAGTTTCTCTCCTGCAGTCATGCACTGAATAAATTGCTTGATCTAGTTTGGCACAAAAGGACATGATCTATAAATAGTTAACAGAACTTCTTTCAGGACGAGTGATCTATAGACTGGAACTCTCTCTTGGGGTCTTTTTTAGAAGTAAGTGCTGATATGAACAAAAGAAAAGTTTGTTTAAAAAAAAGAGACCTTTTTAATGAGGTTGAAACTCATGTATTTTAACTTCCTTTTGAAAGCATCTGGACAACCACTTCAAAAGTAAAAATAACTAAACTTGCAGTCACTTTAAGAAATAGAGAAAAAAGATCAGTCCCTGTTAATGTGATGTGGGTATATTTTTGTCAACAATTAAATGATACCATGCAAGCTAAAGCAGCCACTTAATTTGAATCAAAGATATTGCTGTCATAAATGCATCAATAAATTCATCTTTTATTTGAAAGACAGTATTTCCAGGCTTAAAGCTACTGTCTCTTCATGGCACTTTACATGGCAAATGATTTAGTAACAGTAGTCACAGGTAAGCCTGACATACCTGATGTCTTCTTGGCTTCATTCTTCACCAGCAAGGACTTCTGGATCTCTGTGATTTATTGACAGAATTCAAGGAGGAGAACACCAGTGGTAGATGCAGATCAAGTTAGTTATTGAGACAGTTTAACCCATGGCAGTCCATGTGAAAGATTATTAAGTGAATCCTCTTGAAGCACATTTCTGGGCATACCAAGAAGGAGGTAAGGAACTGTAGGCATTAATTTGCCAGGAGTTAATCAGCCTGACAGCCTTGGTAAATTAACTGGATTTGTGGACTACTAGAGAGCAGCAAATGTTGTTTACCTTTATTTTAGCCAGTCTTTTGACACCATCTTGCACAACAAGATGCCTGAAAAGCCAGTTGAGTGGTCAGGCTGACTGGATCATGGTTAATGGGTTGTACTCTCCTCAGAGGTCATCAAAAAGTAGGACACTGCTGGGGTCTATCTTGATACCAGTCCAATTCAACAATTTTATCACTGATCTGGAGGAGACAATGGAAATGTGTGGTCATAAAAGTTAGAGATAACATAAAACTGAGGGAACTGCTCAATACAGTCGAGGGCAGTGCTGCCACCCAGTGGGATGTCGGCAGGCAAAAGCAATGAGCTAATGGGAACTGTGTGTAATAAAGTTGCTGTCTTGTGGACACACTATCTAAATGTGATCTTATGAGTTTTGAGTAGAGGGTGATAATCACTTCTGTCTACCAACAGAGCAGGGCTCTGATAGACATTTTTATCTCCAGAGCACGCTGCTGCCTTATTTATGTCCAGTTCTCATGTCTGCTTGGATCTCCTGGTCCTTTTTCTCAGAGCTGTTCCCCAGCCAGTCAAGTCACAGCCTCCATCATTTCAAAAGATTCTTCCTTACCATGTGGTGGACTTAATAACTTGTCGTAAATTTCACAAAGCACCCATTTGCGCATTCCTCTGGCCTCTGTAGACTTTGTGAATGACAGTGGTGCCCTATGGTGTTGACTGTGCCAACAACTTGTCAAAGGTGCACTTTGTCATTTCTTCCAAGACCCTGAAAAAAAGTGTCATGCTTTATGGGTAATCAGTCAGATACTCTGCCACTAGCAAGTATAGCCCAAAGAATGGGAAGAAAAAAAAACATACAAGGAGGAGAAGGCCCTCTGTGGGTGATGGGCAGCAGCTGGAGCTGGCTCTGCTCACAAATGCCATCTCTGCAGTCCTTCTACCATGTATGACCAGTACATCTGGCAGGCATCATTAGGCAGGACACTCTAGGCCAGAAACTAGGCCAAAAGCATCAAGTTAAAGTTGAATTAAACATTGTTCTGGGAGACATGTTTTAAGTTAGTCAAGACTCAAAGCTGGCTCGAAGATCTGTAATGTAGATAGGCATCAGGAAGGAAACAAATGCTCGAGCTGCACTCCAGTCTACTGAAAAACCACCTTCATTTCCAGGAGAAAAGAAATGACATGTGCCAGATGTATCTGAGACTCTGCATTTGTAAATTAACAGGGCTATAACACCCAGGCTTATGCTGCCTCCTCTAATTGCCTGACATGCATATAGAATGCCAAATGATGTTATTTAAAGGAAATGGAACACAAATTGTGCTCTGCAGCTCTTTGCACTATCGGTTAGGTGAACATTGGGAACTCAGTCCACAAGAGTTGAAGGGGCTGCTACTGGTTCAGGTGCGTGGCAGTGAAATTGTGTGTGCTGTAATGTGTGACTTTTCCAGCACTGTGTATTGGACTTACCATTCTTCTTTCTGAGGCCTCATTTACAGTGGCTTTTGAATTTAAAATAATTGTAAGGAGGACTGTGGCTGCTTTTATCTTTTTTGCCCTTACATGGGGACAAACAATCCTATTAAATATATATAAAACTTCACCACCAACACACCACATTTATTCATTATTCGCAGGTGCAAGCAGCTGCCTAAGAGCACATAGCTCTATTTTCTGAGAAGCCTGCTGCAGTTTAGTGAGGCATGCATTAGTTCAAATAATACTTTTTTTTTTTTTCCTTCTGACCCTTTGTTCTTTCTTGAACAGAGGAAACATAGAAGAGGCAATATCTTATCTATCTATTCTTTAGACTTGCTGTGGGCATTAACTTTAGCATCTTCTCTTGTAGGGTGGTTTCCACCAGAAATTCTTTGATACTAATTTAATCTGGAATCAATGATATCTAGACTTGTATAGACCCTTGTGAGGGATTTTAAGCAAATCGTTTACTGCTGTAACACACTTTTACTTTTATTCTTCTATACGGTGGTGAAAGAGATAATTATTAAATTGCATTTGGTGCGGGATATTGAGTTATATCTTGCCACTGGAACACCCTTCAGTAAGATTCTAGGTAATCCTGCAGTGCAAAAAGCATGGTGTACAGCTGAACCCTTTTGGAGGCCAGTAGTCTGGTATGCTTTTATAGCATCTCTCCTCCTCCATTGGAGAAAGGTGGCAAATGGTATTTTCAGGTCTGGTTCCAGTGCAGACGGTCTGCCTTTGTTACAGTGATAGAAACAGATAGCTTTTTCAGTAATTGCCTTAGCAGAGTTCAATTGCTAATCAAAGGTTGTTGAGGCAGAGCACCAGATTTGCTTTTCTCCAGACTTTTTCAGATTGCTGTTCCCAATAAAGGCAGTATTTGCTGATTCAGGTTTGCTGGGAGTGAGCTGGATCCACTGGTGTGTTCCAGCTGCTTTTCTGTGCTCTGGCAATGCAAACCAGCTGCAGGTCTGGTTTAACTCAAGTCAGGTTTATGGCTGTTTTGCATCACTGGAGCAGTGTAAAGTACTTGAAGCATGCCAGCTAATCTGGCCTGTTGCTGAACCATTGTAAATGACTTGTTTTTCTTCATGTTCTGTGCATGTAACTTTATTTTTAGCTAAAGCCTCCAGGAATTGAGTAGATTGTATCACTATAAGACAGATTTTATGCTCTGAACTAAGGTCTATAAAATTAGAGGATTTTTAAGCTAGATTTTTTTTCTTAACTGAAAAAAATTATCGAATTACATATTGCTTCTCAGCGCTTGGTTGCTATAGATTTCTTTTAAGCCACACTAAGATTACAGTTGCCTGTTCTCATTGTAAGATGAAATAATGTTTAGTCTGAGATCTAAAAAAGAAGGTTTTTATAAGTTTTATGTTATAAAATATGGGATCAATTTTATTCCAGATACAATAATTTTGTTGTAGTCTGCTGAGAATATATGCAATGTTTGTGTCATTATCAGTATTGTCTGTTTGAAAATATTCTGAGATTTTGGGAGAGGAGGGAAATCAGCCAACCGTATTTTTTCTTCTGTTTATAGTAAGTCTTCTAAATGAAATCATATTTACCATGATGACATTCAAAACATGCCACAAACATTAATTGGTAATTATATTATTCCAAGTATAGCAGTATGTATTTTTTTGTGTTCCAGCTCTGAGGCTCTTATAATGTTGAATGAGTTATGTGCACATAATTCAGTGGAAGAATAAGGGATGTGTCATTGCACCTTCTCTGTGATACTCAAGTGTGCCCATACTTCCTCCAGAACTCAGGAATTTTTACACAGAAATGTTCTTGTGTAACGATCAGGGGATGATGTTGGGGTTTTATTTTGGGGTAATTGCTACCTGGATAATCATATTGGCATTCAAGTCAGAAATTGCGTTCCTCTGATCAGCTGTATATTAAGAGAAAACATGACAGAATTTACAAAGTTTTTCTACACTTTTGAGGCAGAACACCAAAGAATTAATTACTGCCTCATATTAATTAAGATAACAATGCAAAACCCTTCATTAGGAGCATAGGAGAAGTTCTTCCCTTGGTCCTTGGAGAGAATATTATATGCAAGCCCTGTTGTGTGGGTTGCAAGGTGTCACTGGAATTTATATGCATTACTTGTCTAATTGCAGTAAATGTAGCATGTCCAGATAGGTTTAAAAGTTGGATGGCTGTTTGTTACTTGCTGGAAATCACTTGAAACCTTGCTACTTGGAGGCAGCTGTTCACAGGTCCTTCACCTCTCCCCAGAGATAGCTAGAAGACTCTGTTGTTGGACCCTGTCTTTTATGGCAGAAACAGTAAACATGACAGGTTGTTTGGGAGCCATCTGTTTTAAAATGGTCGCTGCTTTGTATGCAGTAATGAACTTGAGATCAGTTTTCTGTCTGTCTTCATAGTAACAGCCTTGTTTGGTGTCACAACAGGTGGAAGTTGATGGGATGAAACTAAACGTGACCGGCGAGTGGAACCTGGCTTCACCCTTGTTGTCTGTCACTATCGATGGCACTCAGAGGACTATACAGGTACATTTACCAGTGCCTTTATCTGTGAACTAACCAGAATTCTTTAGATGCAAAAATAATATTGATGCATGGGGTCTAAACTTTCCATATCATAAAAATCATGCTATGCTTTGTGAATAATAGTCTTTGAGTTTTGAATGCGTTCAAACCTTCAGTGAAACGAGCTTCTCTTAGAGTTCCTCACTTGGAGGTTCAAACATCTTTCATCTCATCAGAAGTTGCTTATTTTAGAAATTTACTCCTGTTGCTTAGCATCTTTTTGCTAGGTGGCTGGAAGTACTGTTTACAAATAGATGGGGTATGGAATTATTAGAATATTTTTTTGTGTGTAATACGGAGGTCAGATTTCTGATAATTTACAGTGAAGTACGTGCATTTGTTTTCATTTTCAGCCCTTGTAAATTACTCAAATGGAAATGCTATTTTTTCTATGGGTGAGTTGAAAAGACTCTAAATGAATAAATAAATAAATAAATGTTACTGAGCACAGTCCTTGAAAGATGCAAGAGGGGCTGGACTAGATAATTTCCAGAGGTGCCTTCCAACCCCTTATGGTTCTGTGATTCTGTGAGGGTGAAATTTTCACTACATGCCTCAGTAACTTCCAGATTTAAGTTTTGCAAATTTCCTGGGTGATTACTGCCAACTTTAAGGCTTGTGTATATCTAATATATATATTCTACAGTATATTTTTTTGTATTTTAATACTGGTCCATTCTGCTGGTATTTTACGAAGTAAATTCCTGATTTTTGAATTTAAAGAATTGATAGCAGTATTTAAACGTGAAATCTGCTTAGGAGAAAAACATTTAGAATGGGTACCTATATTCAGAAGACCCTGCTGAAAGCTGCGTGGGTCTCTGAGGATGGCTAATAATAGTTAAGAACAGTTGACTGAAAGTGTAATATTTGAATTGGCACATAGAATTAGTTTCAGAATTAACAATGATGAGATCTGAATCAGCTTTCTATTAGGAGCTGAGCCAGCAACACCTAGGTATGACCAAACTGTATGAAATTCAGCAAGGCTGACCATAACAACAATGAACTGGCTGCATGTATTTGTTGAACAGAACATGAAATAAGCACATATGTTGATTCTTTCTCAATGTTTTCATGTAAGCTTTTGCTTTCAGTACAGAATCTCAGTAGCTTAAAAAGTTATTAATCTTCTGTTGTATATATGTAAAATTATGGGAACCTGTAGCCTGACCTCTGATACCCACTCACTGGAATCTAAATTGTCTTTTTGGTTAGATATTTCTCTAGACTTGCCCCACTGCAAGAACCAAATTAGACAAGTGTATTCCTGTAGGTCAATTTGTCTCCAAAAGCAATTGACCCCTGAGTCTTCAAGTGTCTTTTTTCAGCAAGACTTAGCCCTAGAGCCATTTAAACAACAAATATGGATAAATCGAATAAGTCCAGCTGTGCTTTATTAATTTTCAGCCAGTCTAATTTCTCTTCATAGTTGGTTTCATTCTTCTAAATGTGTTCAACCAAGTACAGTCTTTATGAACATTGTATTTCTTTGAAGGATTGATTTATGCATTTTTTCCTCTAGTCTGGTCCCTGTCCAGCAAAATACTTAAGCATAGAAGCAGGAAATATTTTAAAATGTTTTGGTTTAAAATGTATTTATGTAAATTATGGTCTAGACATTCAAATTGTTGCATATCTGTTGCACATTAAAAAAAAAAGTAATTAAGCATGCTCCTGTATTTCCACTCTCTTGCTAAAGGCTCAATGTGCATTAAAGCAAAGCAGAGCACTAACAGTGAAGTTTAAGAAAACTTACGACTTTAAAATACAGTTTTCTAAACTGCTTCTAGACTAGGAGACTTGGGAATAAATCTGAGAGCCTTAGAAGTGTGTGCCCTACTTGCAGCCTGTCCAGGACGTATCAGGGCACAACTAGGATGGGTGGCAGCCCCCGCTCGTGCTTTTGTTTCCTTTGCAAGGAAGCCCATCTGCATGTCACAGATGGGCACTGCGGAGTGCCTGGCCATCTCCCCAGATGATAGAGGGACCAAAACCCAGGGTCCATTTTCCTACAGGCTCTCAAACCTTTGCACTGATTTGGATTACTGTGAAACTGTAGGATGCTATAGAAGGTGATGGAAACATGAGAACTTCGGGTCACTGGAGCAAGAGATTTATCAGGTACAGTCTCCAGGAATGAGGGTCAGGGACAAACCCCATAGCATTTCTTGAAGTGTTCAGATTCCATCACTGTTTATTGTTGTGTTACTTCTAGTAATTCCTCAGCTGATCCCACTGTCTTATCATTTTCTCTGCTTTTGACTATTTGACAAAGCTGAATTAAATACACTGTGAAGGGTAAGATTTTGTGCACTGTGCAAATTAATTTTTCTGTGTGCAGAAATACTTTACTAAAATATTTCCTATATGTTTTTCCAGAGATGTTAGTGGCTTTGCAATCTGCATTAAACTAAGATACTGTGAATTTAGAATCTGCCTTTGCTGAAATTCAGAGAAGTGTCTCTAGGCATGTACAGGCATTCCCCCACTATCAGTACAAGCTGGGGAACTTGAGGATAGAGCACAGCCCCACTAAAAAAGAGTTATACTGGTGGATGGCAAGCTGGACAAGAGCCAGCAATGTACCCTTGGAGCCCAGAAAGCGAACTTAATCCTGGGCTGCATCAAAAGCAGCGTGGCCAACAGGGTGAGGGAGGTGATCCTGCCCCTCTACTCTGTGCTGGTGAGGCTTCACCTGGAGTACTGCATTCACATATGGACTCCTAGTACAGGAGATAAGTGGACTTCTTGGGGCATGCCCAGTGGAGGACCAGAAAAATAATCCAGGGATTGGAGCACCTCCCCTACAAGAATGGGCTGAGAGAGCTGTGGCTGTTCAGCTGGAGAAGAGAAGGCTGCGAGGTGACCTGATTGCAGCCATTAAGTATCTAAAGGGGGACTATGAGAAGGAAAGTGACAGACTCGTTAGCAGGTTCTGCTGTGATAGGATAAGGGGAAATGATTTCAAACTAAAAAAGGAGAGATTTAGATTGGATATATGAAAGAAGTTTTTTACAGTGGGAGTGGTGAGGCACTGAAACAGGTTGCCCAGAGAGGTGGTGGATTCCCAATCCTTGCAGACTTTCAAGGTCAGGCTGGACAACCTGATCTAGCTGTGGGTGTCACTGTTCATTGGATGGAGGGTGGATCTTTTAGGGGTTCCCTCCAATGGAAATGATTCTGTGATTCCATGTGATTACACTGTGTCTTCCTGAGGATTCAGATTTGAAGTGATTGGTTGTTATTTGATTTAAAATGCTTACCTAGATTCTATTTGAATATGGTGTATACTTTCAAACAATGCTAGAGAACAAATGAACAGTAAGAGCTGAAAAGAGGGAGTTGAATGGTGCAAAATAACTATAAGAACTTGGATGGAAACAGGAGGAGAAAGCAGTGATTCCAAATGGTATCCTGGAAAGGAACAATGGCTGGAGGTCAGCAAGGACTGTTGTACCCTTCTACCTTGTAAAAATAAGCTGTATGTCAGTGAGCCCTATACCTGTAGGAGAAACCATGTATACTAGATTTCCCTCCCTGCGGGAGGATTTCCACCTAAGGGGTGGAAGGGGGGAAGAAGGGAAGAGAATAAGCTGGTTTTCCTTTGAGCAGAACATCATGTTTTATTCCCTCATGTGAACAACTTCATGGAACCACCAGATAAAACAATGAATCCAAGAAGTCAGGAGGTATACTTCAACGTAGCTGCAAGTCCTCTGACAGCATGCTATAATCAGGTTGCAAGTAGCTGCCTTCTGCACAGGGGGATCAGATTGCTTGGAAAAAGAAGTGCAGGTGGGAGGTCATCAAACTCTCTTTGCTTTGGCACTGCTTGTATTTGAGCAAGTTCTCAAAAGCCAGCCCACCAACCATTCAAATTCTGAGCCTCCCCTATAGCTAAATTTTACAACCCCTTAGTGCTGTTTTACAGTCCCTATGAGATTATTCTGTTTAATTCTCTGCTTTTACTGATCCCATCATCAAACCCTTAACCCATACTTAAATGCCATCTACTTGCAGACAGGTCCCTATAGCAAAAGGATTCTGTGCCAAAATAAATTCCTTGTGGCCTTCTCTTGCTACCTCTTGTCCCTCTACCATGTATCATACACACCCTGCCACCCCACTGGTGCGTTATCAGCTCTAATGAGGCCTGGCACCCTTTAACAGGAGCTCAGTCATTCTGCCTGGAGCCTGGGAAGCTCTTGGTGATGTTTGGCAGCTTCAGTAACACAGCATTATGATATCAATGGCAGTGTTTTTCCGTCATGTCTGGGTTTTTGGAGGCTGGTCTATGCTGAGCTGGTATTCAGTGACATAAACAGAGCTCAGTTAGGCAGAGTCCTGGCAGCTCAATGTTACTTCAGTATGAGCCTTACATTGAGCAGGGAACTTGACTACCTGATTTCTACAGGTCACTTCCAGCCTGTGACTGTGCTGGACATCTCAAATTCTGTCATAAAAAGGTCTTTGTCCATCACAGTAAGGTGTAATTAAAAGTAGTAAAGTTACTAAACAAGAATGTGATTTTGTAAAGCTGAAATCATCACTCAGGCTTTAAGTGCTTCTGTAAATGAAATAGATGGATCTCTATTAGTGGAGTTTTTTCTCCTTGCCGTATTATGGGGAATTCAGTATTGGCACTGATATTTTTTCCTTTTCATTTTTTTTTTTTATTGCATCAACAATTGCAGCAAGAGGAGAACATTCTACATCCTGGGATATGACAAATTTGAAGTGTTTCTCTATCACAATGTTTCTTTTGATTATTTTTTTGGTTTGTAATAACAAAAAAAACAAAAATGCCGTAGGTTAAGAAGTCTTTGTTCCTGGGAAATGTCTGACATTCTGGGAAATGTCTGTTAGGAGAACAAAGCCTTTGCCCAACTATTCATTTCCTTCAACCTAGTGGAGATTTTCTTAAATGTATGAATTTTTTTTAAATCCATCTATCTTTCTATATATTTTTTTTACTGTTTTGAGATCTCAGATGTAATCTGTGATAATGATATGTTATATAGGCTTCTCCTATGAAGGATCATTACTTCAGCAAACATTTTCTTAAAGTCTGAAGATGATTTTGGAAAGCTTTAGCAAATGTGTACATGAAGGTTGCTCCTTAGTTCATTTTTCAGTGTTGTGCAATTACTGCGCAGGCTCCACTGTTGCCCTTTACCTATGAATTGAGAATTATTTTTACTAGGTTGCCTCTAGAAGAGGGACACAGTGATCTGCAAATAAGGGCAGACATTTGAATCCTTACAAAGCCACAGGCTCAGCCTTGAAACTCAAAAATGTCCAGCGGATGTGATACTTGAGGAACTGAATTTTATTGCATCACTTGATGCTCCCTTGGTATCTGGGGCAAGTGCAAAGGAGCAATCAGATATCCCAAGTAAAAGACAAATACAAAACCTGTGACATACAATGTAGCATACCTTGCTGTGTTATCAGAGTTTTAATAATAAAAAGATGGTAATACCTGTCAGTGTACCGTTATTGATGTAACTTTTTTTTTTCCCTGCATTTGCACAAAGAGAACTATAGATGTTGGCAAGTTACTTCTTACAGCCTTATCGTTGACTAACGATTGCTACGACAGTGTCATAGAATCACAGAATTGTGGGGGTTGGAAGGGACCTCTGGAGATCACCAAGTCCAACACCCTGCTAAAGCAGGTTCTTTGTATTCCTCGTAACTCCTGATGATGGGAAGTTGAACCCTGTCTGTACTGCCCACATCCTCCCTCAGTTGCTGCTTTCCAGTGCTGCAGAGCTGTTTGTTGCAGAGAAGCCTGTCTTTTTAGTCATGTAGTGCCCTCAGAGCATTTTCCAATTCTGTTGTGTCCTTTCAGAGCTATGAGGACCAGAACTGTGCTCTGCATTAAAAGTATGGGCAAAGCATAGACTTACACCATAATTTAATGGTGTCTACTGATGTGTTATCCATTCTCATTATTAATTTTGAATGTTTCCTATGGCTTTTTGGACCAAAACCAAGCATAATGCTTACAATCTTATTCAATTATCTATTACAGTTCCAAAATACTGCTTCTGGTTAGTAACAACTGAGGGAGAGAGGGAGGGAGAGGAGAACAGAGAACAGCAGGGAAAGAAAGGCAAGGAGGTTTTGCCAGGAAACTTTGAAGCTGTGTAGCATGCCAGAGCAGTTATTGATGTCCTTGTATCACCTGTGGCAGATAACGTATATGGTGGAGGTGGATACTTCCCAAAAGATGCAGGAGCATAGAGAAATTACAGTTAGAAGCAGTTAAGAATCTTCACCAGTACACATAATTTACTGCTTATCTCCTAGGTGTTTCTGAAGGATGTGTATGATGTGCTTTAAGTAATTATTAGATCATTGATCTTGCTGGCTTTGGGAAAAAAATTTGTGCAAGAAAGCTAGTAATAGTACCACTTCATCCTTTATTTCCAAGAATTATAGAGAAAGAGAAGACTCATAAGGCCCTTCTTACTGTGATTATCAATAACATAAATTAAAACAAACATTACTATTATGACATGGTTGGCGCTGGTATTTGCCAAAACAATTAAAATTCCTACTTTTTAAAATGATCACTGAACGTACATATAACTTATATGACGGCAGTGTGGCCAACTCGGGGCTGACTCAACACTTGTCCATGGTTTGAATGGAGAATGTGTAAAGAGAAGAGGAAAATTCAAGGAAGTAAAAGACAACAAGATTACAGATTATTGCAGCCTTCTTTTTTTTTTATTTTTTTTTTAATTGAGAAGCTGGGGTAAAAAGCACATACCACCACCCTTAAAATTCTTTCATGAGAATGATTTTTTTCATCCAGGAAGGAAATGAGTCAACTGCCATTCCCAGTAAATCCCTCTGGGACTAATTGTCCACTTGTTAGAGACAGGTCTCCTGCAATAAAGCTGTATCTACAGTCAGCATATTTCTCCCTTTCTTTAATCTAATGAGATTAGTAATATCCTGTGCTGCACAAAGGGTTAATCAAAGAAAGTTAGTTGTCCCCATATCTTATGACATACTTTTTTCCAAGGAGCTTTGAATATTAATGACAATATTCGGAATGAATGGCTGTAAGGATTCTGTGTGTGTCCAAAGGCCAAGATATTGTATTCAATCGTTGACAGACCTCATCATTTCACATGTGAACCTTAAAAGACAATAAATTGTTCTCTTGAACATGGGAATATGGGGGAAAGGGGAAAAAGGGCATGGAAGTAGCGAGAAAGGATTTCAGATCTTGCTAAGAATGTATCTTGGAGCCATGATCTGTATAATCAGATGAAGAATCGCGTGGCACCATATTAACCCGCAGAGCATCTCTGATGAGAGCAGGACATACCACAACATGTCAAAGGAGGATAACACTCCTAAAAGTTTAACTCATTTTATGATTTAAGGTAATAGCAGCAGATATTAGGGAGAAAAACCCTTTACAGTACTGTGAATGTGAATAGCTGGAGTAAATATTTTTCAGTTTAATGCTTTAGTGACACCAAGTAAATGGTCTTCCGTGTATGTAGTTTTGGGTAGCAGTATTATTATTTTTTTAAGCTTATCATCTGCTGTTTTGTAACACCTACCTTAGTCAGAGAGCTAGGGGAGCACAGGGACATTGTTGGAACATTTTCCTTGTAAATATGATAACCATATTGCGGTGACATTAATACTAAATGTTTCTGTGTCAAACGTACAATAAAATTATGTAACATGTGGCTTTAAAATTGAATATCACCTAAAGAAAAATTGTTTTTCCATTTTTTTGTTTATGGGCAAAGTTCCTAAGACAGCTACTGCAGTTAAATCTCAGGCATTAAGAGCGCGTTACTTTTAAAGTTTGTGATGTGTCACCTTTGACACATCTGAAGGTGCAGTTCCTCTGTATGAATTGGTGCCTTGTAAGCCATTCATGCTGTGCTTGACATCTGTATTTGGACTACTTGAGGGTAGGTTCCATTCAGTCATTGGAAAAGGATTCAAGTAACTTGTGGCAGATGCTGGGGGAGGCCAGTATCTTTAGCATCCTGGAAGGATCCCTTGTAAAGGGTAAGAATAGTACTATTTAAACCAGTCTTGGAAATCTTTCACACATCCAGATGCTGTGTACACAGCATGACTTGATCATCTCGTTCCCTTCTGAGTGACTGCTGTACTTGTATGAAACTGGAAAATGTGGACATGGAAGAACAGCTAACTGAGGCTCCATTTATTCTGAAGTGTGATCTTAAACTGATAATGGATAGGAGTAGAGAGTAGAGCAGCATGTAAAATCTAGCTAAGTTTCCATGTGTAGTTTACTGGAGTAAAAGGAGGAAATGATGGCACCACCAGTAGAGAGCACTGAGTTGTGGCAGAAGTAGAGAGATCCCCTAAGTGGAAAGGCTTGGAAGGCTGTACATTTCATGAACATACAGTGCAGTGCTGTCTTCAGTGTACATGAAAGCTTGATCCCATTGTTAGTCTGCTTGCAGATTTGC
This sequence comes from Oreortyx pictus, assembly GCA_036925125.1. NCBI lineage: Eukaryota > Metazoa > Chordata > Aves > Galliformes > Odontophoridae > Oreortyx > Oreortyx pictus. The sequence continues at coordinate 48,930,556 of JAUPFR010000001.1, forward strand.
TATCCAGTGTCCTGACCTTTTTATAAGAGATGAGAAAACATGCAAGGAGGCTGCAGGAAGGGCCCCATTGCTGCTGCATGACTTCTCATATCAGGTTTTACTCTTCTCTTTACAACCCATGGAATTCCAAATATTGGACTGATGTAGGTGAATGGTGGAGCATTTCAGACACCCTCATGTACACAAAATAGTGTTACTACCAGCTGAATATACTGTAACTCTAGAGGATAAAGTACTGTTTTTTTTTCACCTGTTTTTATATATATTTTTAGTTGAACCTGTCTCAGGTTACAGGTACCATTCAAAATGTGAGTGGAATTCCATCCTTAAAATTCATATCATAAGACATTCAGAATTTCTGGTAGCAAGTGGCTGAGGTGAAACATCAGGGGTTGCAAGAAATTCTGCATTTTGAAAAGCAGAACTGTGTTGGGGAAACACACAGTTTCACTCAAATTTTTATCTGTGGCCTTCTGGAATTATTCTAGAAACTTAGCGTGTTTTCTGGGTTTGGGATTCTTTGTTGTTGTTTTGTATTATCTGACACATGTTGTCTGACATAGAATGTAGTGATGCCCCCACTTAAAAAAGATTGCAAAACAGATTGTGACAGTCTTTACATTTTCTGCAATTAATGGTCTTCAGCATTACTTTCAGCAAATAACAGTAGCATATAGTAGCTGAAGACAGATGTGTTTGGAAAACTTCAGTACGTTACTTCCTTCCAGTGAATATTCATTTTGACTTGACACGTTGCTTTTTGATTTGTAACCAAAGCAAGAAATTGCTTTTGGTCTATTTCAGTTTCTTTGTTTTGATACCATTTCTTCCCTGCAGCTGCTTCCATCAAATAGCTTGGAGATAGCCCAAGATACCAGAAGATTTGTGAAAAATATTGAATTCTTGTTAGAGTTTAATAATGTCTATGTCAGGTTAGATTCTCTTTCAATAATATATATTTTATATTTGTCTGAGCTGCTTTATCCTTCTTCATGTAAAGGTTATTATCGTTTTTATCTGAAAGTGCTCATCCACTGCGGGCTTAATGCAAAGCTGATTGTAACCCCACTGCATCTTACAATGAATAGATCATTGATACTCAGCTAAGTGGAAATAATTTTCTATGGCAAAGCAGAAGAATTTAAAGTAATATCACACTAACCTCTGGTAATTTACTGGGATTTACAGATTAAAATGATTGTTTGCAAAATGACTGTGGTATAGCATACACTTAGAGTAGGAAAATCGAACACATTCTGTATGATTGTGTACACTTGTCTATTTTAAATGCATACATGAGCGTGTTGTTTGTGTATACATAGCATATGCAGTTTTACATACTCTAACCTGTGTGTAAAAATACATATAATATTTATTTAACACTCACACCCGTTTGACAGCTTTGAGGCTACAGATGGATTTTTTCAAAGTTGTGATTTCATTTTTTCCAGATCAGATTTAGCTTGTCAATGTTCAATAAGGAAAAATCATTCTACTTTTAATTCATGTCATGCTAATTAAGGTAGTCTGAACCTCAGTCAATTGAGCAAACCCAGAAGGGTTATGTTTAAGATCATGCAATTGATATCAGCAATGTAATTTTACAGTACTCCCAGGTGAACATACGGTGTTGTTCTGTCTTTGTTCAGAGTGTCAGCCTTCCTGTGCTTTTTGGCATAAACCTCTTAGTAAATAATTTGCAATTTATTAGGAAAACAATGGCAGTTCATATAATTAGTTATTCCCTTACGTTACCTCTATTTGATTACTTTCCTGCTATCACATGCAACATGAAACCACCTATTATGAGGTATAGAATATGTAAATATCTAACTCAACAAGAGTAACTGGAGACTGGTCCTTTTTCTAAAGAGGTGGAAAATAAAAGAATAATTGTTAACCATGTCCTTTCATTTTCTTGAAAACATCAATTACATTTACAAATCCCAGAAACACAAGCCCACCAGTGGAACAAAAATAACTCCTTTCAATATGCTTCAAAAAAACTAATCACATCTAACAGCTGAAATTTATTTACAACTGTAATTTGAAACATTAATTATGATAATGTGCTGACTTCTTTTGTAATATGTTTCTTAAAAGCCTGGCAATTCTCTTTTTGGTCTTGGTGTAACATATGTTCTGTGGCTTGCAGGATTTCTCTACCTTTCTTGAAAGATATCTGGAAGGAAGACTTCTTTTTCTCCTCTGTATTTGTTAATTTGTCATCCTCTTCTCCCTCCCCCCCCCCCCCTTTTTTTTTTTTATACTGGCTGTTAATTCAAGGAGATGGATTTTAGTGCCCGCACTGACTTGCAATGTATTGATGACTGAATGCAGTGTGTCTGTTTTGGACACAGTAAGCAGCAGTGGTGATTCACTGTGTGTTGGTACCAAAGCACTTCAGCAGTGTCAGACCAGCAAAAAGGTTGTTTTATCTTTTTATCTTGCTATTATTTATAGAAGTTGCCTACATGATACATATATTTTGTTTTATATATAATCCACGGTTTTCTAAATTAGTTCTGAAAGGGCTTGCTAGCTTATTTGGTTGTAAAGATAATTTACATGAGGAAATACTTTGATTCTTAGTTGTGAAAAATAAGTTGTCACATTACCTGACTTAACTTAGAAACCTTTAAAGAGAATGATAAAAAAAGACTCTATTTTTCCTTTCGTTTTTGTTTTGTTTTTGTTGTGTTTTTCTGTGGTGGAGAGATTGGCCAAAAAATGGAATTTTTATTAGGATGTGAAAAGGTCTCTAATGACCCTTGAAAGTGGACAAAAGGGTAGCACAATAAGTGACAGAACTCTAACGAGCTTGGAGGGCATTCCAGGAAAAAAAGAAATTAAATCCTTTAATTTTTTTCGGCTTGCCATTTTCTGACAGCTTATCAAGTGATTGGGACTTGTTTGTTTTGGCATGAGGTTCATTCATTGTAGGCAGCCGGTACTTTGTTCTTCTTTGTGGTTTCCAGAACCTGATTGTGTTTATCCTAGACTGTGGGAAAAGTGTATATTCCTGTTTCCTTTATAAAAGTAAACGTCAGGTTTTGTATGAAATTTTATTTCCCATATTTTCCATTCCATTAATCATTATTATTGTTGAAATATGTCAGGCTTTGGCAGATCATCCTTTGTTTTCGTATGATTGTACAGATTGCAGTGTCGGTGTGTGACCTGTTAAGTCAAAAAACTAAGCACGTTTTGGCCGTAGTAATTACTACTTCATAAAGTATAGCTGAGGAACTTGCACCATTATTAAAAATGGACTAGAGTTTAATTTATTGCTGTTGAACCCGCTTAGGTGGATATCTAGCTATTGCATAATGTTTTCTTGCTTAGTCAAGACAAGACTAGAGGGAATCATGATAATGGCTCTTTGCCTACCTGTAAAAGTAGGTGTAAAGGAATAATCAGCATTTCCTGTCTTGAGAAATAATGTTCTGCTGTTGCAGCACAGGATGATGAAGATGCTGAGAACTGCCTAGGAGGGCTGTAAAATCCCTGCAATTGGAAGATTTTAAGGGTGGGTTAGATTTGCTTCATTTCTGAGTGACTTAAGAAAGTTTGGTTCTACCTGGGGTAACAGACTCAAGGAGATTTGCAGCCCTATTGCTAAGATTTGTCATCTGTGAAATGCTGAAGATCTCAGTGTGACTCTTTGGTGGCATTTAATACCCACCTTATCAATCTGTTTTTGGACATACACATGTCATTGTGTAAGCATTTGGTCTCCCTTCCACAGCTAAGGCTATGATTTTGGGTCTCTATGTACAGTAATTTAATTGCAATGAGAGAATCAGTAAACTATCGAGTCAGTAAAGTTTTCTTTCCATTGTCTTGTGGCTGACTGACTTTAAGGTTTGAAGACTGTTTAATAAATTTAACCAGTTCCTGAACCATCGTATGTAACCAGGCATTTCATAAGGTCGATTTTTCCCCATTTCATAAGTTTGCATTTTAAAAAGAGTAAAAAGTTTCTCATTGGGAGATAATAAATATAATGCTACACGTGGACACCAAGAACACAGAGTCAGAAACTTAGAGGTGACAGAAGCCATAACATTCATCTCTCTGCAAGCCTGAGGTTGTTCTGCATTGTACTTGATCGTATTTGTTTTCATAGCTGTTCAAAGTAAATTTTATTGAGTTGACTGAAACAAAAACAAGATCTGAACTGAAGTATGAATTAGACTTGTTACTGAAAATCTAGAAGGAAATGGTTATGTTTTATCTGTTTTACAGATAATTTTTTGTACTCAGTTTTTGTTACTTTACAGTGGTAGAACTCAAGCTAGAATTGCTTCAAATTTTTGAGGATCTTCCAGTCAGTTTTTACAACGTTTGTTTTTGTGTTTTTTTTTCTTTCCCAGCGGCTTTCTCGGGATGCATCTGGCAACACAAGCATTCAGTTTCTAGGCACAGTGGTAAGTACACATAACTATTGTCAAGAGTTATGTTGATAGAAGAATATCATGTAAACAGAAGATAAGTGAATGGCACTGGCAACACTTAAGTTTGCATTAATGAAGGTTGGCATTATGTATAAACGTGCTATGCTTAACACCTGAATTTAGGCAAATTTTAAAAGATATCTTCCAAGAAATGCTGCACAGTATCTGCACTGCACATTTCAATTTATTCAAGTCTGCCTCTGTTTCACTTACGATGGATTTAAATGTAGCTGGACATAGACTTGTAAGCTTATTGCATGATACTCATGTTTGATCCATATCCGGATTCATATCCACTCTGACCTCTGTTGCTTTATTGTACCATGCACCCTCACATCCCAAAGGCATGTCAGTAACTGTCTTATACAAGTAGTGATGCAAAGTGCTATGTCCTTTTCTCACTCTAAGCAAATGTGCTCCTGTTTTATTTCTTTTCTGATGAGAATACACCATTTGGCAAAATTTTCTCAATAATAAGATTTCTCCCTTGCTGTTATGTGGGAAGAAAAAGAAATATATTAGGTAATGGGTTCTTATATATGAGATTGAAGCAGCAGCCAGTTCTATAATTTGCATGTTTTTGCAAGTTCCTTATGCACCTAAAAGTAGTTCTACAAATTAAAATTGAAGTGTCCTCTAAAGTAAGATGTTCTGATTACTGCCAACAGGTTTCCCAGTAGTGATTCCAACAGTGAAAAGCTGAGGGATGAAATTTTCCCCTTAAAAGTTAATCCTGACACTTTCATGCACTAGAAGTTTTGTACATACCCAGGTTAAGGTGGAATATGATAATGCTTTCATTCTACTTGTGATTGACTCGTTCTACAAGTCCTATGAAAGCATTTTTGGGGAGGTATAATATTGCAAGCGTAAACACAAGACAGTATCTGTACTTGTGTGTTTTATAGAGACGAAGAGTGCTTCTAATGTTTTTTTTTTTTTTTTGCTTTTTTTAGTACCTGTATGCATGCACATACACTTATTTATGTCTTACTCAATATCAAACAGAGCATCACTTATAAATAAAACATAAAAGTTAAATTTTGTTCTTCAGTACTGTATTTGTAATGATGCTGGAGCTGCATCCTGCATACACAAGATTGTTGCTGACTGACTGATCTGGTAGTCTTGAGTGAGAAGAAAATATCTACTCCAAGTAGATAAGATATAAACATAATGCAGCTTCATAAGATCATGCTGAAATAAGAGTGTACTTGAAAACCAGAAGTGCTGTAGCACTGGGAAAATTCTGAAAAGGCATTTGTGAGTGACATTGAAAATAAAATGTGTTGTTAAGTGAGATGTAAAAACATTTTATATCCATGTGTTAAAAAGTGACCTAGAGTTCTGCGTATGGGCTATAACTTTAGTGCTGGACCTTGTGCAACAGGAAAGAAAAGGACAAAACAGAGTACAATTTTGGTTTGCTTCTGACTTTATGAAATTAATGATTAAACAGTTGATGGATTATAATATTTATTATATATTACTGACTAGCTTGTGTCACATGTATTGGATCCTTCTTTTTTTGTGAAATAAGTGTAAAACTAAAATTCTTAAAGAGGATTCAAAAAAAAAAACCCACTTTGTTCTACTTTGTCCAACATTTCTGATTTAATATAAATTACGTGCATGTCCTGCTGATCATACCCAAAGAGAAAACTTCAGTGGGCAGGATAGTTGTGCAGTAATGAAGTGTTTCCCAGGTTTTGCTCTGATAGCAATTTTCCCACAGAATCCAAGCTAGAGTCTGCAGTTGAATCTGTATCAGTTCTTCTTGCCTACTCCTTCTCCTTCCCCTTAAGTCCCTGTCCTTTATATAATTTGTCCTTTGCTCCTTTGAGATCCTTTCACTCTTCTGGTTTCAACATAAACCTCTCAGCTTTTGTGATGGTTGGGAAGTAATGGTTTTCTTTACAATGGGAACCTCCACAAATTGCCCACACATATATATCTATCCAGTCTATGTGTACCTGCGTGTATATGCATACTTATGCACAAATATTCCGTCAAATAAAAGAATATCATCTCAAGCAAAGGTTTTAGAACTATGTTTTGGGCTCTCCATTATATATTTCTTTCTAAACATTACTAACAAAGAAGTGCAGTCAAGATAGAGAAAGGAATATTTAGTGACAAGAAACTAATTTCTTGTTATTATCATAATGTATTACCATCCACATAGTAAACCATTTATAAAATTATTGCTCTAGTCATTTTTTTCATAGTGTGAAACACTAGGGATAGCTGTGAGCATTGAGTTACTTTTGTGATGGGACAGATTTTGATGGTGCTGGTGTGGTGTTACTTAGTGTATGCATCAGCTGATCAGGAGCACAGCTCCTTGGCAGGTCAAGGGAATATCATCTTAGATAAATGGTTTCATTTGATTTTTTTGACACTGAGCTATAGAAACAGTTCTGCTACTGGTTTTTGATGAAACACAAGCATTGAGAAGCTTGCTGACACTCTGGAGAAGTGAAACATTTGTATATTAGAAGCATAATTGTGGATGCTAGGTGAAAGATAAAAAAAAAAAAAACAAAACAAAAACCCTACACTGCTGCAGAAAAAATAACAGTTTAATATGAATTCTGCCACAAAGCACAGGTCAAACACTGACAGTAGGGCAAATGTTTGTGCTAGTGTGGCAGCGTATTTCTGCTGTTCTACTGATCTTTTTCTGATTACTCCTGCCTCTGTCAGCTGGACTTCTGCAATAAAAAAATCGGGGCAGGCAGCCTTTAACAAAAAGAAAGCTTCAAGTATACAGAAAACTGGATATTTTTATGAAAGCATTAAATTTATTCTGAATGTATGTCATTTCCTCTGTGCAGAATTTCAAAAAAAGAAATATTTCGTTGTGCTCAGGCAGTGAGTGGCCTGGCTTCATCACATACACTACATCAGTGTCAGCTTTGGGCTGAAGACCATGCTTGACAGCAATGTTCTGGTGACTCAGTGGAACACTTTCATCAAAAGAAAGAGTCCCAGATAGTGATAAATCTCTGTGGAGGAAGGTTGCAAGCCTCTCAATATCCTCTGCTATGGAGTTTGTTTTCATTATTATTATTATTATTATTATTATTATTATTATTATTATTATTATTATTATTATTATTATTATTATTATTATTATTATTATTATTATTACCTTCTGTTCTCTAACATCAGAGCACCAGCGTGGAGTTACAGCATTCCTGTGAGGGAACAGTGAAACAACATATGTGTGACAGATGTTAGTCATGTTTCTTAACATGTTCACAGAATCATAGAATCACCAAGGTTGGAAAAGACCTCCAAGAACATTCCTCACTAAAACATGTCCCCCAGTACAACAACGTTACTTGACTGTCCTAATTGTTCTGGCCTAGTGATCATGCCGTTTTTAGACACTTCTAAGTTCTGTAGCACCTTTTCTTGATCTAGCCTTCTCACTGGAGGTTTTTCCATTGCTTCAGTCTCATCCCTGATGTTTTTGTTTTATTTTGCTGTGTCTGAAGCTTTGCTGTGGAAACTTTTGCTATCATATGTTTAATATCAGCCTGTTAATACCATGCTTGCCATTTTCTGGACCTGCTATTTAGTATTTAGTGATTTACCCCACCCCTAACTCCTGCTGGATCTGCAACTTCAGTTTGAGAGCTCTCTATTTTGGAAAATTAGTCCCAGTCAATCCCTGGCTGTGCTTTTTAGCACTGTCGGCATGCAGTACAGTAATAATCATTCAATATTAATGATTTTTTTATAAATATTATTATACATTAGCTGCTTTCAGATAAGTTGGCAGTCAAGGTTATGTATCTTGCCCATAAAGAAATGGCGAGCTTTACCTTCAGGCATTCCTCAAATTATTTGCCCTTGCTTCCTGGTTATTGCACATTCATCATTTCTGTATCTAGGGCTACCTAGGAGCTACAGTTTAGTTACTTCTCATTGCTGATTCCCTTTCCCCCTCTCCTCACTGCTATGACTTATCTGCTTTTGCTACAACAATAACCTTCCAACTTTTCTGTCCCATTATTGAGGCTTACAAATTGTTTTGGAACTTTCAGTCTTTATATAATCTCATCAGCTTTTAGACAGCTTCCTCCTTTCTTCTTTCTCTTTCCATTCTTACTGAGTCCCATTAAATGGCAGTAAAGATGGGAAGCCTTGACTGCATGAGTCTGATTTAGTTCACAATGACAAATGTTTAACAACCTACTTCTTTCAGCCTTGCAAATCATTGCAGTTCCTAACACGTTTCCTTTCTTTCTGTTTTCTTTGTGTGCATGACATTTTGGAGACTTTAGACACCGAGGATTTATGTGTACGTTCAAATATTGATTGAAAGCCTGCAGCGGTTGCAAAGTTTGTATCTATTGGAATGTGTGGAATATTAACCACAAGAAAATAAATATAATTCAATTCAATAGGTGTTTGTTTTGCAAGCTAATGTCTTAAAAAAAATTTCTTACTTTTCCTGTTTCTTATAATCAAGTTCCTTGCTCATTTAAAGGGAATTCTACTTTAGTAGTGTAGTTTTTTGTCCTTTGAGCTAGCTTCAGAGCTACCGTGAACCACTCTAATAGAGCTATTGTCAGGAATTACAACAGTGCAGAAGGTGTCACTAGTAAAAATGGGTAGATGCTTCTGGAAGCATTAAATTCTGAATTTTCCTTTTGAACACGGACAGCAAGAATCCTGACGCTGGCTGCAGACTTCTGCTGTGCTTGGCAGAAAGCGGGTATTTCATGCAGCAAGCATGGATTCAGCTTAGGTGATACTTAGGTTCATCTCTAGGTCTGGGAAGTAAAAATTATTCCAGCTCATGTAGCGTGGATGATACAGCTACACATGCCCTTCTGATTTTATTTGTTATATATTTGTATATTTAAAACATAAAAGTACAGCGGATATGGCGAAGTTGTCAGTTGGAAGCAAATTTGCAAAAGGACCTGAAAGATTTAGAAATACCAGTGTTACCAAATGTTATGTAAGATAACTTAGGTTGTTTTGGGATTCCTCCTTTGGATCCCATGGGAAGGAGAAATAAAAAAGCACTTGCATTTATTTCTGATTTTTGCTTCCATGACTTGAATTAGAAGTTTCTACGTGTTTCGGTCACTTGGACCCTATGTGCCTCAGTGCAGATGCAGTCCTAGGTTTCAGAATGACTAGAAGTGGGCCTATTACACTGAGGTTCCAAACGGTTTTCATTTTATTTGTTCATTTTTAATCTTGACTTTTCTTCTGTTTTCAATTAGAGTTTTAATTTGGAGAGGAAATGTGTGATCACATCATAAGTAGGTGAGAATTCCCTAGGATGTCGTTCATGTGAGTGAATTGTGCAGTGCGTGTGCTGTCTGTAGTATAGTATTCTTTGCATATAATAAATTATGCACCTTATGCCTCACCATATCCCCGAGAAACAAGCAAATGGAAAAATACAGGTTTCTAATTTTTCCAGTCATCCTTTGACAATTTTCTTTGTTAATCATCCTGGCAATGCTTTAAGGACAGGAATTGAACTTGGCTGATTAACCTGTTTGTAACTTCTTGGAACACAAGTTGACAGGTTATCCAAGTATAACTCAAGTGATTTACCAGTGTTGCAATAAATTTATTAGTTGCTTTGTCTGACGAAAGAAGTGTTTGTTTGTTTTTTAACTGTGTGAAGACTGTTACATCATAGTGAAGACGTAATGCTTTCTTCTGAAGATGTCTACTGACAAACATGTGTAGCCCATGTTTTTAAAAAGCTTTTTGATAGCTGACACTTTGGCATATACCCAAGAACTGTTTAGGAGGTATTAATTTATATGACTTTGAAGCTTAACCAGGGACCTTAATGAAAGGAAGGCATGATGAAGTTAGTAAAGCTAATTTAAATCTCTGAATGTAAATTTTAAATTAAGTTTTTATTGATAACAAATATAATTGTTTCTCATTAGTCTTCCAGGCTTCAGTGGTAATATCAGAAAAATAAGCATGTTTAACAAAGATTTAACATTAAAAATGCTGTTAATGTGACCCTTGGTACACCAGCACAATTAGATTTCAAAGTGAGCATTTAGGATGTAACAGCGATTAATGACAACCATCGAAAACAATTTTGAACTCCATCAGTTTAACTCAGGAGGGTAAACTTAATATGATAATTTATCTAGTTGAATTGTATCAGCTTAGCAGGAAAGTATGCAAATATGTGACCCTTACCTAGAATCTAAATGGATGCTGCGCTGATAGATTTATCAGTTCCATTAAAGAACTTTAGGGAACTTTGGAATTTCAGCAATTGTTCCCTCGGAGGCTGAAAACCAAACCTGATCTCATACTGGGACCATTCTGGTCTGCATATTTCCATAATTTGCCTTTGCTACTAATATGACAGCAAGACACAAATAACTGTTTCTAATAATATCAAATGGAGTTGTGGAGGACAGCATTTTAATGTAGTAAAAGACCTCCCTGTGGGGTTGTTATTGCTGCTATAGAACAGCAGTTCCACAGTTGCAACAATAGTCTCTTAATTGATTCGTTTAATTAGCAAGAGATGAAGCTTGTGCTGCATCTTGTCATCTGTTATCATGGGGGTGGCTACAGAGAGAATCTTTGCATTTGTCATTCTTTACATACGGCTTTAAGTAGAGTAAAAGGAAACTTCCAAATGCATAGCAACTATAGAGGTGGGCTTTAATCAGAACGTTTTCTGTGTGTGCTTCCACGTAGGCTGTCAATGTGCGCTCAAGAACTGCAGTAGTCTCTGTGATAGACTTTATGACAAAACATTGTTTAACTGGGGAAAATCTTAATGCAGATATGTTTGGCATTTCTAACCTAAATATGCAAATCTAAGTATTATAGGAATGGTGGATTATTTGGGGCATTGGTGTTGTAACAGTTGACTAGATTTACTTGGAAGAAATAGGGTCAGATTAGTGAAACTGGCCATCTGGCTTGTGATTGCTTTTTAGTGGCATTTTTGTTTCCAGTCTGGATAAACAATGAGTTACAGGACCACATGGTCCATGGTAGGAAGCATGTGTAAAAGAGGGACATTCTTTGTGGCTGGTTTTCCCTGGAGTAGTTATGCATACAGATACAGTTCTATGCTTGCTCTGGCAAATGAAGTCATTTTTTATTCGGATCTATTTTATTTAAACTTTAAGGGTATGTAAACAAATATATTTTAAAGCTATGTAAATATATCGGAGCTTTGGTTTCATTTTCCTCCTCTCCTTGGCTTAGTTTTGTCTTCTGTTCAAGGTTATTCTTCCTTATGGAAAGAAATATTTCTAGAGGAGGACAAACTTCTTGTTAAATGCTAATTAAGAAAATGAAGGTTACATTGGCATGCTTCCATTGTCATAGCACTGACCTAAGATAAAGGATCTCTTATTAATCTGAAATAAATTAGAGGGGGAAGCAAGTGATTCTGTGCATGTAAAGCACTCAAAGTGTCTACTCCTGCTCTGTTTTTAAATGCCCGTACTTGTGTTTGTTGCTGTTACTTGCTCATTTGTTTTTGTTTTTCCATTGGTGCCATTGAATTTTGGAGTATGCTGGTGCTGTCAATCTGTGTACCAAAGGAGCAATGTGGTGTTAGAAAAGGTGTAGGGCTTTTTCCTTTTCCTTTTCCTTTTCCTTTCCTTTCCTTTTCCTTTCCTTTCCTTTCCTTTTCCTTTCCTTTCTTTTCCTTTCCTTTCCTTTCCTTTCCTTTCCTTTCCTTTCCTTTCCTTTCCTTTCCTTTCCTTTCCTTTCCTTTCCTTTCCTTTCCTTTCCTTTCCTTTCCTTCCTTTTCCTTTCCTTTCCTTTCCTTTCCTTTCCTTTCCTTTCCTTTCCTTTCCTTTCCTTTCCTTTTCCTTTCCTTTCCTTTCCTTTCCTTTCCTTTCCTTCCTTCCCTTCCCTTCCCTTCCCTTCCTTCCCTTCCCTTCCCTTCCCTTCCCTTCCCTTCCCTTCCCTTCCCTTCCCCTTCCCTTCCCTTCCCTTCCCTTCCCTTCCCTTCCCTTCCCTTCCCTTCCCTTCCCTTCCTTCCCTTCCCTTCCCTTCCCTTCCCTTCCCTTCCCTTCCCTTCCCTTCCCTTCCCTTCCCTTCCCTTCCCTTCCCTTCCTCCCTTCCCTTCCCTTCCCTTCCCTTCCCTTCCCTTCCCTTCCCTTCCCTTCCCTTCCCTTCCCTTCCCTTCCCTTCCCTTCCCTTCCCTTCCCTTCCCTTCCCTTCCCTTCCCTTCCCTTCCCTTCCCTTCCCTTCCCTTCCCTTCCCTCCCCTCCCCTCCCCTCCCCTCCCCTCCCCCTCCCCTCCCCTCCCCTCCCCTCCCCTCCCCTCCCCTTCCCTCCCCTCCCCTCCCCTCCCCTCCCCTCCCCTCCCCTCCCCTCCCCTCCCCTCCCCTCCCCTCCCCTCCCCTCCCCTCCCCTCCCCTCCCCTCCCCTCCCCTCCCCTCCCCTCCCCTCCTTTTTTCTTCTCTTCTTTCTTCTCTTCTCTTCTCTTCTCTTCTCTTCTCTTCTCTTCTCTTCTCTTCTCTTCTCTTCTCTTCTCTTCTCTTCTCTTCTCTTCTCTTCTCTTCTCTTCTCTTCTCTTCTCTTCTCTTCTCTTCTCTTCTCTTCTCTTCTCTTCTCTTCTCTTCTCTTCTCTTCTCTTCTCTTCCTTTTTCTTTTTCTTTTTCTTTTTCTTTTCTTTAATAATTTAAGCAGAGATTTCACCCACTTATCACTAAAGATCCCATGGTGATTTCCACAAGGTTTCGTGATTGCTTCACATTCCGAGTGCTTGGCCAAAGTCCACTTTGTTTAATTACCTTCTGTCTACATAAATCCCTAATGCAATTTTAGATGTGTTTGGTATTTTTCACTTCCTGTCCTAAATAGAGAAAATATTGCCACACGCTGCTCATAATTATTGTGGGTTGCATCCTAAGTTCAAATAAAGAGATTCCTGTAAATTGTCTTTGTCAGTTTTGTTTTCCCATTGTTAAAGCACCGGAATACATGACAAAAGATGGGTAAACAGTAGGGTGTGTAATGAAATTCACAAACTGATGTAATAACTGGTTTTGATTCTTTTTTTTTTTCTTTTTTTTTTCTGTTCTGTTACATTTTGGCTGTCTGAGATAAATTTTTATTTTACTGATCGGACCATCACTGAGGGAAAAGGTCAACTTCGAGGCCATATCAGAGGTCAAATTTAACACACTGCAATACGCTTTGAAGCAGTTAGGATGCCTGTGTGGGACTTTAGATGCCACCATCATGCAATGAGTTGTCTTTTCCTTATGTTCCACAATGTTTTGTTCCCACAACTGAAACTATTGCCTTTTATCTCTTACCATAACTGAAACTGGTTTCATTTCCTCTTTCTGGATACCTGTCATGGAATCCAGAATGTATTCAACCATGCTGTCTTTGAAACTATCTGCTTCTACTCTTCTCTGTTGTCTCTTTTGGAAGAATTTATTGCTTCACACATGAAGTTCAATCCACCTGTCTTCATCACAAAAGCTTATATTACTTTATTTTATGCTACACCCAAATCTCCTTCGTTTTGGTATTTCATCTGTTCTTTCTAGTCATCCTTTCTCTGTTTTTTTTTTCTGCCATATTTGTCTCCTTCACCTGTTTAGACTGTTTCTCCCGAGAGTTTCCTATGTCAGGGTTTTTACTAATAGTTGTCTATTTTTGCTGGAGATATATGGGTTGAGAAGGGAGTTGCTACTGTTAATCTGATATTAATTTTCATGTTGTGTAAGCAGCATTTAGGAGAAGCACGAGGGTAATACACTACAGAAAAAGTGCCATCCATCACAAGTTGTATAGGTGGACTTAATGTGTCTACAGCTGGAACACCAGAGTCTCTTGTTTATTTTGAGATAAAGACATCCTTTGCCTCTGTTCTGTATCTGATAGTATAGGGGTACAGTTTAGTCACTGCTTGTAAAATAAAATATTAGTCTTCAGTAGGTATTTTGTAGCTCAGCTTATTTTTCCCAGGATTAATTTCAGTTTATAGCTAAACAACAAGGGAACTGAATATACCAAGTAGGGACAGTTTAGATCACTTTTAGTGGGACTGAAGTTTCACAGAAATTCTCCTCTGTGCCAAGTGCACTGAAAATTACATAAAATCTCATGCCTTTCTGAAGGACAGCAACCCACACTACTGCAGACATGCTTACTGATATCAACAGGCATCTTCATTTCACTTGTGCCATTTGATATTTATTCCTCTTGCCCTTAGTGAGGCAAAAGAAGGTGAAGGGCAGAGCAGTTGTAGTAGTAAGTATCATGCGTGTGTGACCATCTCCCAGACACCAGTCTTGTGTCTTGGAGAGGTGCCATGTTGGCAGGGTGCACGGGAAGTATTAGCATAGCAAATTGTGTTATGAGCAGCAGAACCACAACAAGGTTCTTCCTGCATCTGATGATAATTGTTTGATTGGGGGGGGAGGGAGGGAAAAAAGAGAGGTCAGGGTGATGCAGATGAAAAGGAAAGGCCCACACTATTGTAAGAACAGTGAAAACAAAATGCCCCTGTGCCAAAGAGCTTCAGTGCATATGACACAGCAGAGCTGAATGAGACATGGGAATATTCCATCGTGCCCCGAAGTCTTGTGGGTAGGAAAGGTGTGGTGATATTCTGTGTTTCCACTGCTAGCTCCTTTTCCTCCTTGCTTCAGAGTAATTTCTCCTGAAATGGCCTCAGAACCAACTCTCTTTGATGTCAGTCTTCATATGAGGGAAAACAAAGATGTTTGAGTTTTAAACTACTTATGTTAGTGTTCTGTTACAAGTCTTTGGGCGTTCCTTGTTTTTTAAGGAGGGTTTTGTGTTATTTTGTTGTTGTTTTGTTTTTTTTTTTCCTCCCTTAATCTTCTGAGTTCCAAGGCCACTTTTAACATTTAACACATACTCAGCAAGGAGAACAACCCAGTGCAGTCACTGTACCAAAGCCAGATCTGGACACAGCATCAGGGAGATCACAGCTACATCCTGGAAGTTATCTGTCCCACAGCCTGTTTTTTGACACAGTGACACAGAAAAGGAGTGTTTGAAGGTGGAAATATCCTGCTTTATGACATGAAGTTTGTGAAGTACAAACTGTACTAGTGCTTCCTATAAATCAAACATTATGCTGGGGAAGTTTAACAGCATCTCAAGATGCAAAAGGGGCAGTGTTTATCCATGCTTAGTATTTTTCCTACTATGTTGCAGGCAAGATTAGAATCCAGAACAATACTATTTCCTAACTTAAATAGCTAAATAGAAATGCAATGTTACTCGTGAATTAACTATACAAATGTGCTCATGCTCTTGGAGAGGCCAGAAAGGCATCTTTGAGACTGGAAGGGCACCACCCATTCAAAGCAAGGTTGACAAGAGCAGGGTGATCAGGGCTGTGTCCACTTGGCTTTTGAGTATCTCTGAGGTGTCCCCTAAGGCATTACAGGGCAGTGTTACAGAGGTAATGTAGACAGAGAGAATAAGGACAAGCAGTTTCAGGTTTGCAGTAACGCTGGTGTGCAAAAGGGAATAATCATTCCTTACAACAGCTTGAGTGACTGTTCTCAGGAATATCCATAAAGGTGAGAAAAGTTCAGAAGTTCTATGTCTAATCTGAAGAAGGCTGCGCATTTGTGATGGAAACATAAGCACACAGCAGAATGCACTGGTAGTATTGTAATGCTTTGAGACTCAAGAGAGCTCTGGCAGGTTGGTGCCTCTTAACCCATCAAAATCTTGCTGAAAGGATGGAAGCTATAGAGCAGGTTAAGAAGAGATTATCTCCAGAGATGAGCTGGGCTCTCAGATGGTCTTCCCTCACCCTGAAGGAATAAAAATTTTAATAGGAACATCTCTAGGGTGTGCAGGAAACAAAGTCAGAGGCAAAGTGTTAGCTATAGGGGATCTGTATCTTTTTCTTTTTTCTTTGTAAATGCATGATAATGTTAAATGTTAAAAGTAAGTGCATGTTTTCTGTGGATGTGCGTAAGGTTACCACTTTTCCTTTGGATTGTAGATAAATTTTCAAAGGAAAAAAAGTGCATAGCTTAGAGAATCTCTTAGGTTCATGCCTCAATAACATGAGGGTTCACAGAGAAGGTAAGAAGTAAAAAAATAGCATCAAAGCCATCTGATTAATTTTTCTGCCTGATCTGATTGGTCAGTGGCTTGTTCTTTCCTCATTTAGTTACAGAGGTTTTTTTTTTTATTACTAGGATTTCTGGCTCATTTCCATGCAGGTTTCCCTACATTGTTATTTGCTCTGCTCCAGAAGCAGCTCTCCTAATGGCAAACAATGTCTTTTACGCTTCTGTTTCTTTAAACTCTGATCCTAGGGCACTAGTTGAGAGGTAGAGGGAACCAAAAGTTCCCTGGATTTCGGAAGGGAGTTCTCACAAGCACACCATGGAATAGCCCACTCTCTGTGGGTCCCTCTGGTGAATGGGAGCCAGCTCTGAGGTAGCTTGTCCAACACTGTCCCAGCTCTAAAAGCATTTTAAAACCCGTCTGGTGTTTCAGTTTTTGTCACGTTGCAGGTGGCACAAGTTGCTCCCCAAACAATGCTCAGCATTGTGAGACTGCTGGGGAGCCCCTCCAGCTGCAGATAAAATGAACTGCATTTCCACTGCTGATTTTTTAATTCCTGTCTCTTTTTATGGTTCAGTCCTCTGCCAGAAGTGCACTGGAACTGGATTAAGCAACACGAAGGACATACTGTCTTGTCCGAAATGCCTCATCTGAAAAAGCATTGTTCATGCTGACAGAGGTATTGCATTGTCTTGTGCCGGTGCTGTGTGCATGTCCCAGGCTGAGCAGTTGGCCTCAGAGCACTGACCACAGGTTCCCAAAGAATTTAGGTGTACCATGGGATGGGAACAGATGCCCTGATAGTTAGCTGTGGTGAATTGAAGTGGGGGAATCTGGGCCAGTGTGAGCATCAGCTCTGTTCCTCAGGCTTGAAGGAAGCAGAGTGAGCTCTTTGCACAGGTTGTAGGCAGAACAGTGTGTTTTGTTACAGTACAGGCATCCTCACTCTCCAGGACGTTGTGACCACTCTGCAGAGGGAGGTGAGCAGCAGAGAAGTTCCCCCGCAGAAGAGCTTTCTACCAACACAGCTGCTTGCTGGGAACCTACTGCCACAGGCATGCTCGGTGTAAGGATGGGGTTTAAAGGCCTGGCAGCTGTTGAGAAAGGGTTGCATTATACCTTGCTCTCATGTCCAAATGAGATCCACTTCTCAGTAGCTAAAAGACCTGTCTGTGCCTGCTAGCTCAGTACGAGACCTTGAGGCTCCAACTCTCTGCATCCCTCCAGAGCTCATCCTGAAACTGCTCTGTTTTGCGTTTGATTCATTTTTTTATTTAGAGTTGAGATTTTTCTTATGTAATATACAGCTAAAAGTGATCTTAAAGTACTTGGACTTAATTGTGTTTTTGTTGCCCACCCCCATGCTTTTATGTTTGAAGGCTCCATTAGTGTTCGTAACAAAGAGAGAGTAACACAGATGGTAAACATTTTTACCCCAGAACACCAGCAGTGAACACCATATCTCTGATTTAGGAGTGTCGGTGCTGTGCTTGCTCAGCTGTACATAATCACTCTCATTTCCTTCCCTTGGGTTTCTGGCCAGCAAGGGAGCTGTACTGGCAAGCTTAGAGATGTCTCCCTGGCATCTCTGAGCTATGGCTCGGTGCTCATGTGTAGTACTTCACAGAGCAAGAAGCTCCACACTGGAGCTGATGTCAGCTTTCTCTTAGTGCTGTTGTTTTAAGAATTCACTAAATATACTAAAAACAGAAACTCTTTTGGATGAGGACAGTATCTTCCTTAGCTGCTAGGCAGCCACAGCAGTTACTGTGTTTGTGAATGCCTCCTTGGTACAAAAGACAGTGGTAGATCCCATGGCAGGAGCTTGTGTGCATTTGGTACAAGACAGTAAATGTTTTTAATGTTTGTATTTTCTTTCAGGGAATGCTGATAGCAAGATGAATAAGTGTAGTTGGCTCTGTGTAGCAGTTCAAATAAAAGTGTAAAAAATTCAGTTTGTTGGAATATTTACCAAGCTGACTAGCTGTGAGATTTTTGTTTTATCTTTCTTTTTTACTTGTCTTTTTACAAACAAAATAGTGAACTTAGGCTCTGTCTATCAAAATGCAAGTGGCTTTTCTTTTGTACTCAGATGAGAGAGATAATCCCTAACAAAAATTTCACATTAGCATTCTGCTTGTAAAACAGAGCAGTGTCCTTTGGGCCAAAGAAGTTTCCTATAAACAAGCATGCACTGCAGCGTGTGCAGCGGTGGCCCATTTTGGTGACTTGTTTACTGCTCTGGCTTTCATATCCAAATTCTTAGCTATGGACAAAGCATTCAGATAGTTTTCTTTTTGTTGAAAGAAGATGAAAATTGTCTGAAATTGGAGCCAAGTTCGCATTCTCTGGAATACAGTTTCAGCCTTTGGAAGGACCATCTAATGCAGAGTAACTGAAAACTCTACCCAGGTTTGTTTGAACAATCTAAGCTTAAAGAGGAGACAGCAAAACAAATACTTTTTAATTCTTGTGCTTTTTATATTTACACTGGCGGTGGTGTCTTCCTCAGATAAAACGTTTTGATATTAAGCAGTTCCTCTAATTTTACTGTGCTCTGTTTCTTTTTATGGTAACACACACTGTGCAGGAAGGTCATTATACGGGAGAAAAAAGCTGTCAGCATAAAAGAGAAAGTTAACATTGCACATGTTGTCTTTGTTTATGGGGTTCCTGGAATGTGTTGAGAACCAAGCCAAATGATAGCTTAAACTGTTCTTTTTAATATTCTGGGCAGCTTCTTCACAGGTTCAGCAGTGGTGGGTGCTTCACCTTGCAAGTACAGGTTGCAAACTTACCTGTGAAAGCATCTGGAATATTCCCTTTGTATGTTACTAGCATTTACTTTAAAGATGATTTATATTTCCTGTGCCGTTTGGGGAACTGTGACTGTTGTGACATTCAGTTAATGACAAAACATGTATTGGTAGCACACTCAAAGCCAGCTTAGGCTAGTGCTGGTCTCAGTGTTGCCTGATGAGTGTACATCACAGGGAGCCTTGCAAACTGCACTGGTGATTGTCTCATTTAGTATTGCATTAACATCTGTGTTACAAATGGCTATTCATCAGCTGGCATTTTTGCTTGAGTTCCAGAAGCAAGATGAAAGCAAATGCAGCTACTTTTCATTTATGGAGTTCCATCCCCAGACAACTTACATGTCTAAGGTTAAAGCTCGGCAAGGGTATTCAAACCATGAATCATTATTAGCTTACGTAAGCAGCAGTAAATTCTTTAATTTTGTCCTCTATTTAAAGAAGAGTAAAACTTTGTCTTCTGTAAGCCAAAACTACCACCTTCAGTTTATAGACAAAATGAAATACCCCCCTAGCTGATGTAGGGATGACCAGGTGTTCTCAGGGATTCATACTGAACCTGTGCAGGAGTGGGGAGGGAGTCCTGATGGCTTGGGATATAAGGGATAAAATCAACAATTAAAGGATAATAGTGAGTTGGGAAGGAAAGGGAAGATGACTAGCCAGGAAGGATTAGCCCGAGTCAGGAACAAATTTCCTGAAAATAGCCAAGCAAGTGCTTAAATGGAGGTGGGCTTTTCTCTTATGGAGTGATTTTGGAAGTGTGTGAGCTGATGAGAGGGTCTGAGAGGTCATTGCAGAAGGAACTCATTGGGGAATGGATATATGCTGCCTTGTAGGAAGAAAGCACTGTGCTGTTGAAAGACAGCACGATTTCCACTCCTCTCTATGAGAGGCAGTGTACTTCATACCATGAGTAAGGTTAGCATGCTAGCTCACAAACTATCTTCCACTGGGGAAAATACAGTGTTTGAAGAGCTAATCTGTTGTATTTTCAGTGCGGATCTCTTTTATAATCTCAATGTGCAATAATAGCAAGACTTGCTAAAGGGAAAAGAACTGTCTGGTGTAAACCAGAGAGGCAAGTTCCACAGAGAAAACCAGCATCTTGGTTGGCCAGCTACCACCTGAAGATTAGACCAACCCTAAGCTCTTCTTTCTGTTCTCTTCTGCAGGCTTAATAGGAGCAGGGGATAAAGTTTTGTCTGAGGCCTTTTTGTCAGTTTCAATCCTTGTACTTTGACCTCAAGCAGCTGGAAGCAGTGCAAGAGACAGATTAGGCATGAGTGTGAGTGAAGAGAGGGGCTTGTTGTTTCTGCTCAGAAGAGGTGGTGCAGCATCATCTCATGAAATGGCCTGGCATTAACAGATACAGCCACTACTTGTGTTCAGGTATTACAGCTGCTTGTGTTTATTTTAATCAAGATATTCTGGGGTCAGTTTTGTTAGCTCAAGTGTATGCACATCTGCCTTATGAATCAAAATGAGGATTTGGTTTTCTTGTTTTCAGTGTGTTTCATTATGCTTTACAAGCCAAGCTGTTATCTTTTTTGCTGAATTCACCTGAGAGATGTATGGGAAATGGACACCTCAAATGCTAATTGGTTGTTTCTATATGCACCACAACACCTATGTTATTTCTTTGGTGGTTAACAATCTTTAGGCAGTGGTTTTGTTCAGAAGCAATTACATTAGTCTTCAATAAAGCTGAAATTGTATTATTTTTGTCAAAACATTTAACACTTCTCCCACCCAAAGGAAGAAACCAGAGTTTATTTGGATGTCAGTGGTTTTAACATACTGCAAACTTCTGGCCTCAATCTAAATAAAATGACTGAGACCTCTAAATACCAAGTATATAAAATTCCAGTGTGTTTTATTGGACAAGGAAACATTATGTTAAAAAAGCACAGTATTTTGAATGGTTTCCAAAATAGATTGTTATATTCAAAGCTGTGAAATGTAATTGTTTCTACATCCTGACAGAGCTGCAAGATCTGGAGTGGCTTAAGAAGTGAAAACTGAAGGCCAGATTTTCGGAGGCGACTTAGTCCCACTAAAGTCAGTACAAGTTAGGCAGTGAAAGCCTTAGAAATTTGGCTTTGAGCCTGTAGTTTTTGTTGCTGTTAATACTTGGGACATTTTCTTTATGCCAGCCCTTCAGTTCAACTCAAGGAACAGGAGAGGGATTTCCTGTGTCGGTCAGCAACGTGCTGTTTAGCACTGGAACTGGCCCCACGAGCAGGGCTGGGCAGTGCTGCTCTGGGACTTGCTCTACCTTAATATTGCTCCTTGAGGAGTCAAAGTTTAATTACCAATATGACATTTGACTTCGTTCTTAACTCCAAATAAGTTCTGAATTAAGGAGGACGCCAAAGAACAATTTCCCCTCCCCTCTCCCCACTCTTTCTCCCCTCCTAGGTTTTAGTGTTCCTCCCAAGACTTGTTTTGAGAAAAGAACATACAGTGCAGCAACGTGGGCATCGTTGAACAGAACTGATTGTGTAGCCGTAGCTTTATTTTGTGGCTAATAACACTATGCCTTTTTTAAAGGGAGGAGCAGCCTTAGAAAGTCAGACTGGAAAATAGCTAAAAATTATATATTTTTACCCCATCAAATTATAAAACTGTACTGTGCTAGCTGAAAGCACATAATGAGTAGGAAGTGAGCTCTAATCTATTTGGCTCTCTCTGAGCCTTCATATTTCTATTTATCTCAGTAGGAGATTTTAATATTCTACTGATGCTATTTTATATTTTGCTGACTTTCAGGTTGAGATATTGGCTCCTAAAATCACGTTGACTGCCTAAATGCAAAATCAGGCTTTATGAGAATTAATAGAATCATGCTATTATGAATCTTGAAGATGGTACTAGCTGATATAAGTGGTCTCTGAAAATGATTTAATGAGCTGGTTTTTCTATTTCAGAGCTCCTTTTTCCATACACTTGAAAGTGTTTTGCAGAAGTATATGTATGTTAAGGCCCAGATTCTGCTTACATTACTAGGAGAGTAATTCATATGGCCAACAAAGCTAAAAGTGTGAATAAAACTTCAGTAACTACTGTATTAAGTGTCCAGTCCCCAGTTTACCCTCTGATTTTCACAGAATACTCACCTCCTTCACAGTGCAGCTCCAGACTGTGGTTACTAAGTGTACCTTGGCTTTGCAGACAGTTCAGCAAGCATTGCAGAGAAGCTGGAGGGATGAGCAAAACTTGGTTTAAAGTTTAGACGCCTGAGGACACATACAACTGTTATATCGAAGATGCACAGAATGTGTGCTGGTGAAGAATGCAGTATTGTGAGCTTAGTGAATCGCTCTTCCTCTTGATGGCTGTTCCAACACATGGCTGGAAAAGTAGCAAAAGGGCAAACTGCTGAAAAATCGTTAGATACAAAGAGTCATGGGGAAGGGAGAGCCTGCAACCATCTCCTTCTCCCCTCGACTCGCAGTCTTACTAAATTTTGAAGTGAAACAATTTGATAGAGTAATTCTCCTGCCTGAGGTTGCTCAAGGTAGACCATCAATTTCTCCAAATAACTTCGTAGGCCTTTTTCAAGATTTGAAAATGGAACCACTGAAGCTGTCCATTCAGAAGAGTGGTTTCAGGCTACTGGTTAAACCTTGTTGCCCTTAGTAAGGAGTGTGCTAAAGTAAGCTGTTTAGTTCAGCCTCTCATTATCTTTGAAAGCACTTAAAAAGTGACTTAAAGAGCACTGAAAATACTGACATCGTTTTATAAGCAGACCTGTATAGACATTTCAGTTTTGATCCATCATCATAAAAATTTAATTGAAGATAGCTATAGTTTTTGCTCTATACTCAGAACCAGTTTGAGTGAGCTCAGTGTGTCAGAGGAAACCAGGACACACTCATCTGTTTATCTACTGTGTTTCTCATTAATTTGTATTGGATTAAGGATCCATAATTGACCAAATCATGAGTGATCAAAAAATCCTCTTCCAAGAGAGCATTTATAATGCTTAAGTTTCAGAGTTGTCTCTGTACTATTGTTTAACAGCCTATAAAATCCTCATCAAGTTATGAACTTACCCTCTGCTTTTCCCCAACAGAGATAATCCTTCTTCAGGTTCTCCAGAAGTTCAGTGATAGTCACTGGTAGAAATTTCACAGGTATAATTTACCCAGCTTCTTGACACTTCTTCCTTATGGTAGAGGCCATAAGATGACTAGAGGCATTTTTAATGCGCTTTAGCATGACTGCAGGTGTTTTTAATGCTCTCCAATGGCAAGAAAAATCATTAAAGAACTAATTCATTGTTCTTCAAAAGTCATTACCTTGGAATTGAGCGAGTGTAAAAAATTCCAACTTATCCTGTTGACTAAGCCACTGTGTGAGTGTCTTGCTGTCTAGTATAAATCCAGTTTTGTGTATAATACAGATAATTTAAGACTAGTTTGCGAGACCGTACAGGGGACATTTAGAATACTTCAATACCAAGAGAGCATTTTCTTGGAGGCTGGCTGTACTGTTTGTGTGAGGAGAACATTGATTAAAAACAAAACAAAACAAAAACCAAACCTTGTTATACATGTTTTAGAAAGTGCTCATAGGTGTTACCGTATCTGTGGAACGTGAAAAGCAAGAATATGATTCACATGAGAAATGCATTGTGTTTTGGGGGCTGGACTAGATGATCTCAAGAGGTCCCTTCCAACCCCTACAATTCTGTCATTCTGTGATTCTTCCGTGGCAGTCAGATGAACAAGTATTTTAGAGATGGGGAAGAAAATGATTCAGAATGCTTAGTGCTTGATTATCATTTATGCACGTGCCTGGTTGCACCTGAAATAGAAGGCAGAACAAATGGAGAAATTGAGCCTACTTGGTGCTGAGTCTTATTTCACACACATAAAGACTGGATCTCCTCCTTAGATTAAAAAAAAAAAAAAAAAAGGAACTTTGAGTCATATTTCTGTATTTCTGTGAATGGATTTTCAGAAGTGATCTGTCACTTCTTCCATCTTTCAGGAAATAGGATATTGATAGTTTAGATTTCTCCACTGTCTCCAACTTGGAGTAAATTATTTCTCTCAGTTGAGAATTATCAGGATATTTTTTTGATTTGGATTTGTCTGTTGCTTGCTGGTGACGTCTTTACTATGCAGGCATGCACACTGACCCAGTGGGAGTTTCAGTTCGCTTCTGATTATTTCCCAGGCTTTCAACCGAGGATTTCTCAGGCTCAGATGGTTTGTAGTGAACATTTCAGAGCAGTTCCCTTCTATACTGCACATCAGTGACAGATTTTCAAAGATGCAAGTGCAATTTAATGTGGGTATAAGTGTGAGGGACTAACTTCGGTAAGCACTTTCCAGAATCATGAAGGTATGTCAGGTGTGTGGGTAAATGCCATATACCTTAGGTTCATGAGTAGGCACTTGAAAGTGAAAAAAGAAATCCCATAATTATGTGCGCTTTAGATATTGCACATATACTGTGTTACAGTACAAGCTGGGAGTTGAACAGATAGAGCACAGCCCTGCCTAAAAAGACCTGGGGTTATTGGTGGATGGCAAGCTGGACATGAGCTAGCAGTGTGCCCTCACAGCCCAGAAAGCCATCTGTATCCTGGGCTGCATCAAAAGCAGCGTGGCCAGCAGGGCGAGGGAGGTGATCCTGCCCCTCTGCTCTGTGCTGGTGAGGCCTCACCTGGAGTACCGCATCCACGTGTGGAGTCCTCAGTACAGGAGAGACATAGACCTGCTGAAGCGCATCCAGAGGAGGGGCACATAAGCTATCCAAAGGATGGCACACCTCTGCTGTGAGGATAGGCTTGAGAGAACTGGGGCTGTTCAGCCTGAAGAAGAGTAGGCTCTGAGGTGACCTGAGAAGGGCCTTTCATTATATAAAGTGTTTTTTTTTACAGTGAGTGTGGTGAGGCACTAAAACAGGTTGCCCAGAGAGAGGTAGTGGAAGCTTCCTCTCTGGAGACACTCAAGGTCTGACTGGAGAAGGCTTTGAGCAACCTAATCTAGCTGTGGGCATCCCTGATCATTGGGAGCTGGGGGGAGCTGGACTAGATGACCTTCCATCTCAGACAGTTCTATGATTCTGTTGTTCAGTCTCCACAACTCAAAATACATATATTCGAAAAGGCACTGTTTTAAAAACTTCCTGACGATCCTGGTGATGCTGTAGGAAAAAAAAAAAAAAAAAGAGTTCTTTCAACAACAGAGAGGGGGAGAGAGAGAGAGATGAATTCTTTAATCAGATAGAACAAAGAAAACCTGTGCGTACCAGTCAGTAACTGGGCTAGTGGAGAGAATTTACCTTTTTTTAATTAAAAAATGAATAATTAAATCTTGCTGTAAGCCTGCTTGTTTCAAATGATCTGGTGGCATCATTACTTATTAATTGATGCTATTTTTCGATACGTGAGGAACTTATTTATTGTATTTATGTAATACTGCCTGATGAATCATGTGGCTGCTTACAGTGCAGCGATATTGCAGTAGTTTTAGTTATAAATACTTTTAATATTCCCTTTGGTGATGGATGGATTGTTCCTCTTGCTGAAGGCGATGGCTTACCCAAGTCTTTTCAGAGAACAATTTGAGTGTCAGTTTCACAAGTGAAAAAAATCCTGAAAGGAAAAGGAAGCAATTCATTCACAACGGGACATGGTGCAGAGGAGGATAACCTGCCTTCAAAGATTTTTGTTTCGAGTATTATAATGTTTAATAAATAGTTTACTTCAAAGGCCTTTGCTGAAAAAAAAAAAAGAAAAAATAAGCAGCTTTCCTGCTATTCTTGTTCACTGGTCCAGTGTTGCTATAAGTAGCTCATATCCTGTCCTCTGTGGTCTCAGGTGGTTAGCTTTTGTTTTTGAAACCGAAGCTTCTACCAAAAAGAGCTGTGCCACTAGTTAAATTATTGGGTAGCTGACAATATGTCTCACAAATCAGTGAAGCTCATTGTGGAACTTTGGAGGTTGCCTTTTGCAGTGGGAGGAGGGATGTGTGTATTATTTTGGGTGATGAGCAAAAGCAACATGTCAGATCATCTAAAAATAGAAGTTGCTAAGAAAGGAGTCTTAAAGTAAATTCTTCCCCCAGCATGCTCTTTTTTCAGGCATTGTTAAAGTTTCGTAGAGTACCAGATATACTGGGAGGCTGTTTAATCTGTCTGCAGTGTCATGACTGTTTGAAGTTCTTCTGACCTGTTCTGTATTCATTTATATATTTCTTGATTGTTTTGTTTCTGCTAAATAAATGTTGTGCTCAAAATTTGTGTTCCATTGAGTAAAGAAATGAGTCAAAGCTTAAAGGAGAAGGCTTGGGTGTCTCCCAAATAACTACATGTTAGTTTTTCTAGTCCTGGGCATATGAACTAAGCTACCATTTTGTTTTCTTCCATTGCTTTTAATTCCTAGTTATTTAAAAACATTTGAGAGAGTAATGTGGTGTTGTTACCATCCTTCTAATCTCCATGTTTGTCTCCTGCACTGTGGGCCCTCGTCCCTGTGTGCATGGTCTGAATCTGAAAACAAAAGCATTCAACATCTGTGGTAGTGGTCTTGAAATGGAATCACAAAGGTCCAGTCTTCAATTTGTAGTCCATTGTTGCCAAAAACTATAAATACTAAGACTTTAGGAGAGAGTTGAGCCCTAAAAGAAAGGAGACTGCTGGAACTACCTGCACTTCACTTGTGCTCTTAGGTGACTGAATGTGGACTGCTTTTAACAGGGATTTGGTCCACTCCTTACTCTTTCCTGAAATCATTGGCTTTTAAGATCTGGAACATAACCTCTGGAGCAGTTTTCTCTGATTGGAGATTTATTTGGTTGAATCTGAGGACTGCAGACCCTCTTTATATGTTCACATCGAAGTCAGAAATTTCAATGAGTTTTCACAAGTGGATATCTCATGGATAACATGCAAGTGCTCAGTGGAAAAAAGAAATAAATACTGTGTACTTAGGAATGTATCTCTTCCTGTATCCTACACTTGCTTTACAGTTAAATGGCAGGTAGGAATGAAAGGAGCTTGATAATGCCTCCCCAAAATGATATCCAAAATGCAGCTGCCAGTAAAATGGCAAGAGAAACCTCATTACGCATGTGGACAAAGAGGAATGAGGAAGGTGTTCGGAGGTGTTCCAAAGACACATCTCCTGGCCCTGATTTCAGTATCTTCCTTAGGAAATATCCTGTATTTACAGATAACTGTGAGCCAACAAAACGAGAGTTTTTTTTTTCACATGTAATTTTGAGGAAGATGTATTTGTCACTGAAGATTAATGGGATGAGGAGAAGACTAAGTAAAAGGACAAGCTTATTTGTGGAAGCAAAACCTTATAATCCTCTTCAAAGAGGGCATCAGATGGGCAAAATAGCATCCTTCTCTGAAGAAGAACAAAGTGTGTAAGACTGAGCTGTCTCAAGTCATTTTTTCTATTTTGTCATTTATCTGCAATAACATTCTTGGTTACTCTGGGAGGAAGAAAGCTGTTTCTCAAAATGGCCCGCATGCAGAAAAGTAGAGGTAATTCTGAGAAAATTTTAGATCTTCACCAGTGGTTTCTGGATCTTCATCACTGACCATGCATTTCATCATGGCTGTGATATACTTAGTTCCTAGAACACATCAAGGAAGACGTTACCTCAAATCTGCTCATGTTCATCTTACAGGTAATGAATAATTATTAGAAATTGATCAGTGCTGTAATGGTAATTAGGAAATGGAGTGAAATAACTTGAAATTAAAATGTGTAAGCTTGCCTGCTTGGAATTCCACGTTGAGCAGTGAGTTCATGGTGTGTTGCTCAAAATGGGAAGAGTTGAACTCTGGTCACTTGTGTGTTTATGCTACAGCACCATTCAAATCTCTGCACTTCAAGCAGTTGTTTGAAGAGAGAGGAGATAAAGATGTTGACCAGGATTGCTGCAAAGCTAGTGAAAAGTTATGTCTCATTCTAACTGTGTCCCCTTTCAGTCCTGTAATCCTTCATTATGTGTGTGCATGCTCACATTCTTCCAAGCCCCTGCTCCATTCCTACAGACTCTTCTTCACTCAAAGACCATGCAGAAGTTCTTGGTGTATACTTTGTGAGTGAGTCTGAACAGTGTCTTTTCTACATTTCCTGGTCCAGAAGTATCTACATTTAGATGGACTTACTATAGAATATTCAGAAGCTATTTGGTATGTTTTGTCTTAAGGAAACTCAGCTGTCACAAAGGACAGCCATGAAACTTCCTTTTAACTATCCACCAGCAAATTTACAGAAGTGACTTGCCTCATTTTCATGTTTTCACAGAAGGGCTTTTTGTGAAGAGGTTTTTCTCATTATCCCACTCTGATAAATATCCATAGCTGTCCTTCCTTTTACAGGAGTGTGCGGTTCTTCCTCTTTTGCTAGTGTTTCCTGAGCCAGGGGCTCTATTTCCAGAATTGAAACTGGTACCTGTCACAAATTGCACAACACAGTCTGGGATCACTGCATCAGTAGAGAGAATTAGGTACTTCTGGCGTGATTCTCTTGTATGAGCTTTTCAGCTTTGAGTGTCCAGGGCTGTAAGTGCCCTTGTTCAAACATCACTGTCTAACTACCATGCATGAACTGATCTCAAGGCATCCGTAGAAGGTTGGACTAGATGACCTTAGAGGTCTTTTCCAGCCTTAATGATTCTGTGATTCTACAGTAGGGAGCTGATGGCTATAACACAGGTGCTACGAGTGTAGTTTTTGAAGCAGAATACAGAAGCCAGACAGGACACTTTCAAACCAAGGCAACAATAGTACCTGAACGTCAGCCCTAAAGCTCAATGGGTTGTTACAGGAAATTTCTGTTGGAGCCTCAAATTTATTGAGAACGTTACAGAGTTTCTCTTTAACAACTGACATGCTGCCTAATAACTAAGCCAAAGAACAGAACTTCCTCAGGGATGCCGTTAAAAATGGATGAGAACAAGAGAAACTGCTGTTTTATTCTTTGTTTCATGTTGCTGATCACAATTAAAACAAACAAACAAACAAACATTTTTCTTTGTAACTCTCCTAAAAACATTCTTGTACAGAGAAGAACTTAGAGATATAAAAGAAAATGTTTTTAAACCCCCAAAACAGAGCTTTGTCATCTTATATGTATATCTAGTTATATAAACACATATGCCCAAATTTAATTATGTATATGTTTGTATGCATAGAGTAGATTTTATAGGCATATATTTTATACACATACTCCATCTAAAGTCTGAACTTCGATGATGAAAATAAAGCAGTGTAATGTAAAAATAATTGAATCATTTGATGATTTCACTTTTTGTGCTCGTGTAGTAAGATGCTCTATGTGACGAGGAAGTTTTGTGTCTGTAATTTTGTTGGTGTGGGTGTTAAAGAAAATAGTGGGATTACAGAACCAGCTGGTAACTGGTATTTCACTTGACATTTTAGGAAACTTTAGGAAAATGAAGCTGAGAGGAATAGAAACAAAAGGAAGGAACAACAAAGAAAATAAAAAGTATGTGTTGGTGGTTGCTGTTGACTGCTACACGTTAAATTGCCTCACTGCCCCACTGGCAAACCTTCAGTTTTGTGGACTCCAGCAGTTATAGTAGCTCTTCCGCACTGAGCATATGTTGTATTGATTGCTGTCTGTCATTATGAGCACTTGAAATGTAAATTATGGAAGCTTCTGTTCTGCTTCTGGTTTAATACTTCAGGGGAAATAATTTTATGTGTATATTGTTAACTATCTTTGGTTTGGTTTTCTGTTTTCAGTTTTAGAATTTCTGTGAAACTAGAATAGCGTTCACACTAGCAATTCACATTTTTGGGAGAACAGTGGTAGATTACAGTTGATGTGAGAGTGTTTTATGAAACGGGTAATTGGGAGGAAAGATGGATGAAGCATGCTGCTTGTATTTCGTTTGCAAGCAGGCATCAAAACACTGATAGAAGTTATATGGGACCAGAATAGAATTGTTTTCAATTCATATGAATTCACACTTCTTCTCAGGAAAGCCAACTTCAGTCTCATAATACATGAATAAAAAGCATGCGAGTTTGTAGTTGATTTCTGAACAATACAAACTGTAAAGACTTTATATTTAAAATTGCTATGCATTCTCTGACACTTAATAGAAAAAAAATGTACCAGTGTTATTCTAAAGCATCCTGGTCTTGCTCTCTCGGTTCTTACTCAGTATTTTAATATTGCATTGATAGTCAAATATAAGACCAAGTATTCAATGAAACATACTTCAGTCTACTTCCCATGTATTTGCTATGAAGTGAATGCAGGGTCACTCGCCACATGTAAAGTGTGAGAACTCCCATTGGTGCAGTGTGACTTCAGAAATAATTACTGTGAAAAAAAAATAAGGACTTCCTTAAAAAGACTGAAAAGCTGAAGAAATCCTTTTGAAATGGACAGAGAAGATGTATGAGATATCTGGTGAGACACTGAAATGGGTTGCCCAGTGAGGTTGTGAATGCCCCCATCCCTAGAAGAGTTCAAGGCCAGACTGGATGGGGCTTTGAGCAACCTGGTCTAGAGGGAGGTGTCCCTGTTTAGAGCAGGAGAGTTGGAACTAGAAGATTGTAAAGGTCCCTTCCAATCCAAACCATTCTATGATTCTGGTTTTTTTGTGTTTATGTATTATAACTTAAAATGATTCTTTGCTTGTATTAACCGATGTTGCATTAGTTCATTATTTCTTAATGAAAAAAAAAAGTATCTTGGGATATCTTCTCAAGAATTACAGCTTTTCTTGTTCTGTTTTGCACAGAGCAAATTGAAATTCATGCAGTGTGCCTTCACAACGCAGAGTTTTCTTTCACACGATGCTCATCAAGATGATTTTAACATTAGTTTGCATTTGTGTCATCAATTCAGAGATTACTTGGGAGTTCAAACAGTAATGTTTTTTAAAAAATGCTGCATATCTCTGATATTTCTGTCCGGGGTTTTCTTTTTTTTTTTTTCCGTCTGATGTCTTGTGTGTTATAACCTTGTCAGAGGATAATGATATTCAGTGCAATGGTTCTGCCTGGTAGTTTTTGAGATAGCTACCTTATACTGGTGCTGACTGTAAAATTCAGACTCTCCTTATATGAAACCTAAAAGAAGATCTGAAAAGACACGAACAAAACTAGGTCTTCACTTTAGTTACAATTCTGTCATAGAGCAGAAAACTCCTGATTTCTGGGTATTGATTGTGTTCATTTACCACAGCAAAGTGCATTCATTGATAACTACCTGCTGGTATTGAATCAATCTTACATGAAGCCTGGGGCATTATTGTCAGGTAGGGTAAATAACATTGATTCTATTTTAAAATGAATACAGCGTAGCTGAAATTAATTTGGTTCTATGAAGTCATTTAATTATGTTCTATTGACAGTATAAACAGTGAAAGTCACGTAACAATATGATATCATGAGACAAGTTACATCTGCAAGCTTTAGCAAGGTTATCTCTCCATAGTGGCAGTAAATTCATTTTGGCTTTGTTTTGCATTAAAGGAGGAAGAGAAATTCGATGGCTGTAATTGGTCTTCACGTACCATCCCAATTGGTCCCAAATCCTTCGCTAGTCTGTAAGTGGGACTGAAACTGTTGACTGTACTAACTGCAGCAAACCAGTGCCAAATTTTGAGGCTTCAAGTATTATTCTGACCAGTATGCTCTGCTGTCAAAACTCCTTGCCTTCCAAAATAAGCAAATAACTAGGAATGGGAAAAGGGAGTAGTTTTGATTATACCTTTATGGTTGATGTCCTTCAAACTATTTGCTCTATGAAAGAATAGAAAGGAATGGCAAATGTGAAACAACTTCTGCAGAAGTGAGTACACCATGGAGCTAGCCTCACAGTTATCACTGTGTGTGTTCCCATTATGTTAGTGAACTGTATTATGGTAAAGTTGTTAAACAGAAGCAACCAAAGCAATGAAACTGCAAAACACAGACCCTTTCTGGATTAAGGCAGCCACACAACTGAAGCTTAATCACTGATCATGCGCACCAAACATGATCTTCATAGGCTATACAATTAATCATTGGTCTTAGTATATGAGAAAATAAATTATCACATACCATATGTAAAGGGAAGGTGACATGAGAATTATGTCAGCCTCGTGTGACTCTCATTTTAAATACTTAACACCAAATAATTTTCAGCCCAATTTTGGCCGTTTAAATAGTTGTCTACAATCCCACATTTTTGGATACGGTAGTGAGGTAAGTAAAAAGCTTGGAAGAATAAAAAGAACTGCCTATATTTGAAAAGGAGGCAGGGTTGATATAATTTTACCTTGAAGGAAATTTGCCTATGGAAAGAAATCCCAAGAGAAATTAAGATAGGTGGATAATTATCACTACTCAGTTTGATATAAATTGATATGAACAGTGGTATGATTATACACATTCCTTTTTGACCACAGTAGTTCAGTGTCATGCATTAAGATGTCTTTAGGCATCAAATTTACAGGTCCAGATGCTCTCAAGCACCCATTTTGGTGTGTACTGCAAGATTCAGTTGTAATTTAGATGTCTCAGTCAAAGAAAATGGTCTAGGAAGCTTAAGAACGAGTACCTCCTAAGTGTCTTCAGGACAACTGAAATAAAACAGATTTCAGAGCTATCTATCTTAAGGTACACTCATCTTCTCAGCAACCCTGATATCATATCTTCACTTGTACTCGTTGTGCTGCTGAAACAAAGCACTCAGACTCATCTCACGTCTCCTGAGTGAACAGTCTTCAGAAGACATCTGGTGTGTGTGAACAGCACTGATTTCAGCCCAAAGCCTCACTGCTGTGGTCATCATCATTAATCAAAACCACAGCCACAGACAGGCACACTTTATGCAACTCCCCTCACGTGAGAGCACTTGCTTAGGAAGCTGGAGGTAGAGGTTACATACCAACATCCACATGGTGGGATTGCAGTCTGCTGTAGTCCCTGCAGTACATAGATATTGCCAAGTGTTGGGGTCCTTTCATTGTATTTACCCTACTTGTTCCTGTGTCTTACAGTTTTAGTTACCTACAGGTGAAAGTCCTTCAGCACACACAGCAGGGTTGCCTTGTTGGCCAAATTCAAGACATTTTGGGTACATTTAAGTTAAAAAAAAAAAAGATAAAAAAAAAAGGTTGCGATTTTTTTTACTTTTTGAAATTTTATTTGTAATCGGTGTTATAAGACTGATCTATTCAACTTTATTCTTATCCTGCAGTGAAACATTTTCAGTTCCATTTCTTTGCACATTTGAAATCTGTGGACCAACTGGGGAGCCTTAAAGCATCAGGATAACCTGCAGGCCTTGTTCTACCATTATACTGAGTAGTGAGAATATTGTGTTGGATAAAATCAGTGCTAGTTATTTTCAGTCTTACAACCCCTTCCCGCTTTTCATCCTCATTTTACCCTGCCCAGCAATGCTCAGGAATTTGTGTTTCTCAGCAGTGTTCTGTGTTGTTTCTAGTTGCTTTTTGTATTTCCAAACCAGGTTTAAGCAAATACGGATATACGGGCTTAGATTGTTCTTTACGCCAAGGGTGATTAACCGGTATGTTGAAAATAGATATGTAATTATTGATGTGGCATCCTACCATGTTATTTCAGTTGATTGTTTTTTACCTTATGGCCACTGAATATCTGCTAGTGTATAGAGTACAGCTTCTTGTGGGATAGAGAAATTGACTGTACTGTTAATAGTAGACTTGCGTGCGAGTTCAGGTTTTCTTTTGAATAGTGGTTTTCTTGTTTTGTTTGTATTTGAAGCTAAGATCTGCAATTAAAGCAGCACAGCTAAGTTCTCAGGTGGTCAAAAGAAATGTGCTACAAGTTGCAGTTCACTTTTTAAACCAACAGAGGCATTTGCCTGGTGAGCCTGAAAAAATAGCTCTTAGGCCTAAACTAGTAGTAGTTATGAGTGTAACAAGCCTACTGTAGGTTGTCTGATCAATCTGTTAGATTACGTACAGAAACATACTGGTATGAAAAATAAATGTAGTTTATATAATAAGATAAAACAGATGTATAAAATGCACTTCCACATCATAAAATTGCAATTCGAGCTCAGGAAGGTGGTAAAGTCACTGTCCCTCAAAGTTTTCAAGAACTGTGTGCATGTGGCTCTGAATAACACAGTTAGTGGACCTAAGGGGGATGGGTTGATGTTTGAACTAGGTGGCCTTCATGATCTTTACCAACCTCAAGGATTCTATGATTCTTAAGATATTTGGCATGGCATAAAACATTACTGTGAAGGATAGGACTGATAAATATTTATTCAGAGCTTTTGTCTGCAAGTTTAAATTGAATTTAAATAAATTCTTCTAGCTTTTCTTCACTATATTCATTACGATTGTCTGAAACAGTTTCACACCATTCTTTCTGTAATTGTTGTATGAAAAATCAAGAGCAGAGAAGAAAATACTGAGATCAATATACACCACACTCTGAATTCCTTATTTGCAGAACCTTAGTTTGAAAATAAATAAATAAATGCTGAGTCATTTTAACCAACAACAGCAAAATATTGCCCCAAGGACAGAGGTTAACTCAACTGAGAAATAATGACCAAAGCTCACGCTTTAATAACTTTTAGGGGCCTAAGGGTAATTTAGCCCCTGAGAAAACTCTGTAATGTAATGTGAAATGCTTGGCAGAAAGTGCAGTAGTTTAGAGGCAGGCTCAGTGGGTCAATAAGAACCAAAAAGTCTCTTGTGCAAAGACATTTACATTTTTAACTTTTTCTTATCTCCTCCAAATATACGATGTTCTGAGTAGAATTGAAAAAACACTCAGAAATTTGCTGTGTGAAGTACATTAAAGTTCATTTCAAGTTTATGTCCAAGAATACAGGAAGTTGTGTGGAAGTATTCTCTAAAAGTGAATCACTGAGAAGTTAAAGGTGGAGATTTCCAAATGCATGAAAAGAGATTTGAGTGGATAAAATGCTGCATATCCATCTCTTTTAGTCTTAAAACTGCTTCACCTGAAGTTCCCTAATGCTTTCAGTGAGAGTTGTTAAAGCGGGGTGTTCTTGTCTGATTTCTATTTGGGTGATCGGTCTTTTCCAACCTGAGCAATCCTGTGATTGCATTCTTCTGTTATGTCAACTGTAATTGGATATGGTAACATTCCTTACTTCATTCCCAGTCCTGAATCTACTGAATAATTTTGTTGTGTACTGATAAATAACTCCCAGGATTCACTTCTTACTCAGTCCTCTTGCATGAACCTTATAGCTTTGGACTAAAATGGCAAAGTCATAACTCACTGAGTGAATATCTGGCAGTTATTAACTTCATATTTGTGCTAATGAAACATTTATAAACCTGTCATTAATTAATTTATTTTTAAATAGCTGCTTCACACTTAAGGAATGTAATTAACTACACAGATACTTGAAGCTGAAAATACGCTGCTAGCTTTTGAGAGTTTTCTTTGTTCAATGGATTTTTTCAATTTTTGATCTCACATTTTTTTTCCCGTCCCCTCCCCTCCCTTCATCCACCTAAAGCCATACTTCCATCCAGAGGGTTTTGTAGACTGAACCAAATTGCTATAAAAAAGCCTTGGCTTCCTGCACATATTTTTCTCCAGTTGTAGATGTCGTTGCGCTACCTGCTGTACAAAACAAAACAGAAAGATGCTGTGGCTTACCGAGTAGCGTTTGGAAGCACTCCAAGGCAAATGAACAGACCAAGCTCTAACTGGGGCTTGCCCAACCACTAAAAAACTTTGTAAACTGTGAAAGAATGCACTTTGCTCTGTAATTTCTCCCTATAAAGTGAACAGACTAAAGCCATCTTTGCAGCTTGTGCAATACGAGACCCATCTAAATCTTTACCATAGATGCTCTGTCAGTGAAAGATTTTGCGCTCTGCTTTTTATTCCACTTAAGCAAATGACAAAAGTGGAGCTAAGCTTGAAGAGATGAGGAATCATACATTTGTTATTCCACGGCCATGGCATCTCGGAATTAAGCAGCATTTCCTTGACATTTCTGTACAGCGATTGTTTCTTTTTCTGGAGAGGGATGTGTTGTACCCCGAGTCGGATAGTACCTTTCAAAAAGCACTTCCTTACTGAACGTACTGAATAACTTCCGAATTTATATAGAAACACAGAACCATTAAGGCTGAAAAAGACTGCTAAGATCATCTAATCCAACCATCAACCCATCCCCACCACGCCCACTTTAACCATGTCCCTCAGTGCTACATCTGCACACTTGAACCCCACCCTGGGCAGCCTGTGGGAGTGCCCAACCACTCCCTCTGAGAAGAGATTTTTCCTAATATCCAACCTGAAATTTGGCAAATAGTAAACATCCTGCAGGTGTTGCATTGCTATTTAGTTGGTATTATGATATTGAGCATCCTTATTGTTTTTTCCTTTTGTCTAAGTTGTTACCTTGGTCACCAAGGCCTCTGGTTAAACCAACCCTTAAGGAGCTCTCCAGGTTACCTTTGTGAGCCTTGTGCATTTCATTGTCATTAGTTACAGAATAAACAGGCCTATTTAAAATACTTACAAAAATCAAATTAAGAGTTGGTAATTAATGTATATTAAAAACTACTATGCTGTATAATGTCATGTTTAACCACAGTCTGTACACAGTTGATCAGAGATGTTTTTTTTCCTACTCCAGAGCATACTGCATATTTAGCAGGTTTGAATGTGTAACCCCCAAGTAGGTAATGATATAAGTAAACCGTTTGCACAGAGTTGTTGTAAGTGTTGTGTCAGGAGCCTGTCTGCAGCCAAACAGCCAGGGTAGCGGTGTGTGTTGTGCGTATGTTCCACACATGGTGCTCAAGGCAGTTCTCACTGGGTTTTTCATTAAATAGCAGATATAAAGTGAGCGTTTTAAGTATGAGTTGACCGTATTTGAAGCATAAGAGTGATGAAAGTGATGCATTATGTCACTGTAACATATTGACATTATCAATTATGTGTTATTAAACAGCTTAGCTAGCTGAATGATTTACCTTGCGTTTAACTGCCTTTTTCAATTAAAGGTAGCAAATGCTGTAGAACTGGGGCACAGCCATAGGAACCATATATTTTCTCCTGTTAACACCAGCACTGCTGACATGCAAGTGATGGGAGTGTTGGCATTTTGCTGCAGGCTCTAATGGGCTAGTTTAAATGGTCTAAAAAAAAAAAAAGTGATTAATGATTAGGAACAGGACTGTTACACAGCTTCACAGCTCTTTTCCTCAGCGCGTTTCCATTTATGTCAACTAGCCGCACACTTGGGAGGTGTTATTTCAAAGTAGTCAACACAGCTTTTTTTTTTTTCCCCTTCTGCTGCCATTAGTTTCTATTTCAGATGTCCCTTTTGTTGGCCTGATATAGCTAATGTTTCCGTAAAGTTATAAGCTTCAGTGATACAGGAGGATATTTCTGGTGACCAAAATCTGAACCTCTGAACTCTAAGCGTCATTTCAAAACAGTGAAGGCTGTCTTTAATGTCAGTCTGTTTGCCCATTTGGTTTATTGTGTTGGAAATAATTTAAAGGTTCCTCTCAAATTAATTGAAGCACTTTGTCAACCAGTAAATGATTCTCTTCTGCTGTTCACTGGATTTTGCAGGAAGCAGTAATTTCTACATTAGCACTGCTTTGTTTGTAGCTGGTAACTGTCCAACCCCAAGCCCTCCCTTATTTACATGGATACACGTATACATTTGTTGCGTGCATTTCTTTGGGAACCAAGTTCAATAAACGCTACAACAACACTTTGAACTCCACTGCTACTCCCCAGCAACAACTAGCCGCCCAAATACATTCAAAAATAAGGTCAGAAAATTCAATACATCGGCCTCTTTAATTAAACTTAGGACAGTGAGATATCTGGGATGTATAATGCGTTGTCTTTGCTCTTCTAAGCTAAGGCAATATCAAACGCTGAAGAATAGTAGAGATTGAACGGTCAAGGGGAAGATACCTTTTATTTTCGGGAAGTTTATTTCACTGTGCTAAGATCTTAGAGCTCTTTGCTGAAAGCCACCATTCACCCTAAACGACCACATTGTGAAGGGTCATGGATTTTCTTAGAACAGAATGTAAAGTAGCATTTTAGGTACCATCGTTTTGTCTTGGCTTGTTATTAGCGATCAAAACAGGAAGCTAGTAGTCATCAATAAGTCTTCAGTTCAATGAAGTTTTCTGAACGAGAAGCTTAAGAAAAAGGCTTATGTAGTCATGTAGGGGCAAATGGGAAGTGTGAGATGGCTGACAAGTGTGGTGATGTTGCAGAATGTCGTAGAATATAGTGTCGTGGGATCAAATGACACATCTGCCAAGCAGCTTTGCTGTCCCTGTAGAGGAAGAAGCATGGCTCACCAGTGCAGTGTGTCACTAAGTTGGCTTGTCCTCCTTGAGTGGGATGCTCAGGATGGCACTGAAGCTCTTCTTCCTTGTGTAATGCCGTTCTTATCCACCTTCGCCAAAAAAAACAAGGCAGGCAAGCTGTATGTCTCTTGTGCTGTTTTGCCCACCAGGTTCCCAGTGTCATTGACTCAACTGATAGATTTCAACCGGCGCAGAAAGGGAGAAAAGGGTCCTGCAGGTGTTGAGGTGCAATTCATCACATCTGGCTGGAGCAGGAAGCTGCAACCCATGCGTACGGCAGCGAGCGTGCACAGAAGAGTTGGTCAGCATCGCTGCTCATTTAAAATGAGGGCATCTGCACGGGGAAACGTAGCTATAATGGCTGTAACACGTTTTGTTGTGGTAACAGCTACAAGCTCGTCTGCGCCATTTGTTGATGGCTGGACTGCGTGATCTTAGTGGCCTTTTCCAACCTTAATGATTCTATGATTCGGTCCTGTGCGTCCGCTCGTCCTGTTGCAGACAGGGTCACTTGTTGCTGCTGCTGGAGTCCCCCTGATTTTCCAGGGATCGGCTTGTCGCGGATGTCATGCAATTTTCTGTTTGCCTCGGACCCTTCCCTGAGGGTCTCTCTTTAGGTCCCGATGTCACTGTGCGCGTTTTCCCTGCGCACCAGCGCGGCCCTTTCCCCGTGGTTCGTGGGCGGCTTTGAAAGGAGCCCATCTCCATATGGTTTTCCCCGATAATCCTTTATCCGCCATCTTCAGCTCTCATTCCGTCGCTTTCTCGCCTGTGGCTACGTTTCTATCTGTGCATCAATTAGCACAGTGATTTATACAACAAGCAAGCAGTTTAGAGGTAATGGTACACAATTAACATCTCATTCCACCATAAAGGGTATGCTAAATACCCCCGTCACCGCTTTCTCTGCCTGGAATTGAAATAAGTGTTTGTCCTAATTCATATGCTATCTGATGTGAAGTGGGCCCGCTTTGTGCGGCGCTGCACCATTAATCTAATTACAGATCGCTGCAAATGAAGCGCTGTCTGAGCGCGGGGCCCGCGGAACACTGCGCCTTTGTGGCGCAGCCGCCGCTCCGTGAAGCGAGATGGGGCCGAGAGCGGCACCGCCGCCTGTTGCACGGCCGCTAATTGCCGCGGCGTGGTAAACAGCCGGCCGGGGGATAGAGCTGTAGTGCGGCTGTCAGGAGGCTCGTCGGGAGAATCCGCCGTGTGCTGGTGTAGTAAATGATGCATCCTGATTGACAGCCGCCTTGAGACTGCGCTGATGGAGTTGTCAAAGCCATGTGGGGGAGAGCTGCTCCCGGCCGGCCTTCCTCCTTACTTTCCTCCTTTCCTTCCTTCTTCCTTTCCTCCTTTCCTTCCTTCTTCCTTCCTTCTTCCTTCCTTCTTCCCTTCTTCCCTTCTTCCCTTCTTCCCTTCTTCCCTTCTTCCCTTCTTCCCTTCTTCCCTTCTTCCTTCCCTTCCCTTCCCTTCCCTTCCCTTCCCTTCCCTTCCCTTCCCTTCCCTTCCCTTCCCTTCCCTTCCCTTCCCTTCCCTTCCCTTCCCTTCCCTTCCCTTCCCTTCCCTTCCCTTCCCTTCCCTTCCCTTCCCTTCCCTTCCCTTCCCTTCCCTTCCCTTCCCTTCCCTTCCCTTCCCTTCCCTTCCCTTCCCTTCCCTCCCCTCCCCTCCCCTCCTCCCCTCCCCTCCCCTCCTCCCCTCCCTCCTTTCTTCTTTCCTTTCCTCTTTCCTTCCATCTTTCCTTCTCTCCTTCCTTCATGTTTCCTCTCTTCCTTCACACTTCCCTTCTTTCCTTCCTTCCCTCCTTTGTCCCTTCCTTCTTTCGTTCTTCCCCTCTTCCTTCTTGCTTTCCTTCCCTCTTTCTTCCCTTCTTCCTTCATTTTTCCTTTCTTTCTTTCCTTCTTTCTTCCCTCCCTTCTTTTGGTGCCATTATCTCATGCAGATGCTGGCATCAACTCTTGCCACCACCGTGCAGGTATCAGCTGTCGAATGTGCAGCCAGCAGAAAGCCCCTGTGATCTGCAGAATGCCCCATGCATGGATCCTTTCCGAGCAGGGAATCCTAGCCTCTGAAATAAGGTGGTGGCTAGCACCCTGTGCAGTGTGGTATAAATACACCACTCTCCTGTTCAGATCACAGAATCACACAGTACCCCACACTGGAAGGAACCTGTAAGGATCATCAAGTCCAGCTCCTAATGCCCTGTTGAAAACGCAAGCAAGGCTGTAGCTGGTCCCTGTGTCAAAATGTTGAAAAATTAATTAAAAAAAGGCAGTGTGCTCACTGCATTCAGCTCTGGAACATTGCTTCTTATTATCTCCATGAATGAATACAGCATAACATATTCCTCACGGGTCTGCAGTGGTCAAACTCAAGGTGACAACAGTTGAGTGACTTGAGATAGGATAGCGATTAGGAATGATAAATGGAAATTATGTGGCCACAGTTAATAAATGTCACTGGTTCCAAAAATGACACTGTAAGATTACTGAAAATAATTAAGATGCACAGCAGTTTCTTTGCTGAAATGTGAGCTGCATAGGATTTTCACCCTTTTGACCACAAGAATGACAGACATTTGGAAAACATGGTTGAGCGTTCGGGGAAAGCGCACTGAAAATCCACATCTGGTCAGCAGTCCAAACAATGTCATAATAACACACGGCCATTGATACATTAGATTGCTCTATAAAATCTCCAATGGAGTTTGAACATTTACAGCTTCTGGGGACATGAGTTTCAGGTGTATGGGGAAGATCATATTTAATAAACTAATGCGGGTTGTAACAGAGCGCAGTGTGCAGCATTTCACTGAAGGTATGCAGTATGCTGTTGTACTCAGCAAGGGGACTGCGTCTGTACAAGCAACAGAACTCATTTTTAAGGAAAAATGAGCTTCAGGTGTGCCCTGGCCACGTTTTCAATAGCAGCTGGTCTGCTTCTCACCTACTGACTTGGGAGATCAGTATGACACGTATCTAAAAAACCCTACAGAACCCGCAGTATAGTTTTTCTTGCCTGGCTTTCTCTTTTCTCCCTCATTCCTTTGCGCTTCTATTCTTACACCATTTTTCCCCCCTTTTTCTTTTTTTGTCACAGAGGTTTGTCCATAAGAGAGAGTTTGGCGGTGTGAAAATGCTTGATTCATTCACGTTAGAAAACAGTTACCACAGGAAAACAATTTGGGAACGTCCCCTCTCCCTGCTGTAATTTTTGTCAATTGGTTGTGGACTCCTGTGGTAAAGAAACACCTGTTTCCATGCCATCAGGAGCTGACTGGCTCCTCCCAAATCCTTCTCCATGAGTTTTGCTCTGATCCACAACTCAGCTCCGGAGCCCTGTGGTGCCAGCAGCCTTCCTTGCTGCCCATCCGCTGGCTGGCAGCCTTCCTTGCTTCTGCTTCATTGGCACAGCGTCGTTCTGTC
This sequence comes from Oreortyx pictus, assembly GCA_036925125.1. Lineage (NCBI taxonomy): Eukaryota > Metazoa > Chordata > Aves > Galliformes > Odontophoridae > Oreortyx > Oreortyx pictus. The sequence goes on from JAUPFR010000001.1 coordinate 48,972,659, forward strand.
AATACGAAATCAAAAGCGTAACAGCAGTGTTAATCATGCAATGGAAAAAAATGGGGATATTCTCAATGGCGGCCGCATTGCTGTGGCCTCCCCAGGGCACCGTGGTCTCCCACAGCCACAGTGGCCCCCGGGGAGGTGAGCGGTGCCCTGAGAGGTGGGGAATGGCCCCACAAAGGGCTGCCGGCAGCGAGAGTACATCAAAGGCAGTCCTGGAGAAGGAACCTTTCTTTGCTGCTTTGCCTTTTTATATTGGGAAAGGTCATTTGTGAGCATCGTGTGCCAAAAAAGGCCCTTCCCCAAGAAGTTTACTGTTGTTATTTTTTACTTTCTGATTACAGTAACTTGCTTATCCCCCAAACAGACCGCAGAACAATAAACAAATACGAAAAGAAAAAGAACAGCTCATCAATAACAAAGAGCTGCATTTTAAAGCTTTGAGTGTACGGGCTCTCACATCTCCCTCCAAGCAAAGCAGGAGCCCTGCAGAGAAAGGAATCCAAGAGATACGAAAATTATAAAGACAGTGAAAACAATGTTTGGTCGGGAGGTTTCAAGTTGCTGCGTCGGGCCGGGCTTTGCAGTGCAGCGCACAGAGGGATGCAGCTTTCCCCCCCCACCTCCCCCCCACTGCTGTAGGCAGTGAGTGCAGGGGGGATCAGTGCAGTGCCATGGTCCAGCTGAAGGTGGAAGGTTCAGTTCTCACCTGGAGTTCAGCTTTTGAAATTGGGCAGCTCAGAAGTGGTGATGTCTGTCTCTGTTAGTGGCTGAGAAACACAACAGCGTCTACGCCTGATGCTTTGAAATCGTATCAGAATTGTCCCTTGCGTGAGGCAACGGCGCGGCCCACGAATCTCACTTATTTCTGTTTTCTTCCTTTTTCTTTTCTGTTGTATTTTCAAACTCTGAGTACAAAGAAGACACCAACCATGGATACTGAAACTGTGCAATTTAGTGCAATTATATCCCCCCCCATAGATTTAATGAAGGACTTTTAAGTACAATTTATCTTTGATAAATAGTCCCTCTGCACAGAATGTTTATTAGATTGACAGCAGAATACGCTCGGCGAGCTTTTTTTCCGTGCCACTTATGACTCAGACGAATTTTAATAGGAGTAAAAAGCTTTTATTTGCACGGCAATTTCACTTAAGGATCGGATCCTTCAGAAGCTGGCAGACACTTGTGTGTCGTGATTGCAAAACAGACACTGAGGAGTGAAGAAACAACGCATACGATGTTATTATTCGACTTGTCACGCCGCTGCAATTCTGTTTGCAACTTCTGTCATCGGATCTCCTCTCGCACAGCATCCGTGCGGACGTGCACGCACGCACACGTGTGCACACGCGTTGTGCTTTTAGGGAAGGAAACGGCAGGATGCCCACCGAGCACTGTTACGTGTGAGCAGAGGGCCGAGCGTGGTTTGCTTCTGGGAACACGAGTGCCACAGTGCTCAGCAGCACAGTGATGCCTGTGGGCGGCTGTGCGTTGGAGCGGCTTTCTGCATACAAAATGGTGCTGTCGTATGGTGTCCTAGCCATGGTAACCGGGGCGTGGGTTGGGGAAGGGGTCCTGGAACCTTCCCAGCCACCTCCAGCGGCAGGAAACATCCTTGTGGGGCTTGTTACGTTTCCCAGGGCTGCTCGTTTGAGCGCCTTCTTGCTTCCCATCAGAATTAGAAGCGTTGCTCACCAAACAGCCGCCCCGTTCTCTGCGCATCATCTGCGTGCCCCAGTGCTGTTTGTGAGACGACGGTCCCTAACGAGCCTGTTTCGGTCGGGCTCGGGAAGCTGCTTTGTAGGGATGTCACTGCCGAATTGATCACTGTCTGCGGGCATTTCCACGCTGCTTCCATAGGCAGAGGCCCCTTTACCTTCACCATAAGGGAATCGGATTTTCTCTGTCGGCGCAAAAACTGAGAAGTAAAGACGTTTTATTGCTAATAAAAACAACAGCTAATTGTTTCGGAAGAAAACATACTGTTCGAAGCAAGGTGTTGAACTTTACATCAGCAAAACGCGCATTTGAATTGTAAATGCGCCTCACCCGACGCTGCCGATTAAAACCTTTGTTTAAATTACGGAGAAGCGCGGTGCCGGCTCCGCTCGGCGTAGCGCAGAGACCTGCTGCCATCTGCCGATCTCCGCCTTCATCTGCACGGCCTCCGCGATGTGTCCGAGGATCCGCACGCGGGGGATTGCCGAAGGGATTCAAGTTTTGAAGAGCTGAGAGCCTGCAGCTCAACGAGCGCGCTCAGCCGGGCTGTTTTCCGAAGGGTTTTATTTGGAGGGTGCCCTTGGGGCTCACAGTGCTATTTTCCATGTTTGTTCTAAGCATTATAAACACGTTTACTTCTTAAGGTGAATAACGACTGCCAAGTGGTTTTTATTACAGATAAAATAGATTCCGTACAACCAAAGTATTCCGTCCCTCTCCTTGTGCATGGAAACTGGAAGGGAAATTGCTTATTATGTTCCATTTGGAAAAGATAAACTTGTTATTCACTGCAAAACTTGGGTACAGGATCAGAAGAAATGTTTAAAAAGTATAAAGCAGTGTTTAAGACTCTTCTCAGCAGTGTGTGGTGATAGGATGAGGGGAGAAGTGGTGGAGTTTCCTTCTCTGGAGACGTTCCAGACCCGCCTGGATGCCTACCTGTGCAACCTGGGCTAGGGAGCTGCTCTGGCAGAGGGTTGGACTCGATGGTCTCTAGAGGTCCCTTCCAGTCCCTACGATTCTGTGATTTAAGATTCATCACATTTATTTGAAAATGGTCACTAAAAAACCTGTCTGTCCATCCCAGAGGGGTCAGTTCTAAATGGACACGGCGTTGGAAATGACTGCCGCAGCACTCCTTGTCCGGTGTAAGGTGCAGTGGGCACGAGGATGTCTGTGTTAAATCAGTGACTCCCTTCTGCAATCCCACTTTGGGAAATGAACCCGACATTTCTTTGATTATTTCCTTTTTTGTGCTCCTTGCTGCTGTTTAGGATCACATATTTCTCTTTCTGCATCCTGAAAATGAAACCAAATAAAGATTGCAAGCAGCGATTTTTGGGCACTCCGGCAAAGAGTAAATAACAGATGTATTCTACAAAAACACGCCGCCAAACAGTGTGGGTCGTTCTGTGGGATCCACGGAGGTACGGTGTGCTAAATAAACCCTTGCTCTTTCTGTCCTTCAGTACAAATTGCAAATACTGACGAAGGCAGCAGCAGAGCTGAGCAAGTACATGCCGGAGAAAGCAGCGGAGGACACCTCCAGCATCCTGCGCTCGCCCATGCCTGGAGCAGTGGTGGCTGTTTCTGTCAAGCCCGGGGACATGGTAAGAGATGGGATCTATGTATCTGTGTTTTTGCTGTATATTCTGCGCAGATTTCTCTGTGGTGCAGCTGAAAGTACAGGTCGTGGGGGTTTTAACCTCACCTGTGGAGTAAAGCGTGCTGAAGGCTCTTCACTGCTTTCCATTTGAATGATAAAATAATAAGGAGGAACTGCCTGGGTTTAAAAGGGGTATCTTTGGCTGACTCCAGGTCCACAGCTGCAGTGCAACCTATAGACTGGTTTTGTGTCAGAGGTGCCTTGACAAGGGGACCAAATGTATGTGCGTGTTGGTGAGAGATTGTTGGTTTTTCTGCCACAGAAAAACAAAAGCATTACTAAACACAAGGGATACAGAGTAGGTGTTTACTTGGTTTTTGGTAGCATTTCACTACCAAATGTAGCTTTTCTGAGCTGAGAATTCTTACTCTCCTATGGGAATTCTCTTGCCCTGCACAAGTGATAATGCTGACATACTGAAGGGCAGCAGAACAGACCACTGCTGCCCTGGGGATTCTCGGTGATCCTTACCCAGTCCTGAGCTGGAAGCAAGCGGCAATACAGTGTTTTAGAGCTGCCTGTAACTACTTCCTCGAACTCCACTTTATATTGCATTCTACCACATTGTATCAAACACTATTTTTAAAGTCAGGGCCCTTGGATGGATGTCCTGTAGCTGTGAAAAGCAATAGAGTAAATATTAGTGAGAAATTCCTCCAGAGGACACTCAGCTATCTGCCTTTGCCATGTATACATGCGCACACAGCCCGTTTGCACCTTTAAAACCAGCAGTATTCAATTAGAATTAATCACTGTGGCATCACACGGAGCCTTTTTACAGACTGCTACTTACGCCTTTTTTGGGGAGGAGTTAATTCTGCCACGTGTTGCAGTTTTCTCTTTGAAGAATATTCCTTGTTGCTTTGAAGAAATGGAACGAATGGGGAAGGAGGGCAGAGCCAAAGGGATGTTAACGAACTAAATCAGTGAACCTGCCTCCCCAGACCCACAAGTGATGCAGTGCATCAGAGCAAGAGTTGCTAAATAACATGTGGAAATGTTTTCCTGATTAAAACAGGAATGGCTATCTCAAAATGTTTTAAAAGAAAAAAGGGAGCTAGGAAGATGAGGGTAGCACGGCTCTGGGCACACCTTGGCTCTGCACAGCTGTCCAGTGGGCAGAAGCAGGTGGCCTCGCTCTCCTCACATGGACTCTGCCATAGGGAAGGAGTGGCTGGTGAGGGATGGCTGGGGATGGATGGCTCTCACTCAGTGCCTGTGGCTCTGCTAAAGCACGGTGTTTGTGAGCACCTCTCTGTGCGTTCTTAACCAGAGGAGATGCACTGCTGCTCCCTGCATTCGTTTTCCTTGCTTGATGCAGCATTTTCCTTCGAGTCTCGTGCTCTGATTTGGCTGGTGCTGGCGAAAAATACTGGGGGCCAGAGGAGGATTGTTTGAGCACCCTCCCTCCAGCTGCTCTGAGAGGCAGTTTTCAATTCACTGCTGCCAGAAGATAGTGCATATGCAAGGAATTTGTTTTCTTTTGTCTGTAAGATGATCTGTAGATCTTAGGAGCACAGTGGGGAAGGGCTTGTTGTCATTCAGAGGGAAGCAGAATCTGCGATGCTGCCAATTTTTCATCTTTTCCCTTACTTTCTACTTTCTTATCCTTCGTGCGATCAGAGGACTGTAATTAGTTGTCACTCAGTTATTCCTGCAAGCACAATGCAGCCACTCAGAAGCATAAATCACACCAACAATAAAACAATCCAAAATCTGTCTGAGCAAAAAGGTTAACGTTATTTGGGGCAAGATTTAAACTGAGCTTGCCTACTTCATGTTAGCACAGCTATGCTGTGTAGGAAATACCCACTTGAGGGGGTGTTTGTGTGTGTGTTGTTTTAGCAGATCGCTCTGAGCACTGCTCTGACCCACACACAGACGCAGAAAGAGCCTTGGGCTGTCCCGGCAGCGTCATGCTCTTTCCTTACTCTATTCTGACCCGTGATTATGGGTTTTGCTTTTTCAGTTTTGCGTCTGTGGGAAAGGCGAAGACTCTTTGCTTTTGGCTGTGTGTTTTCGTTGGTTGTTTTCCTGTGGTAATGAAATGGGGCGGAACAGGTGGTATTGCTAAGCCCAGCACTGGTCAATAGGCCAACACAGTGCTGGGAGCACGATTCGCATTGATGGCTTTATTTCTCCCCTCTTCCAAATGTAAAAGGAAAGTACCTCCGGACAAACGCTCCATCGTGACTTAATCTCTGCACCTCTACAGCCAAAAAAAGAGAGAGGTTAATTATTTTGGCCTGAGTTTTTTAGATCTCTCTTCTTGCCAGGAAGGTCTCTGTGTTTTGGAACTTATCCCCGCTCAGACACTTCCTAATTCCTGAACTTGGGGAGCTTTGTGGAGCTGCATAACTGCCTGTTGCCATCAGCCAGGTGTGTGCTGCTCTAAGGGGTGTTTGCCCTTTGGTCCTCCAAGTCTAAATAAAATGCCTCTTTCTTATCTCATCCCTATAATCCAAGTGGTAGAAGTTTGCAGCAGTGTCCACAGGCGGTCAGGAACCGATGTCATTTTCAATAGTGCTGGTTATTAGGTGATCTTTTTGGCGTGCGTGTGTGTGTGTGTGTGTGTGTGTTTGTTGGGAAAAAGACACCCTATTGATAAACCGGTGATGAAACCACTTGCATAGGAAATTTCAAGAAGGAAAGCATTTAAATGTTTCCCCACTCCTAACTCAGGGCTTTGAGTAATTTTGCTGTGGTTGCATTAAAAGTTGCCAGTAACATTAGTGCGATTTTTGTATTTGACAAAAGGGTTTTTCTTCCTGACTTTATGCAATTACACAGTCTGAGATTTGTGCCTGAGTGCAGCATGATTAAGAATGGGATCCTGTCCCTACGCAGAAGTACAAATAGTCAACGTTGTTTGAGTTTCTCCATTGAATCATAGAATCCTCAGAGTTGGAAGGGACCCTTGAAGGCCATCTAGTGCAACTCCCCTGCAACGAGCAGGGACAGCACAGCTAGATCACGTTTCCTAGGGGAAAGAACATCAGCTCTTTGGAAAATAAACCACAGGCTTTCATTTTTTGTTCTTTATCGTTCTGCGTTGGCTTTTGGAATGACAAGAAACTCTTCAGCCATCGCTGAGATGCCCGTGTTAGGAGCGCGGCATTGCTGGGGCTGAGCAGCACGAGCATCCCCCCAGAGGTTTGTGCTTCCCCAGATCGCTTCCCTCAGCACTTGGGGATTGCAGCAGCAGCAGAGACGTGTGTTTGGGATAAGTGGGAGTGCAATGGCTGGTGCTGGTTGCTGTCAGGGGGCCTGCACTGACCTCGGGTTAATCAGGGGTCACAACATTTGGGAAGTGCTATCTGCAGATTCACTCTTGAAAGGAGCGTGGCAAAAAAAAAGTTTGATAATGGTTTGTCAAGTGTATTAATTGCTGCTAATTACATTTGCGACTCCGTAGCTCCTGTTTCAAAGTTAATTTGGAACGAAGGGTAGGCCCTCGCTAATTGTTGGTAGTGGTGATGGGCAACGTCAAAGAATTTCAATTGCTTCTCATCCAGTTCCCCAATTTGTTTTCTTGTTAGATGCTCAATGCCAACAAGTCAGAGCAAAAAAAAAAAAACAAAAAAACACAAACCTGAACAGAAGGGGGATGATAGCAGCATGGGCTAAGCTTAGACAACAAATAAACAACCCCTTAAATTCTCTTATGGGTTTTACACAGCAAATACGTACCTAGTTGCTCTGCAGTGGTTTGGCATGGGTGTAAACAAGCACTTGAGATTATTTTGCAGAAGCCCACAGGCCAGGGTGGCTGGATTTCCTGTAGCACGGTCTGGCACTGTCCCTTCTTACTCTGAGGACTGAAATGGGGACATGGGCTCAGCGTTAAAGGAAATCACAGGGGCTGTTTACTGGTGTCTCCCCAAAGCTGGGAAGGGAGATACCCATAAAATCCAATTCTCTCTTTGCTTTTAAGTGAACTGAAGACCCTTTCTACTTTGAGCTGTCACTGTTTTTTGCCCTTGGATCTGAGAGCCTTAAAATGTTATGCATCGGCAGAGCACCCACGTTCTAAATGTAATGGTCTTCCAAATGTAATTGAGGGATTTTCACTTTTGCAGGGAAATCAGCAGGGCTGGTATCGATCCATCTTTTTAGGGAGCCGCAGTGCACCAGAAGGTGATACTGTAGAGGGCCCCGTAAACCCTCGGAGCCTTCTGTCTAATTTGGCAGAAAAACACAGAATGTCGGACAACAAAAGAACGATCTGATTCCATACGAAATCTTCATCCCTCCCACCTCCTTTTCACAAGATGGGGGGAAAGAAAAAAAAGAAACAGAAAAAGAAAGACAATTTTTTCAGCTGCATGCAATGATTTGGTGCTCAGTCTTGCATTGAAACAGTTGCTGTCAGAACAGGCAGGAAACAGTTTTCTTTTAATTGCTGAAATCATTCGGAAGTGCTTCATGCATGGCTTCTATACAGCAGATGCTGTGCGTTAATTGGCCTGTGTAGGGCTGACCCAGGGTTCCTTGCAGCAGGCCCAATTTTAGGCAGAGGGTTTAAATAGCTTATTTTTGATTTTGTGTAACCTGGCGGACGTTAGGAGCGCGCTCACTCGCACGTGGGGTATTTCATGGTCTGCAGTTTCTAATGTCATGTGGGTTTCGAAAGCCGTGTTTGCCTGGTAATGTACGAGCAGCAGGTAAGCTCTAAATACCATCCATCAGGAGCTAATTTTTTATCCAGATACTCCAATGACTGATGAACCTGTCTTTTGTATGAACGTTCAGCGCAGGAGAAAGCCATATGCCCCTGGCACTGGTTCCTAGGCGTTCTTTACAAGGAGATGAAGAAAAAACCAAACCCTTCCATTTACACATCTCTCATTTATTTAGCAGTTAGCACGTTCTAAAATAGCTCTGTTTTTTGCCAGTGAAAAGAGATTTGGGTCTCTTAAAGCAATCTGATTCCCACCACTCGCTTTCTTTATCAGGAATATTCCCGCACACCCTTAATAGGGAACCTTGTTTTGCTACTCCCCGTCTGTTCAAAACAGACCTCAGCCCATTAGAAGGTCCTCCCTTGTGTGGGAAGACCACAGCTGTTACTGTAAATCTCATCCAGTAACTGTATCACCCCCATTTTGTGGCTCTGAAGGATGAAATTGAGAAATGGAATACTGTGCAGTCATCCTTTACGTCTCCAATTTTAGGCCTTTGCACATCATTTTCATGCTTTTATTCCAAATCAAACGACATTAGTGAGCAACACCACCCTGTGCTAAACGCCTGGTGTCTGGGGCAGCCTTGGCGAGCTTTGTTTTGGGAGGCATTAGGATCTGGGAGGCCCTCAGGCTTTTGTTGGCGGGGGATTTTGTGTTCTATTTTTTGTAATCCCTTTCCCCCTCCCCCCTCTCCAACCCTCCCTTCAATCGCATCTTTCCAAATTGTCAAAATTTGTCTGAAAACAGCAACCCGGGTGGTGGCAGAGTGCCTAAGATGGAGGATGCTCGGTTGTGCCTCCAGAGAACGAGCCGGAGCTTGGGGCTGTCGGCAGGCACAACTTTAAAAAGGTCTCTGTCTCTTTAAATCCCCACGAATAAAGTGAATCTAACTTCTTACGGAGGATATTGGGGGCTTTAATCAGAAATAAGAAGTGGTTTAAATCATTAGCACAACAAAGCAAACTATAAGCTTGAAGATAAAAGTCTCAAGGGAAGGAGTCCTCTGAAAATAAATGGGACTTGATAGATTTCCATATCATTTATAACTTCCCTTAATTACACTTGGAAGACTTGCCAGTAAAACTGGAAAATTGGCAGCCTATATCCATTATAGTAATTTTGCCGACCATGGCAAGCAGCTGGCTTTACTGGATTTTATTTCCCATCACTCACAATTAATCATCAGCTGGAGATGTCTGAAACTCCTCAAAACGTGGCAATGCTGTGTGACATTCGGGCCTCCTTAACATGCTAAAATCTGCTGAGTAAATGGGCCGAGCTCCCCTCCCAGCGCACTCATTTGGGCGCGAGGCGGGCTGCCGCCTAATGAGGGCCACTTGGAGCATCGGATGCGAACGTGAACCCTGACCCCGTGTCAAAGGAGAGGACGCGGCAAGCTGGATGAAAGATGCGGGATTCAGCTCGGCAAACTTTGCACCAATTAGACGGGGCGCGGGGAAGTGCATCAGCGCTGATTGGGTTTATCAGAAAGACTTGTGGGGCCTGTGAGCGCTTTACACGCCTCGCTCTGAAGTCACCCTGTCACAATCGTTAAGTCCATACCAGATGACGCGCAGAAGACTGAGAACAGTGTTCTGGAAAAGAGCACTGGCACAGGCTGCCCACAGAGGTGGTGGAGTCTCCTTCTCTGGAGACGTTCAAGACCCGCCTGGACGCCTACCTGTGCAACCTGGGCTATGGAGCTGCTTTGGCAGGGGGTTGGACTCCATAATGTCTGAAATGTAGAGGTGGTGGTTTGCTTTCATGTAGCATTCCCTGAAAGAAAGAAGTCATACAGAGACAACACAGCCTTACAAACGGGCCCAGATAAATCCTTAGATAAGTGAGTTGCAAAACAAGGAATTGTACACATCACTGCAGCTTTCATTTACAGTCTAAATGACAGGCAGAAGGATATGTGCAATTACGTAATGAAAGAAATTGGACAGTGCCCAAGAGGCTGAAAAAGAGAAGAGGCAGATACAAGTGCCTCATTTTAGGATTTGTTGCCTTGCAACACAATGAGTGGCGCTGCAAAGGTTTAACATAAGAACAGTAATTAAACTTCTTGGGCTTCGGTGACACTTTCACCGAAGTAATTTGGAACAAATTGCGCATCGTCTGAAGTACTGGCGCAGCATTTTAACACGTCCTCTGTACTCGGAGTGCCTCCTTCCTTCCAATCGGTACAACTGTGGGATGTTTACTGGTTACCTGGCTATATAGTTTGTTGGCTGGGTGGACTATCTCCTTCCCAGATACCGATTCCTTTGTCATCAGCCCAGCAGGTATAAAGGAAAACACAAAATTTCTACTTTAGAGAAAGGTGGAAATGGAGAACAGCCATCTCCATGCCTTGGCTACTTGTGCTTACTGCTATTTTACTGCTGTACTGGAGATCTGCGGAGGCAACTTTGTCCTTTCCCAGTAAGTGTATTTTCAGGACTGTGTTCAGACAGTTGTTGCTGGTCTTGTGTGTGCACCGTCCACCTGATGGAGGCATTCTGTGGTTGGACATCCTGAGGCACTCTGGGCTCAAGAGAAGAGTTGCTTGTGCCCTTGAAATTATGCTCCCAAATTCAGATCCACACTCCTTAACACCTCAGTCTTCGGTAGCTCCAGATGCTGGGGGCATCTGGCTAGCTGAGTTCAACCAGAGGATGGCAGATATATTTATTTCTGAAAGATCCTGTACCAAACCAAACCAACATTCTTGTCTTCTCTTTTTAAAAACAAAAAAAAAAAAAGAAAAAAAAAAACTGAAATAGCTATTCCTAGCTTCCTGTTAACCTCAGAGCTGTCTGGAAGTTCAGAGCAGACTGGAGAGAAACTGAGCGGTGAGGCAGGGGGAGGAAGAGGGAGAGCAGGAAGGAAGGGAGCTGCAGGGGAAAGGCCCCGCACAGAGGAGCAGGTGTGCAAGAGACAGACAAAGACAGTGAGCTGGAACAGAAAGAAGTAACCGGGGACAAAGCAAGAGTCTTGGGCACTGTCCTCTGATGTGACACTGCTGCTGACTTAAATGCTCACCTGAAGCTCTGCAGTATAAGTGCTGGTTACCCTTCTGCATCTGGTTACTGCACAGCACTCCAGGAGCAAACGCGTTCTGTCTTTACTCCAAAAAGCCCATCACTCACACTGCCGTTGGAAACATGGTACACCACCGTCTCCGTGACACGGCTGGGCGATCCCCGGCTTACATGAGGGACAAATCCTGGGTGCTGTGTTTTTGCCCTCATCTGTAGGCAGCCCATGGACGGCCGTAAAGCGCAGCGCCTGGGTCTTGGAGGTGAGCACGCTCCCTGGGTGCTGCCACGCGCAGGGCCGGAGCCTCTCGCCCGCGCTCCCCAGGACGGCTGCCAAGAAGCGTCTGGCTGCCCAACCAGGATTAGCATCTGCGGGATCCGTGCCAGGGAAGCAGAGCAGGGGCTCCGCAGCCAGAGCTGCGCAAATTAAATTTTGGTCTGGATTTAATTGATGTCGAGCCGCAGCGGATGTGAAATGCGAGCTGTGAAAGTTAGAGCCGGGCACGTGAGGTGGGCGAGGGGCTGTCCAGGTTGGCTCGGGGTGATGGCTTTCAGCACGTGATTCCCTGTCCCCTGTTTGGCACATGGCTTGACAAAAGCAGCAGTGCTTTGTAACTCGGCCGTCCGTAACTGGCTGACTTGACTTGCGCCGTGGAAGTCTTCTGGTGCTTTAACGAAATAATCCCTTTATTTCCTAAAAGAATCATACACACTTCGAGCATTTTAAATCCTCTCTCCTCATTTTGTACTGCTTTAATTTTACCAGGTTTCAGAAGGTCAAGAGATTTGTGTAATTGAAGCGATGAAAATGCAGAACAGTATGATCGCTGCTAAAACGGGCAAGGTAAGCTACCTTGGGTCACTCAGAACCATACGCAACTTGTCAAAGAGGATGGAATTTAAGAAGGAAGAAAGGAGGATTCTGGTGGTTAAGGAATTAAGTCTGATTGTTGTAAGTCTTTCGAAGTGAGGTGTCTTTAATTTTTAACATTTACATCTGCTGTGAATGCTGTTAAGCAGTTCTGAGCTGTAGATGGCACAGCAGGAAGTAGTTTTACTGGCTTTAGAAATTCATATAACTCTTCTTCTCCACGGTCGTTTGTTTTCCACGACGTTACAATGCCAGGCTGAACTGAAAGGCGTTAGAGATCATTTTTCCAAATTCGCAGAGAAGAGCTAAAGAAGGGCAATCTCTTTGCTAGTTCATTTATGGCAAGCAGTGTGATCTCACTGGACCACGGTAGAGAAGGCACAGGAAGCATTTTTGTAGGAAGATGAGAAGAGTGCATTTTTTTTATTATTGCCTGTTGAATATGGAACCTAGATCTGCAGATGTGCCCAGCGCTGTGGGGCTGTGCACTCTGGTACCTTGCTGCTTGAGGGGGATCAGCAGAACAGCTGCTGAGCAGACTGTCCTCCCACTGTGCACTGTGCTCCAGCACAGCCCTCTGAGCAGGGAACTGGGTAGGCTGGCATGACGGGGAGAAACCCCATACCTATGGAGGATTGTCAGCCCCTGGGGTAGGGCCTCAGAGCATTTCTGTGCCGGATTGTAATGCCCAGCCTGAGGCCATCACCTGGGCACAGCCCAATTCAGCCTTTGCACAGGGAGAAAGAGCAGAGCCATGAGGAGGTCGGGATTTTTTGTTCTCCTAATGTCACCTTTCCCAGCAGGTCCCAGCCCATGTCTGGCTGGGGATGGAACCCTCTGCTCTCCCTGAAGCAAGGCCATTTTGCTAAAGAGAATAATAAGGTAATAGGAGTAGATATTGCAAGGTTCGTTAGCCCAGAGGGAGGCAGCAAGGAGCCTGACTCCAGGGCAGGCTGGGTGAGGTGTTGGCAAGATTTGCTGAGATCTGACGATGGGTTTCTATGCCAAGGACTGTTTGTGTGTTTACAAGAAAGGATGATTTGGCACAGCACTAAAATTGTCACCAAAGCTTGGACCAGGGCTTGCCTCTTCCAGTACATCTCATGCAAAATTGGGTCTTGAAGAAATAAATGCGGGGGGGGGAGGGGGGGGGTGAGGGGGGGCAGGCAGAGAATGTGCTTTCTCCTGTTGCTCTGACATTGGCACTTTATTTTCTTCCATGCATTAATTGCTATGTAACTTGTTTTCTCACTTGAATAATACTGCATAGCGTTTATTTTTCAACTTTGCTTCTTTTGTTTAACCCCTTCTTGCTGCTCTCTGTCTCCACTGCTTTTAACCAGTGAGTATTTTTGAGTAAAGTGCTACTGCCACCTTCCCTCCACTTTATTTTTTCACTTCAACCTCTCCTTTCCCACCAAGGTGTGCTGCATTCCCAGTGAGCTGTTCCTTGAAATCCTGCTTGCGCTTCTCCAGCGAACAAATACTCCCTACCACTGTGCACATAAAAACCCCATTTGGTGAATTAATCCTTTCTAAACAGAAATTTTTTGCTCCACTCTGCAGTGCAAAGCCACAGCTCAGAGTGCTAAAAGAGCTTGACCGCTCTGCAGGAATGGGATGTTTGGCATTGGCTGTTAGCCCACTTTTTTTATGCTTTGAAATTGTGTTTTGAAACGAACTTTGTTTGCCTTCAGCTGGAGGACGTCCATTTTCCTTCCCCGTCTGAGTTCCTTTTCTGCATCATTCCCCTTCCCCCTTCCTGTTTATAGCGGTGGGAGACGTGGGTTTGTCCACTCCAAGCTCACCCCGTGCAGGTGGTTTAGCAGCCGTGGCCAGGCAGAGGAGTGCGTGGCCCAGATGTGCACCTACAGCTCACAGGGCTGTAGGCCGTCACACTCAAACATGTTGTGCAGCCCCATCAGCCCGATTCTGGGCGTGCTGCAGGTTCCCTGGAGGAGCCTCAGTTAACTGAGTGACTGAACCAGGTGAACTGCTGAAGAAGACTTTGTCCAACAACTCGGGTGCCTCAGTGGGAGCTCTGGATTAACACTGCGGGCAAACTCTAATACAGAGCTTCAAATACCTTCTGAAGCTCCAGCTTCACGTCATCTCTGCTGACGTGTTTCAGCATTTTACAGAGAAGGTGAGGGACTAGACTAGACGGGACATACTATGCTATGTTCATTCAGTAAAGAATTCATCTGCCCGATGCAGCTGCATTTATTTGATGACTGTAGCCCTTTGCCAAGTTCAGTTACATTAAAGGATTCCAACTCGGATTTGAATCAATTTCTCTCAGTGGCGTAGGGATTAAGGGAAACCCAGCTTCATGGCTGCAGCCCCGAAATTCAGTTAACGCTTCCAGTCTGTAATCCATGAAATACCACAGTATTGCACCGTCATGTCCAAGTGTGAATGCTGAACGCTTAAACCGGCTGATGAAGGATTTAAAATTGCAGGGTGAACATCATGGCAGTGCTGAGCCTCACACTGAAATGGTTTCTGTTCCTGTGCTATAGGTGAAAGCCGTGCACTGCAAAGCTGGTGATACTGTTGGAGAAGGAGATCTGCTGGTGGAACTGGAATGAAAGGTCACCTTCCCGCTGCTGAATTAGCTCGACCTTGATTATTTCCATCCGTGAAGTAAAATTAGAGCAATTCAAGGCAGACGATGGACAGTCCCACGCAGAAGATTTTATAGAGCCATATTTATTGTATCAGTGGTTAAGACAGCAAACAGATGTTAAACCTTGGCAACAGATTCCAGATTTTTACTTCCAGAAATAATTGTACATAACCTTTGTAATTCTTTTGATTTTTCAGGATCAAGTAGAATCAATAAAATACCATTTCTGCTTTAAAACAGGAAAAGCTTCTTTTTAAAAAAGAAAACATAACAAAAGCCTGAAGCTGATTAATCTTCTCCATGGTAATATCACCGGTGGGAGACCCCAGCCAAATTGTACAGAGTGGTTGATAGGAGTGACAAATTAACCACTGAATGGACTCAGCACTTTCCTACACTCTGCGTTAAGTGCCGAACAATTACTGCTTGAATTCTGGTCAGATTTATTGTAATATTTTGAAGCCTTTGTCCGCACTAGGCTTTAAATTACGGGTTAGATGTTTTATTTTGCTACTGCAGACTTGCCCCATGTATTTTCACTTGCAGTTCTAAGGGAATTTTCTCTTTTATTCAGACTCCGTACTCAAACGCTCTCCTCTTTATCTTCCTTCTAGTGGTCACTGGATACAGGGCCTTCCAGGCACGGGCCTCAAGTCCCCTCAGCTGCCCCTCAGGACAAGCATGCTGCCCCCTGAGCTCCTCCAGGCCAGGAGACCCACGTGTCTGAACTCCTGTTGTGCAGAGGCTCCTTCTAAAGACCCAGTGAGGGATGAGGAGTGTTCATAAAATCAGAGCTTTGCAGGAGCTGAGGCAGAGACCCTGCGGCCTTTCCTAGGAATGTCCTTGGAGCCATCTTGCCTCCTCCAGAAGGGGCACGGCGCAGCTCACGCTCCACAGGTTGCCCTAAACTAAAAAGTACGATGCAAAAGATTCTACAAAACAAATGTTCTGCTTGAAAAGCGTGTCAGAGTTTAATGTGGCTGCTTTTCTACTTGAACGGCAGCAGTGGCCGTTACTACTGAAGTTCAGGCCCGTTCCTTACCCTGACTCCCTGTGCTGATCTCTGGCCATCCCAGAGCTCCTGCCAGTGGAGCAGAAGTACAATGCAGTTCTGAACAGTCCCCTTGGTACACTTCATTGTAGTCTGGCTCGCCACACGACACGCATTCGCCACTCACAACCTTGTCCCTTCAGCAGCTTTCTATACTGTACAATGTCAGTGTACCAAACACTGCAGTTGAAGGGAACAAAAGGCACAGCAGTGCAACTACTCAACCACAATATCCCTGGATTGTACAGAAGCCAGCGCAGTTGGTTGGGTCATGAGGACAGTAGTCTTTGAATGTTGCAGTAATCACATATAGGTCCTTTGTTGTTGATGTTTTTTGTTGATTTTTTCTTTTTAATAACATGATTAAGGATCTTTCCCCCCAGTAGGAAATTCAGTCTGCATACGACTGCAAGTTCTGCACTGAAGTGCTCAGCCCAACAGTGCTCACCGCAGCTGCCTCTGGTGCGGTGCAGTGGGCAGCTGAAGTCAGGTTTGGTTTTCTGGCCCGCAGCATCCAGATCCCAGCCACTCAGGGAACTGAAATGGTGCCTACAGTGCTTGCTTACTTAGGATGCGAAATGAAACATACAATTTTAAACGCAATTCTCTTTAATAATTCTTTAATATTTCTTTATAGCATCTCATAAAACTAAATACGTTTTAAAAATAATCATCTCCAGTTCAGAAAAAAAAGTTGCATTATCAAGTAAGAATAGTCATCTTTAAAAATCTCTTCCCTTTATTTCTACAGCAGTGTTCTATTTTTCTCCAAGCGCAGTGGTCACTTTTCCCCCACAGACATTTGCTTGCCGCTTGGTTTATATTCAGTAGCCTACCATTACAGGACAATATTAGAGGTGCATTTTACTTTGTTTGCAGATAGGATTTTGCAAAACCAGTTTTAGCTATTAGTACAATAGCGTCATTACTCCACCCAGCTTACGGGACACACGTGATAAATGTATCAGTTCAGGTAAGAAAGAATTAGTGTGTTCGTCTGTTTTCCACTCACCTCGGCAGTGCACTGAAGTGAAGGGGTACAGGTGCAAGAAAGAACCTAAATCCCCTCACTGCTGTGCACAGACACAGTTATTTCAGGCCTCATGCGAAACCAGTTAGGGCGGGTTAGTGAGGGCACAAGGCTGTGCCAGTCTCTAGGCCTAAGGCACTGCAGCACTAGAGCCAGTGTGCCCAGGTCTGGGAGGCTACGGGAGATGTGGGGATTTAAGAGAAAGGCATTATGGGGTTCTTGGAAGGGCCACCACACAACACCTGCTTAGAACTGTAGGGCTGTGCCGGCTCAATCTCTGTTCTCTCGTAGCACGTAGGAGAGGCCGTGGGTCCCGGAGGAATCGTAATGGTCGTGGTAGGGCAGCTGGACCCACTCAGGCTGGTAGGTGCTGGTGTTGTACACGAAGCACTCCATCACCCCGCTGCTGGCTGGCCGCACCTCGGCCGTGCCGCTCTTCCCCTCCCACTCCACCACCTCGATTCTCATCGTTGTGCGCTGGTACATGTCCGGGCAGCCTTCAAATTCGTCGAGGAACCGCAGCATCTGGTCATCCACAGCGTAAATCTCCCCTGCGATGTGGTGCCCCGTGCCTGGGATGTTCAGCATGTAGGGGATATTGTACTTCCCCGCGATCACCAGAGGGTATTTCTCCACCGTGCGACCCCTTCCTTGGTACTTCGCGATCCCCTTGGCGGTGTTGATCATGTGCTTGTAGTTGGGCTGGCCCTTTTTAAGTGTGCCATACACAAAGACACGAGCCATCGTACCTGCAAAAGCAGCAGAAGGACAAAGGCGGTCGTTACGTATGTGGCTTTCTCCAAGAAGCTCTGATTTCTGGGTGCTGCTGTGTGGAGCCAGGAGGTGGAATCAACGACCCTTACAGGTCCCTTCTAACTCAGGATATTCCATGATTCTAAAGAAGCCACACCAGGAGCCAACAGAGTGCTGAGCTTCAAGCCTTCCTTGAAGTTTTTCCGTCTCTCTCATGACTAAATTAGAGTTGTGCTGCACAAAGTATGATGCCATGCTCAGTAACACACTAAAAGCAACCCGGGGAGCCATCCCAGTGATGGAAACAAGTTCTAATGAGTGTACCCTTCATGGAAGAAAACAACAACCAACCAACCAACAAAAAAAACACCCCAACACCAACAAAAAGCCATGGTTCAGTTCAGCTAAGCAAGCACCTTCCTGTATTGCTCTATTTATGGTTTAAGTAGCCCCAGCCAAGTCCAGGTAATGTTAAGAACGCAGAGGTGAAGCCAAAGAACAGTTCTGCCCCTCCTTGGCAGAGGGGCTGGTTTTAAAAGCTGTAGCAATGAACTTTTCCTCGTCCCCAGGTCTGTGCAGCCCAGCACAGCGTGTGCCTCCTCTTCACCATGGCAATATTCAGGATTTGAGAAACAACATTATATTCAGAGACAGAGGTGCCTGGTTTCAGTTCAAGTATCTTGTTTCATGGTAAAATAAAGCGCAGTGGCATTAATCATCCCAAAGCAAATTAATGCATTCAAACTTGCCATCGTGTTGTGCTGCATTTGCATACATTTTTGTGTTAGTAATACCAACTTGGTTACACTCTCAAACAAATCAACCCCAAAAACCCAAGTGAACATAAAGACAAACAGGAAAGCGCAGTGAGAAGCACGACACTTGTAGCTGCAGTGAGCTAACAGCATGCAAACTGGGACATCACTCAGCCTGACCGCAGAGCTGCCTGTCCTGAAGGGGAATGAAAAGGCTGGAACACCAGCCCTGGAAAAAACAAGTGCTGCGCTGCAGAACGAGGTGGTCTGGCACGAGCTCGGGCTAAGTTCAACCTGTTGTAGGGCTGCTTTGGGGATATGCTGAAGGCCTCCCGCAGCCCCAGCACCGGGTCCCGCCGGCTGGCTCTGGCTGCTGAACGCCGGCAGAGCTGAGGAGGCCACATCCAGCCGAGCCAGGGCTGCTCGGAAGCTGCCGTTGCGAGCACAAGGACGCGTTTGTCTCGCCTGTCCGGGGAAAGGGAAAAACAACATTTCTCTTCGGTGCTTTCAGTGACTCCTAGCTGACAGGCCTCCTTGATGAGGGCAGGCCGGGCGACAGTGTCGTCATGAGAACCTTCACCCTTGCTGTCCGGGTGAGCGCTGCCAACGCTATT
Organism: Oreortyx pictus; assembly: GCA_036925125.1. Taxonomy (NCBI): domain Eukaryota; kingdom Metazoa; phylum Chordata; class Aves; order Galliformes; family Odontophoridae; genus Oreortyx; species Oreortyx pictus. Next base: position 48,991,452 of record JAUPFR010000001.1, read on the forward strand.
CCCATTTGTTTACCTTGGGGACAGACTGGGAGGCAGGACCCTGTATTTCAATGCTAACAAAACTAGAAGATCCGTCCTGAGGTCTTTCTTTTTTAGATATGCCCACGTGCTGAGCCATCTCTGCTTGCAGTCACTGTTTTGCACGTGTGCTAGCCACATCTTGAAAGCAGCCCTGAACAATTCTGTTCAACATCTGTTTTTATCTAGGAGCATGAAAGTCTCCACGTTGGTTTAAATGGGATAAAAGTTAGGCCTTACTGAAAGGCAGAAAAGATACCACCTGTACCTTCATAGTTCTTCCTTTGTTTTTCACGCTCTGCCCCGTACATCCCCAGTTCTTCCTTCATGGCAAACGATGGTTTCCCCTGTTTTGCCTTCAGTCTGTCTCTGCTTTGCCCACCACAGCAGCGAGGCAGCTGCCTGCCACGCACCAACCACCAGAGGAGCACACGAAGCTCTGTTTGTTATTAAACAACATTCACAGTTTGAAAAATCTTTAAAAACTGAGTGGAAGCAGAAAATTAATGTCTTTTTCAGCTGTTTACTCTTTACTTATTTTTCTAGGTCAGCTGGGTTATCCAAAGGGTATGTCAGTGGCCAAGAGGAGCATCACAATCACCAGCCTTTTAACCTGGAGCAAAGCAGCTTCTCCCTTCGCAAAGAAAGAGTTTCTCTCTGTGACAGAATAGTTTTCTGGCAAAAATGGTGCGTGCCTTTATTTACTGACAAACAGCTTTCACTTAAGGAAAAAGACCACACTGATTTGTCTCTGTGTTTTATCAGATATGCTCCAGCGTAATCTATCCCTCATGACATAAATGAGTTTTTTTAGATGCAGCTCATTCCCTCACAATAAAAAGGACATTAATATTCAGTTCGTCTGACTCCCTTTTATAAGAAAAATCATTACCTTTCAGATTGTGTTTTGAATAACAAACAGATCTTTCAGGAAGAAACTTGTCCCAGTGGGGATTGGGAAGGGATCAGAGTTAAGCACTGAAACATGCAATTAATTCCCATTAGGGGATTAGGGCACTCGTGTTCACTTTGAATCAGAAAAATGAATTGTGAATTAAATTGTTCACAACCAAGAGGTTACTTGTCAGAGTTAATAAGTTAAAAAATAAAAAGGGAAACCTAAAACACACATGAAAAGCTTAATACCGAGTGGCACATCTGTACGAAAAAGATATGCTTCATTTCCATTAAACGAAGATCTCTCCCCACTGTACATCTGAAGATAAGCTTCTGAAAAGTTTTCAGGGAGAAGTGTTAAAACTCACGAAACTGGTGGCAACAAAGTGCATGGTTCAGGCTGTTTGCAAGTGCTCCCTTCACAACTCACAGCAGTACACCCAGCACTCTACTGCTCGCCCCAACAACTGCAGCAGCGGAACTTGCTAACCCGGGGTTGGGTGTTTCAGAGACAGGCTGAGCAACCTGATCAAGCTGTAGGTGTCCCTGCTCATTGCAGGGGGGCTGACTTTCAAAGGTTGCTTCCAACTCAAAACGATTCCATGATTCTACATTCCAACATGTAAGTCAATGAATTCATCGGGCAAGCTAAGTGGAAAGTGAGGAGGAATTGGAAACCCCAGTCCCAGGTTACACAGGTATGGCACTGCCAAGCCCCATACTCGCAGCACTTCCACAGCTGTAACTCAGGATAAGGCTGGCGACCAAACTGCCCCTTGCCCTTCCATGGCCACGTATGGTCCTGCTGTCTGCCTGGGGTAAGCTCAACACACTGCCTCTGCATCTTGTTCAGAAAACAGAATGCACAACCAAGCCCCAGCGGGGAAGTGAGTGAACTGAGGAGTTGGTAAAAACATTTTCGGAACGCAGCTCCCTATAATTTTCTGTGTAATACATTCAATCTCCCGCATGCTGTGTGTTGCGTTCTGGACAGGCTGCTCCACGCCCAGCACAACTCCCAGCACTCAGATGTGTGCTTTCAGAACATCCTCAGCCACCTTGTGGCAAGGAGAGCAAAGAGCAGGATTGTGTTTTAGGGTCGCTGCACAGCCGTTCAGCCAGCAGCTGCCGGGAGCTCCTTGCAGAAGTGCTGGCAGTGCCACAGGAAAGCGGCCTTCCTCACGTAATCTGGTTTGACACTTCAGGCCTCTGCTGATCTACCTCAGAGAAAAGTAATAGTAACAGGAATCGGATTCTATACTAGGTAGTAGGTGCCAGGACAAAACAAACCCATTCAAAAGGTTAATTCATGAAATATTCACACTAGAATCATTAAAATTTAACAGCGTGAGGAAATGCAAATGAAGGGTGGATGTGGCTTTGGGCAGCCTGCTCTCACAGCAGAAGGGCTGATACTACATCATCTTCGAGGTCCTTTTCAACCCAGGCCATTCTATGGCTCTATGACGATTCTATGAAATCTGCAAGTCACCTCTCCCAACTCTTTCTTTTAACTACAAGCAGCTTGCTTCTGGGAGGCACTTCTGCTCCCTTTGCTACGCAGGATGCAAACACGAGAGGACAGGGGGGCAGGAGATGTGTGGGGGTAAGCCTGGCTGTGGGGCTGCAGGGTCCTGTCCTGGTCGTGCCAACTGGGTCCTGAGCTGGGGGCACAGTCCCTCCCGACAGCTCTGGCCATAAGCATCCTTTTTACCACAGTTCTGACAAATACTGAACCCCAGCAGCTTCTTTCAAAAATAAAAGAAGCAGTGTGTGCATCAGGCTTGCTCCGTGCCCCTTTGTGACTGCAGCGGGGTTGATTTTGGGTTTTATTTTGCCCAAGCTTTTCCGCGCAGCTCAGAAAGTATCCATTTCTCTCCCTCCATACAGTAACACTATTTTCCCTTGAGAAAAATTTTTAGCGCTGGCTCAGTGACCAGATATAGTTACACATTAATTCTTCAGAAGTTTCTTAAAACTGTAGGAAACAGGTGAAAAAACAAAATGCCTTGAACTTTAAACTTGAGCCCAGTCTGTTTGAATGAAGCGAGTTTTAAGGTCACTCTTCACTCAATGCTAACTTTCAAGCAGGACTAACATGCCAGAGAGGGCTCATGGGACTGCATCCTGTTGGGCCTTTGATGCTTTCATTTTGTTACTCGCTATTTTCTTTATAGCACAGACAAGGGCTTCCTGCCCGGGCCGACCCCTTTCCAACCTTGCTGAATACCTCGGAAAAGTTTATGGCAAGACACCTTTCTTACATTAACCACAGAGGCACCAGCGAAACGATGGCTCCTTTGAAATCCAGAGGTTATGGTCTCCTCGCAGCAGTTGTTCGCTCAGAAACTGTGAGGTGCTGGTTTGTGAAAACAAACAACAGTATTCAGTGACCAGCAATGTGTTGGACACTACTGGGCACTACCTGAAACGGCACTTAACCTGCTTCACAGATACTTTTCATCTCATCCTTGGATAGCTTACATCTCCAAACCAACACACAGGCAGCACTGAAGCGTGAGTGCTTTGGGTCAGAATAAGCATCAGTCGCAGTGCTGCTCACAGTCCTGGCACTGACTTGGCGTTTGTTTTTTTCTGCTCAAAACTGTTTGCAATCACTTTTAACTCTATCACGTAGAGAAATCTACTCAGCTCATTTTTTTTTTTTAATTATTATTTTCGTTTACTATTACCAGGAAGCGCTGAATTCCCAAAGTAAATGTTAGGAGCCTGCTTTGGCAGGGGGTTGGACTCTAGATCTCTAGAGGTCCCTTCCAACCCCTACAATTCTGTGATTCTGTATATAGGCTCCAAATGTCAACTGGATGAAGCCAGCACACACAAAACGACGCTGGGGTGTGATGCAGAAACGTGCTGGATGCATTTTTAGACTAATTAACATGCTAAACTTTTAGACAGTGCAGAGCCAGGAGGGAGACAAGCACACAAGGACAAGAGTAGGAAAAAGACAATGGAAGGACACTGGATGTGAACAAATTGTGCTGGTAAGAAATGGCTGCCACCACAATACTTTATGAGTACTACTGACTGTTTTCCTATAGGGGTAGTATTAATAAGTTAAAAGATTATTATATCAAGTTTTTGACACCACAGTTCAGACACCCGTGGACTACAAAGGTAGTTAAAATGAACTCAGAGCAGAGCACTGAGAAAATGAGTAAAAGGCTCTAATGTTGAGGCACAGATATAACAGGTTGTTTACTTTGAACAGGAGCTAACAGGGCTCTGAGACTGTCTTATCTTCTGTCTGCATCTCTAAACTGTACTGGGTTTACATGGCAGGGTTTTGGTGGCAGGGAGCTGCAGAGGTGGCCTCTACAAGCAGAGCCCAGCACTGCCCTGTGTCAGAGCACAGCCAGCACCTGCTGCTGCCAGAGCTGAGCTGTGAGAGCACAGATTGAAAGAAGGGAAAAACTGCTGCCCAGCGGCAGCTGGGAGAGAGGAGTGAGAAATGCGAGAGAACAGCCCTGCAGGCACCAAGGTCAGCGCAGGAGGAGGGCAGGAGGTGCTCCGGATGCAGAGCAGCAGCTCCCTGCAGTGCAGGAGAGGCCCATGGAGGAGCAGGCTGTTCCACTGCAGTCCACAGGCACCACGTGGAGCAGATATCCCCATGCAGGCATGGACGAGCCCATGGGGCAGCAGTGGATGGGGCCTGACAGAAGACACAGCCTATGGATACCCCGCAGGAGCACACCAGGCCTGAGCTGCAGCCCATGGAGAGCAGCCCGCAGTGTTGGCCCTGTGATATGGAGCCGTGCTGGAGCAGTGCTGGCAGAGCTGCAGCCCAGGGGAAGCTTACACAGGATCCCATCAGGCAGGATGGCATTATGGGAGGACCCCATGCTGCAGCAAGGGCAGAGTGGGATCATGAAGACAGAGACAAAGTATCTCCCCATTCCCATTCCTCTGTCACTTGGGGGTAGGAGACAGAAGAGGGTGGATGGCAGGGAGGTGTTTGCGGTTTGCTTTTAGTTTCTCACTGCTCTAGTTGGTTAGTAAAGGCAGAAAATTAGTCTCCCTTATGCTGAGTCTGTTTTGCCCGTGATGATAATAGGCGAGTGAGCTCTCTGTCTATCTCATCCCCTGAGCCTTTTTCCCATTCCTCCTCCTGTTCTGAAGAGGGAGAGAAGGAGAGAACTGCACGGTGGCACTTAGCTGCCCATCGGTGTTGAAGCACCCTACTAATACAGAGGCTTAAATTGTTTTATCTGTACAAAAGGTGAGGGAGGAAAGAAAAAGAATATTAACTCCAAATGCCAGATCATCATTACAGAAGAACAACGTAGGCAACAACTGTTGATTCTGCAGCCCTGTTGTGCTAGTTCTGCTCCCAGTAGTTTCAAACACCGCTGTGAATTTGAAGTGGTTTCTGCAATTGGCATGCAGGGCATAGCTCAGTGATTCAAAATGCCGACATCCTGAGGCTCAAATGCAGTCTGAAGCTGGGACGGGTTTTCCCAGACCCCAGCAAGGTCAGCACACTGATTTACATGCCAATACTCAGAACGTTCAGTCAGTTGTTTTCGATCGGGAAGAGCATCTCAGCCTGTGAAATGCAGCAAACACTCTGAGTACCTAAGCATGGGAACACATTTTTCTATGCTGAAAAGCTGGTGAGAGAAAAGTGGAAGGGAGAAAAGATCAGGTCTGTGCTAGATCGCAAGGTGCCTTTCCACAAAGCAGCGCTGGAAAGCGATGTGGAAACCACTGCACAGTAACACTTTGTACAGAGCAGAGAGATGCCCGGCTGGCCCCAACACAGCAGTACCTGCTCTGTGAAGGTTCCCTTCCCTCATTCCTCAGGGACGTGGCTCAGCCTGGAGGATGCTTTTAAACAGCCATCAGCACAGCAGCCTCCCTGGCTGCATAGTGGTCCAGTGTGGGTGATGCTCAGAGCCCCAGCAGCCTGTGAGCCCTACGTGACACACGGTGACACCACAAGCATCCAGGTGGTGCCATCTCAGGGCTTGTCATGTCCAGGAGAGACAGCAGTGAGCTCCTGGTGCAACTGCAAGAGCTGAGCAGGGAGAGCAATCCTGGACAGGACGTGGGGTCACATAATACCTAATTGTTGTTTTCTTTTTCCTGGAAACCACCTACCTTCATCACTGTAGATGAGTCACTGAAAAGCTCTGATAAACTTGACAGAAATTAAGGATCAGAAAATCCTGACAGACTTGTTTTCAGTCTGTGATTCCTTGGGTAGGCGACTTCTGAAGGCCATGGAAAGGTAATTCACATACACTGACAGCATTCATGTATATACATAACATTTCTATGGGGAACCACGCTTTCCTTGGAAAACGTTAGCGGCCCACAAAAAAAACGAGAAAGATTAAAACCAGCTGTACTGGAGGAACCACCAGATTTAAATGATGCCACTATTTTAAGTGCTCAGCCAGGAAGGGTCCAGGCAGCACGGGGTAATAATGGCCAAGCACGTTGGCAGTGAAGCAGGGATGTACAAAAGGGTGGTTGAACAATATGGCATAAATACTCTCACTACAAAAATACAGATTAAAAGCATCAGCGTGAGTGTACATATGCCACTAGCAAGCACTGGGAGAAAAGGCCCTTCTTGACGATGGGAAGGGCACAAATGAGGTCAGTAATGTGCACCAAAGGAAAAGTGGAGTTATTCAGACAGTAACAAAGTGGAGTTGTAAAATCATGTTTGCTACAATAGCTCTGAAGCAAGTCAGACCACTGATCTGGAGACAACCACTGGAAAAGATTACACACACACACACACATATATGTTCAACAGATCCTACTTCTGTGATAGAGATATTTTCCTTTCGCTTTATTTGACTTATTCAGGGCAATTCTTTTTAAAGCTAAGAAAACTGTTGATGAGGGAGGCTTGCATTATCCTTTCTGATCCCTTTTTTTGTGAAAAAGAATAATATTAAACATGAAATACAGAAAGAGAAACAAAGCTGAAGTCACTAACAGTCATTATATTATTTACGTAATTAATTAAATAACTATGCAAGTTTTGCTTTGTTAAGTTATGCATATCAGGTAGTTCTATTTAATAAAAGGACTTCATTTTGTACTGGATTTCAGCCTGCAGCTATACACGTCAAAAATAAAAACCTAATCCATATCTCAGCACTAAATCTTTCCCCACCATTTTCTAGTATAATAAAAGGCAAAACAAAACAGATACTCACATCAAAACTACAGAGAGCCAGGAGCAGATGTATGTAATTACTTCAGTCCCACTGAGGCATATCACTTCTGTTTAGAAATTAGTACCAAGTTCACTACAAAAAAAAGTCAGATCATCCTGAAAAGTGATGAGTTACTGCAACTTTTCTGATCTTGATTTTTGCTCTCCAATAAGGACTTGTCTTCTGCAATTAGGAAAGCATCCTAACCTCAAAGTAAATAGAGGTTTACTGGTCTGCTATCTTCTACAATGAAGAAACTAATACATATTCTGCCAAAGGAAGCAGTTGTGTGCCTGTCAGATCTCTGCATGACACATCCTGAGGAGGAGTGGTTCACTCTATAGACATTTTAGATGGCCAAAGAAGTGTGGAATTGAAATATGTTGGAAGTAAACAGTTGCAACAGCACAAGATCGTCAGCTACAGCACACACCTATGCGAGCCAGAAAGAAACAGCTGTAAGACACAGACAGAAATAAACAGCTGTAAGCCAGGAACAGCTACTTGAAGGAAACGATTCAACAGGAATTGGTAAAATTTTACACAGAAAACCACACCCTAGTGACCTCATCAACACGCAGAAACATCAGTGAAAGGCACAAGTGCACAAACTGAACAGTGATTTGTTTCCCTGACCATTCTATTATTTACTTATCAGAGTTAAAAAGAGTCAAAATGGCTTAGGCTTGCAAATATAGACTGTTATTCCTCATGCATATACTCTTTGCACAAGGACCTATTCTTTTCCTGTAGTTGCAGATGACTGCATTTGATGATCTGAAGACTCTAGACACCGAAAGCGTTTCATATTTTCCAGCAAGGGATAATTTTGTGAAGGACTGTAGTTCTACAAACCAGATGTTTTTCATCCACAATATGTTCCTGCACCACAATAGAACAAAGTAGCTGAAAAAGCATTTCTTTTCCAGGGGGGGAGGGAGACTAAAAGAAATAAGAACATTCTAGAGACATAAACATTCAAAGTTACTTGAAGTGTGTATCAGAAAAACTCATGCCTTACGGTATCTAAGAGAGTTTCAGACTAGATCTCTCTATCAAACCTAGATTTCACACTGGGGAAAGAAGCAGAAAATACGCTGACTCCATTAAAGCATTACAGTATCAATGGCTGGAGCAAGTACTGAATGTCATAGGCAAAGATCTTAAGATGCAGCCAGTTTTTGACTGGAGCAGATCCCAACTTTAGGTGATAACACACAGTGATCACCTTCAACGCTTACAAACTTTGGCTTTTATCATTTTCTTTGTTCATAAAAGGAAAATAAAATTGAATAAATTTCTTAAGTGCTTCTCCCAAGGTCTTAAAATTTGCCGTTCATCCATCCCTTTCTATCAGACACTTGTCTCAGCAAGGCAAGAAGTATAACAAGTTTTCTCAAGAGTAGCTGAGCTGTGAAAGATATTGCTTGTTTATTCATTATCCGTTTTGATCCAAGGAACAGGTCTGCAGACACACTTCATGAGACTGGGCAGTCCAAGGGCTAAAATGAGTTGGTAAACAAATACAAGGACACAGGGCTAAAGCATGCTACAACCAGATCAAGGGCTGCAACAGTCACTCCATGAAGTTTGAAAAAGCAAATGAAAGTTGCACGTGGAATCATAAAAGAGCCTGAGTTGGAAGGCACCCACGTGGATCACTGAGTCCAGGAGTTGGACTCAATGTGTGGCCTCACACAGAACCACCCAAAAATCAGACCGTGTCTGAGAACGCTGTGCTCACACTTCTTGAACTCCAGCAAACTCCGTGCCACGACCACTGCCCTAGGAAACCTGTTCCACTGCCTGACCACTCTCTGGTCTTCTCCTGGCTTCCAACCCAGCTGTCCCCTTACACAGCTTCAAGCCATTCCCTTGGGTCCCATCACTGTCACCAGAGAGAAGAGATCAGCACTACTCCACTGTTCCCCCTTGTGAGGAAGCTGTATGTTGCAGTGTGGCTTTTGCAAAGGTCTGCATACTATTCCCCCTGGTTAGCAACCTTCCCCCTAATTTAAAGCAAATTTACAGCCACCATTTATAACTTATTTTTAAACTGCAACTAAACAGATGAGCCTCCACTAAATACTCTGAAGAAGTCAGCACCATGCTTCAAAATAGACTGCTTGCACTGCAAGATCTTGGCCAAGAAGGTCTAAGAAGCAGACTAAGCAACTACAGTCTGGGAGTTTCAAGAGATGGTTCTGGGTGAATGCTCCTACAACCTCACATCTAATATGTTTCACAGCGGAAAGTTCATATATTTGAACTTAAGATATAATTAATGGGTAATTTTAAACAGAAACATTATCCCTTAAGTGTTGAAAATATACAAAATGTTATTATAGAACTGTTCAGTTCAACTTGACAGTAAACTGTTATATTTCAGTTCCTGAAGAAATCAACCTTTGAAAGAATTGAACGAATCAATTCTATCCCCCTGCCCGAACATCATTCTGTGCAGCAATCCAGAGCAGCTTCCAATCCTCAAGTACACTAACACGTCACTATCCTGAACACCATCTGTCCTAGATTTGGCAGCAAGTATGTAGGGACACTTGGAAATCTCAATTAATTTTACTTCCATGTTAAGCAAGTAATCACTTATTGATGCTAATTAAAAAATAAGTAATCTAATCAACAAGAGTTGTCCTGGATGTACTAATACAGGCAGAGGAAGGAGAGAAGCCATACAAGAATTCAACGTTGTTGTCTGAGATGGCTTGAAAAAATGGGTAATGAATAGATGGCTTCTGATATTCAACATTTGAAGCTTAATTTTAAAACAGGTCACTTGAGGAGCTGTGAAATGACAAACCTTCACTCGTTTACTGTTCACTCGCAGATAACTCTGACTAACAAAAGCATGCTTCTGAATACATAATGCATTACATTTTTTACTTTCAACACCTGGTGTCAGCAGAATAACACTGTATATTCCTACGTAAGCTGCTCTGCAGTTGTGTGTGCTTTGATTTTAGGGCAGTACTATTTCAAATAAGAGAGGAACCATAGAAAATTATGGGAAATGATCGCACATAAATGGATTTAGTGGTTGTGACACCTTATCTGTTAACTGACCATAACAGGCCATTTTATAACATGAAACAAAGTTGTCTAAAATCAGTCATTCTTTAGTCAAGGTCAAGAATAACCAGAAGCAAAGTAGAAAGTTTTTCTGTATCCCCAAATTCTGAGCAAGCCAAATCCTTAATTTGCAAAAAAGCTTTAACTGCTGATGACTTCTACGTCAGAATTTAGCTGCCATTTCATTTCTGTACTAGCAAATCACTGCTTTTCTATCCAGTTTAGGACAGAGGCATTAATCATTGTTACAACAATTTCACTAAGAACAGACTATGAGGGGGAGTGCTTTGTGTTGTAGCTATCTGGGTCTCTAAGACACTAAGTAAAAAAAGCCACATTTCAACAAAAGAATGCAATACTTTAAAGCCATCAGAACATTTTAAGTTACTTCAGAAGAAAATAATTTAACAGAAAATTAAAATACTACAGAAGAAGATGTGGTCAAGAGTTTTTTAATTTGCTTGGTAAAAACATTAAAACTGACACTTCCACTAATTAGGATTTTTCTAAATAAAACTTTCCAAAAGTTGTATCGCCCTTCTTTATTTTTTCAGTGAGATACAGGGGCTTTGATGGATGCAGATATTCAGCTTTTAGTCCAAACACTGAGCATTTTAAAGCTAGGAAGGAAAGGTTAACGCTGACAACAGAATAATTTCCAGGTGAACAGACAGTGTTTGGTGGAGATCCCTATGCTCCAGAAAGGTGTTTACTACCTCTCAAATCATTTGTGCTGGCCAGCTTTTTGATTATAGAAAACCTCATCACCTAAAAGGAGGATAACAAAGCAACACAACCCTTAATGCTGCAGTCAAACAATGCAAACCTAAATAAAGCAAGATCAGAAGAGAATGACAGCAGAATCTTCAGTTCAAAATAGTGACGAGGAAAAAAAAAAAAAAGGAACTGAAAGCAGAAAAAAAAAGCAACTTGAACCCTGAGAAGAAAGATGCTGAAACATTAATAAAATAGAGCTTTTCTCCCAATTAACAGATGTTAAAAAAAACCAAACAACTTTTAAAGGAGACCACCTAGGTCTGGTGGGCTGAAGAAGTTAGACAAGTTTACAAGGGAGATGGGGGAAAAACAAAACAAAACAAAACAAAAGCTTTCTGTAAACTCTGGTTGAGTTGACTGTTTTAGGCCTCCCTGGTCCCTCATCTCCTTTGGAAAGAGTTTAATAATAACAACAATGAAAATCAACGATTAAAACAGAGGTCTTAAAAAACCCTTTTCTCCCAGCCATGCAAGCATTCTGTGGTCATCTTAACAAGCATGTACTTCAACTTGACAAGATCAGGAGCAGAAGTGCAGCTGCTGAAGTTAATATACAGGTCAGAAAGGTTTGTCTAGAGTTGTGCAGAAGAGTAGCCAGACATCTCCTCCCTGACCTGCACTCAGTGGGAGAGGCTGAGCAGAATCAACTGCCTGGATGCTCGAGAAAATGCTGCCAAGACAGATCTCAGAGAGAGCACCTGAATGGACCCACTCACTATTTCTATCGTTAAAACAAGAACGACACAATCGTAGGGTTTGGAAGGGACCTCTGTAGAGCTCTCCTAGTCCAGCCTCTGCCCTGCAGGTTCCCTGCAATAGGCAGTCCAGGCGCATCTTGAGTATCTCCAGAGAAGGAGACTCCACAGACTCTCTGGGCAGCCTGCTCCACTGCTCTCATTCTCACAATAAAGTTCTTATAATAAAAATATAAAACATGTTAAAAATATCAATTCTAATGGAAGAAAAAAGGGATGTGGACGATGCAGTAAATAAAATAAATACATAGAATATGCATAGAACTAATTTCCTTCCTCATCAGGTGGTAGGATGGTTGGGTGCTGAAAAACAATCATGTATCTTGACCTAGATGAGTTTGTTTTTTTGGGTTTTTTTTTTTTTTTAATCTTGATCTTGGTAGAACTTTGCATACTGTAACTCAAGATATTCTCATAAGCAAGCCAGAAAACAAACAAACATGATTTAACGCAAACTGTGAGTATTTAGATTAAAAACCTGTTAGAAATCTGCATAAAATTTGGTTGCAGAGAAATAGTGGCAATGAAAATACTGACTCACGTGAGAGATGCAGGTACTATGACAGTGCAAAAGGCCGTGCACAGAGCTAATCTTGTGCCCTCCAAGTCTCTGTGGAGTTGCTGCTCTGCAGCAGGAATTCAGCAAAGGTTAGTGCTGAGTTCCATCATTAGTCAGGAATCCTCAACTACATAAACAAAATCTGGGGAAAGATTAGCTTAACAGAAGCTCTGTAGAAATAGATTTGGCAGTTACAATAATCATGAACTCAGCATGAGTCAACAATGTGGTACTCTTGGAAAAAAATATCCTAATGTTTATGTACAAACAAGTGTATCACTTGTAAGACACGTGAACATAGCGTCCAAATCTGATCCGGTCACAGATAGAATACTAGAGCAGCTTTGAGCACCACACTTCTAAAATGTGATCAGTTGGACAGAAGGAAGAGAGAGTAATCACAGGCCAAGAAAACATGGGGAGGTAAGACTGTGATCATTTATTTTAGAGAAAATAGTTCATGCCTGTAATTACTCAAAAGGACACTAATAAAAAAAACAGTGGTATGCAGAGAACTTCATTTCGCATCTACTTTTACAGAAGACTGAAGAACTTAAATTCCAGATAGAGACCTTAGGAAAGACTAATTTATCTGCTGGTAAGCACAGTGCCTTGAAGAGCCCAGATTGTCTCAGAGGGCTGGGAATTCTCCACTCTCAGTTATGTTAAGCAGCAGGTTACTCAGATCTCTTATCAGAAATAATAGTCCTACTTCTAAACTTGTGTTTTGCCAAGGAATTGGATTAGATAGTCCCTAAGCTCTCCTTTAAAAACAAACAGGAGGTCAATTCATATGCTCTGCATAGAAGGGAGTGCTAGATTTATGGAGACTGCATATGAACAGCAAGAAGTTGATTCTGCAGTCCAGTCTTTAGATCCCTTCTACCGTCACCTTGAGATTTCTAGGTCCTGCTCAGAATCTGTTTACAGACAGGTTTATAGACCTGCTGACAGACACTGCGCTATTACTTGATTTTGGATTTTTCTTCTCTTTCCAAATATCAATAACCCTTAAAAGAGAGAACAAAGCGTAGGATTCCCACCCCTTCCTGATCCACAAAGCACCTGCCAACAATATTCAGAGACACAATTCCAAATTTCTACATCTAATGCTCTTGGACCACCTAAGTCCTGCTTTTGCACTTTGACGCAGCTTCGAAAGGGCAAGCTACAACGAGATCAGATGATCCTAGGAGACACAGGTTAGAGCCCTCCAAGGTGAGGGCATGAATCTAATTTTTCTATAAAGGCTGTTCTTAGTCCTGAAGCTGCTGTTGGTTGGAGTATGTGCGTATCTGCCCGATGTAAGGTATGCGTGGTTGAAAGGCAGAGCAGTGCCAGGCCAGCAGTACATCTCTGGCCTGATAAAAGCACTGAAAGAAGACAAAGTAAGAGAATGACTCAGGACTCCACTACCACAGCCTCAAGAACAGCCTGGCAGTTCACTATTGCCATTCCCCATTGGAAGCTTTGGCTTCTCAGGTAGAAAGCAGCTGAGACTTTTTCCCTTCAAAGTCTGCAAGCCAGCCATCCTATTTTCCATATCGAACATAAAAGCAGCTACAAGTCTGAATCTAAAAAAAAAACAAGCCTTCTCTTAATTTTGTCTATTTTACAGTTTCAACACTACTGTTTTCAGATCACAGACAAGAGATAATTTAGTCATAAGAAGATCTGAAATAATTGCTGTTAGAGATTTTTAAAATATAAGCCATATTTTGCTTACAGGCATATGTTGTACTTGCTCTATTGATTGCAAGCTGGTAAGATAAATCAGTGATACAGATTAATTGAAGTAATTAACTGGAAATCTATACCCTCACACAGGTTTCCCCCAAGCTGTCAATGCTGCAACTGTAGACAAGACACACCACGAGTACTCCAGACACAGGAAAATTTTGCACACACATTTTTTACCACGTGTTGTCTTCTGCGTATGTGGTCTTAGTTAAATTAGTAGAGAATGACGGGTAAATTGTCACACACGGGCACGGGTGTAACCCAGAGCCATGCCACAGGCCTTGGGGGAAAAAAGAATAATGAACAAAGGTAAGCTAACAGACATCTCTTAAAGAAGAAAATCAAGTCATTGATTATATTGTGGGAGCTCAGACAATATGCTACACAGGTTATGGCAGCAGCTCTGCCCACAGCACAGAAATAATGAGAAGGTAGCATCCAAGGGAACAGTAGTTTTGTGCATGCAGTTATTTACGTAGTGCTGAGTTTTTACAGATCACGAAATTACTGGGGAGTGTAATGATTTTCTCTCTTAGCAGACTGTCTGTTCCATTGGCACTGAAAACGTTTCCCAACATTCTTTCCTAAAAATGCTCCTGAAGCATCTCACCTACCTGAAGTGAAAAGTCAGGAGATAAAATGGGAGTTGGGCTTCAGTGGGCGACTGCAGAGATCTGAAGTGGGGTGGAAGGAATGTCAGAGAAAGAATTCCACCAACATACAACCTCAAGTATTAGCCCAATAGACCAATATTTCACTTGTGCAAAGAAAGTCCAAATTATCCAATCTGGCAGAATTGTGAGAGGCAAATTGTCCCAAAGGGAATAAATATCACCAGCTCCTCTCCCTCAGAACCACACCTGTCACACGGCTGCTGCACTGCTCTGCACAACTCTGTTTACTATCAGGTTGCACCAACTCTGAAGGTTGACCACACATACACTCAAAACATTAACAGAAATGAAACAGATCTGAAGAACATAGAATCAAAAGGCTTGTCACAAACTTCATGCTCTAAATCTTGACAGACTTCAAAAAGATGGAAAGCATGAAGTTTTTATATGAGTGCATAACTGCAATATCTTCTGTGATTATTAACAAAATTCCAAACTGAAAATAAAAGCAGCTGAATTATAGATCCTAATCGGGTTTTCATATACAGCATCACTGAAATGATCACTGAAATGAAGTTACGTGTAAGACATACAGACTACAACTGGACAAACAGCAGAGATCAAATCATTGTTTGGATATACAGGAATTAGAAAAACAGCCTCACTGCAAAAATGAATCACATACAAAGTTAAAGATGCCTGGTGCCACCCATTAACATCGTAAGTTGTCATTAAGCATACTTAATTAAAAGATCTAATCTACTAGCAGTAAAAGAACAGACTAAATGAGCAGATGGATTCAGATATATTTTGACCATTTCTTGATATTTCAAGAAGATAAGTAAAGGTAAATATAAACAAGAATAAAAGTGAGAGGAAAAAAACCAGCCAGACAGGGTATCTCATTATGAAGCCTCATACTAGGAAAATGGAAAGACACCAAAACAACTCTTTTCCCTCTTTTTATTGCACCTGTTTATCTTCTCCAAGATGTTTTGTTTCTGTTAAGCAGGTTTCTTGAAGCTTCACCTAGCTACAAATAATCACATGACTAAGAAATTCATTATATCTGGATCCACAAACATGAAATACGGCCCACTGCCTAAGGAGAGTTTAATCAAATGAAACTGTCAACTTAGAATATAATTTAATCTCTTAAAAGCTGCCTTTCTTTTACACTCAGCCTCTCCTGAATTTCACTTTTGTTACAGTGAGTGAACAAAGAACGGGTCTATCTGCTGTCCACAGAAGTAAAAAATATTCTTTTGTTTTTGAGCCCTTCATGTCACCTTCCCCAAAGACACTCTTCCCAACCAGACAACGATTATAAGCACATAACTTGTAATTTTTCATATCTGAAATGACCTTCAGAAAGATCTGGCCAGTGGCTGGATTCACATGCTGCAAGTTTTCATAGCTGGTGTTAGAATGACACTGCAGTAAGCACTGCAGCCTTGGAAGAGGTTGGGGTCTGATGTGTGAAATGTGTGTATTTTATGATAAAAATCGTGCTGGGATTTATTCCCAGTGTAATTTCCAGCTAAGGCAAAAATTAAGCCTGGGGTTCCACTCCATAAATTATGTCAAAACGTCTCCCTCATTCGTGTAATTCCTCATATAACGTGAGCTTAGCTCTGTGCAGTCCTACCTATTCTTAATGAAATTATAATCCCGTTCCCACATCCAAACGTAACATTTACCAAACAGCACCACCACACGTGGCATGTAACAGAACACAAAACAGTCCTGCAGACAACAGGGTAGTGTAAGGTAATGTAACTTTAAAGCACTGCTTCAAAGTACACGTTGCCACACTCCATCTGGGTGCTGTACGTTGCCACACACTGTAACCTTTCAGTGGAAATATTATGCAATATTGAGCTTGGATTCTCACTTACTTGTTCCACAGAAAGTCTGAATTTTGTTGTAAATACTGCCCCAAGGAAAATCAACAGCAATTGACAGATACTCTTGAATATATCTGAATGCCAAATTCACTGCAAGGTTTTGTTTTCCACCTTGTGATCTCTAGCTGGAACTCTCTTTCCGCACTTCACTTTTCCAAGTCTCTGTAGGGTTCATAGAATCACTAGGGTCTCTCCTGAGCCTCCTCTTCTCCAGACACAACAATCTCAGCTCCTTCAGCTGCCCCCCGAAATGCTCGTGCTCCAGACCCTTCACAGCTTGGCTGCCCTCCTCTGGACATGCTCCAGTCCCTCAACGTCTTTCTTGTAGAGAGGTGCCCAAACCTGGACTAGAGGTGTGGCTTCACCAGTGCTGAGTACAGAGGGATGATCACTTCCCTGCTCCAGCTGGCAACACTATTTCCGATACAAGTCATAGAATCATAGAATGGCCTGGGTTGAAAAAGGACCTCAAAGATCATGTAGTTTCAATCCCCCTGCTAGGTGCAGCGTCATCAGCCACTAGAGCAGGCTGCCCAGAGCCACATCCAGCCTGGCCTTGCATGCCTCCAGGGATGGGGCATCCACAACCTCTCTGGGCAGCGCTGTTCCAGTGCGTCACCACTCTCTGAGTGAAAAAGTCACAATGCCATTGGCCTTCTTGGCCACCTTGGCAAACTCCTGACTCACATTCAGCCTGCTGTCAACTGATATCCCAAGATGCAAGTTGTTGCAAACCTCTTCAGTTTTTCCTTTGCCCACCGTAAGTACTGCTATCTAGAAATTCAAGTCCATCACTTATCAGCAAATTACCATGGCAAGTCATTTGTTTTTTTTTTTTTTTTGTTTCCTCTGGTCATCTTACATGGTCATCCGTTCGACCCAATTGCTGTCGATTAAAACTATCAGTTGCCTTCAATTTTCCCACCCACACGTTCTCAGATCCTATTACAACACAAATCCTATCACAATGTTAAGAAACAAAACAAAACAAACAAAAAAAACCATAGTAATTTTCATTTCAGGCTATTACTATGAGTGCTTACACTATTTCCTGCTTTTCTTCCAGGCTGTAACACTGATGAGATCGTGGTATCTTCCTTTTTCTCGACCCAGATGAGTCGGATAAACCTAAACAGGAGAGTATATTCTGATACTTATTCAACCCGTTGTCAATGTGTAACCCATAAAACCTTTGGAACAGGACAATCAGCAAAAAATGGAGGCCAAAAGAATGTCATCACAAAAAAGAGGTACGTGAAAGGTAAAAGAAAAAGCCAGTGCTTAGCAGCATAGAGATGGACTGCAGAGGAGAATGCAGTGACACTGTGTCTTAAAAGCAAAAATTTATGGAGGCCCTAATGAAGGAGTCAATAGCCCTTAAAATAAATATCCCTTCACTGGAAACCTGTAAAGACGCTGAGAGAATCACTTATTTTATCGGTCAACATCTTCCGGTCACACTTTTGCATCTGCAAACCACTTGAACCTGCAAATTTGCTTTCCTGTACTGCCAATTGATTTTGTAAGTTCTACTTTGGGAATCACAACAAAGATGCTAAATCAACAATTAAAACAGCCTTAAACACTTCCCATCAAGCTCAAAGCACATATTATGTGTTCCCAGAATCCGAAATGTTTTATTATACCACCCACAGCAAATTGCAGGTAATGCACCTAGTTAAATTAGTTTTTAAAAACAGTTAAAGACTTAATGAGTTATAAAAGAGCTAGTTTCAAGAATAAAAATGGAGTTAGGATTACAACTTGAACTGGGGCCCTCCATACACTCTGTCCTATCTACCACTTCCTTATACATTAAAACAACCCATCATTTCTTCTTAGAGAAGTTATTACACAATGAAATTCTGTCACAGAATTTACACTCTTATCACAGCTAACGTCAACCACTTGCTTGTCAGCACATCCAAATGTCATTCAAAGCGACTACAGTCACCACTCTTCCAACACAAGAGCAAAACAAGACCCTTATTTCTCACTCACTACTTACAGTCTCACTTCCAATATTATTTTTCTCAGCAATGTTTTGAAGAAAATTGCTTTATTGCTATTTTCTTTCTAGCTTTCAGCTCTAGTACTACATATGCGGGGTGTATTTCTCCTGACAGGAAATAATTCAACCTGTTACTTTTGATTTCTACATAAATTCACACATCTATGAGATCTACGCAGCAATAAAACTCCTACGACAGAAATCAGAGTAGAATCCTTTTTTTTTGTTGTTGTTGTTTTTTTTGGACCATATCTTGAAATCTAAGGGTCAAATAAATTAATATCTCAGTGTGGACAAGAGATGATCAAAGACTGGAGATCAATTTAATAATACATTTCTGTGTCTACAACTAACCCTTGGGTTCCATTTAAAAGAACTCTGAAAGAATTTATATTCATAAATTCTTATAAACCAGAGGGCAGCACTCATTGCACCTGACTAAAGTTAGGAACCTTGGCTGGTCACTTAGGCCTTACAAGCTGAATCCTTCACCATCAGCTACAAATGAAATTCACACTTCAAATGAAGTGGTGGATAATTAAGCAAACATACTACCTGTGGGAATGGCATGGTACTCAGTCCCTCCTGCATCATTTGCTTCCATACCACATCTTCCAGTTTTTGACTTTCCGGTACACCAAAACCCCAAATACTAATAAAAGCAATGGAGGCAGTTGCTTCATGCTTCTACATATTGCACATGTTATCAACGAAAACCATATGAGGAAAAAAATCAGTTAAAAACAAGATTCAGTCCTTAAAACGGTTCGTAAGATGAACCTAAGCCTTCATCAGCAGACTTCATGAAGGAGACAATCATAAACTAAATGCTCTTCAGCAACTGAATGGCAATTGCTGAACTACTCAACCTATGTAGTGGAAAATATCAGCCGCCCAGCTGTGTAAACTGTGCGCTGGGAGAAACAATAAAACCTGCTTATGTAGTTACAGTACACAAACTGGTTTGCCCAACAGAAGGCAAAACCTGACAGGTGACACATTTCACTAGACATGTAGACAACCAGTCCCTGTGATGCAAATGGCTGCAGCAGAGGAACAAGCTGATACAAGGGATTTGGAGAAATACAGGAGAGGAAAGAGCAAGGGCAGAGTCTTGTACCTAAGGAGGAATAACCACATGCATCAGTACAGGTTGGGGGATGACCTGCTGGAGAGGAGATCTGAGGAGAGGGACCTGGGTGCCCTGGTGGAGAGAAGATCTGGAGGGAGCCTGATTCACATCTATAAATATGTAAGGTGCAGGAGGCAAAGGGCCGAGGCTGGGCTCTTCTAGCGGTGTGTGGTGACAGGATGAGGGGAAACATCCACAAACGGATGCACAGGAAGTTCCACACAAACGTGCATGGGAACTTCTTCACAGTGCAGTGACGGAGCACTGGCACAGGCTGCACAGAGATGTGGTGGAGTCTCCTTCTCTGGAGACCTTCCAGACCCGCCTGGACACCTACCTGTGCAACCTGGGCTAGGGAGCTGCTCTGGCAGGGGCATTGGACTCCGTGATCTCTGGAGGTCCCTTCCAACCCCTACAGTTCTGTGATTCTGTGAAAAGCAGACCAGCGAGTCTAGACAAGTAGTGCATCTAGACCCTCTGACACATCACTAGCTGAAAACTCATGAACATACCCTTTAGGACAAAGCAAGCAAGAAAGGTGGCATGCATCCCAAACTGCAACAATGGGAGCACAAACAGCAGTTGGAGGGAAGAGGTTATCTCCCTTCACTCGACACTCACTAGATCATATCCACGATATTGCATCATTTTTGGATACAAGGAAGATACTGACAAATTAGAGTGAGCTGATAAGAGAGCACAAAGACAAGATCCTGACTTGTGGAGAGAGGCTCAGGAAACAGGGCTTGTTCGGTGTGCAAAGGGATGGTTCTTGGATAACCTCGCAGCAGTTTTCCAACAACTCTGAGATGGTTTTCTGTAAGATGGGAGTTTGACAATCTGCGAACAAACTGAAACAGGATAGGCTCCGAGTCGATTCCCTTTCAGCCAGAATTACACTGTGATAAAGGTAGTGGGACTGTATCAGGCCAAACAGAACAAGTAGAGGGAAAAATGGCAAAAAGATGTGCAATTACTCTGGTATTATTTGATAACACGTATGTTCAGAATTGCAATACTATGCTGATGCAGCAAACGTCCCACAGCTGAAGTCTGGTGTACCTGGAATGCCATCCCTCACAGCTGCAGTATAAACGTACAGGTGACAGTTGAAAAAGCAATGCTTTAGGGAAAAGGATGATGAAAGAAAGAATTCCACAAGGCCAAGGACTTCTGTCAGAATGGCAGTAATACAACAGTAACTTCAGCTGTTAGGAGAAGTCCTAAGCAATTACAGTCAAACACTGCAGAAAGAGGTGGCTGTACAGGTAATTCCAGAGAGAGTAAGACAGAGAAATCAGAAGTGACAACGATACCCAACAGGCTTCCCTCAAGATGTTAAAAGCAAATAGCTGACAAACTCAAAGAAATGAAAACAGTCAAAATCTTAATGTAAAGGGCATTCCTGAAAAACACTGCAATGGTAAATCAATAGAACGTCCTTCTTCAGTGTTAATTGGTTTTTGGAAGTGAGGAAGAGAGAGCTGTTTGACATGGTCCATAAAATGTAATCAAATTCTTGGAGTGAAAAAGAACAGAAAACTCAAAATAGCCACAGACTTGATTTAAGCACAGTAATTTGCTGCTGCTTTCAACATTCCAGGAGGGAGACAGAATATGAAGGCATTACATCTGCAAACTCAATGACACTTGTATCTCCATGCATTTACTCTGTCTCTCATTAAGTTACCTGTTTAATATTAAACCTCTTTGTTAATTTAGCTTTACAAGATGCAAGAAAGAGTATGTTCGCACTGAAAATGCTTCTTATGGCAAGTGTTCTCTGCCCAAGAAGCTGACATCACTTGAAGTGTCACACCACCCTCGCATTCGATCCTCTGTGATTGTACCTACCCTCACAAATTTATAACGTTTATCAGGCAGTAACGTAACCTCTCGCTTCCCCAAAGCTCCATAAGAGCAAGCAAGCACAACACAGCAGAGACAGAAGCAGAAAAGATTATGGTTACATCAGCAGTCAGATGCGAGCCCTTCTGAGAAATAAAACCTTTCGAAACAGATAGTTAGGCTGCTTCTGGGAGTCAGGCACACACACAGGCAGCTCAGAGGGATGCTGGTTGGAAGGAACCAGTCTCCTGCTCAGAGCACGACTCATGCCCAGGCCAGGCAACACCGCTTCAAGCGAAGAGGCTGCTCTCAGTGAACAGCAGGTGGGAGACAGCAGGACATCGGATGCACAAACAGGCCTGCCCTCTGCCCTGGGCTCTCTGGGAGCACCTAGCTTTTCACATCAGAAATCAGCTAAGGAAACCACGAGCTGACATGATGACCCTTCCTAAAGAATAAAATCAAGTACTCTGAACAGTATTTCTACCCTCAATCTGATCACACATACAGAAGTCACTGAAAGAAAAATTAAAAGGAATAGATGATAACAGGTATTGAATTTGTGACACGTTCTTCCGTGGGAGCAAAGCTTTGCTCCATACTCCAGTGGACTTAAACTCACGAACAGAATCAAACAAGGCTGACTGCAAAGATGATCTCTTTTTTACAAAGATGAATAGCTATGATATTCAGTATCTAAAGGGGAGCTACGGGAAAGGGGACAGACTCTTTAGCAAGGTGAGGAAACAAGGGGAGATAGCTTCAAGCTGAGGGAGAGTAGATTCAGGTTGGATACAAGGAAAAAATCTCTTACAGTGAGGGTGGTGAGGCACTGGAACAGGTTACCTTGTGATGTGATAGATGCCCCATCCCTGGAGACTTTCAAGGCGAGACTGGACCAAACCCTGGGTAACCTGATCAAGCTGTGGTGTTCCTGTTCAGGGGAGCGGGACTGCATGACCTTCAGAGGTCCCTTCCAACCCTAAGGATTCCATGATTCTATGGTGCAGAACATCACAGTAACTTGGAAAGTGAGGAGCAAACAGCCAGCAAGAACCCAAGCGAAATGAAGTACTACACGCATTAACTACTTCCTATTTGTCAGCAATAGCACGCAGATTGTATAACACAGGCAGCATATTGTATGTCAGCTATTTTAACATGTAAACACTCTTCACAACTCAGGTTGAGGGACAGTTGTTCTGTTATTTACTGATGGCAGACAGAATGCTGTAACCCGTAACATGCTTAGATAACAAGACATGTCGGTTTTCACGTGACCTGAACCACAGAGGCAAAGAGAGATCAGAGCTAGCTGAGGACACAGACACCCTGGAGACACAACCTAGGTTTCAAAGGGATTTATCAAGGGGAGTGGGGAAGAAAGCCTGTAATAAACCCATTCATTTGTACTAAATGTAAGAACCTTTCCTAATGGCCTAATTTTAATTGCCAGGAAATTGCTTCTGTGGGTGACTCACTGCTTAAACACTAACCTGGAGAGATACGAACTGTAGTCCTCTCTTCAGGCAGCTGTGTTCTGGAGGTACAGTGGTGTCTAAGTCAGGAGAGCCACACTGCTACGCGCTGACAATACCAAAGCACAGTAGAAAATGCAGCGAGCAAATGAAAAAGCCCTGAAGCCTAAAAATGAGGAAGTTAACTGTCTGTAGTTAACTCAGATGCAGCTAAAGGAACCTTAAGTCGGCAGCACGAGGTTTGACATACCTCAAAAGTGGGAAAGGATGCAAAAAAAGCAAGGAGAAATCAGGCTTAGTTCAATGAAATACCTCGGAGGCTTACTAAACAAGAAAACAAAAACCCAACCCAAGCGAGGCAGGCACTGATCCGAGGAGCGACCCTGTAAGGACGCTGCTGTCAGCTGCCAGAGGGACACACAACGCGCAATTTTCTCTTAGCTCTCCCTTTAAATGACGCCTTTATCCTCCAAATGCACTTCCCCAGCCCTGACCAGGCCCGGGCGGGGTCACCTCAGCGCTGACGGACCTGAACGCGAGGCCCAGCGCAGCAGCAGCGCTCGTGCAGCGGAGGAGCAGCGCGGCGGGGCGCGCGCAGGGGCCATCTTACAGACAGAGGGCGGCGTTCCCGCCCGGGGCAGCCGCGCTCGCCGTGACACCGACCCGGCGCCGGCACCTCAGAACCTCCACAGCCCCGCCAACGGCCGCCGCCCCGCCCCCTCCCCGTGGCGGCTCGCCGCGTCACGTGACCGAGAGGGCGGCGCTAGCGCGCCCCCCGGCGGCGGCCTCCCGCCGCACTCACCCACCGGCGCTGCCCTCCGCCGCCTCTCGGCGCCTCCGCTTCCGGCTGCGGCCGCGTCCTTCTGCCCGGGCCGCGGCCGCTCCCGGGGGAATAGGCGGCGGGGCGGGGCCGGCCGGGATGGGCGGGGCGGGGAGACGGTGCGGCTGGCGGCCGCGGGGAAGCCCGAGCGGGAGCGGGAGAAGCGGGTATAGCCATTCGGATCGGAGGGTCGGATGGTGCGGCGGTACGTGACCACACCGGGAGTTTGGCTACTTCCGCTTTTACGTGTCAGAAATTCGGCCGTGTGATCTCACTTTCATTTCCAGCAAGTTGGCTTCATGAGGAGGCGTGGAAAGAGAAGCGCTACTTAGAGAAGGGGCCGAGTCAAGAATCGCGTGAGAATCGACGGGTTAATAACAGCGGTATAAACACGCCTAAGCCCAAGCGGAATGAAGAATACAAGGAAGAGCCAGAAAAAAAAATTAAGATATTTAATGTAAAAAAAAAAAAATACCCAAAACATACGTGAGCTACGCTATCACATTTGGCGTTCTAACAGCTGCAGCTTGAAATAGCAACTTCAGTTTAAGGAAATCTCATCTTTGTAAGTTTACAGTTGCCTTAGATTGCTTATAAAACAGTGAACAACAACAAAAGGACGATGTAACAGTAAGCTGTTCTCATTTATTGTGGTCACAGACAAGCTAACAATAGATAGAACTGGACTCCAATGCACTGCTGCGTAGGGAGAGATTTGACATTCAGGTGCTGTATCAGTCTCGTAAGTTTAACTGCCCGCAGAAACCGAAGCTCTTTTAATTTGTGTTATCCCATTCCCTCATCCAGTCACTATAACCGACCCTCAAAGCAAGTACTTGCTAGTTTGCCTCAGTGCCAGTCTTTTAATATTCTTTGTGCAAAGGATGGTGTAAGAGAGGACCAGATTAATTCATCCGAAAGCAGATTTTCTTAATATACATGACTGGACCAACTTAGTAACCCTTTGAAGGTAGTGAGGAATATACATTTCAGATACATGTTGCCTCACATCCTTTTCTTTAGGAGATGAATCATATCTCACATTTATTCCTATTACAGAGAAACTAGGATGAATAGCTGAGATGTAGATATCTAAAATGTGGAGGAAACTGCAATGAATAGGGCCCGATATTTGTGGTGAACCATTCAGAAGCGCTGAAGATTTTTATTTCAGAGTGCTCATACACACACAACCCAAATCTCTACAATCTAAGTATGAAATTAACAGGAAACTTCAAGCACACGACACTGTTCTAAACACAAGAGAAACATAATTACAGAATTATCTTGAAAGTTTTTGGTAAAAATAGGCAGTAATCCGAAGTAGCTGTTCTGTGCATTGACTCCATTCTGTGCACTGAATCACTGAGCATGTCTTCAGAACTGTATTTGAACAAGCAAGCTTTGGAAAAAAATAATAAAAAAAAGAAGTATATCCATGTTTCTTGATTTCACATCAGCTGATAAGAACGAAACATCAGTCTTCCATAGATGGCAATGGTGGAAAGGCAACATGGAGAAAAAAATCCAGCATGCTGGACATAGAGACCATTTGTAACAACAGCTACATACAAAACAACTTGTTTTTTTTCTAAACCTTTCTCTATTCCAGGAGCCAGTTATGAGGTATGAGAAAATAAGGTTAACATTATAAATTGTTGCTCTCTCAAAATAATTCTGAAAACAAAACAACAAGAATAGAAAAAAAAAAAAACTAGCATTCTTGAAAGCTTTAAGTATTTTAAATTAAAAAAAAACAAACAAAAACATTTTGCTTCTTTCAAACCCAAAGTATCCCTCAATGTTTTGCTCAGTCACAAGAGTATCCTTACTACTCTCCTACCACACTGAATTTCTATAGCGCTAAAAAATGATATAAAACAAATAATCCCACACATAATAATACAATAGGTGCCCATAAAACTAATCACAGATCACACTGTATTGAAGAGTAAACACCATTATCAAATGCCAACAAAGTGTTCCATTTGTTAGCACATCTCTTCCATCTCAGACTCATGAGTAGGAGAAACAAACTGATTTCCACAGAGGAACTTCTGCAACAACTTTGGTTTGTAATGAGCCACAGAGAATTCAGACCCCATATATAATATTGATCTAGTGGATTTCTGTAAAGCTAACCTGGTTGGTGACAGAAACAACTACACATATGAACTTCATGATGAGAATAATAATTTAAACTCAATGTGTCATATTCCAAATATACAGAAAAGACTTGGTTATATTAAACATCTATTTTCTGCTAGTTTATAGCTCATCCAGCCAGATCCCAACCCTTTAATACCTTATGACCGAAGTCTCTGTATCCAATGCATATTAAGTTATGCATGGAGAGCCTTAGAAGTCTGCTGTCTGTACTGAAGGGTTTATCCATTTCAGCACGTTTCAGATATGAAAGTTGAACTAGAAAGTCTGAGCTATACTTGTCATCAGAATTGGGAAACCATACTGGTGCAGAACCAGAAGAAATGGAAACAACGCATCAGAGTTGGTACCCTACATGAATGAATTAGCTCTGCTGAGAAACAGAGTATGTTAGCAGGAGAGGAGCACTGCACTAGTACAAACACATGCCTCTGGTATTTCAGCTAAAATCAGTGTGGCAAATATCAGGTATGTGCAGTGCAGGCCTATGAATTCATTCAAAGCCAAATTCGTGCAGTACCACTGCCACAGCCTTGCTGTCTACATTTATAGTTACTCCAGAAAGAATATTACATTGAAGTGGCTGCACTACTTGTGGTACCCAAGCTAACTTTATTAGAGGATGCTTAGTGAACTCTGCAGTATTGCATGGTGCTCTGCACACACACTGGTTCTCGAATCAGCTGTCATTTAAAAAAAATTAGACTACTGCAGGTTCAAGACACAGCCTAGATGTAGAATGTGTTGACATCTGACATCGTGGTCAGATGGCAAGCTCATGCAGTATCCTGTCCTATGGCAGGCATTTCCCCAACATTTTAAATGGTTTCACACACTTGCGGATGAGTTGTGTATGGAGAACATTCCACAGTCTCCTATGAAATAGTCAATGCACTAATTAGGAAAGCTGCAAATACTACATTAACCAATAAAGGAATAATAAAAAAAAGAGGCTAAGTTCCTCAGTTTTTACATCCAATAGAAGTCATCCAATCTTAAATAAAACAAGCAAACAAACTAGAAAATAGATGTCAAGATTTCCTGAACCAGGAATATAAGTATCAGCAAAAGAAACAACTCTGGACAGCCAGAGCTTAAACATGTATCACAGCAGGTTGAAAAATGACACAGTATCAATTGGTGCCCATCTCTGAATCAGCCCGCATCAACATGATCAGTTTACACATTAACAGATATGCTTATTTAACTGATTTCAGCAAACGCACGAGCTATGGTTTGACAAAGGTTTATCAGAGTTCCTTCCAGTTAATACCTTAACAGTCAAGGTCAGGCTGTCTGCCCAGTTACTTTTCCCACAGAAATTCTCTATTTACTAACAGTGTAGGAGCTAGAAGGTGTTATGTCCTCAACTGAAAACCACTGCAATGCCTCAGCCAACAAGAATCAGCTCCTGTAGATACTATACTGTATTTAGACCACTGACTTGCTGTAAGAGCTAAAGTAATTCTGACTTGTGGCCCAAGTTGTCTATGCTAGATGAGGCTACCTGAAGAACAGAAACTCTAGCTTACTCCTCTGCAATGTGACACTTCTTTCTTTTCCATTTGCTGCTTGCTGAAATCTTGTCTTAAATGCAGGAGTATTTTCTCCACTCGAGCATATCTCAGCAGCTTGGTGGCTGACAGACCTTTTGAGGAGCACAGTTTCACCTGTACAAATCCTGCACTTCAAAGGGTGGAGCCAGAAACAAGAACCAAACTATAACTCAAATTACAGGAGTAGACTGCCGGAAAGAATCCATTCTTCTACTGGCTCTGTAGGACTGGCAGTTGAAAGCAGTAATAAAACTGAAGTGGACAGATAATCTTCATACTTGAAACGATCAAGATTTAAACAGGAAATTGCACTTTTTCCAGAAACACCTTCAGAAATAAAACTGCCTTCTGATATTCATCCTGCTGCTAAAAAGTCAGATGAAGGTATCAAATTGCAAGTGAAAGCAAATATTGCTATTTATTCACAGTTGTGAAATTCCATCTGCATTGCCTTCGTATACCTATAAAAGCGTTCTAAGGGACTTCGAATACAGTTCAAGAGTAAAAATAAAAACATCTCCAAACTCCGGCTGAAATGTTAGAATCTGCAGGAGGGCATAATTGGACATTCGAGTGTGCATTGCTGGTGTTGTTACTTTTGAGAAATAATGACTGAATCCTTTACATGGTCAAAAGTAACCATGTAACACTAATAGCAACCTGCATGCATGGACAACCTGAAAGGAAACATCAGGCACCGCCTTTCTTTTGCAATTGCTCCAATTTTCTTCTTAAGAGATTGTAGTTTTCCTTGGTCCCAGGTGCCGTAGGATCAAGCTTCAGAGAGACTTCATAGTGCTTCTTTGCTAAGTCAAGATTTCCCCAGCGATGATAAAGCACAGCTGGAACATCAATAAGGAATTTCATGAGCAATATTGTTGAATAACGTGCTGTCTTGCCAATGACTTGGAAAACAACATTAAAGCATTTGTTTCCAGAGAGGGTCTCTCACTGGCTGGTGGCACAGTAGCTGCTTGTTCTGTTGCCAAATGCAGGAACAAAGCCTGGGAGCAGAACTGGAATGGGACTGATGGAATGAATTACACTCTAGCCATAAATGGCAGCTCTTATCTGGTGAGCTCATTGCAGGTTACGAGTATAGCATAAATGAAGCAATTTGCAGCCACTGAAGTGCAGCTACCTCTGGGCTGGATTGTGCAGCCCTCTTGATCTGTCATAGCATGCGACAGCTTCTCCGGGTTAGTGCCCTGTTCTTCACTGGCTGGCAGTTTTTCCAGGCAGTCAAATAGCAATCTGCTCAGCAGGAAGAAGGCTCAAAAGACCGCTTTTTCTTTTAAACCACCGTGAATATGAAGCAAACAAACAATACAGCTGACGACAGAAAAATCAGAAAAATCTCTTACCTAAATTACCATGATAACTGGCAGCATTCGGATTGGCTTTAATTGCCTTGAGGAACAAAGCTTCAGATTCCTGAATAATTTAGAAGAACAAGTCAACAGAACAGTCTACTCTTGCAGTATGTAAAATAAAGAAAACATACTCAAAACTGTAATTGAAGGAAACCTCAGAAAACACCACATCTACATTATTTCACAATATGTATAATCTAAGCCTGCATAATCCTTTGGTTCAAGTGGCTGCAGTCTCCAGAAAAATAAAAATAAAAATTAACAGTGGTACAAAGAAGTGACAAGATTTTTCAGGTTCACATTATTTTAACTGGGAACTATTAAGCACTAGCAAAGTTTGTAAAAGCAGTCTAATTACATCACCTGCAGAAGTTTTACTGGTTTATTCGGTCAAGGCAAGCACAACATACAGTATTTGAGAAAACTGCTGTTAGACATCCTCCCCTTTAACACATTTTTTACTATTTAAAATGCAAGCATTGCAGTAAAACCCTTTCAAACAGATGTTTCAGCATGGTTCTTAATGAAGAATGACTGACTGACTGTCATTTAAAAATCAAACCTAGTGAAGCATTCTTCACATTTCTTGCAAGCTACTTTTTCCATATACCAAGCTGCATGCTCTTAGAACTGCTGATGTCTGAGTATTTAGAAAAGCTGAACTCTCACTATATTGGCCTCTGAGACCCACAGTGATTAATACTTCATTAATTATTTGAATGCATTATCTGAAACTTCAGAAACAGATAACTCCTAATTGAATAAGCGGTCAATACACCAGATAGGAAGGCTACCACTCAGATCAAGGCTGGATGGAGAAATCAAATGGCAGGACTCACATGATCTCTGCAGTCAGCAGGACCCTCTTGCTTGGTTCCTTTGGCCCAACCCCTGTTCCAGCATCATCATTCAGAGCAGGGTACCCAGACCCACAGCCAGATAGCTTTTGGAGATCTCGAAGGAGGAAACCCCACAACCTCTGTGGGCAACCTGTGCCAGTTCTCTGTCATCCACACAGCATGGAAGCACTGCCTGGTGCTCAAAGGGAACCTTCTGTCCTCCAGTTTATGATCATAGTCTGTTCTCCTGGCGTTAGGCTAGACCAAAAAAGAGGCTGGCTCCATCCTCTGTGCACCCTCCCTTCCAGTATTTATAGATATTAAAGAGATCTCCTGAGTGTCCTCTCCTCTGGGTTGAGCAGCTCTCTCAGTCTTTCCTTGAACTAGATGCCTCAGATCCTTAATCATCTTCCTGGCCTTCTGTCAAACTCTTTCCACTATGTTCATGTCCCCCTTGCATTGGTGAGTCCAGAACTGGACACAGTACTCAGGTGTGGCCTCACCAATATTGAATAGTGGGGAAAGATTACCTCCCCTCAGCTTGCCTAATGCAAACCCAGGGCATTCTCAGCCTTCTTTGCCACAGGGACATGCTGCTGGCTCATGTTCAACTTAGTGTTCACCAGGATCCCCCTGTCCTTTTCTGCGGAGCTGCTTTCCAGCTGGGTGACCCCCAGCACGTGCTAGTGCTTGGACTTGTTCCTCCCCAGGTGCAGGACTCAGCACCTCCTTTGGCTCTCTCCACCCTTCAGAAGAGATTAATGGCAGACCTTATTGCTATCCAGAACTACCTGAGCAGAAAATACATAGAAAATGGAGCCAGACTCTTCTCGCAACTATATAGCAACAGGATAAGACACAAAGGAAGTTTAAGGGAAATTTCATTTAGATAAAAGGAAACAACTTTTTATTTATTTTAACCAAGAGATTGGTCAAGCTCTAGAAGGTGTTTTGCCTGGAGAGTTTTTAAAGATGTTCAAGACTCAGCTGACCATTGTCCCAGGTTTGGACAGGGAGTGGACTAGATGACCTCAGGATGTCCCTTCCAGTCAAAATGGTTCTACGATTTTAACTCAGTCACCTGAGAAACATCCCAATACTCAAACCTTTGGCAAATCTTGTGGTAAGACAACCTCCTTACATATAGCCACCCAAACCTATATATCAACTGCAGAGTGGCAATTGAAAGCATGTAGTAGTTGGAAATCCTACAGCTTCTAATCTTTTCCACTGCAAATTCTAGTATTTTAGTTAAGTAAATAAGTAAATCTCTGCTTTCTTCATCAAGCAAGGTAATAACAGTCTGAAAGATATGCTGTCCAGTTAATTTGCTGTTATGCCAAAATGTTGTCACCTACACAAAGGAGAAGTAGATAAGACTCATTCTTTTCACTGCTGAAGTAAGACAGGGCAATATGTGCAATGTGTTCCCAGAAAATGTAATGAAATACATGATCAGAGCTGACTCTCATTACTATACATCTTCAGCTACATACTAAAAATATTTTCATTGCCACTGCTTTGCTCAGCAGTTAGAAGCACACTGTCTGATTAAAGACTACTGAAGGTGCATCTCTTTCATATTATTGCAGATATATAGAGTAAATATACATTCCAGTATATCCAGTGATACTCCATATTACTCTGTCTTGCCAAATCTTTAAATTAAGCGCTGTCAAGAAACTTGCACACTGTATAGCAAAGGCTTTGGGAAACCACACTGCATTCCATCTGCTTCCAAGCCCACAGCACAAAGTTGTAGTCTGGCTTTATTTCAAATACAAATAATAATAATAAAAAAGTTAGGCAAATGGGCAGACTCCCTGGCACACCCAGCACTGTGTGCATATTGCTTTCCACCTTTTGATTGTAATAAAGTATTGCAAAATCTCCGATTGGACTCTGGGCGTTTATGACAGGAGTCACTCAGAAAATACAACATCTGCTGAAAATCAAAATGCATTTAAAACTGAAGGAGAATTTTGTCCGACTTATTTGAAGGGAATCTATGATAGCACAGTAGAATCTTGCCTCTGTGGCTTTTAAAATAAGAAGTACTCAAAACCAAGCAACCAATCAAAAAGAAAACCTCAAAACAACAAAACCCATCCCAAAACCAAATGTTACTTTATGGCAACAGAGCCAGTGTAGTGTCAGCTTTTACACAGACACATAAAAAGTAAATAAATGACATGCCTGAGGTTATACAATGAAACAGATGCAGCCATGCAGCCCTATGCAAGTTATGTCCATCACCTTGACAGGCTTTATCCCACATCTCCTCCACTTCTCCCAGCTCAATATATACCCTTAAGGAACCATCCTCTTCACTCTGTTTTCACATGTTGAGGGGGTGGGCAAGAAATCAATCTCCCATACTTGTTTTATCAACATTTTATTTCCTCCCACTTAAAAAAAAAAACAACAAAAAAAAAAACAATGCTCTATCTCCTTTTTCCAGACCATGCAAAGTGCAGCTGCTGCTGCCATTATCTCCTTTTCTACCTAAATCCACTTTCCAATTCCCTTAATTTGCTCTCCCTTTTATAACCCATCAACTTCAAGTTGGGCTTTATTTTTTGCTCTACACAAACTTGCTACTGCCTGTTGAAATATTAAAGCTCTCACTGGCTCCCTGATTTCTTCCCTGGGCTCTTTTGCTTTATTCAGGATTCTGGCTTGAAAGCTTTATTTTCCCCTACAACTATAACCACTTTGTCCAATGCATTCCCCTGCAGCATAATGACCTTTCAGAGCTGGTTAGCATTTACCTCAGTTTTTATCTTATAAGTCCACTAATACAAACTTGTTTCCTCTATAGCTGGAGAACATTTTCTAGCAAGTTTTCCACTTATTTCTTTTACTTACTTCATTATAGACATTCTTTATTCTGTCAGACTGCATATTACTCTTGCTAAATAATTGTACAATCCTCTGTTCTTTTTATACTCATGACTCATCTAAGTAAAACAGCAAGTAACTCCTCCATAATGTTATCCCTTATACATTCTGGATGTTAATTCATATTCTTCTAGAACTTTGTTAAAGTAATCTGCAAATATATTTTATAACAGCTTCAAGGTAGAAAGAGAGTAATAATAGAACATACAAAAACTGAAACAGCCAGTCTGGAGCAACAGTTATGTGGCGTATAACAGCATCACCAATACAAACAAAAGCGTTGGGCTGCTGCAGGCCCTGCTGGCCTCACATCTGGGAGGTCATCACTCTACGGTTGAACATGGCTGTGGAATTCGGACACAGTAATTGGTGAAAAAAAGTATTAATTCTAGCAAGCTTAACATCATAAAATCTTCTTCCTTCTTATGCTGAGACTGTTCCCTCACCACTAATATTACAATATATCAAAAAGCTATCAAAAAGCTATCAAAACTCATGGTTCAGTAAATGACTTTTCTTTTTTTCAACACTACGTAAAACTTGTGATTGAATACATACATCGGTCTCTAGGGAGCCTGTTAAAACAAATGAATTTATTAGCTATATGTGATTTAGTCTTTGTATGCTCATAACACTTCCTTTAGGAAAATAGTTCTGTCCCCAGCTGCATTACATTCACTACTTGTAAAAATAAGCACTTAATTTTGAAGTACCACTCATTAGCTGGCCAACTGTATCCAAGAAAAAGTCTGATACATCGATCAATGTATGAATTTCTTATAATATTCTGGGATTATCCAGGTATCCTATCTTCAATCCAGTATTAGAGAATCTGTAATATCTTCATTTGAGGTAGATTCTGAGGTAAAGAGGTTAGGGTTCATACCAAACAATGGTAAATGTTGCTTCCTTTACATACAAAGAGCACAAAGAACACAAGGACAAGCATATCACATCTAAGTTTAAGACCCTGAACCAAAGCCTTTAAACAGAGAGGTTTTCTCTGTGGAGAGCAAAGAAATATAAATTCCTAACTGCCCTCTAGTGTGCTGAAGAGCCCATTTCTCTTCACTGACCACTGATGTAGTTTAGTTTAACAAAGTTCCACACATCTAAAGTAAGGCGAGATTCATTTAGGACAGAATCAAATAACTCTGTGACAGAAATGGGTGTTGAATCCTGATTATTTGAGCCACAGTCCACAACGGCCTCCTCAGTTTCTACAGAAACAGAAAAGAAAAACCACCACAACCACAAAGAAGCAACAGAGAAAGATCTAGTTACCTACCTTGTACTTTTGTGATTTCCCCAGTACATTTGCCAAAGAAAACATAAGGGAATGATCATTAGGTATTAACTCCAGAGCCTCTCTTCCGACTGCCTCTGCTTGAGCTAGATTGCCTGGGAGCCCACACAGTGGAAAAAGAGAAAGCATCAGCCTTACTATCTACTCTTTTCATGCTGCAAGTGCACATATCGTCCAAATAGCTGATTACATACTTTTTTTTTTTTTTTTTTTTAAAGAAAACCAGGTATCTCAGACACAAAGAAATTCAAAGTC
Source organism: Oreortyx pictus (assembly GCA_036925125.1). NCBI lineage: Eukaryota > Metazoa > Chordata > Aves > Galliformes > Odontophoridae > Oreortyx > Oreortyx pictus. The sequence continues at coordinate 49,025,688 of JAUPFR010000001.1, forward strand.
CTATAGAATGAAATACTAGTAAACCTCCATTTTGTTTTCAACAAATAGCACCTTCAAAAGGACAAAAGCACAGGTTCAAAACTCCTGAAGTTTGCTGTATAATATGAACATGCCTGTGCACTGATAGCACTACAAACAAGGAACAGAAATTTGGTCTATGGGCTGGATTTTAAAGGATGCTCTAAAAGCAGTGAATTGAAGGCATTCTAATATTTATGAAGAGTATCTTGACAGCTGTAGAAGAAGCAGAACTCCTTTTTGGATAAATACAGATAAAGCTCTGAGTTTAGCAAGATGCTGAATTATTCATTGAAATATTCAAATAGGGTTATACCTGTGTTATCAAGCAATATAATCATATTGTTCCAAGCCAAACTGTGCTCTGGTTTCAGAACTGTAGCATTCCTCCACGCATTCAGTGCATCTATATGGCGATTCAAATCCGCATACTAAAAAGAAAGAGAACTCCAGTAATTTCACCCCCATTTACTTTTCTATTACAGACTAAAGGCACTAAGCAGTTATTAGCCCTTCTCATATCATTCTAGTAGAACTTGCTCTTGTAAACAAAAATAAGAAATGTAAAAAGAGCACTAGGGTAGTATAGAGGATAGACTGGTATATACTAACATTACACTTCCACACTGCTTTTTCTCCAGTAGCCAGGCTTGTTCTCAAAAGTGTTTATACCAGTAGGAAGGGGATGAAAATCAGCATGCAGCTTAGAAATCTATACAAGAGAATATGTAAACATTTAATATAAATATTTCCAGGAATCTAAGCTTCTTTATTTTTGTGTGATTCTACTGCCTAACAATTTGTTGGAATATACAACAAATTGTTATCTATGTAAAACAGTCAAATATTGAGAAATTATTAAAATTCTCTTAAACAAAAGATCACAATCTACATATTTGTTTAGATATCTCTATTGGGAAAAGGAGCACTACCAAAATATGGAGGGAATTATAGGAAAAGCATTGAAATTAGGAAGTCAGTTTGAAGTACACATCAAATAAACCTGAATAACTTTTAAAAATACATCATTTAAAAATACAGCAGAATTATATGCACGTGTAAATCACTCTAATAGTGATCATTTATTCAAAAATACTTACCAACCGCCCTAAATTGTAGTAACAATCTGGGTATTTTTTTCTGTGTTTAATTGCTGTCCAGTAGCTTTGCTCTGCCTCTTCAAACCTTCTTAAGCTGTTCTGTACTATTCCCAGATTCATCCATGCGGCGGCAAAATCAGGTCTGCATAAATTGGGAAGGGAAAAAAAAGAGAGAGAGAGAGAGAGATGACAATTGAGCAACTAGAACAGAAGATCCCATTGTATACCATTTCTGCTCAGCTGATGAAAAACACTGCTTAGCATTGTTCTGAACATACTGTATTTGTACAGCTAAGGACAGCAACTCTTCTGCTTCTTGGAGCTCATTTCTTTCCTTCAGAATATTTCCAAGGTTGTTCATGGCATGCACATATTTTGGGTTCAACCTAAGATTTAAAATTTAAGAGATTATTATTATGTATGAGACACATTTACGTATGCAAATTGCTCTTCATCTCTGCAGAGCATGAAAATGAATACCAAAGCATTTTCTCCTGGTTTAGCATTAAAGCAATGTTAGGATAGTTCAGTAAATCAGGAAAATTTTTAATACCTTACAGCTTCTCTGTAGTATTTGATTGCAGCACTTTGATTTCCTTTGTCAGCCAGATTTTTGCCAACATTGTAGTGCACCTGAAAACACAGATGAACATTTTACTGGATGCTATACAGTCACATGTTTTACAGATTACTCCAAATAGATGCATTCAGTGTTTATGTCAGTAACTGCTGATTTTTTGTGATAAGTGGATTCTCCAAGTTGGACAATATATACAGTGCAAGCAGTCAAAGACAAATTCTTAGGAATAAATGAATCAGCTTACCTGTTCTAAATAGTTAAAAAAAGATTATTCTCTTACTGATATTTGTAAGTGAGGTAATCACACTGTCCATAAGATTATTTAAATGGAGATCTCTTATGCTTCATTTCTCTTATTTGCCAGATGAATAAGAGAAAGTCTGACTCATTCAAATCCACCACAGAAGATAAACTACAACACTAAGTGTTGATTGAGCTTTGCTTTTACTTCAGAGTAAGCCGGGAGAAAATTGATATTAATAGAAAAACAACCATTTCTCTACACTCAAAGGACCTAATTATTTTTACCTCACTTTAATTATGTATATTTAACAGCACTTCTGAAAACAAACAAACAAAAACAAGCCACCAAAAAAACCCCAAACAAATTGACAGCATGTTGGAGAACTTGTTTGTTACACTCAGCTGAAAATAAGGGAAAGGTTTAGAGTCTTGGGATAACTACAGAAAAGATTCCTATCATTTGAATTTATGATAAGGATTAGATAGGAATTTTAGGATAAATTTGAGTGGGAAGACATTTCAAATCCTATTTTAAGCCTAGCGCCAGAAGACTATATTACCTGGTCAAAGGAGTACTCAGTTTTAGAAACAAAAGTATTGTGAATATGAACTGCTGAAAATTGACTTCTCTGCAACTAGATCAGAATTCATGCTTTAAATTATCTTACTATTTGAAATCAAAACGTGTATGCCTCATCTAAAACAAAATATCCTGAAAATCTGATTTAAATCTCTTTAAAAAACACTATGCAGAAATTACTTTGATTGATACACATAATGATAGGTTTGTGATAAATTTAGATAGCTGTAATTCACCTTAAACATCCAGAAAAGGGTTTTCATCTCATATGTCCATCGATGTTTAAATTCTGACTGTGTTTGGCATAACACCTGGATCCCATTGATCCAGCACACACAATTATGTATGAACTAAACTGTCATAGCATTTAGTTGTTGAATTCCACCTCTACATGATTGTGACTATACAGTACCGTACCACCAACAAATCAAGTTAAAACCATATTCCACGCTTTCTAAAATAAGCAAAGAAGTAGTTTCACTGGTTTAAGATAGTAAAAATGCTGTAAGGCTTACTAAGCATTCACAGAAGCAGCTCCTCTGACTGTAAGATATAAAATAGCACACAAATTCAGCATCCCATAAAAAGCAGTTCTAGCACAGATTCCAAGGAAATAAAATAAAATATTCAGACATTTCTCTCGTACATTCAGAAAAAATGTGACAAGGCCTATCCTAACAAGCAACAGGATGGTACATTTATAGCAAGGCATAGCCATTTATAAAGATCAGTTCACTGTGATTAAAAAATAGCATAGCTTTCACAGGGGTCATTGAAGTAAAATAATACGTCCCAAAAATGTTGCCTAGGACTAAGCATTATTTGTATTTCTTCAATAAATTTTTCAGCACATTATGACAGCATTTTTAGCAAACTGGATTGCTTTGATTATATATACAATAAAGTTTACAGACTCAAAATCTATTCAGAGATAATTAGGTTATTAAACTTCACTGTGCTTCCAGATAAAAGATAACTTTTAGCAAAACAGAAAAATACAAGGGAAGCAAACTAAGGCTATACTAACCAGATTCAGTTTCTTTCTCTAAAGAAGTTTTACAAATGTTTCTTTTTTCTTCACATTGTACATTTTAAGGAAATAATAAGCATTACTGCAAGAAGGAATTTGATTAAAGACTAAAGACAGAGCATATGAGAAAAAAAAAAAAACAAAACACACAACTGTGGATACCACCCACTCAGTCTCTGAAACATATGTTTCAGTTGTCTTGTGTGAGGAACCAGTCAGCATTTCACTTTCAGATGCTATTTTTGCCTCAGTTTCTTAAAGTGTGGAACTTCTTATGGTCCACTTCTATCTAAATGAGCCATGAAAAGCATATTCTTCTCATGTAAATATTATTGTTCAGCTCGAAGAAACCCAAAATGTATCAGTTCTTTCAAGTCAGAAAGTCAAACGAAATATTGTGAGCCTGTATGTTTTGTGAACTGAACTAGAATGATATATTACAGTATTAAAACTGATAACAAAGCTATTTAAATAAACTACGGCTTATTAAAGCAATCATTTTTCTCTCCGTGTATTTCTTCTGTCCTCAGATAGAGTTTCTGTGTGAAAGGAACAATTCTTCTACACCATTTTCCTGAATATTAAGAGTTCCTTGGTGCATATATGTTTCCCAGCTTCCCCTCAGGAAAAACTGTTACCTTAGCTCCTCTCTATATGGTGACAGAGAAGAAAGTCAGAGAAGAAATATTTCAGTAAGCAAACCAAAGGAAACCCTCAGCCTAACAATCTTCCAGCAACAGAACAGTTTACAAGCTTATTTACAAGGGGTAAACATGGAAAAAAATCTTTATCTTAAGAACAGATTCAGGAATTGTTTCTAAGCATAGAGAGTCACTGGAAAGGTGCAGGTTATTTTAGTTACACAGCCACATCTCTCACTACTCTGGGCATTAGAGAGAGATGTCAAGACCAGCCTTTTGCTCTTCTCTCCCCTCAGTCAGGTTTACAAACAACCTGTACACTCTCTGCTAAGCACAGGGCTGTAATTCTTGATCTCTCCTACTATCCCTATTTATACAACCCAGAGACAAACACTTTCCATATACTCACAGGTGGGAAGAATCTGGCTTTTAAAAGTGAGGGGGTCAGTCTGATGCTTAAATTTAATCTCCACAGACATGGCTGATTGGCTTCGACAGATACCACCCATGCCAACCTGGGAGAGGATTTTCCTTTCATGATTAAACATTTAAGAACAGACATACCATTTCATTACTAAATGGGCATTAAAGACAGATATTAACTGAAAGTGACGTATTACATTAGGCCCACTCGCTCCTTTATCAAACTTAAACAGGTAATTACTTTACAGTAATAGTTCTAAAATGAACATTTCTCAGAGATGCATAACAACACAGCGTTCTCTGCAGTGAGGGCCATTAGGAAAGAGCAATATACTAAAAATACCCCGTGAGAAAAGCTAGTTGATTTTCAACAGACATGCCATGTTTAAAGTTAACATAACCATGGCATCATGGTCTAGCACTAGGCTCTGTGTTTGCCTGTCCGTAATACCTCAGTGTGTCTAAGACATCATTATAAAAACATAAAAGCGTCGTATATTATTGTTAGACACACACGGTGCTTGAACTCTTACTCAAGTGTTCAAATGTGCACACATCAAAATGAGGAAGATAAAAAGAACACATTTTCCCTGAACAGAATCATCATTAATGTCAAACCAATTTCTTGTTCCACCCCTGCCCTCTTTCTTGCCTCAAACCAGTTCAGAAAGAAATTGAAATGTAGTATCATCTAGGAAATACATGTCGTGCTCAGCTGGAGCACTGATTATTGATTATTTTATTCCCTCCTCCTCACTGCTTATGATCACCTTTTCAGCAAATATGAACATTTGCTGAAAAGGATGGAAGCAGAGCACAGATGTCAAAGTTTGTACAGAAACATGCAGATGCTTCTGTTCAATGTCAGATTCTTCCGTCAAACTCTCTTCTCTTTCCTCTGCTACAGAAATTCTGTTTTCTACATAGAACAATGTGGGTTTTTTTTCCCCACATCTTCTCATTTTATTTGTGCAGCTAATGTTTTCCAAGGGTTCTTCTGCATTATTATATTCATATACAAAGCACTGGACATCTAAAATGTTATCCATGCAACAAAACACAAGTTAACCTCTAGAAATACAGCCTACAACATTTAAGGCGTCCTTTTCAGAAGATAATCCCCTTTTAATATCTAACATAGAATTTTCAATATCCAAAGGAAGTTCTCTCTAGATCAGCTTCATAAATCCTTAAACAGCAATAAATCTTGTCCTGTCACAAGGATGCTTTACAAGGCTTTAAAGAAAGTAGAGCAAATAGCCTTAAAAATTCTGTTGTACTTTTTCAGTATTAGAATAGATTCCCTTCAACAAACATGTACCACTGATAATAACAGTTTGCATGAAGCACCAGGAACAAAGCTACCACCCTTAGAATCTCCAGACAGACAGGTTAGCAGCACATTGTGTTCAGAGCATAACTCCCTTGCTAAGTATTAAAGAAATGTTGCTACATAAGGGGATGTTTTTTATAAAACAAGTTTATTAATTTACATGCTGTAAATTGAAAAAAAAACCTAGTAGCAAAGAGAATGTACAGATTAACAATTTCCAATTATTTAAATTCAGTAATTTCAAAATCTAGGAAGAAAAAATGGTCACTGTGGTCTCTATTTCTCATATATTTCATTATACTATTGCGCCTTTAATTTATACAACCAATTAGAAGAAGTCATCAAAAATAGGCATTGTCTGTGGATCCTTAAAAATTGTCACAGTTTTGCTAAAGAAAAAAACCAAAAACCTTGGCATTTTGAACATGAACATATTGCAGAAAACACCAATGAGATGAGTATCTTCAGGACAGGAATATTCTTTAAAACTGAAAGGGAACAGTGTCTAACGGCCTCAGACAGTGAGAAGCAACACAGTGATGCCTTGAAATATTGAACGGCACTAAGACAAGGGCAAAACCTCACAACCATATATATGCACAACTGAGGTAGTTCTGAGAACTTTTTTCATAACCAGTGGAGAGAAATACACAGAATGGTGCAGTCCTGCTGGCCTGCAACAGTCATGTAGCTGAAGGTGATCAGTTACAAAGGGAACCCGACTTGCTCAGATGTAGATGTCTAAAGCAAAGGGAATGAATACCAAGCCAGTAATCTGATATGGTCAAACTGCAGTTAGGCTTTTATCATAGTCTGTAATAAGATATTCTAGTTCTTCAACAAAGCATTTCTGGATTAATTGGCAACATACTGGCATCAATGAAAAGACTCAGTTAAACCCATTTAGTCTTTTCTAAGCTGTTAGCACTGAATTATTTGAAATTCATAAACTACCTGTAACATGTCTTCATCAGAAAAGAGTTTATGCAACTGTTTACAAAATTTCCTTCAGTGCAGACAAGACTAGCCTGGTTCTAACTCACGTTAGTGCATTCTAACACTGAGCTCTAAGAATTCAATTAATCTATACTGTATGGAAAAAAATGTGGCAAGATGATACTGAATATACATACAGGCATCTTCTGCTCATCTAGGCAAAATACTGCCCGAAGTATTCAGTCTAAGAATCTTTCAGTCCAACTGAAGTGCAGGATCAAGCAAGAGCGACAAACTTCTGGATACAGCTACAACATCCTTCTTTCTTTTTCTTGCAAATAAATTAATGCATATGCATACATTTAGAGATCTTTATAACCTCATTAAGGTACCTGATTATTTCCAATACATTTCAAAATTACTAGGCCATGCTTATAAAAATTGATCCTTAATTTCACTTTCTTGAGCCAGATATATCCATCACTCAAGGGGGTAATTTGCTACTATGCCAGAGAATTTGATTTATTGCAGTTTCCACACCTCTGACTAAGAGAGATGTTTAAAGAATGAGAGTCTGAAACTAAAGAAGGCACTACTGTAACTACTTGTTCCTTAGAATTATGTTAAATTTACCTTACACTGCTCACATACAAACAATTTGGAATAGAGAAGCACTGTACCACAAAAACTGCAGCTCTTGTTGGTATTTGGGAGACAGCTGCACATTTTGGAACCCTGTTTCAAAATGGAATTAAAGCATGACCACTTTACAGAAATCAAAGATGTTCGGAGAAAAATAACAGAAAATGTTATCATCTACGTTCCATCTTTTGGTCTGAATCATCCTCCCACTGAAATAAAGGGCCAATGAAAAGTCCTGTGGAACTAGTTTTAAAGGAAGCCTGCAATTTCTTGACAACAACAGAAGACTAAACTAGAACCCAGTTCCAATTTTTACATTTATTTTTGCCAAAGTTGACTAGATGTAGCTAATCCATTATGAAAAAAAAAAAAACAACTGGCTCTCACAAATGGGTTCTCTAATGTTCTTGGCTCGTAAAGTTCCCTACTACTGCAGTTTCAAAAGTTACTCATTGAAGAAGGCTAGAAGGTGAGTCTAAAAAAACTCCCTGTTCACACCCTCATGCTCTCTATTGATGCTAGTGACAGCTTGCACAAATGAAGCCCAGGCGTGTCTACATAGCCTAGTGTTGACAAACACAAGCTCATTTTCCCTGTACACTCGCTGGCTTTGAACCAGCTGCATTAGTTCAGTAGCTTGCACACAGCTTATCGGCTCAAGCACAGCACTGTGCGAACACAGCTACACAGCTTCCCAGCCAGACATGGCTCGTGTCCAAGGACCTTGGAGCAGAGGCAAAGAGTGTAGATCTGTCTAAAGCACTCTTACCATAGCAGATGGATAGAGCTACACACAAAAAAGCAGACTGCATTAGAGTACGCACTTGTCATTCAGTAGATGAGAAATTCTGAGGTCATCATTGAAAAGGAGATGGCTGCTTACCACTGCCACAGTAAAATACAATAGTTCTTTTCCTATGTACTGAAATCTGAAATTGTTGAAAGACTTAACTGTGTTGCAAATATTGACCACCAATGCTTTTTAGAGATCACTGTTGCAAAACATCCATTAGTTTTTATTAACAAACTGTGGATTCATATTCCCATGCTTAGCGAAGCTGATATGCTCTAAAATTCAAACAACATCAGGGCTCTGCGTTATAGTCCAACAGATCCGTTTCAGCTACTTAAGAACTGCTGCAGAGCTCACCTCTACAGGCAGGCTAGATTCAGTCTAATATGCCAAACACTGATGTTCATTCAGTGCAATGAAACATCAATCCCACCTCTGCCTTTTTCTCTCACTAAGTCTTGAAAGGAGTTAAGGAAAACTGCAATATTCCTGTGTCTGAAGCCTAGCTCATTCAGCCACTGTAAAAGAGAAGAAATAGGAGCAAACATTTTACCCCAAGTCATGCAGATACACATATATGTTTTTTTCTGCCTTAGCTGTGTTGGCTATATGTACCACTGGAAGGATTCTAGAATCCCAGTATATACATTACTCAGGTGAGAACACTGCAGCTTAAATTCTCACTGACATTTTGTTGTAATAACCTGCAAGTACAATCAGTTCTTTTAAGAGATTTAAATGGCAGATGACTTGGCTGAATGCCCTTTCCCCTCTCCTTCCCCATCCCCATCTCCCAAGTTCTGAGTTACAATTCAAAATAATACTAGTTTGCACTGTCTGCTATTTCAACTGAGTTAATGCCATCATTTGAGGTGTCTGATATGGCGATGTCATATTCTTGCCCCAGTGAGGGTCTACTGTACCACAGTACGTTGACTACAATCAGAATCTCCTTCATTGCAAAATTCAAAGCATTTTTTAAAAACACACAGAAAAAGGTTGAAAGTACACAACTGCCTTACTTTTGCATTGAGAGGGCACACAGACAGCGCGCTCCTAAAAAGCTGTTCTTCTGACCTCCACTGACTGCTGCGGAGTACACAGCGCACAACGTTCATCAGTAAGATTCCGAGTACTGCCATGGCAAGGATTTTCTTAACGAAAGAGAGACAAGTTAATATCAAATCACTCCACTGAAGCACTTCATCGTCACCCTTACTGACTGTTTTGATGGTACCTTTTTCTTGGCTTGCTTACTCAAGAGACTAAATCCATATGTAAACAGAATGCAATAGCCAATACTGGGGAGGTAGATGACTCTCTCTGCAACAACGAATCCCACGCGGAAGAACAGGTTACTTGCAGGAAGAAAAGGGATAATAAGAAATCCAAGTCCCAGTGTAAGAATTCTGCAAACAAGAAACAAGATCATGAAATTAGCAACAAAGCTTAATGAAAAGAATCTTTTAACATACAATGCTTACTTGAAAAAAATGTAGGAAAAAAAAGTGTATATGGAGCAGGGCGTTCAAAATCAACATTTGGGAGCCACATAAAATCAGATTAGGCTTCAGTAAGATTTTGACACTTCACTCAGTCCTGCACTTTTAAAATCTTAGCTATAATTACCAGAAAAACAATGTTTATGCTTCAAAACTGGAAAATAATCTCATTAAACATTAATTATGTAAGTGTGTAATTTCTATTTAAAATATGCAGGCAAGAGAATTAATGATGAAAGCTACCTGTCTAGTTTTGGAACTAATAAGACAGTAAAAAAAGCGAATAAAATATAGGTCACTTAAAGAAATAACTTAGATATGTTTCCAACTGAGAGTGCTTTTTCCCTAACAAAGACATTAGGGGTAGAATCCATTGTGTTTAACCACATACCAGCCAGTCACCTACACTCCTTCCACAGTCAGTGGAGAGAGGCATTTCATCTTCCTTGCTTTAGGAATCTATACCAGGAATGAGCAACCCTCAGCAGGTAACTATGGAAGACAGAGAACTTAGACAACTGAGGAAACTGAGACAAGGTACCTCGCCCCTGCAGAGCTGATGTAAAGGACGAATAAATGCCACACCTGTGTCAGACCACAGGTATGGTTGTTGTCTATAAAGATTTATTGCAACTAAATCTCTATATTGTAATGTACATAACAAATCTACAGTAAGGTACTTCTTAGTCCTTTCTTTTCCTTCTGTGTCCATGGCCTTCACTACTTTGTCTTCACCTTTTATTAAAAAATTGTTCAGCAATATTGGCTTAGTTTTTTTTTTTCTTTTTTTTTTTCTAGAGACTATGATGACACTTGTAACAAGATTTTTACCTCTCTTCACAAGGATTTTAATTGTACAAATTAAAAATGAGCGTGGAAGGTTAGCCTTTGAAGAGACACAAGCAAAGAAGTGAAATTACACAATACCACAGAAAGAAAAAGGAAACATTCGGTACTTTGAAAAACAGGATGATCTCATTGTGACTGAACTGTTGAAAAATGTGAAGGAGCTGAGAATTAATTATACATAAAATCCACAGAAACAGACAAAAGCTAACAAAAATTAAGCTGAAATCCTCAAGTAAGACAGCACAATTAACAATATATATATAGTTTCTTTTGTTAAAGTGCAAATTATTTCCTCAGTAGATAATATGGGTCAGTATTTCATTTATTAATTGTGTGACTAGCATTTGTACCTCCTGTCAAAGCACATCTCTCCATTTCATTATTAGGAGAGAGGTTTAAAAGAGATGATGACTTAGAAGAAGTAATGTCAACAACACACTGCCCTGTTCTGAACACAGATTACTTCTTACCACCTACAGTGCCATTTCAGGAGAATAATAAAGCAGCCATCCTTATTTCCCCCTCCAAGTGTTTCCCACTAGTCAGTGTACAGTGATGGGCCCAAATTGGGATAAAATTGTAATGACAGCTATAAATATTTATTTGAACTGCATTTGCTAGACACTGGTTCCACTGAATTGTTAAAATTATCAGTACTGAATTTAACAAAATAATACTGTACTCAACTTGTCCAGCCATTTAAAATTCATCACTGTCTCTTACCTTCTCTTATAGCTGTCTTCTGAGCACAGAGCTTGGCATATCAGGCCAATTAGGCAGAACCAAAGTGCAGCTAGCGCAATTATCCTCCAGTCACTGACGGATTTAATGAGGGGTATGCAACCCATTGACCAATCAAAACACAGCCACCAGGGACACAACAGCAACCATGCATTCAGCGAATAGTAGTAATTATAGTTTATAGCCTGTCAGTCAAAAAGAAAACAAACATTTATTTGATACTAAACTTAAGTGCGATGGGAAAAAACTTTAGTTCTTTTCTTACCATTTCTGTTATCGCAAAATATTTCTTATGAAATAGGCCTTAAATTCTGTCAGGCCTCATCCAGCTGCAGACCATGTTACAGATGTGAAAGTAACTTCGATTATTATTATTTTTTTTATATACAGCTATGAGGCTTTCCTATTCACAGAAGGGAAACAAGATTCCATGCAGGGCAACCAACTTCCACGTGTAGAAAGAATTTCCCACAACAGGAGAAAATGTCAGAAGACAACATCCTTCATTCCTCATCTCCAAACCCAGACTTAATACAGTCAGAAGTATACAGCCAAAACATACTCCAAGTGCACCAGACCAGAACTTTATGCTATTTTCTTCAATTGTGAAGGAACAGATGAAGAGTCAAATACAGAGTGTGGAAAAAGAATGAAATGCAGCAAAAGATAAACCCTGGCAAGCATGAAAAAAGTAGTGAATAAATGGAAACACATTTAAATGGGTGCAGTGCATACTAAATTGAATGCAAAGAATGTTCAAGGTATAGGTTTAAAAAAAATAGGGCAGAAAATCAGAAAGCACGAGGGAAGTGACTCATCATACATCTCACAACCATTTTGTTTCTTTAAAACACAAAAGAAAATGTAATTAGATGAACCAGACAAACGTTCTAGGCATGTCAGAAAAAAGAAATTAGCATTATAACTTACTCTCACAAACAGACTATCAGCAAATGAAGCTGGGTTGTCTACTTCAGTAAAAGCCGGTGGCCCTGTGCCCATAATCCTCCAGCGTATATAAAGTATACTAGCCCCTCCAGACATCAGAAGAGTTATCCTGAAAAGCAGCCCCTTCCTTAGGAGACCAGCGCTCTGCAGGAAAGAAAGAAAGAAAAAGCATTTAAAGAAAAATACTATTTTCTTCTTTTCTTTACTATATTCACATCCTTTTGTCAGAGAGGTTAATTGACATTTCTCTTACTTTTGCAGTTACAAGAAAGATGTCAAACTTTACGATAGTGTCTCCCTAACTCCCTGTGTTACAGTGCTGCAGGTCTCTCTCAGAGCTGTCTAAAACCTGATGGTTGAAATTAATCTAAGCAGCCTCAGTAAGTCCTAAGAGAAACAGACTGAAGGCAAGAGTTTCTCTGAAATCAGGGGCCAACTGAACCACTTCCTTCTCAACATATCTGAAGATGAAAATGTTGATAAACAGTGGTTTTTACGTGGAAGTGTTGACTGGATCATGGTAAACACGGTCATGTGATCTGAACTACTAGCTTTCCTTTATTTATACCTTCCTCTTTTAACCTGATATGCTTTAAATATGCTATTCCCTTTAAAAACCTGATAGTTGTACATGATCAGTTCTCTATGTCCTCCATAAGAGCTAGCATGCTGATCATCACTATTTATGACTGAAATATACTGATTAGCAAGCATCGCCATAATTATTTATGATGCAATGCTAGCTTTTTCTGAAGACTATGAAAAAAAAGGGCTTATTGCACAAGAGATATAACAGTGTGCCAGCTGAAGGTATTTATTTTCTAAAATGATGGAAAAGTTAAGTTTAAAATAAATATACATTTTTTTAAGCTGACAGTGGAATCATCATAAAATATTTAGTTGAATGCATAAGGAAATAAGTTTGTAATGCTGAATTTACATAAGCTAGCCTTTGTGCTCAAATGGCTATTTCCAATTGCACATTGCAGTAACAAAAGTCATTACGAGGATTTCAAGCAAATCATTGCTGAATACTTTTTTTCCTGTAACAAAATTGTGCTGTGAAGGAAAACTGCATTGTGACAATTTATGTCTTATTACAAAGTAATTACATAAAAACTCTCATCCCAAGCTTAATTTCATTTAACAGTACACACAGCTTCCTAAAGGCCATACTTCACAAATCACAAAATCTCTTAGTAAGCAGAATTCTAGAAGTGGAAGAAGTGTTACCGTATGTCTTATTGCCTTTGATTTAGGGTTTGCTGAAATCTGGCATCAAATTGAAAACAATCTCTCAAATCAAGATGGCAAAAAAAGCGTGCAATTGAAAATTTAAGACTTGCCTTTCAACAACACAAAACAAATGAAATTTAAATACACTTAAATGAAAAGACCAACACACATTTTTTTAGGTTGCAGGAGCTAAAATTAATTACTCCGATGAAAAGATGGTAGAGATGGATTCTATGTTTTCCTCACCCAGACAGTGTGGGAATATGCTGTTTGAAGACAACAAAACAGAAGTATAATGCTTAAAAAGTAACTCTCCAAAAATGTTTGAGCCTGACACATGTCCATTACTTTAATTTTGAGCTGGATTTGCTTTAGTTCCCTACAACTGTAGACTCCTTCCTTTTCTTAGGCTGGTTTACATTACTGTAATTATGCAACTCAATTCAGCATTCTTACTTGCTGCCTGACATACTCCTGCACCTCTCATCCATTCCTGCCCAAATCTATTGCTTCAGTTCTAAAGATTCTGCTTTCACTGATTTCCCTACAAAGATTCTCAGGAACATTGCCACACTTCATGAAGCAATTTAAGAATCCCACAGGACTTGTGCTACTTAGAAATAAGAGCAAGAGTTCTCTACAGTAAAACTACCAATCAACATAAATTCCAATGAACATATATTTCTCTGCCTTGCTGAAGTTTGCGTGGGAGAGCCAAATGACTTAGCTATTTAACAGTAGTGATGTTCTAGTAGACTGCTGATCTATTTGGCTGCTATCAAATGCTCACCTGAGGATGACTGTTTCTGTGATTTGCTTATGATTACAATCCCACAGCAAATAGTATGTGTTAAATTCCATTTGACCCGATACTAGATAATGTATCAACAGAAGTAGATATTTATCCTTAGTGACTATCAGAGCTTGAATAGTTTTACTTTCAAATCCCCAATCCACTACAAATAGTATCCTGTTAGGTAATTCATATTCTAAAGAAAAGAGTACAATATTTTAGTAGGGCTGGGAAATGGGACATAATATTTTTGCTATTTTTCAAAAGTCTATTTAACCACCTTGTGAATCTGAATAAATAGCTCTATCTACGCTGACTGAACAGTGTTTAATAACCATTTCAAGAGTTCTATTGATTCTGTAGAACTTGTAGTAGCATCAGGCAGCTTATCAACACCAATTCTGAGATACTGTTGAGAGAACTTGTGGAAAGGCTTTTTGTATTCAATGCATTTCTAATGTTATTCCATTATTACTCACATTGCTGCAAAGATGTAAATGCACCACTGACTTACTTAGCTGGCTGAAAATCTCTCCTTTTTCTTTAACTCTCAGCAACAACAGAATGGACAGAAGTTGTATCTCTCTCTTTTGGTACATGACTGATCAGCAAGAATGAAGTAAGCCTCCAAGGACTCACCTCCAATAACTTGTCCTTACGTAGTAATTTTTGAATGAACTCCAAAACATTTAGCTTGTTAATCACCAGTGCATCAAACACTGCATTCAAACCCTAAGCAACCAAAAAGAGAAAAAGTTAAAAAAAAAAAGTAAATAGAAAGATAAGGTAGTTACCCCACCCTTCACCCCTCCCCTACCCCCCCTCAAAAAAAAATCATCTTATATTCCACTTTTACATCTTGCATCTTAATCCTGATTCCAAACAAGCAGATAATAGAGATGTTGCTAATAATGATGGCAGAATGAGAAACTAAGAACCTGTGCTCAGATGACAGGAACATCACACTATTGTAATGGGTGTACCTCCTGCTACATCCAATAATGCTTCAGGGATACCATGTAGCAGGAAACAGTGCCCCAAATGCATGGTAACAACAGTTTCAAATTACTCATCAGACTTCTTCCCCAAATGCTCTAAAGTATAAATGTGGCAGTCAAAAGGTATGGCTCCTATTAAAGTGAAGTTTCTTTAAGCCTTTTAGACACACGCACACACACACACACACACACATTTGTTGAGCAACATGGTATCTTTTGACTGCCAGCTTTCAAAAACATTATTTTTTAAGGTACATCAATGATCACAACAACCAAAGGCTCAAAGATTTTATCAGGCATGCTTTTTTTTTTTTTTCTTTTTTTCCTGTAATTACATCAATACACACAGTGGAAGTTACCAAAAAAAAAAAAAAAAAAAAAGAAAAGTTGTATTTGACATCATCAACTTCCCAGAAAGCTAAAGCATATGCAGTGCTTTCCAGGACTATACTTGTTTGTTTCCTTGGATGAAATATGCACAAAATATATACAAAGGTAATTCTTCCAAGGTCAGTGAGGTAATTCTATTAAGGTCAACAGTATAGTTCAACTTCAATGTCCAAGCAATCACCAACCACGACAATTCATGAATACTTGGTCTACATCATATTACATTTGGAAATTACCTCAATAAACTAAATGGAAGGAAAAAAATAAAAAGCCTGTAAAAATAGCATCAGGGAACACAGGACTTAGAACAAAGAGTAACCATCACAGGGAAAAGAGAGAAGACATGTTGGAGTGTGGCATGGTTTCACATAGGGAGGTCAGCTGGCAATTACAAGGCTTTCATATCACTTACATGGAGATTAGTAAGATAAGAATATTACTGAAAAATACATTCAGCCTAGGAGCAATCTTTTTAATATATGATTTATTCTTTCATCCCTTTGACCCTTGTCCCTCAACACAAGAATAAATACCATCATCTTAGCAGTGCAAATAAATCCTAATAAATGAATAAAAAATCCAGATCAAATAAAAAGTCTGTGTCTTCCAGCTCAAATAATTACAGAATGACAAGTAATAGGAATAGGAAGGACCTCTGGACCATCTAAGTCCAACCTCTCTGCTAATACAGGTTCCCTAGAGTAAGCTACACAGAAAATCATGTAGTTTGGTTTTGAATATCTCAAGAGAAGATGACTCTACAGCCTCTCTGTCTTCTCTTTTCCAGGCTGAACAGCCCCAGGCCTCTCAGCCTTTCTTCACAAGGGAGATGCTTCAGGCCCAAGATCATCTTTGTGGCCCTCTGCTGGACTCTCTCCAGAAGTTCCCTGTTTTTTTTTTTTTTTGAATCGAGGAGCCCAGAACTGGATGCAGTACTCCAGATGTGGCCTAATCAGGGCAGAGTAAAGGGGGAGGAGAACCTCCATCGACCTGCTGGCTATGCCCTTTTTAATGCATCCCAGGATACCATTGGTCTTCTTAGCCATAAGAGCACACTACTTGCTCACGGCCAACACGTTCACCAAAACACCTAGGCCCTTCTCTGCAGAGCTCCTCTGCAACTGATCAGTCCCTAACCTGTACTGATGCATGCAGTTATTCCTCCCCAGGTGTAGGACTCCACACTTCTCACTGAATGGCAGCACAGTCTTCTAGTGTGTCAGCCACTCCTCCCAGATTAGTATCATCGGTAAACTTGCCAAAGGGGCATTCTATCCCTTCATCCAAGTCCTTGATGAAGATGTTGAACAAGACCAGACCTAGTATAGACTCCCTGAGGAATACCACTAGCTACAGGGATCTAACTAGACCCTGCACTACCAACATTCTGAAGTTCGCCAGTTATCCAGTTCTCAAGCCACCTCACTGCTCACTCATCTGTCCCACACTTCCTAAGATTACCTGCAAGGATGTTTTGGGGGACAGTGTCAAAAGCCTTACAGAAGTCAAGGTACACAACATCCACTGTTCTTTCCTCATCTACTCAGCTGGTCATGATATCACAGAAGGCTACCAGGTTAGCAAAGCATAATTTCCCCTTGGTTAATCCATGTTGACTATTCCTGACCATCTTCTTTTCTTTGACTTGCTGGGAGATGACATCCAGAATAAGCTGCTCCATCACCTTCCCAAGGACAGAGAAGAGGGTATCTGTTCTGTAGTTTCCTGGCTCCTCTTTCTTGCCCTTCTTGACGTTAGCTTTCCTCCAATTCTCAGGCACCTCTCCCATTCCCTGTGACCTTTTAAAGATAATAAGAGAGCAGTATGGCAATCATTTCTGCCAGTTCCTTCAGCACATGTGGGTGCATTCACTGGGGTACATGGATTTGTATGTGTATATTTCCCTAGATGACCTCTGACCATGTCCTCCTTAATCAAGGGGAAGTTTTCCTTTCCCCGAATTCTCTTTTACCTCAAGGGTCCAGGATTCCCAAGGAGCAGAGACTGAAGCAAGAGAAGGTATGCAGTATCACTGCTTTCTCAGTGTCCTCCATTACTACGGCATCCACCTCATTCAACAGCACTCATATTTTCCCTAGTCTTCCTTTTGCTACTGACATACATAAAGAAGTCTTTTCTTGTTGTCCTTGACCTCCCTCACCAAACTTAATTCCAAGTGGGCCTTCACTGTTGCATCCCTGCATTCCCTGACGATGTTTTTATATTCCTGCCAAGTGGCCAGACCCTTTTTCCACATTCCATAGACTTTCTTCTTCCATTTGTGTTTTTCGAAGAGCTCCTTCGCTCATATGGGTCTCCTGTAACCTTTGGCTGATTTCTTATTCTTAGGAACACATAGATCTTGAGTTTGGAAGAAATAGTGCTTGAATGTCAGCCAGTCCTCTTGGGGCCCTTATCTTCCAATGCTCTAATCCATGCAAAACTTCAAAGTAGGTCCTTGAAGGGGTCAAAGTTGCTTCTCATGAATTCCAGGGTTGCATTCCTACTTATTACCTTGTTTCTTCCACATAAAATCCTGAACTCCACTGTCTCACGGTCAGTGCATCCAAAGCTGCCACCAAGTTTTGTATTCTCAGTCTCTCTGTGTTTGTAAGAACAAGGTTCAGCAGCACACCTATCTCACTGTCTCCTCTTTGACTATTTGTACCAGAAAGTTATCTTCCAAGCACTGCAGGAACCTTCTGGACTGCGTGTGTGCCTGGCAATGTTCCTTTTCCAGAAAATATTGGAGTAGTTGAAGTCCTGGATGAGAACAGTGCCTGTGATTGTGAGGCTAATGTAGGCCTCAATAGGAGGCCTCATGAACTTCCTCCTCCTGATCAGGTGGCCTGTAGTAAACACTCACAATGATGTCACCCATGTTAACCTGCTCCTCAGTTCTTGTCCATAAGCTCTCCACCCATTCATCAATCATCCTTTGGCAGATCTCAGTACATTCCAGTTGTTTGCTTACATAAATAGCAACTCTACCATCTTGCCTTGCTGGTCTGTCTTTCCTAAAAAGTACATAGCCATCCATGACAGCACTCTAGTCAAGCTGTCCTACCGTGTCTTAGTATGATCACAATAGGATCACTGTCCTGTGACCACACACAGATCTCTAATCCTACTTGTTTATTTCCCAGGCTGTGTGCAATGAATGATTCATAGATTCATAGATTCATTAGGTTGGAAAGGACCTACAAGATCATCTAGTCCAACCATCCTCCCACCACCATCCCTACCCACCAAGCTACTAAATCAAATCCCTTAGCACCTCATCTAAACGCTTCTTGAACAGCGCTAGGGACGGTGCCTCAACCACCTCCCTAGGCAGGCCATTCCAGTGCCTGACCACTCTTTCAGAGAAAAATTTTTTCCTCAAATCTAATCTAAATCTTCCCCAGCGCAACTTGTCATTAGTTATCTAGGAGAAGAGGCTGACCCCCTCCTCACCACAGCCTCCCTTCAGGAAGTGCCTCGATGATACACAGGCACCTCAGAGAAGAAAAGGGAGACGAGGATGCAAGTTTCCCTTTAGGGATGGAATTACTTTATATCATTAGAAGAAACAATCACAGGAGGTTTTAGGATTACCTCTTAGGTTTCCCTCACAAATACCTTTGAAAAAACTACGTCAGCAAATGTCTATCTGAAAATAATGTCCTAAAGGAAGATGTTTTCAGTGATTTCTTCCACAATTTTTTTTCTAAGGAGGACAAGAAGGTCCTTGCTGAAAATAATTCTTCTGATTCTGTTGCTTTGTTTTATGTCAGTTAAAGCTACAAATTAGCTTTACTTACACAGATACACAGCTACATAAAAGGTATAAATCACTGGTGCAGCATTTCAGGTGGATTATTGGATCACTCAAAACAGAGCATCTTTACTAAAGTAATAGAAAGTTAGAGGACAATGAATTTGAAAAGTAACTGTACCTGTTTGCATAGACAGTTCCTTAAATAAGGAACAGAAAGAAAAGATTAAGTGTTAGAAATAAACAATGACCCTGCTTCTAATTAGAATGTTCAAAAAAAGCAAGAGTGTGGAGCTTCTAAAAATGCTCTCCTTCAGTTACATCTTTGTTCATAGCCTTCAAAAAGAGATCTCTAGACTCACAATCTCAACAGTTATACATTCAAAAACATGGCCAATAAACATAATACATAGTGAAACTAATACTGCTAATCTTGCAAGTTTAGCAAGAAACTAACAGATACATGCAAACTGCTTACAAAAGGTAAAAAGAATTACAACAGATTGGCTAGGACACAATCAGTACAGCTCTACTAGAATACTGCTAGTTTGCTGAAGAGAACAAAAAGGGGTGTGATTAATTGTGGAGAAGATTCATCTCTGTACGCTTTACAACTGCACCTGGGAGATGCTGAGGTCAAAATTCAGTCAATAAGAAGATTCTTACCAGTATTGTAATTCCTTGTTCTTTGCACAGCATGGCTATTGCACCTAGGAGAACACTCACCAGCACCCAGAATATAGAAAAATTATGTCCTTCCTTATCTGTCAAAATAAACCATGTCATAACATTAGGTATATATGTTTAAATGTTAAAGTTAGAAATTAAAATTAGAATATTAAAAAAAAAAAGAATAAAAGGAAAATCAGCATTTAATCTCACAATGTTTTCTATTAGTCAAAATCTGGTTACATAGACTTGAAAAGCATGGGGTACCTCCTGTAATATGCTGGCATTCATCCATTTATTGCAGTCATTTTCTCTTCTCAAAGACATTAGAAACCTCCCTATTTGCTAGATGTCTTAGCCAGACTAATTAGAATGTCAGAAGCTTCATACAGTTTTCACAATCTATCATCTGCAAAGGTTAATTCCCAACACTTAGGTCCATTTATCTTCCCTAGCTACAACTCTTTATTGCCCACTCTCTTCCAAGCTACCACAAGAACATGAAATTATTTCTAATGGTTACACATGATGCTGCACCACACACACAAACTCTTTCAACAGCAGTCTCGTCTACAAAGTCACAATGAGCTGCATTTCCAGGGCTGCTGCATTTAGCAAGTGCTTCATGCCATTTCATTAGCACTACCACAGAACGCCACAGAGCTCAATAATTCCAACATCTGAGCAGAGAAACAGTTTTATGGCAGGGTGAGAAACTCTGGGGTTAAGAGATCAAGAGTAACTACAGCTTCTAGTCAAAGAAAGAGTCTTTAAAGATTGCACCATGTAGCTGCATTTGGGTACTATAAGCAGGCATTTCTGAGATTGATATAACAATAAGCCTTACTACAGCCAAGGTATTATTGCACACACAGTACATGGGTACTTCACATAAAAACATATCTGTCACAATCTCTACTCCACAGGCTTAAGCAACAGAGGGAAGCAATCAGCTTATTCAGAGACATAGTCTTGATTCAAGCAACATGGGCTCTACAGGCAATACAAGAATCTACCTTTCATTTGGCCTGTGAAGAAACAAAGCTGAACTCTATATTCATTGAATGAACCCTTTCTAAAATATTTTCCTTGATCTCTACAGTAGTTCTTTCCTACTGTTAATGCAGGTTTGACCCTCAGTACTTAGACAGAACTGTCATAGTGTTCTATGGAGATGACAAATGACAGAAATAAGATCTGTTTCACCTACATCTGAGAACAGAACAACATAACAGAACACCAGGCACTGTTTCTAATTGGTTGAGAGTCCCCTTTAAGGGATCTAATTACCTACTTAATTGAAGTTCAGAGAAGTAGCTATTGCTCTCTTCATTGGTGATAAAGTGAAACTAGTATACTAATTCAGATGTTAATGGGTAAGATACAACCACCACAAGTGTGAAAAGGATCTACTGATATTGGTCTCCTCTCTTATTTTAAAGCAGAGTACTTTTACAGCAGACAACAAAAGTGTTGAAGAAAAGGTTTTGAAGTTGCTTCTAGCTTTCCTTTCTTACCTGAGACTAAAAGCTTAAACTGAGTGAATATTAAGATGTTTATGATTCACCATTGCAATAAAATATAGTGGGCATATGTTTCTTCAATCCCCATCCCAAATTACGTCCTTTTAGATGAGTAAGAGTCAACATCAGAAGTGCAGATGTCATAAACTGAAAAGAAAGCCTTCCGAAGGAAAGAAGTCATATACATCTCAGCAATAACAATAACAAAACATTGGAACACAAAATATATAATGGCTAAAGGAAAGTTGTAAAGACAACAAAAAAAAATGCAATGAGGAGACAGCAAGTGACATCAAATGCATAGAACTGAGGGACTTCAGGGTTGCACATGTGCATGCAGTTCATAGAGAACAAGGCTTCAAAATCCTCTCCATAAGCACTGCTAAGAATAAAAGGTATCTGTCCTAAATATATCCATTGATGATCTTTAAATTCTTCAGATTGCTTGCAACTGTTCATTCAGTTTTGAAATCTGCTTGTATCAAATGTAGAAAGAAATTAGCTGGCAGAATGTGAAGTTGGAAGGCAAGCTAATTGAGTGTGAGGACAAAATAACAGTCATTCCTAGTAATTGTAGAAGAGAGAATAGTAAACAAAGCCACTGGACTTCAAAGAGCTTGCTGAAGCATACTTAGCTTCAGGTGGAAGATTTCTTTTTCCACTAACTAAATTCTGGAAGAGAGAAGCTGGGACATTTGAGCACTTCCCAGAGAAGAGAAGCAGTACTGAGTACAAATAAAGATTATGTTAACATGGAGTATGGTAGAAAGTATATACAGAAAGAGATCAACTCAAATTTACAAATGCTTTGATGATTAAGTGTAAGAAGTAACAGGGAGAAAAGAAAGGTCAAACTGTCAAGGACTAACTACAGCACACTAATAAAGCACCAAATTCATAAGGCTCACATCACAAAATGAGAAAAGACAATGTGTGAAAGGAACAAAACCACAATTCCACAGATAAATTAGTAAGAAAAGCAGCAATGAAACAGTTATTCCAATACTTGGTGAGAGAGAAAATGGTGGACAATGCCAAGAAAACAGAAGTGTTCTGTGCCTTTTTGCTTCATTTTTCACAAAGAGGTCAAAAGAATTGCAATCAGATGGCTTTCACAACATCAACAGAAAAGGAGCAATAACAGAAGAAAAATAGAGACAGAATTTATAGAGAAAATAATCTGCTTTAAGTTACATCTATTGATCAAATTTACTCTAACACAGAGTAATCTCAACTCTTACCTCTGGGACATCGTACAAAACAGGAGATTCCAGAAGCTTGGAATTAAAATAATAATTAAAAAAAAAAAAAACCCTCACCATGTCTACCATTAACGAGGAAAATAGAGAGGAAAAAAAGAGCTACAGAATCAAAGCTAAGCTGACTGGTTGAAATTGTCCAGAAAAGAAAAAACAGACAAAATATTTTCTGGATGAGTCTCCAAAACATAAAAGAATTGTTTTCCAAAGACATACATTAGCCACTTATAAAAAAAATCATTGTACTTAGAGAATACAAAGCAAACCTGGATAAAAGCAAACCTTGCTTTCAGGAAGGCATGACAATGCCACTGGAGAGAGTGTGAAATAAACCAGGATAAACAGGGGCTGGATGAAATTATTACAGAACAGAAACAAGTAATAGTTATAAAAGTATTCTAAGACACCAGGTCACCATGAAAAATGGGAAGATACAATTTGGAATGAGTCTTTCTTTCATTTAGCTTTATTCATTAGACATTTTTAATCAGAATATTCCATCATTGAAATTTTAAAGTCTCAAAGTGCTGCCCAGCTACAGTGACCAGGAAATGTCAGAATTCATTTGACAAACTTGAGGAATGATCTTGGGCAAAAAATGATAATTGAATGCCATTCAGGCACACATTCAAAGCTGTACAGAAACAGACTTGTCTCCTTGTGAACATTCCAAGACTCAGATGCCAGTAATGTCTCCACGTGTATAATGTAGCCAAGCTCAAGTATGAACTCTCAAAGACAGTAAAAGATGGTCAACAAAAAATACAATTCCATAGATACAACAGTAAGAAGAAGAGAAATAAGCATCAGTATCTCCTTTCCAAAACCATAATCTCAGTTCCTTTAGTTTCTTTATCAGTCTCAAAAAGTCAATACAGTCATATACAGAACCGTAATAATATGAAAATTCATAAATTTCTGATTAAACTTCAAAGAGAGATAATTTTAATTATGAAATGTATTATCTTGAGCTTGTTCTCTGTTCAGTGTGCACAGATAATCCCCATATCGTCACTGCAGAAATCTCAGTAGTGAACTAGGATTGAAAAATAGATACGAAAGCATTCAGAAATCCCTTCAAGCAATTTTTTAACAGTGATTTGCAAATGTAAAGCACTGCGTAAGTGCTAATTATTATTATATGAGACACATATGCCAACAGAAGTAATCAGTATAACAAAGCACATTCCTCTAATACGGTGCTGCTTCCCACCAGAAAAATCTTGTGTCAGAAAATGAAACTAATCTTTGGTTGGCACCTGTGCCTAGTTGAAACTAGTACACCATATTGTGAGTGGGCATTGTGCCACTAACAGATGGACAGGACTGTAAGCGTGCCAAGTAAACAGAGGGTTTCTTTTTCTTTTTTTTTTTTTTTTAACTGGAAAAAGATAGTGTTTCTATACCAATACAAAAAGAGTTTCCAGATGACCCTGCTTTAGGAGGACACTGAGTCTGAAAGCTGAGGAAATCCAAAGAGATACCTGCATAAACCATGAAGAAGCCATGAAGGCTCCTATATTCATGCTGCTGCACTTGAGTAAAAGCATTCCTAGAGAAATTCTGCATACACAAAGGGTATTGAAGTGTGGAGTTGACTGATCCTAAATGTATGACCTATGATGTTATCCCTTCAACTCTGCGTTCCTAGATGCTAATCCTATTTCTTGAAAAACCTTATTCTGCATTGTCCTAAATCCACAAATGAATGAAAAAAGTTCCTTAAAAGATCAGGGTATGAAGAAAAGTACAATATGTTTAGAGCTCCAAGCTTAGTCTTACTTCTAAGTCAAGCTATTAACAGCAAAACAGAAGAAAATCAGGGAACAATTATCAATCCAAACTTTTAGGCATTCAGCATTCCCTCCCTCAAACCAACTAAGCAGCTTAGGGCTTAGACAAGTGACAACTTAGAGAAGTTTAAAAAGTCACCATCTTCAAGTGAAACACTGTAATTGATTCTGTGAAAACACCATCTCAGTTGAAAATTGGAGCAAAATAAATTATGTTAAGCTCTTAAAGGAAGTTCTATTTTTCACTGAAAAATTACAAATGCTTATACACTCTGTTGATATGCATTGCTTTTAAGGACAGTAGCTTCCAGCTAAAAAACTACAAATACCCATTTAACCCTAAGACTTTCCTGCTTATGCACTGCTGTACCAGGGGAAAGAATTACTTAGTCTTAGAAGATCAAGTAAGAATCTACTGCCAGAATTAACTTAAGCCTGAGATCTCTTAGTGTTTCCAGTTTTCTGAATGTATGTACTACTGCAGTGCAGCTCAGCCTTTCATCTAATAACGAAGCAAATGCTGTTCCTAAACATCTCTATGTACCTCAAACTCACTAGGCAGACACTACAGTAGAGGGATTGTCTATCCTCATCTATCCATAAATTATACTATCTTGAGGAAGCAAACTTCAACCCTTGAAAAGAAAAAAGAAAAGCACCAGCTATGGTTTCTTATTTTCCACATACAGCTCCTCCTTCCCAGTGTGTTCAAATATATGAACAGTTGGGCACACCATTGGAAAATCAGGGCCCAAATGTTTAACAGGAGTAAATACTTCTTCACTAACTGCGGAACAGCTAACAGTTTCTCCCTTTATCTTAACAGTACTCTTTCACATAGAAGACTTGCATATTTCCAAACTAAAAAAAAGCCTCTGTAGTACAAATCTTCAGTATTCATTACAGTCTACTGTACATGTTTCATTATATTAGCAATAAACTAGTAGCTGATTAATGGGAGACTACACAGAACAAAACAGAAACACAAAACCAGTACAGAGTCATTTCTAGAAGTCATAGCATACAAACAGTTGTTCCCATATTTAATATCCTTGCCAGGTGTTACTCACACGAAGTAAATATCACCAACTCATCATTTTACATTACTCAGAATACTAATGGAGCTGGCAAATGCATGCACTAGATCACTGTCAAGGCTGAAGACAAAGGAAGGCAAAATGAATACTCCAGCAGTTTCAGAACTCCTTATTAATTCCCAGAGATATTACGTTAAAATTCAACAAAGTTCATAACCCACAATCCCTTCAAAATATACCTAAACACCTGTCAGCTCATGCTGTTTCCAAAGCCTATACAGTGGACTTATCCCCATAGGTGTGTTTTCAGAACAGTAGGACAGAATGAAAACAACAGATTAATTCCTTGCAAGTGTGTTATTCTATCAGTTCTGGTAACACGAAGTGCTTATTAGAAACATAGTAAAAGAATATCAATACTTCAGTAAAATATAATTATAGCCTGCATCATGTGATAATGGAAAAAAAAAAAGTAACAAAGGTAATGCTACAGAATTAGGCTGAAGGAAAATGTCTGTCCCCAAATCCACCTAGCCACAAATAAACCACATCAAGACAAGCAAACTGCAGCTTATCTTTACAAAAGTCATTCTCCTTTGGAAGATAGCCAGTATGACAACTTTTCTAATTTCCTAATTGCCATCAGAATTATTTACACTTCCCCACAGTATTTCTAAATCCTCCTCAGACATTTTATGATTCCTCACTCTCAAGCCAAAAAAATTCAAAACACTCTACATTCATTCACTTAGACATCAAGTGAAAATAAAAACTAACAAATCTCTCTTCTGTGACTTTTATTAAAGAAGACTTCAAGGATGATATATAAAAATCTAGCAAAATAAAAGGAAATAGGATGCTGGAACAAACTGTTAGATCCTATTTTTCAAGGGGATCCTCATCAAGCTGCTGTGTATAATTAGAAACATAAACCCGATGCAATAGAATGCACAGAAGGTTTTTTGGTTGTTTTCCCTCCCCTCTTACTAACAAAGACTACTCCACAAAGATTAATGAGCATCTTGGTCTGATCTAGCAAGTGATGCAGTAACAATTGTTTACTTGGACTAGAACTAACAACGAGCACTGGCAGTATTGCAGACTCTGAGTCTTGTGGATAACTATGACTTTGCCAACAGAAGGAAAATATTCTGAATTCTGAGAAAAGAAATGGTATTTTTTCTTCATGATATGTTAGAATCATAGAATTACCAAGGTTGGAAAACCCCTACAAGGTCATCCAGTCCAAACGTCTGTCTTTTGCCAGTAGTTCGCACTGAACAGCTTCTTCCCTTACAGCCTTTACTGGTAAAGACACTACTGCCTATAGGAGACAACGTATCAGGAGCCTGATACATTGGATCAATCTCCCTGTTCAAAAGAAAAAAAGAGACTGCGAGGTCAGAAAGCAGAACAGTGGTGGTTGTTGCGCAGACCAGCACAGGAGCGCAGGAATACAGGATACACAGGAACAGTGAAGAAATTAACTGCCATTTGGAGGGACTGGGACGAGCTGGTGGAATAGGCTAACATAAGCCTCATGGAATTCAAAGACAGCAGCATGGATCAGACAGGCCGGGGACTGCCTAGACAACAGCCCTGCAGAACAGGACCTGGGGTCCTTGGCTGACAGCAAGTTGAAGACAAGTCAGCAGTGTGTTTTTGCAGTGTTGAAAAAGATTAAATGGACAGTGGGCTATATAAACTCAGAGTACCCAATGGGTGAGCGAATGTGGGCTCTGTGTTCAGCTCTTGTGAGGCCGCATCAAAAGTACTGTGTTCACTGTTGTGTCCAAAGAAAGAGACACATCAGTAAGATGGAAATTCAGTCAAGAATCCCTAAGGTGGTAAGGCGATTTAGAAGTATAACATACAAAAAGAAGCTGAGAGAATTGGTTCCCCTATCATTCTCCCTTTAGAGAAAGCTGAGCAGGATTCAGTCTTCAGCAACAGGCATCTCTGAAGTAAAAGGACAGGACGCAATTGCAAGGCCAAGCAAACTGCAACTGAATGTAAGTGAAAAAAAATCTTCCTAGGAGGGCAGTTAAACACTAGAACAGGTTGCCTAGTGAGGCCTTGAGGTTCTTTTTACAGCTCATCTGCTTAAGGACCTGAGCAACCTGATGTACAAAGCTAGTCTTGCTTTAAGCTGTCAGAGCAGAGATGACCTTCGAAGTTTCCTTCTGAGCTAAATCTACAGTCTGCAATAAAAGAAAGTTAGGTTAGCACTTTAGCACCTGAGTGCACTTCTCCTCAACTGAAGTGGCAAAAGGAACATATTCTAAGTCCAGTTTTCATGAGCTTCTATACCACTTAGATATTCAAGTACCTCCAGAAGGCAACTGCAAGTTCCAAAGCTAAACCACCCCTCTCTCAGTGACCATCAAAACAAGTCTGTCTCTTTTGAGAGACTTCACAAAATGAACAGGGTGAAAAGCCTTTTAAGTTGCATGCCCAAGTTAGCTGCTGAAGGTCACAAGTAGGGAAATGTGAGCTCAGTAAAACCTGAGAATACCCACATAATGGACAGAAGGTGAAACACAACTGATTTAGGAGGCTCAAGATTAAGCTTGAGGAGATACTGCTGGGTAGTCAACCTCATCCACCTTTCTGTTTAGAAATTATTATAGCAAGGAACATCCAGGATGAGAAATAAATCCTGCTGAAACACTTAAAACTGACTTTGAAGACTAGAACCATTCTGACGTGAAAACTTAAAAGGTTTTGATGTAGTAAGTAATCAGAAGCTTGGGCTACTCCCTTCAGGCTCCATGTAAGACCTGCCAAAAACCTTATTATGCTCTCCACAGTGCTGGATGATGTACACTTTCCATTCTCTCATATATGAGATGCAAGATATGATCTGCAGAAGAATTATCTGAGAGAAAATCAGGGAGTGAAGGTGATAATAAGCACTGAAATGCGATCTGAAAGACAAAAGGCACAATTATGATGGCATAAAAGCCATAGCTTTCCTTAACAAACCCGAGAAAGAAACAGTTCTGGTGTTATTGTGAGATAGCATCCAACAAAACAACTAAGTGTTGCTTACTAACTTGACTTCACAATAATTTTTCTTTATATCAGGGACAAGAACTTTAATACAAGAATACTTTTGAAATTACACTGACTTTTTAAAGCCATTAGACTAGGCTTTGAGAGTTGTGAAAATACTCAGAATATCCCTTATCAGAGCACACATCACATTCTAAGTAATTCCTGAGATATCCTATTTGAAAGATACCAATGGCCACCCTAAAACTTGGTTCTAGAGGTCTTCAAACAAAAATTATTTCCCCAGGCATACAAGAACACCTCTAACAATAAACAAGAAAGTCAACATTTGAATGTCTGATTTACCCTGGTGCTGACAGAATAAATATCCAAACATGAACAGATAAAATAGGTTCATTAATTCTTTTCTCACAAGCAAGGTCCCAAGGCCCATTCTCATCAAGAGATTAGTTCAGTTGAAAACTGAAATCTACTCAGAGCAAAAAATAAATAATCAAGAAGTGAACAGGAATTACCACAAACATAATCTGAAGTGAACAAGTTAAACTTATGATATCAAGTGTAGAAATGAGCAAAATAGTTCTAAGCAACGTAAGCTTAGTGACAGCATCCCAGAGCTTACTGTGCACTAGCTTACCTTCCCCCTTTTCCCCGCCCACTACACTAAACCCTGCAATCCCATTACTATGTTGTTACTCTAGATCATTGTCAACTGCTCATAAACACTATAGACCACACCTTTGGAACTGATACAGTCCAAGCTCTTTGTAGCACAGCTCTTCATGTGTTTGCCAAATGATTCCCCTATTATCGGTGCTAGAACACATTTGGAAACCAAAATGCCTATTCTGTTCAGTTTTTTCATAACCAATTGATGTATTCTCATGTACTAATTTAAAAATCCCAAGACAATTTCTCAAAAACAGTATGTGAACTGCCAACTTGCATCCAGATCAAATAATACAACACAACTAAAAGCTCAGTGGAAAAAAAACATCTTTGAAGGAATTTTTCATGTTAAAATAACACAACTGTCTTACAAAAAATCCTACTAATAACACTATAACGAACATGTATACACCAGCACTTGCAGATTACAGGAAATTAGAGGTCTTACTCATATAATTTTTAATAAATAAAGATTTATTTATAAGTAAGGTTTCTAAAGTTCACTCCCATTTAATCCATTCCAACACAATGGCAGAAGTACACTAAAACACTGATAAAAGAAATATACAGGTTTGATTTCTTTCTAAAATACTTCATAAAATATTCTTCTAAACAAGAAATCGTTTCATATATAAACCTATTACAAAATATTTTTTCTGTAAGTAAATTATTAGTGTTTAACAAGAATTAAGGACATCATCCCTTCTAGCTCTTCTAAAATCAAATACCTGCTAAAGCAGATTTTTCTCAATATATATTTTCAGAGGACATAAACATTAACAGCTTCAATCCACATTAGATGACATTTCTCATTTTGCAATACTTTATGAATACAGATAAAACAAAATATAAAATTAAGGATGCAAATGAAATGCTTACTTTCTCTAAATGCTTTACAGTAGCCAAGGAATGACAATAAAAAGAACAGGGCACATAGTAGATCTGCTCTGCCAACAATCCCTGCAACCTGAAAGAGAAAATAATTAAGATTACCAGACTTTATTCTTAGAAATCTTGACAGAAAGGTACACACATTCACACATATAAAATGTGAAAGTATAAAATTATTGATGTAATTTACTGTTGTTTTTTTTTTAATCTCATTTACGCAACTAGTCAGTTTAATTTTTCCAAGCAGTATCATAAGTTTTACTGGATATTGCTTAGTAATAAATAGGTAAATTATTTAGCTTCAATTTATGTAAGTGTAACTACTTTTAAGAAACTAAAAATGACTTAATTTAAGAAAATGCATATTATCCCATCCCATCAGAGTTTTGGATAACACTGTCTTTCAGTAGAACTCTTAGTAAACACCCTTCAAGCCCTACAAAATCGGCAACTCTGCTGAAGTACAAATCAAGACTATCCACTTTCAGAACACAACGCAGCCTTCAAATTGCAGTCTGAACTCTCCCAATAAGGAAATAATTTTCAGACTGCTGGAATGCCATCCTCTAGCAGGTTCTTTCGTGTGGTATTATTTGATTACACTACAGCTACCTGCAACTGCATCTTGTAACAGAAGCTGGAGTAAGGCAGATTAAAATCAGAAGCTTATCCTGGGACCTCTGTGCCAAACTATTTAAATTATAAGCATTTTTGGGACTATCAACAAGCTTTGCTTGAAGGCATTAACTTGCATTTACAATAACTTGCTGAGACACACATTCTTAGATCTTCATTCTGACTTGAAAAAAAAATTCATAATGTGTTACGAATTTTCTTGGGGAAACAGAACAGTGGGGTGGCAGGAGATTAGATAGGCCCAAAAGTTCAGACCTCATTAGAGAAAGCACCCAGAGCAAGGAGGTTGGAAAGACTCCTTTTATTGAGTTTGCATCCATGTGCTGGAGCTCCACATTCCGCATTTCCTGGAGAAGATGAACATCATTGGTTTCTATGAGGTGACGGTTCAGGAACAAAAGAAGAAAATTTGATTCTTGTCTACTACATCCATTGTCTCGTTTTGTGAGAGAGGTAGGTAAAAAGGGAAACTGTATTTTCACATAGCTTCAAGACATTTGCTAACCCTCCTTTTGGAAAAGACATTTTTTCTTTTGCGCATCAGTCTAACGTGATGGAACATGTAGAAATTTCTAAAGAACATCAGAACGTGAGAAAGTATAGAGACATGAGAGTAGAACTGAATTCACAGAATCAGCTCTCTTCTGCTTTACCCTCAGCCTCAGCTGAGCATCATGAAAGAAGAAACTGCTGATTCCTAAACTGAGTCCTCAAAAACTTTTAAATTCATTCAAAGCCACGCACCTAACTTCCCGCTTCTTCTACCCCACGGAGGAAGTATTTGGAAAGGCGACAATAATGAAGCATCATTTCAGAAGCTGCTCTCAGCTAATGTAATAAAAGTAAAGGCAAGCTGAGGCAACTTTAAAAATAAATGCCAATTTGTTATAATAAAAACTAAGGAGCAAACAACACACATATGGCCTTAGATGACTCCAAATGTACAGTTTTCTCATCTCAGATGCAGGATCAGTTGCATAATTTCTGATAACAAGGTAAACAGAAAAATTCAATTTTAAATTAGTGTCAGGCATATTCTTAGGTCTGTATTTCATCCCTCAAGTGTTACAAAGAATAAACATTCATTAAAGAGAGAATGGTGCTGCAGCAGTGTTTACTTGCATGTAAAAAAATGATAATGACAGATGTTTTTATTACACAGCTACTGAAAGCATTAAACTTTTCAAGATCTGCTTTATGTGACAAGTTTGTTTTGTGCTGCATGTACCAAAAACTGCAGCAGCAGACCGACAGATTCCTAACAGTTCTGTGTCAAAATATGTCAGCTCATTTCATAACTAGAATGTTGTGCTACCTGAAGCTCACAGCTCTAAAATGATGAGAAATGCTCTTTGAGGAGATGTTTCCTGACATGCATTCACGCTAGAACCATAGCCGTATCATGCCTGTTATGGTGCAACAAGATTTATCATTTACTGGGAAGATGATCAGAAGCTTCTGTCATCTCCTGGATCTTAGAAGAGACATGTTATGTAAGCACACTCCTTTTTTCCTCTTCTTCCAGTGTTTGCCCAAAGTGTATGCAAGTCTTCAAAGCTCACATAGCTGTCAGACGGCGTCACCTGTGATTTATCTGGCACAACCCATTGTCTGAATAACCATTGCCTACTCACAAATATAATTTTAGAGTCAAATAGAAGAAAGAATAAAATTATGGATATTAATAAAGGAGTCAATAGCAAGATTATGGTTAAGATTCCAGTGAGATTTCACTTTATATGTCAAAGCACTGAGGACTTGTTTTACTTCACTTTGACATCTAAAACTGATTTTGGAAAACATACCAGGGGCCCTTCTGTCTAGGTGCTCTAATAAAAAAGCTCTTCTGTAGGCAAGCACCAGAGAACAAATTACAGGATGTTTTAGCTGCACTGCCAGATAAAGTGAAGCTAAAGTTCAGAATTTGCTAATACAGAGCGTTCCTCCAGGTTTCCAGTACGCACAAGATCTCTTATTAACTGAGAGGCACAGCTGTCTGTGACTTCTTCCCCATAAATCACATACAATGGGGAATGAAAAAGAGCCACAAAGACATGCCATACCGTAAGTGAAAAATCAGTGTCACATACATAGAACATGGTAGACTGAGGATTCAGTGTTCATTTTTAGGACTAGAGCTGAAGTTAAATTTAGTACCTTTTAAGTACCTTAGTCCCTCCAGACTCTAAAAAAATTATTCTTGCATTGCAATTATTTTACATTTCATGTACTCTTACCTATAAGATATTAAGCAATCTGGAACCAAAACCAGCAAGTACGTCAGCATAAGGCCAAAAGACTTTCTTAGCTATGACTGCTGAAGAGCTTCTTAAGAAAATAATTTCCTCTTCACTAGAGCTTGCACACAGTGACTTTGATGTTTGGTCAGGTATTTTAATTGGATGCTACTCACAAGTCATGTTCCTATTCTGCATCTTTATAGCTTCAACTTCCAGCCACTGTTATGCTTCTGTCTGCACTATTTAAGGGCCCATTACTATCAAATTTCTGCTTCCCATTTACATAATTACTGGCTGTGATTAAAAATAAATTAAAAAAAAAACCCAAACCCATCCTTTAATCTTCTCCTTCATACTAAAAATATAAATCCATGGAATTTGATCCCTCATGACATGGGATGATTTCCAATCCTTTAATCATTTTCATAGCTTTTCTGTGTCCTCTCCATTTTTCCCACTATCCCCTTTGCATCATGGATTGAAAACTGGATAAAGTATTTTAATAGTCACATACAGAGTGTATGTAATAACCCTACTACTCCAATATTTCATCATCATCTTTTTTATCAAAGCAAATTGGAATGAAAAGTGGTTACGCATTTGCATTCAGTTTATCTTCCATTCTTCTTGGCCACTCATGTGCTAATGTTTCTAGTAATGAATTCTTAATCCAGCAATTAGGAAAACTCTGTAGTTTAGGGCTATCCTTCTTCAGTTATTGTACTTAAATGATTTAATTTATCTTCCTTAATAAGGTCCAGCCCTGTGGAATTACAAGGTTTTGGAAGCACTAACCGTAATATTTGATTTTTCTTGTAAGCCAAGAGATGAGAAGCGTTAAGAATATATATAAGCAATGGATACAGTAAAAGGCTATGTCAGAGCTAATTAGTCAAGATGGTCAAGAACTTCTAAGATATAAATTGCTGGAAATAAGTATTCAGTACTTACACATTCGGTGTGCACTGGATGTACAGCAAACAGCAAAGCAGCTAGAAGAGACGTCTTTGGAGCCAGGTTTAGTCTTCTTCCTTTATTAGTGAATTGCAATCCACCCAATAATATTGAGAACACATCAACCATCAACACTGAGATAGTACAATGCAGTATGATATTGATGACATGGAAACCAACTGGGTAGAAGCCTCCAGCAAAAAGATAATTAATTCTATATACAAACAAAAGCATTAAGGTTAGGACTTGCATCAGTAGTTAGAGACACACTAACAGACAACCTAACCAAACCCCAAACCAAGACTATTATAAACGAACAAAAGCTAAGGATAAAAATAAAACAAAGGCTGAAAAATACAAGCAAACCCTGGCATGCATAGTCTTACCACTTCATCACCACAGCAGACTAGAAACTACGTCCTGATCTTTACTTGGAGGTATTCATACGGGATACCATATTTAGAATACCAACCCTCTTCAAAGATGTATACTAATGCTGTTGTGTTAATCACACCTATGATATGTTAGAACTGGCTTTTGGCTACCAACAGAACTTCAGTATTGCAGTGCAATAACACCTCACCACAAAAATCCCAGCCTATCGAGGGATACCTTGGGCTTAAGAGACACTGTATCCACAAGCAACTTGATTAAATCTTTCTAAACAAATGCACAGTGTGGAAACTGATATACACAAAACTAAGATTTCTACTGGCATTCTAGCAGAAAAAAAACATCCTAGTGTTCAGACTGGCGATGTAGAAAGCAGCTGGTCCAGAAAGTAGTAAAGGCAGCAAGACTTAGTAAGTAATCTGCGAGACTGGTTAGAAACAAATATCATGCAAGTATCAGAACGAGAAAGAAGTAAAAAAAAAAAAAAATAAGCCTAAGATCCAATCCAAGATATTAACTTTGAGGCAAAACTGAGACGATAAATGGAGAAGTATGTAATTTTCTGTGTGCTTTTATAAGTAGGTGAGATACATAGAAACTTACAGCTTCAAGTACTTCGTTTGACCAGCTTGCATCTGGCTTAAATGAAATATACTAAAAATACCTAACTCATTATAAATGTGATACACATAAAAGCTAGCTTTGGGAAATTAAGAAAGCCAAGTTCTTACTTGTGAAAATAATATTTTATGGACCATCCCCACATGTTCATCTGTATTTTCAGATATAGTAATGACAGTATCCCAGTTCTCTCTTTAAAGTAACCAGGGCATTACTAAAGATGGAATCTACCACAGAGGCCTTGAAAAGAAAGGGAAGCATGTGGTGTTTAATCACTGAAAGCCTTACTAAGTTTAAGATGCTGACACGTACCACTCAGTTGCATATTTTCCTCAATGGCAACGTGAAGAAACCTCAAAAGACAGTGAAACCCATTATGCTGTAAGACTAACACTGAACTCAAGAGTCAAAGCTTTTGCTTCAGTCAGAGAAGGAATCTAAAATCCAATCTTAGTTCCTGGTTTAGACCAGACACGACTCTACAGTCGGTGCCAACTCCACATTATGCAGCAGCTGGTCTCATAGCACAGAATTGTTTGGAGAAAGTAAAGAAGTTTATGGCCCAGTTCTTAAAGACTTTCTGCATTATTGTGCCCAGTTGCTACGTGGGTATTTTTTGCATTTTTTTTTTTTTTTGTACGAGGATTTGGGCAAACAGAAGACGTAAGCTAAGCATCTACAGAAGGACTCCTTGCAAACCATTAGCTGTCTGAGAAAACCAGCAAGTTAAATAGACGGAAAAACATCTTTTTCTCTAGGACTCAGAAAAACATTCACTTGTAACAAAAACATCAGGGGGATAGAGACAGGAAAATTACTCAGTGTCCTAGTGGCAAAAGGTCACAGCGGATTGATGCTATTTATAAAAAGAATTATCAGACAGTTAGCTAGCAAAGCAAGGAACAGAAACTACAATAATAGTGCAAATGGCAGCAGGGCTAAGTGGAGGCAACATGCATTTAGTTCCTTGATGACACACTGAACCATATTGCTCCAAATACCAAAGTATATAAGATGCAATCTCTGAAAAGTACATTGAAAAACCGAATGTCAAAATAACGTGTACTTAGAAGAAGAAACAATTTGAAATTTAAAACTCAAATTGAGATTAAGGCAGTGAGCAGAAAAATCAGTTTAAAGAAAGGCATCCAACTCCCTCCAGACACTTTGTCTCTCCCTTTTTCCTTTTGCCTCCTCCCTAAAATCAACATGCCAATATGTATTAATAAAAATCTTCAGACCTAGAGCAAAATGGCAAGTCTTACCTGAAAGTTAGGACAGTAAGTGGTCGATAAGACTTATGACTGGTATTGCTGCTGAGTTTGCTACCCCAAAAGTCATGATGCCACAGGTCACCAAGTGGGGTTTCTGCCCTGAGGTCCTGAAATAAAAATCAGAATCTTAACATTTCTGTTTGATTCGAAGAAGCTATAACACAAATGAGTTCTAAGCAATACAACCTCATGTTACCACAGACATACCAGATGTTTTGCTGGCTCTCGACTAACATTTGACAAGGTACAGAAGAATGCAGTGAAGGTCAAGTTTTGGATGCCTGTCATACAATCACAGAATGTCTTGGGTTGGAGGGGACCTTAAAGATCATCTAGTTCCAACCTCACTACCACACACAGGGTTACAAACCACTAGATCAGGCTGCCCGTGATCCCATCCAGCAGGACCTTAAATACTTCCAGAGATGGGGCATTCACGACATCTGGACAATCTGTTCCAGCACCTCACTCACCTCTGAGTGAAAAATACCTTCCAAAGATCTAATCTAAACCTCTCCCTCCTTAGCTTAAAACCATTCCCCCTTGTCCTATCACATTCAGACAATGTAAAAAATCAGTCTCCCTCCTGCTTGTAAGCTCTTTTCAGTACTGGAAGGACACAGAGCCTTCTCTTCTCCATGCTAAACAAGCCCAACTCCTTCAACGTTTCTTCATAGGAAAGGTATTCCAGCTCTTTGATCGCCTTTGTGGCCCTCCTCTGAACCTGGTCCCATAGCTCTGTACCCTTCCTGTACTGGGTGCCCCAGGCTTGGATGCAGTACTCCAGATAGGGTCTCACAAGAGTAGAGGGGGACAATCACCTTCCTTTCCCTCCTGGCCACCCCTCTTCTGATGTAGCCCAGGATACTGTTTGCCTTCCTGGGCTGCAAGTGCTCACTGCTGGGTCATGTCCAGCTTTTTGTGCATCAGGATTCCCAAATCCATCTCCGCAGGGCTCCTCTCAATGAGTTCTTCTCTCATCCTGTACTTGTATCTGGGATTGCCTCAACCCAAGTGCAACACCTTGCACTTGGCCTTGTTAAACCTCGTTAGATTCTTGTGTGCCCACTTTTTGAGCACATCCAAGTCATCATAAAGAATCAAAGCATCTTGACCTTTAAGCAGGCATAACTACATGGAATTTAGTAGAACAATGAGTATTTATGACGGTTGATAATCTGGTCCAATATTTGCAATAGAATACATACAAA
Source organism: Oreortyx pictus (assembly GCA_036925125.1). Taxonomy (NCBI): domain Eukaryota; kingdom Metazoa; phylum Chordata; class Aves; order Galliformes; family Odontophoridae; genus Oreortyx; species Oreortyx pictus. The sequence continues at coordinate 49,063,406 of JAUPFR010000001.1, forward strand.
AGAAGACCTTTACCAAGTAGTACTGTAAAATGTCTTTAATTCCATATTGCTTTAAGGTTATTTTGCAGAAAGAGGCCACTGTGACAAATAGCTATTTTTAAAACAGTGAAAGAAGGACAACTATTAATGAAAAGAAGAAAGCAAGGAGACAAAAGATAGAAAACAACAATTATTTCTTTCTGAAGCCTTACTTTGCACAGAATACTATTTAATTAGCACTTAAAAAAATTTAATACATGAAGCCAAGAATTATGTTTTTCTGCCTACTGCCCCAAACAGTTAATAGTGGAAACATAAATGAACAAATCAAGTTAATTCTGGGTGGGATCAGAGCCTAAAAAAATACCAGAACCCCTCTGAAGGGTAAATATACTCTTTGCTTTTCTCTTAAAGCCATGTTGATACAGAAAACATTCAAATAACCTAGACTATTGAGTGGAAAACATAGACTTTCGAGAGGACAAAAATAGGGAAGCCACCCTTCTGAAGAGGAGGTCTTAGTAGCATCCTCCTTAGTTCTTTGTGAGAGTAAGCTGTTGAGCTCAATCCAATACGCTCATCTTCTACCCACCCTTACTCTCCTGCTCCCCAGGAAAAATTATAATAAGCAAATACACAGGTTAAATACACTTAAGACAGAGCCCAAAAATAAAATTGTACTAGCTAATGATTACCTTTTATACAAGTGCTGATGTTATACCTGCAATCAAAAAAATGTTACTCTACTCCCACCTTCTCTCACTCTTCTTTTTTTAACCAACAAATCAAAACAGACGAAATAACCAATCCAAACAAGAGTAAGGAGATAAACTAGATTGCTAAACCCATGAAAGGTCTTTCAAAGCCTAGTGTCCTATGTCTTACTTGTTTTACATCTCCATCTACTTACAAAGTTGCCCCACTCTAACAACCGTAGCTCATTACCTCCAGTTTCTTTCAAACACTGTTTCTGCCTCACTTACTTCTACACTATCTTGAAAGCCTCCTGTGCTTTACAGTACCTTCCATCTTACCCTTAGCTGCATTTTTGGCCTGCCAGAAAGGCAAGAGATAACATCACTGCTAGTCTCAATATACAACCAAACGTCTGGGCCAAGATGAATGGCTGCTGCTAAACTGAACTTGTAATATCTGAGTTTTTCGTGGTTCTCTTAGCACATTCTGTCCCTGTCTGTCAAAAAATCCAGGAAAAAATAGTTTTTTATCACTTGATCAAATTTGGCCAATATCAGTTAACAATTACAGAGGGGTCTGCATAGACTGGTTTCATGGGCTGGGGCTGACTGTATGAGGTTCACTTCAGTCACAACAGTCCCATGCAACGCTACAGGCTTGTGGCAGAGTGACTGCAAGGCTGTATGTAGGAAAAGGATCTCGGTGTGCTAGCTAGTCGGCTGGCTGAACATGAGCCAGCAGTGTGCCCAGGTGGCCAAGAAGGCCAATGGCATCCTGGCTTGTCTCAGAAATAGCGTACCCAGCAGGAGCAGGGAGACAATTGCACCTCTGTACTCGGCACAAGATGAAGCTGCACTTTGAGTGCTGTGTTCAGTTTGATGTCCCACACTACAAGAAAGATACTCAGGTGCTGGAGTGTGTTCAAAGAAGGGCAATGAAGCTGGTAAAGGGTCTGGAGTGCAAGTCTTCTGAAGGAACTGGCATTGTTTACTTTGGAGAAGACAAGGCTCAGAGAAGACCTCATCACACTCTACAATGATATGAAAGGAGATTGTGGTGAGGTGAGGACTGTCCTCTTCTCCCAGGTAATTAGTGACAGGATGAGAGGTAATAGCCTCAGGTTGCACTAGGTGATGTTCAGGTTGAGCATTATGAAAAAAATTATTCTCCAAAAGTGAGGTCAAGCATTAGAACAGGCTGCCCAGGGAGGTGGTGGAGTTTCTGTCCCTGGAGGTGTTCAAGAAACATGTAGATATGTCACTTTGATTTTACTGGGTATAGTGGTGATGACTTGATTGTTGGACTTGATGATCTTAGAGGTCATTTTTAACCTGAAGGATTTTATGAATTAGGAAAGAAAAGCATGATAAAAATCTTGCAACAACATACTGTCAAATGAAGAGAAGCATTCTGAAATATGTTACTAGCAAATAAGCATAAAAGAGACTGCTAACAAGGCACTCTTTGAAAAGTCCCATACTGTGGATGTAAATTAAGGCATTTCCAAGGAAAATGTTAAGAAATCAGGACTCATACGGAATCCTATTTGAACTTAAGAATTATTCCAGTGTGAAACTTCTTTACTCTTTCATAGATATTTCTGTTGTCAAGCAAAAGAATTTCATTTTTTTCTCCCAGGACTGCAATTTTGGCCTTCAGCAAATTCCATTCCCCAATGGCATGCACGAACACTAAAGGTCATAATCTAACTCTCAGAGGAGTGAAGCTCATCATCAGCCCACTAAATCAATCAATGTGGCCTGCTTTTACAGGAGCAAGTTGAGACTAGGCTGTACACCAACACATATTGAAGCCTTTGTGCTCTTCAGGATGGATCTACTAGCAGTCACTGTAGCCCTCAGACTGCTACCCCAAGGATCAGCATTGTTCCTTGTACTTGTCTGTCTAAGAAATGAACTATGAGAAATACTTTTCATAGTTGTAGTAGAAGTACTACAATTTTAAAAGTACATTCTCTACATCACAGACATCTCCAGTGATGGGAAATATGTTTGAGATGAGCAAAGTGATATTTCCTATTCCTCCAGGATCAGACTTCTCCTGTCTTCAACAGGAAGAATGCAGGTAAAGATGAATACCAGAATGATTTAGTGTTTATATTACATCTCCTTATGACCTAGAAATTCTTAGTCACCTCTCTTGTTCATGTATTTAAATTTTGTGAGAGAAAGTTGTTTATATCAATTATCCCACAGTGCCATTACTCTAAAAAAGGAACCCATTTACTTTAGAAGTCACAACTGATAAAAAGTTACATATGATTTTCTCTATCAGAACTGAAAGTACAAATCAAAGAATCTCTAAATACTTGATTAGAAGCAGCCCATACAAAGCAGGGTTCAATTCTAGAAAAAAAAGTTCAGTTTTTCTACAAAAACGCTAATGGAAAAGACACACTGTGTCTGAAGTTTATGAAGACAAAAATCATTGCGGCGTACTAGTTAAAGTGCTGCTTAAAGTGTCAAGAAAAAATCCAGGAAAATGGCCTTGAACTCAATAAAATCCAACAACTAAACGTTCCACAGTATGGTAGGCATAGGGTTGACTAATTAATTATTTAAAACAAAAGATACACTGTTAATTTGGAAAGACTGGTTAGAGAAGGGGTGGGCAGGGAAGCTAATGCATTAAAAAAAAAAAAAATAATAATAATAAAAAAAGCACGTGGTACCCAAGAAGACATCGATACAGTAACTCAGTAAATCTATGGAATTATTTCATGTTTTCTCTCCTATTGCAAAAGCAGAAAATATGGAAAATATGCTGTGGCTTTTAAAATGAACTCTGTGTTTTCTATATACTCTTCCTCCCAACTAAATAGTAACCATCTCCTCACTTTTCTTACGGGTTTGGTGTATATATACTTCTACTTATCTATGTGTTAAAATGATACTGTTGACAAAATCTCACTTAATTTCCGTGGGATAATATAGGATTTTGATATGAAAAGTAGACTAAGCCTCACAGTTGTGATTGCTGGTTTTTTTTTTTCTTTTTCTTTTGTTTTGTTGTTTGTTTTTTTAAATGAACAGACCAGATTTGGATTAATCTGTTTAAGCAATTGGCTAAATTTCTCAGCACTGCCAATAGCTATAATCCTGGTGAAGGTTGTTGTGTTGCACAGATAAATAAAAACATCTCTAAAGTAGAAAGTGAGAGAAATGGAGAACGGTTACAAGTGTGGAAGTTCTACGGGAACAAAACAACTTGCCTCGTTTCAACATCAGTCTTATGTTTGCTCTTTCAGGACATTAAAATATTCTAATGGTGTCCCAAATAAAATTTTGCAGAATAAAACCCTCTCAGGAGCTCTGTAATATAAAATATAATACCTTTTAAAAAATACAACAACAGAAAAAACAAACTACAGTAGGATCTTGATTTGTTGAGAGTATTCTCATAGAAGCTTTGAGATTTAGTTCCAGTTTGATGGATGTACCTTCTCCCTATAGATTTATAACTTGAGGCATGATGACATATATAAGCATAATATAAATTTGTCTGAGTAAAGAGTAGTACTGTGTGGGCTCTAAAACGCCCATTGCAGTAAGTTGCCTCAAAATTTTGTGCCTTTCAGTTTTTAAGTAACTCAAGAATTGCTCATTGCACGTATGATCTATTTTAAAGAGGGCACAAAAATATTCTGCCTCTATTTCCAAAACTACTGCTATGACAGAAACATTAACTAGAGAAGGAACGCTGGAAAAATAAGCTTTCATTGCTCCTTTAACATTTTTATGGCATAAACCACAGCTGGAGAACCCTGCACCCTATGACTGGTTAGTTATCTTGCAATCACAGTGTATTCACCCACCACTCCAAGAAGATAATGAAAAAAATCTCTTATTAACTATAAAGAGATATTGGAAAAATCTAATGCATACTCTCTCTTACTGAGAAATGAGCATAAGATAAGATTTATAGGCAGTCTTGATGTGTAGGTAACCTGTGAAGAAGTGTGATCAAACAACACATCCAAATTAGCTGCAACACTAGATAATGCTGCCTTAGATGACAAGTAGACAAAGTCCATCTGGCATGGCAGAAAGAGATCCCTTCCCCTTGATCATATAGTAAGGCTTGTCAAGTGGAGTATTTCACTTGCCCAAAAATTAAAGATGGCACGTTCTGAGGGGAAAAAAACCAACCCCTTTTAATTTGCTCACTCTTTTTGTATTATTAGGCATTGGAACCCAAGTCGTGTTTTTCAAATAGCTTCAGGAATAAGATTTTGTTCAGTTTTTCAGCTGCGCAGCTTGCCTGTCAATGATAAAGAAAGCTTACTTCAAAAAAAAAAAACAACAAACACCCAAAAAACCCAAACAAACTAATGAAAAATAAAGCTTAAAAAAAGAAATACCAGAAGGAAGTTCTCTACTAGGGTGAATATTCTGGGTCTCCTTAGATAAACTGTTGCCATCATTTCTTTCCTATTAATGCTTAAGTCAAATGGGAAGAAAAAAGGAAAAAATAAAAAAGGAGAGACAAACCTTATTATTGATGATGGCTTCAGAATCATCGAAGACAAAATCTCCATCATAGCTGTTAGCAAAACAGAGGAAGGAAATTAATGCCACAACAATCTTAGCCCAGCATGACGGGAGGAGGAACCACGATATGTCATGGTCCAGGTTAGGTTCTGCCTGTGCCATTCTGTGAAACCCTTGTTCCAAGTTGGGAGCTTCAGCATTATGCTGGTTGCAAATCTGAAAGAAATAGATACAAATGCACAGTTACAGTGCCACTCCACTGAAATAAATGAATAAATAAAATTAAAATGGAAGGTTGTGCTGGGAGAATAAAATTTCACGCAATCTAACACCATTGTTTCAGAGCGTTTGATGACCACCGCAACATACCTCAACTTTATTTTGTACTTCAAATTTGGAAGAAAGACAGTTTCTCGTGGTTAACATGCGCAGAAATAAGAGCCAAGAAATTTCTAGATTCCAAGTTAAAGCTCTGGCACAGATAAATTCCAAAGTCTTGAGCAAGACACTTATTTCTTATCCTTCTTTTCAAGTATAACAAAGCGGGGCATCGCAGGGAGTGATAAAGTCCCTACGAGAACGATAACCATTATAATTTCCTTACAAAGGAGTGAGGAGTGCAGGAACACAAGCAATTGGAGGGAGAACTGAACTTCGCCCTGGCTAACTGAATGAAAGCCTTTCACACAGCCCATACTGGGAATTCATACAAATGTCACAGCCGGCTAATGGACTAGGCCTAAATCTCCACGACACCAACGATCAGACAATAAACTATCGCACAGTTAAGACTCAAAGCTGCCGTAGCGCACATCTCGGGTACAGCACAGGCTTCATTCCTCCTGCTGTCTCCACAGGCTGTTGACTCAAGCGGAAAGGCAGTTTACCCACGGGCCACCTTTAGCTCAGCAGGGTCTCACCCGCTGCCCCCAAACGCCGCTCTGCCGGGACAGCTGTTTTACCTCCGCTTCTCCAGCGCTCCCACAGCACGGCGTGCGCTGCTGCGAGCGGCACGGGCGAGCCTACAGACTGAGAACTACAGCAGGAGCCGCGTGAAGTTTGCAAGTGCGGCACACGCAGGAGCTCAGCCCGCTGCCCGGCGGCTCCCCACCGCAGCACAAAGCCGGGCACGGCCCCCTGCCGCCCAGCGGCCCCTCGGGGACCCCGCAGCGGAGCTGTGCCACCCGAGCGACAGCGCGGCTCCTCGGCCGAGCAAACCAGGCCGGGAGAGCTTTTAAAGCGCTCCAGCTCTCCTCAGCGTTCCCCTCGCCCAGAAAGTTTCCCTGCTCTGTTTACCGACGGAGGCTCCCCGAGCGATCGCCAACCCGTCCGGAGCGGCTCCGCGCTCCGCCGCCACCCCGCTGCCCGCCGGGGGGTCGGGACCCGCGAGCGGCGTTACCTGCGAGGAGAAGGAGCCCGCGCGGCATCTCCCCGCCGGGCGCCAAACTCTCCGGCCGGCGAGCCCCAACCGGAGCGGCCGCCGGGGGAGGGCCCGCCGCTTCGCCTCCGGGAAACATCCCCGCGGTCCATTGGCCGCTTGGCCGCCCCACCCCTCCTTCTCCCCGCCCCGCTCTCCCCGCCCAATGGCGGCGCGGTGTGACGCGCGGCGGGCCGGGCTGAGCTGGGCGAGCGGGGTCGGTGTGAGGCCCTGAGCGTGTGCCCCGCGGGAAGGCGTTGCAAAGCGGCCCGGGGTGCAGTGTCTGCTCGCTGTGAGGGCCCCTCGAGCCGTAGGGTGGAGATCCCGCTGAGCTCACGGCGTGAGGAAGCCGGCTTTGTCGGCTGTGCTTTGTTCGTGCACGTCGTGCGTGAAAGTGCGGCGAAGTACTGAGCCGTACGAACAAACCGTGAGGGCGGAAGCTTTCCTAAACAAACAAACAAACAAACAAACAAAAAAAAAACCACTAAAATCTTCACGGACTGAGGTAGGGTGAGGAGTGCTGGCTGAGAGCCAGGCAGGCAGAGGCGTGCGATTTGCAGTGCTTTCCTTTTTTCTTTCTTTTATTTCTTTGAGGTATTCTCACGATCAAGCTTCAGATGAACGAGGTTATTTTCCAGCTCTTTCGTGGCTTCGTCTCTCGCGTGGAAATGCTGCTCTGCGGAGGGCTGCAGCGGCTGCTTTACACCTGCTGTCAAATATCGGGCAGCTCGGCTGCCTGGGAGGCAGCAGCTGAACCAGCACAATTTCCAGGCTACCATGTTAAAGCATACATGAAATTCTCACTTTTAAGGCACTCGTCTGTAAGGCAGGCTTCTTCTGTAGCTACCACAAAGTGTCTGAGGTGCTTCTGGATGGGAAAGTGGTAGAAAACTGGCAGCCAGCTGTCACAAAGCCTGTGTCAGAGCTCACGGAAACTTCTGTCACCTTTATCACTAAATCTTAAATAAATACATAAAGATGACGAGCTGCCAAACAGCCTTGCAGTTGAAAAAGAACTTGTCCACTCCACCCTTGTCCTTGACTTTAGTGACATAGGTAGGCGCATTCCGTAAGCATCGTGTCCTTTAATTTGATCATAAATCTAGAAACAAAATGGCAGATGGATGTCTTTATGGCTTTTTGGTTGGGCTGCCTTAAGAGTTCAAGATGAAACACGAGATAATCTCTAACAGAACGTCTTCTAGGTTTACTCCTAAAATCAAAAGCAGTGGGATTGATATCGCTACCAAAACCAGCTGGTTTGCCACACTGCATTAGTCATAATAAGGAAGTACTTGGTTCCTCAGTGTCACATTTCCTTTCTGATCCAACTTAAGGCACCCAAACTAATGCACAGAAAGTATTAGCAATTTAAATTCTTGTCAACTGTCTTCCCAGTTTTTCCAGATCCAGCAATCTTGTAGAGATGACAGTACTTATTTACATTTTAAACCTCTAGCCTTTACTAACGGAAAGACCTCTATGTGGAAGAGAGGGGGGCAATTCAGGAAAAAACAAAGCATCCTCACATAGGATGCTAATTAAAACTAACATGCATATCATTTATTTATTCTTCTATCTTCTACAAATTCCAGTGAACTAAATTTCAGTTCATCCTTAAACATGAACATCTGTAGGAATCGCTTTTATTTTAAGTGAATGCAAATGTATGCAAGATTCTGTGAACGAAGGTTGAGGTTTACCTCGCTGGACTAACTGTGACAGTTGCTAGACCTACATCGGTTGAGTCGCTTTTACATTTCTACATTACATTTTGTTCAGCCGAGGCTCTGACATTTTCATGTTTGCTGATGTATTTATTTCTACTAATGGCCCATTCCCATCAGATACTAATCTTACTAGCTCCTTTGCTCATATTTCTTATACATCCACACATCCCTAATCTATGTTTTATAACTGGAAATTCATTTGTTCAGTGCAGGTCTGCTGATATCATCATTTCTGGGGAAATTTATCTAATCTGCACAGCCAGGTTAACAGATGATATAAATCTCTTCATCACCTCATGTCGGTACAATACTGATTAACGTTTCCTTAGGGCATTGACAACACACCCGGAAGTCCTTCCGTCCCTTTCTTTAATTTTGAAGTAAAACTATTTGTTATTTTTAAGATTATTTTATTCTTTTTACGATCTCCTGTTTCAACCCAAAGAAACCCATAGCTAGTACCTGCCCCCTAATTCCCTCAAAATCAGATTTAAATCAGCTACACTTGCATAATTTGCCTCCAGTCTGTTTCTTTGGTGACTTACTATAGCACTTCATTTTAAAACAGTTCCAAAATACAACACCTTTTCTTTTGTAATATGCATTTTCTTGGAAGGTATATGTCTGAGGCGATTATCTATCTTCTTGCACTGGTAGTTTTCTCAGTGTGCTACATTGATCTATCTAAGTGGCAATCACATCCTTATTTTTAGAAGCCTGCCATTGCAGATTTGCACAAAGGCCAATCTTCCTTTTGTAAGAAGGGAGTGTGCAAGAGACATATTTCAAAGGATCGGCATTTGTAAGTATTGCAGTGACTTTGCAGATGAGAATAAAATGTCAGTCACTCTGGAAATGAGGGACTCAGCCAAAATATTTCAGAAGCCTTGAAAGAATATCAGTCTCTACCATAGCTGTGTTTAAAAAGCTGCATCTTTGTTGCTGCAAAATCCATCATCATTGGATTTTGCCTTCATAAATGTGGGTGTGGCCATTGAGCACAAATGCTCTCAACTGGAAATAATCTTCTCCTGAATGGTTGGGACAAGCACAAACATTATATGCCAATGTGCTAGCTGTTTCTTAAATGTAATTTAATGATCTCTTTCTCTAGGCAACTTCTGTGTCATGTACTTGTTCTGCTACAAGGCATTTTAAACAGCAGAAAGTCTTAGGTAGCTTATTTTGCATGTAATTATATAGATAGGTGGATTTGCATGAGTATACATTGATTTGTATACACAGGCAAACTCTTCTGCCTGTTATAGTTGCAGCCTTGTTTAACTGTAAATGGTAAAAACAAAACACAAATGAAGCAGGAGTTACAAGATGGTTGCGAGAGGAATGGAGGGAATGCAGGCTGGTTTTACAGGGATTTGTCTCATATTCCTACACCTCTGCTGCAGTAACTGCAGTTCCCATCATGCCCCATGCCAGCCATCTTCATTAAGAACCTGCTCTATTTTTCACTTCACTTTCTTGTTGGCCATCTGTTCCAGATTCAGTTTATTCTTCCAGCAGGTCAAGGGAGGTGAACCTCCCCCTCTACTCTGCCCTGGTCAGACCTCACCTGGAGCACTGTGTCCAGTTCTGGGCTCTTTGGTACAAAAAAAAAAACAACAACAGGGATCTCCTGGAAAGAGTCCAGCAGAGGGGCACAAAGATTATAAAAGGCATGGAGCACCTCTCTTACGGGAAAAGACTGAGACCTGGGTCTGTTCAGCCTTGAGAAAAGAAGACTCAGAGGAGATCTGATCCATGTCTATAAATACCTAAGGAGTGGGAGGCAAAGGGATGAGGCTGGACTCTTCTCAGCGGTGTGTGTTTATAGAACGAGGGGAATTGGCCACAAACTGATGTATGGGAAGTTTTGCGCAAATGTGCATGGGAACTTCTTCACAGTGCAGTGATGGAGCAATTGCACAGGCTGCACAGAGAGGTGGTGGAGTCTCCTTCTCTGGAGACATTCAAGACCCATCTGGATGCCTACCTGTGCAACCTGGGCTAGGGAGCTGCTTTAGCAGGGGGTTGGACTCCATGATCTCTAGAGGTCCCTTCCAACCCCTACAATTCTGTGATTCTGTGATTAACCAGAGCTATGAGTATGTTCAGTAATGAATGGCTGGCCCAGACTTCTTGGCTATCCAGCCACCACACAGAAAGCAAAATAGCCAGGACTCTTGGTGAAAGAGTGTGTCAAGTTGCTACCCTTTACGCAACTGTTATGATTTCTATAAAACATATAAGAACTCTACCTCCTCGAGTTGGTGATCCTGCACTTTGTTAATCTGTGGGCTGAAAGTATTCAGAAATGGATTAACAAGCAAATCCCATCATATATATATGTGTGTAATATATATGTATGTATATGTATTTCTCCTTAGAAGCCAGGTGTTCACTTAAGTGTTAGATACTTCAGCCCTACTACTGCAGAAATATTCTTGCTCAGTGGATGAAAATGGGCAGATCTACTGAAGGCTTGTTGCTAAATTCATGTAATATTTAGAGTGGATTTGAAGTATTATGGCTCGGAGTCTTGCATTAAAATATGTATTTAACCATGTATTATCCTTTCCCCACATAGATAGTTATCATTTAAAAAAAATATTAATTGTTAATCCTGCAAGAGAACTATGCTCAACTCTGGATGTGGTTGTGAAAGGTGTTCTTGTTAGTATAAAATGGAAATGCTGTAGCAGGTCAAGAGCTTGAGAATAACAAAGATTCTGTCGCTCTGTTGCTCTCTGAACCATAAGAATCTGCAGTTCTTCAGAAATAATACAAGATACACTTTAGCTTTCATAGCAAAAATAAACAGCTGTGTATTGATAATCAACCAGTACACCCATGTAGTTACGCCGGCTTCTTCAACGTTAAGCCTTGAGCTATTTCACTCTTTGCATCTGCCTTGACTTTTGCAGTGTTAGGGAAAATACAAAGTTTTCACTAAACTGGAATACATTTTTTCCCCCTCCACTCTCTCTGTGCTAGACATTGAAATAAAAGTAACTGTCAGTGCTTGACACAAAGAAGCAGAAGATAAAAAAGACAATTTAAATGGAAAGTGGAACTCTTATATCACTTTAAAGGTACTCAAATTTCCTTTCTAAAATTATTTAAAGCCATATGAGAAAAAGACTGGAAACCTAGTAGGGCTGGTTGTATGTGCTAGCATTATATGATTTAAGAATATTTCTGAGTTTTACAATTAAAAAAATAGTATTGTCCTAATCTAAGTCTGTACAAGCATTTCTGTTCTATCAGAAACAATTTATAATTCATCATTTTTACCTTCAAATTTAACAGTATTTTATCTATGTTTATATAAATATGTAAATGTTTATATGTACATAGAACTACCAGTAGGTGCTTTTGAAAACTTCTGTCTTATGGTTAAATTGATCAGAACTTCATTGTGTACTACACAAAGTTGTACTGCAATACATTAAAAGATTAAAGAAACAATATCATAGTGGAAAAACAGAAAGCATTTAAAGCAGATTTGCTTGAGAAGCCTTTGCAGATGTGATCAGAGAACCAAGACATTTGTTTGCCTTTCAATTTATCACATGAGATTAACAAATTGGATTTGCATTCACACAGTTATAGTGATTCGCCTAAGTGAAATATGAGTGTTGAGTATGGTGAGTAAGTCAGGAGAAGACAGTTTGTACCGAGTGATAAAATTATGATATGAGGTACAATGAAACAATGAGCTGCGGTCTGTACATTTTTCAGTGTTAAGGTTCCCTTTCCAATTATATTTAGCATTTCAGCTACAGGTCCAGCCTTCTCTTTTATTCCTTTTCACAGACCTACTTACCTAACAATGGGTTCCATGAAATCTTGAAAGTTCAACCACATGTAAAGAACACCATGACCAAGACCTATAGATAAAACGTAGGTATAAAAATTGATCTTTAAAGCCAGCCCTAAAAATAGGAGAGACCTCTTGGGAAACACATGCAATGAAGTACTGTGTAATATAATGAAGTGCAGGGAGATGTGAAAAGAGAATCCAGTTCATAATTCATAAATCAAAGTCTAAATTAAAAAGACCTTAAAACTGCACCAGTGTTTGAGGCAAAAATGTTGAGCATCATCATCTAACCAGTAGGCATTATACAACATCAGACTATAGATCAAGACATCAGACAGCAGCAATGCCATCAAATGCAGAAACAATTTTAATCATGTTTCTTCTATTAGTAAAATGAAGTTGGTATTCTTAACTAAAATCATTTTGTTTCACAGACAGGTATGTCTGTAAGCGTGAGATCAGACGCTGATGCCTGAGTTTTAGTATGCACCCAGGAAAGCACTGAGAAATTTAAGACATGAGTTATTGTGGAGTGTAGCTAGAGTGGCTACTTTTAGACAATTTCTAGCTGCAATTTGTAATAACATTTTACTTTCATTTCTTGCATGAGAGGGTGCTGAGTAATAAGGCATTCAAGAAGAAATAGTGAAATAGTTCTTTCTTTCCTTCCTTCATTTTTTTCCCCTTTTTTAGAGTAGCAAAAGAGAGCTTCCCACTGTGTTGATGGAGAAACTGAGGAATGGTGAGATAAAGTTGCTTAGCCATGGTTGCACAGCAATTAAACATCAAGAGCAGGAAACAGGAACCTACAGAGCTGATTAGAATATGGCATTTTCCTTCCTGTGTGGAATTCTGAGGTATTGGAAAAACTTCTCCTGCCTGTCCAAGAGAACTCTATTTCAGGAGAAACAAGACTGAATTTTTTCAGCAAGCCAGCTAACATCTGGAAGGCTTTTAAACTGCTGTGAAGTAGAATTGGTACGAACACTTTGGGCAGTCTGCCACAGTCTCTGAACGCTGTGGTTCTCTCTGGCTGTCTGACTGGAGAGGAAAAGATAGTTCTCATCTCTCTCTCCACTCCAACTTCTCTTCTGTGGTTCCTGGCCTGGAAGATATTTGTCCATGATTTGATTGTTTCCTGTGGGGAAATTATTCAGAAAGATATTTCACAACCAGCTTTAGCCAACTCATGTGGCTCCTGAAACAGCCCCTTACACAGAATTCAGTCAGAAGGATGCATAGCTTTGTACAGAGTCTACTGTATATATATTTTTCTTGCTGTCTACTGGGCCCTAACTCATATTTCTTTTCTGGTAAGTTAGGGCCTGTGGATCAGATTCCTGTTGTGACTGACATTGTACAGTGATGTAGGAAAGATGGAATCTCTGCTCAGAGATTACTTTCATCCCCAATTTTTTCCACATTTAAGCTAATAGAGCAGCATTTGTTTAATGACATTTAATAGACCCTGTAAGGAGTAAGGCAGGACCATCCTTCCATCAGTGTTGTTCTTCTGCACGGACATGAAAAAACCATTTATGTGCCCTTCTGCTCCGATACTGCTACAGAGCTCATTAAATCTTCTTCTTGCAAGGAAGGCCTGAGGGTTATTAATTACTCAGTTTTTCCATGTATAAAATGGGCAGAAAGCTACTAATCTGTTGACAAGTCTGCAGGAAGCTGTCCAACTGTGAAATGATACTGAAAATTTCATTTTCCTCAGAGATATTGTCATCTCCTCATTTTTTTTTCTTCCTTTTTTTTTTTTTTCCTAAATACGTTAGGAAGGCACTTCTCATTACCATGGAGACTAATATTTTATTGCAAAGATTGTAATTGCAAGCAAGTTTCAAGGTTGCAAGCACATTTTCCAGAAATCAGGTCAATTGATGAAGTACCTGCACTCACTGTCGACTGCTGCAGCGCACATCACTTTTATTCTGAGTCTTATTTACATTCCAAGCCCCAGGGCTCAGCTGCCAGCAAATCAATTGTGGAATTGTTGGGCTGTGATAGATTCTGCAACAGGATAATAAAGGGAAAATAACTTCACTGAAGGGTAAACTTGCTTGCATCTACCCCAGGGTACAGCGGAATAGCAACATGTATGCAAGCAGTGACAGCAGAAGAGTTGATGCCCCACAGGATCATATGTTGGCTTACCCATAGCAAGTTGTTCTTGTAACTGCAGCAAAAGATAGATGGCTCAGTGCATTGCAGATCAAGATCTGCCTAATAATAAGCATCACTTGCAATTATTAATTTAGATTAACTGCAGAGAAAGAGTAAAAAAATTGTTAGTACCATTCTTTTCTTTCATATTCTTTTTTTTTAAACATCAAAGACACCTTAATTAGTATATTAAAAAAAAAAAAGACAAAAAAGAAGAAAAAGATGTAACTTCAGTTTTCAGGCTAGAAGTGAAAATATGAAAAATTCACTATAGTCCCACTCCCTGAGGCAAATATAAAGGTAGGTTTGCAGCAAGTTTGTCCCTTTGAACCTGCTGTAGAAACCTTCAGGCAGAATACATAGACATAAGAGATTCCTTGACTACATCTTGGGGAAAGGACATTTCTACTCATTTCTTTTGTATTTACTCCCTTCCAAGAAAGTACAAAACTGGAAAGAAATTTTTCACAGACATAATGGCCTCCATGTTCTACCATAGTCCAGACATTAGTCATTTTTAGTAGAGACATATGTAGCTTTAAAAAATCCTTGACGATTAATGTGCTTTATTGTCTGTCAACCGCATTGGTAACAACTGTATAAAAGAAAATCAACATTTCAGTAAGGAAGATTAGAACTGTAGCCCTAGCTAGTATCTATAGACATTCATGTTATCTTTTAAAGCATTTTTTTTCCCCGAAGTGCGGTTGGTTTTGAAACCATTTTCCAAGATATCAGCTGTCTGTGTGAAAGTCTGCTGCATTTCCCAGAATCAAGCCTAGGTAATGCCATGTCCCTGAGCTCAAATGTAAACTGACTGGTGTGTCAAAAGGATGCAATCCTAGACTTCTTGGCTAAATCGTCTCTTCATATAACGCAATAGAGAGATGTCAGAAAATATGGCTGCGTAGCATTAATGAACAAACACTTCTGAAGAAGCAAGTTAACTTGAAAGGAGTTTAAAAGTCTATCATGATGCTCACTAACGATGGAAATAAATTCAGAGAAAGTGCTTGGTTTGGTAAAAGACTGCTAAACTTGTTTGAAATATACCAAAAATGTTAACATAGTTGTTCAGCTTTATGACTCTTCTTAAATTATGGATTTAGTGAGACCTGATAATGGAACTCCAAATTCTGTAAATTTAAAATGTATGAATAGTAAAATGTATAAATGCATTTTATTAACATATTATATCTGAAAGACTAGGCAGTAGTCAACAAATGATATTCTAGAAAACAAATGGGAGTGATATCCCCTCTATTTAGCAGAATAAAACAGGAAAAAGTGAAAGGTAAGAATTAAAAATTAAGACCTATGGCAATGATTACAACAGGCAATAATTGCAATTATGTTATCCCAGGATGTTCTATAATATGAATTTTTAAATATTTAGTGTAGTTACAGCTCCTTAAACATTTAGCAAAAGATTAATAACTCTCAACTGCAATAATAACTTCTTGACTTTTTTTTTAATTATTATTAGTTTTTTGTGCATCTCACTCACGCTCATGCATTGTTTTTACAATTCCTTTATGAAACATTATTTTGTGTAGTTACGTTCACCAAATCTTGTTCTGGAATTGTGCATCATAATCAGTATCAAATCCTTTAAGTATTAAGCTAAAGTCTGTTCGTAGAAGATGAAATTTTTTTAAAATATTGATCCATCTTAGAAATTAAAACAAGCAACTTAGACGAAAAAAACCAAAAACATTCTAAAATCATCTTTAGAAGGCTTCATGACATGATTCTCTTGGATGATAGATAGAAAAAGACTGCTAAGTTTGTATAGGGTCAGAGCATATTGATATATCACTGTTTTCCCAGGCTGTTGTATACTCAATAATGCTGAAAAAGGGATTTCCTTTTCTTGGGCAATGAACCTGGCAAGTTGAAGGCAAGTTTTTCATAATGCCTAACTTTCCTTTTGCTCTATATTCCCCTGTATGGCTTCATTGGCTACAAGTAGAAACCAACAAAGCTCTTTTTATTAGGCTTCTGGAATTATGTGGAATTAGTCATTCTAAGTTATTCCCAAGGCTCTCACTGTCACCTCACATAAGTTTTGGTTCAAGGAAAATCTAGAGTATCCAAAATGCCAGTGTATTTAGGTGTGTACACCAGCTCCATCTTTATTGCTCACAGTGCAGTGACGGAGCACTGGCACAGGCTGCACAGAGAGGTGGTGGAGTCTCCTTCCCTGGAGATGTTCCAGACCCGCCTGGACGCCTACCTGTGCAACCTGGGCTAGGGAGCTGCTTTGGCAGCGGGTTGGACTCCATGATCTCCAGAGGTCCCTTCCAACCCCTACAATTCTGTGATTCTGTGATTGTTGAAGGTTCTCAAGCTTTGGAAGTAGGAGATCTTGCATTTGCCAGTTAAAGACTGTAGTGGTTTACATGTTACTGCTTTTCTTCTTCTTCTTCTTTTTGTTCCTAAATAACTAAACGTATAATTTCTGTGAATTATTTCTGTATTGTTTTACAATGTGTGTTGCTAGCAATTAAGTCTTAAGTTAGCAAGGAAAGTATTCTTATATGAGGCCCCCAAGGGCCGCTTAAGCTGGTCATGGTATGTACTCTCTGGAGAAAGCCTATCAAGGTCGATTGAAATACTTGAGCAAATCCTTATCAGTATGAATGAGGATGGGTAAGGAGTCCATGCTTAGATTTGGAAGATATAAGCAGTATTTAAGTATACTATTTAAATGCATATTTACCATCTTTCTTTTATCCCTTAAAGTTAATTACCTCTCTGATGTGAGTATGCCATAGAGAAGGGTGACAGTGACCATTTTTTTCATAAACTCATTGCTATGAGGCTTATATAAAAGCACCTCTTGGATTTTATGCTTAGGAAAGATAAAACAACTGACAATGAAAACAGTGTTCCAGTTTCTGAATCCAGCTTGCTATTTTCTGCATCAGGTTTATTGTTCTGACTCAGCCCCATGTTACTCAAGCAAAATCCCAGATCAGTAAAGATTATACACGTAAAAATAACACTGGAAAATAATCAGAATTTGTTGGTATAAAGATATATTAATGCATAACATGAACAGGGTAATCCTTACCTGTACCTTTTCCACGAAGCTGAGAGAAGGGAAGAGAGTGCAGCTTATCAGAGTGGAACAGTACTCAGGTGTGTAATTTACAGCAAGCAGCACAGAGTGCTAAATAGGAAAAGCAGGTGACAGCAGATGAAGTTTAAATGTGTGTGTGCATAGATATAGACATATTTATATACACACTTGTACATATGTGTATATATTTTTATATTTCTATGTACTTAAAGGAGTGAGGCACTGTAATGATTGCTCTAAATATAATTTCTGGAAACATGTTTGAAGAGGAATATAAGCAGTGTTTTAAAACATCTCCTGATAACTGAATTATGTTTGAGCATTGGCCTTACTGTTTCTTTCTTCTGTATTCATGTACTGTGTTGCAGATGTTTTGGCACTGACATTTAGACATTGGAGATTTTAAGCCTATTCTTCATCACAAAAGTGTAAGTTCTGTGGATCTTTCAGAACTCAATGCCTATCACACCACTGACTGTGATTTAGGGAGGACAGGATTTGGTGCAGGTGATTTCTTCTGTTTTCAGCTGAAAATCTTCTGCAGTGCTTTTTGGTGTAACGGGATAGTGGCTGTCAGAAAGCTGAAATCAGCTTTGCAGTAAATGTATTCTTAAGACTGCATCCATTTTTGTTCTGTCTTGCTAAGCTTTCAGTTTAGTAGAAGGGCTGTAGGGGTAACATGTATAAACATAAGGAAAACACCAAGAGTTCTGAAGTAAATTTGAGGAGGGCATAATGAGTTGGCTTCTGTCTTTCTCCATTCCTAGTCTCCCTATCTCCATACATATGTATATGTCCCGTGTATATGTAATATACTATAAGATAAAAGGCAAAGTTGAAGTGAATCCTGCCCCATTTGAAAACAGGTGAAGGTGTACATTGCTATGGGCTTTTAGTAGGTCCGCATTTTCAAGGACAGCTTGATAAACTAAATACAGAGCAAAGAGATGTCACATTTAACTTTTAGCCGCACATCTGTGATAAATATATGCCACAGATATTGACTTAATTGAACCAGCTAACAGTGACTCTATTTTCAGCAAATGCATTTAACTGTAAGATGCACGCAAAGTAATCGTGTGACTTCTCCCAGAAGATAATCCAGTAATTTATAGGGATAAACAAAATGTCCAACCACAGACTAGATGGTGGCAAGGAGCATAGTTAGGTAAAATTGTATTTACAGCTGCATTTGTACTGTCTTTTGAATCTAAGTGCTTGCCTGTGTCCCTCACACCGATCTGTGTTACTTTTAATCAGTTCTCTTCAATAGCACCGTTTGAGAGCCTCATGGCATCATCAAACCCATCTGCAGTGAGCCCAGACTAACTTTTTGCTAGAAGATACCATGCACAGAGCATCTGGAACACCGGATTCCTCATTTGCTGCCATAATGCTAGTTATATTATGGGAAATAGCAAGCAAGAAACAAACAATCTGTGGCTGACTTCTGAAGATGTAATGCTGAACAGTAAGGCACCTTCACCATCTGTATGGGCTGTTACTAAAACAAGACAGCTACCACAAAATTTTGATATCCCGTATGTGCTCAGTACACATCTGTTGCAAACGTCTCATCTGTGTATCCTGGTAAGGGGTTTCATTGCCTTTGTGTGGATATGGCTACAGAAGTGTTGGGGGGTGATTACAGTTCAACAGCAGAATTTTATTTGCTCTTGTAAATAGAACAGGGGTTCCTCCAGCACAGTATGTGGATCACAGATTGCAAAACTGCATATAAGGACTGTCCACGAGGCAGAGTATCTCCTATTGCATTTGATGCAATCAATGACAGAGGCTGAATGCAAGCAAAGTCAGTTTTACATCTTTAAGAAGAAGACAAAAAATCATGGAAATTTTGTTTGATAGTCTCTAGGAAGAATAAAACACAGTGCACCACACTTTGACTTCTGAATGGATATTCAAATATGTTTATGTTGCTGGCTCTCAAGCATATAGCGTGATAATAAGCAAGTCATACTCCTAAAAGTTTTTAGCCTTTCCGAGGAGATTAAGCTGGAAGTTCGAGTTGCTCTCCTTTGAGTTTGGTCTTGATTTAGAGCTAAAGCTCTGCGTCACAATCATTTACTCGACCAAGCTCCTAAAAAGGTTAGGAATTTTCTCTTTGCTGTGTGAACACTGCTGGGGCTTTGCATTTCCAAGAGCTGTTTGTTTCCAAGACCACATCTAAGTATGTCTATGTGGTGTGCTGAGGGCAAACTAGTGACTTGAAGGCAAACGTTCAAAACTGAGTTTGTGAGTCATGCAAACTGTTCTGTCAATATGAGCTCAGATGTATGCGTACTTCAGATCATTCAGAAGGCTATATTTTTTCAAATATTTGCTCAAGAGCCATACCTGAGCAGAGGATATCTGTCCTGAAAAGGGCCACAAGGAACCAGGAAGCTAGTATAAGTACAGAAAATGGAGGGGATGCAGAATATACCATGCTCAGAAGTGTTCTCCTTATGCAGCATTATGGACAAGAAAGTTGTTTTGTTTAACTATGGCACAAAGTCTTCATCTGACAGTCAGCTGTCTGATATTGCTTTCATTCTTACTCTCAAACTCAGGAGACAGACTGCATAGATTGACTACCTCTTTTAATGTGCTTTACCTTATTAAAGATTGCACTTCCTTGGGAAGTTCCTTCTTAAAAGTGTTCTCCTGCTCATCTCATAATTTACTATTTCTCAAGGCAAGCAACGTCATTCTGGAAATAATGGTTGTTACATATTGGTAGAACTGCAAAATCTTGCAGTGCACAAAGCATCCTCTCTGAAAGAATTGCTCCTGAAGAAATGGAGTAGAGTTCTGAATGGCATTTATATCACCCCTTCCAAGACCATCAGATGAAAGACAGCAGTAAATTTCCTTCACTTGAAATGGGATTCAATCAAACTGAATGTACACAGCTCTCTTTTTACGACTGAACTACTTACTCCAGGGTTCTCTACTGGCAAGTGTGAGAAAAATAGACATGTCTAGATCCCAAGTTGTAGGACTTTAGAAACTTGTATTAATAGCTGCCGAATCCTACCCTGACAATGTATGTTGATCTCCTTTGACACTAGGAATGATGTCATTTCTCAGGAATGTGATCCTCCTAGTCACAAAGATTTCCAGGAGCCAGCCCCCAGCACAAATTTCTCAGTGCAATTGAGCAACTTTGTATTAATAGTTAAAATCTTAAATACACAGTACAAGAAGCGTGTAAAGATTAATGCAATACAGAGAGTACATTAAGAATTCATATCTTCAGTGAGATGAGGTGCCTTAACTGTAATAATGACAATAATAACAGAGAAAACAAGTAAAAAGGAGAGAATGCATTCAGAATGTATATTCATCCAGCATATTATCATCCTACTATCCTACGGAAGAAGAATTCTTAGTTCATTTTCCAAAATTTAAAGATAAAAATTTTACAGAAGGGTTTGGAAGAGTCTGTATATGGGAAACATGGCATGAACATTACTGATACAGTAACAGTGAAGTGCTGCTGTTGAGCATTATTCTTCTTTTAATATTTTAACTGATAAATATCACTATAACAAGATCGAACCCCTGTGGATAATTTCAGCAATCTTATCCTTCTACTCCTGCAGTTGCCCAAGATACATGGGCTTCAACAGGAGCTTTTCAGCCATCTTTCAGTTGAGGTTTGAATCAGATCCTCAGTGAATATGAATCAAATACAGAGAAAGACTGTTTCTTAGGACATTTTGTATCATGATTCTCTATTTACCATTACATTTCATGATGATACATTTCAGGTTTTCTCTCAGTAACTACTTTAGATCAGCTTAAAGATGTTTCTGTTGTTAATAATAACACATTTAAGACATCTTTCTGCAATCTAGGCTGCTGTACCCAGCTGCAAAGTATGCATTATGCATGCTTCTTGTCTGCTTAGAGTATGAAAAAAACACCCTACTGTAGCCTTGTATTAACGATTTCCCTGTTATGCTAAATGTTCACAGTTTATTATTCCAATAAATACGGCAATCTAGTGGTATTTACACATTCATAATGGGTTGTTAATAGTGATACAATACTCTCCTATTCAATATTAATAAAGTCAATTTGAAAGTAATTTACTAAGCAGAAGAGAGATGCTCTAGTATGCCGTTTTGCGAAGAGTCTTAGTATCAAAGAGGAGTCAGGAAGAGAAGATTGCTCACTGCTCTGGGGTCATTACTACTCAGCAATTTTCAATCCTCCCCTTTTCATGTTTACAGATTTTGATATCTGCTCCCACTCACTGAACATAAAATTAATGCTTAGCTGCGTTTATTGCCCGTACTGGTTATTTTAATTTTGATTCTAAAGGCACAGAACTGATGAGTATCCCTTGAAAACTTATGGCATTGGTTGGGTTTTAACTTTTAAAATACCTGGATTCTCAATAGAAGATGTAAAAGAAAGGGCAAATACAGAAAGATTAGTAGAACTATATATTAAATGATAAATTATTACATATAAAATATACATGTAATACAAAAGAAAACATATTAAATTCAGAATGAATGCATAGAAAATAGAAATAATTACTTTGCAGATAGAAGTAAAATACAGGAGGTTATTTTATTCAGGGTGAAAGTACTGAACAAAAGCACACTTACTGATCTGGTATCAAGAGTATGCAAGATCGATTTATATTGAAAAAAATAATTTATGGCAAAAATGTAATGGAAAATAAGATAAAATGCAGCATGTTTGGCCAAGTGAAATTTATGCCAGAATGACTGGAGTCATTTTTTGGATAAAAGATTTTACAAAGAGGAGACTTAAGAAAGATCTAATTTATTTGGTAATGGATGATGGGATTAATCTAACCAAAGGCATTTTTTTCTACACTAAAAACACCTGTTTCTGAACCAGTCCCCCCAGGCTCTCTTTTTAGCAGTGACAAAAAATAGTTAATTTTAGGGTATGATTCATCCTATCCTAAAGTCAGCGTCTAAAACAAATCAGATGAATCACACCTACCAGTGCTTATTTCTCTCCATAGACTGCAAAGGTAGCCAGGGGTGAGTTCCTCAGACGTAAATGACCACTAAAATGATGCTGAAGTAAAATGGGAGTAATTCCACTGAGGCAGACTAAATTTCGAATAAAGCATCTGAAATGATGCCCGTAGGAAAGTGCTCATTCATCAGAGATGTGCAGATTTTCAGATAGTTAGGGAACAGTTTACAGTTAATAAGAGAATGAACAATGTTAAAAAAGTAATAGTCTGAAAGAGACTACTAACAGTATTCTTCATGAATTAGTCTTGGAGTGGATTTTAGTATTTCCTACAGCAGCTTCAGCATGAGAAGTAGGACTGAACTAATAATATCCAGTGTGGAACTAGGCAGAAGGGAATTCGGATGTCACGCAGTAAAAATTAGATAACCTTAAGGAAAGAATAATGGGAATGAGATTAAACAATGTATAAATACAGCACTGAGGGAAGAACCTCAATTTTCAAAGAATATAAATGTCTAATTTTAATAGAAACATAACAAAAAACCACTACAAACATGTTCAATTACTTGCTGACCTGAAATGCAAAAAAATCCTTTAGTTTTCAACTGAAAACGATTTATATGCCTAACATTAGTATTCTGCATTAGTTAGTACTGCTACTGTGGTTGAACTGAACACTTAGGAACTCATCCACAACCTGAGTGTCTTTGTCCACCCTCAGTAACGTCTGGGCTGCAGTCACAATCTAAGTTCACTGAAGACTGTAGTCCTTCTAAATATTTTTCTAGTTATTCCTAACATATTAACAATTGGTATTACCATACTTTATATCATCAGATAGAGGCAGGATAGAAAACCCTTATTTCTGTACAGTGGCATTTTTGCTTGTGTGCCTGAGAGGTATGTATCCCAACCAGAGTAGAACTTAACCATCTGGGTATTAGAAAGACACTCTTCATTCATCATGAGCAACTGAGAATGCAGGACTCAATGAGATCAAATGAGTATGTCAAGAGTCCATCAACAGACTCACCTCTGGTCTTTGCTGAAGGAATAGGGGATCTAAATCTGGTTTTAAGTTTTGTTTCTGATTTTTTTGATCATGATTGCTTAACTCGTGGAAGTGCTGAGGGGAACCCACCTGACTGATTTGTGCTGAGTGGCACTGTCACTTGGTCACTGCTTACTTGAAAAAGGATGCACCTGTTGTAAGAAGAGAGGAGTTAGAAATCCCTTCTGCTACTAAGTAGTTTCAAACCTGTTGGCTGTGGGAAGAATGAAATTCAGGTGTCTTGTTCATCTAAACGTTCTGTTAACTAAACTATTCCTGAAGCTGGGCAACTCCTTTAATGGCCATCTTTTCAAACCGACAAATCAATGACAGTAGTCATCTGTTGAAATGTACAATACAGAAGTTGCTATCTGAATAGTTGTTTAGAAACTGCCTTTAGAAACCTGTAAGATGTGATCTGTTGTGTTTCATCTCAAGATAAATTCTTAAAAACAGACAGATTAATATTTCTGAGAACGCTTATTTTTCTCCACTGGACATAAATGGACACCGTCACTAAGATGCAGATATTGCAAATAAGATATTCCATGTTTGTAACCTAGTTACTTCAATGCAGAAGAGACTCTTCGTCTGGTTCAATTTCATACCAGATTATATTCCTGCATCCAAAACACAAGCTCTGCAAAATTTCCCTTGCCTTGGCTTTCCTCATTGTACAGCTCAAATGTTGCTCCACTCAGTGGATAAGTTGTTGCAAAGTTCCTATATCCCATATTCCTTTTCCACTCATGGCATATGGTCTGCAGCATTTTGGAATGTAAGTCTGTGGTTAGGTGATGGGGTGTTGAATTCTGCCATGCTTAAGAGAAAGGAGCTCTCAGGATGTCCCAACACTTACGAAACACAGTGGTCCAGTAACCAGAAGCTCAGTCCTGGTGTGAATCCAGCTAATAGCAAATGGTGAACACTGCAATACTCAGATGTGGCATCCTGCTCTGCATGCTGCAGAGAGAAAAAGTGCAGACATCTGAATCTCAGCTCTTTTGTAAAACTCTCCTTCCTGGTATCAGAAGAGGTGAATCCTATTTTACTTTGGAAAGTGTTGACATGAAGCATCAGATTCAAACTGATGAGCTAGAGATCTGTGCCCCAGAAGTTAATTGGTAGGAAGCTAACCTTTTCTTTTTCCGCATCAGGCTCTGTTTTTTTAAGCAGGGCATTTTAGCACCCTATTCTTTTTCATAACCTTTTCAGTGTCAGAACTAGTTTTTTCAATCAGTCACCTGCAGGCAGTGATTTTGTTGTATGATGATTTATGAGTGTGAACAAAGAACGACTTTCTTCATAAGGCTCACATTTCAGAGAACTGCAAAGGCTGAATGTAACCCAAGAAGTGAGCCTACAGATGATGGTGGCTCTGGTGTTTGAAATAAAACAAAACCAAACAATTCTTCAACAGATTTAAAAGCAAATGAAACAAAATCAGCATGGGGAGGATGATCATTTTTGTGGCTTTCTGACTGATGATTCATGCTCATCTCTGTTGGGTACATATATTGGAGATGAATTTAGAATACCTCAAGCTATTTTCCTGCGTTTGCTCACTTCTCATCTGTATCACCAAACATCCCTACTGTGTGTTTCAGTTGTGAGGAGGAGGGATTCTGTATCCCTGTGTGAATGCCTTGGACAGTGGCCAGCTATCATTCTGAGAATCTGAATAGATTATGTTTAATGACAATTTCTTGTTCCTTTTAACTCCACATAATTCCTGACATTTTTACACCAGAATTCAGAGACGCTACCCATCCTTTGTGTTATGTTATAATATACTTCCAGTTAAATTCCTTTTTCTTTTTTTTCTTTTTTCCCTCCATTGTCTTTTGCCATTTTCTTTCCTTCTTATAACTCATCAGCTTTTCAGCAGAACTCAGTTAAAATTTTTGACATGCTTTGTTTCTCCTATCAGGCCTTTTGCAATACCAGCTAGTCCCCTGGATTCTGAAAATTCAAGCTCTATCCAGGAAAATAGACTGAAGCACTCACTGGAGAAGGTCAGTGGAACCTCATTTTTCATTTTACACTGCTACACTGACGACAACTGCTTTGCTGTCACCTTTTCTGTGGTAGTTGCTATAACTGCCCTGAGCTATAGGCCTCAAGCTGGAATAGGGAGCCTTCACCTTCCAGAAGAAGGTGAAGTCATGAACTGCCTGTTGCTACCATTGGCTGCAGTGGAAGCCAGGCTGCTCCTGGCTGTGGGCAGCAGATGCTCATGAAGTAACTGCCAAAGTGGTCTTTGTGGAAACCATATATTTCTTACTTGGCACCAGAGTATTAGTAAAGCCAGTCAGTTGCCTGCTTTTTTGCACAGCACAGTGACACATAACACAGTGGGAGGTGAGATTGTGCTACACCGAAGTCCAGTGGAGAATAAAAGTCTAGGAATGATTTCCCACATCTTCCAATTGTGCCTCACATGCAAAGGTGAATGGAAATTATTCCAAGCTGGTGTGGTGCATATATGGTGAACGAAAAGATGTATTAAAGTATTGGTATAAATATTAGAGTTACCAGCTGTTCTTCAGTACAGAAGAGTGCCTTACTCTGACAGGAATTTAATGAGTTTTTTTGCCCTTTCCTAGGCTGATTGTACATCTTCTCACTCTTAACCACACTTGACAATCACAACCACATTTTATCTGAGTAGCTGTGAAATCTCTCTGGCTCTGTTCTTTTATTCACGCATGGTGAGTCAGAATAGAAATTGTAACTTGTTTAAGATCTTCTTCTATCAAAATGCTTTTAAAGTGTACTTAGAAGTAAAAGGTTCCATTTGGCTTCACTTTTTTTAACACCACTATTATAGCTAAAACTGGAATAAAAACAAATCTGTTGGGCTGTAATATTTGAAATGTTAATAAAAGCTAGAAAATGCAGAACTAGAATTTGATGCCCAGAGTGAGTGTAGCAGTGGCTAATCTCACAGCCACTGGGAATAACAGCTCTGGGAATTTACCTCGTCTCCTAGAGTAACAATTTTCAATGAATGAATTAAATTCAATCAAATTTGAGATCTCTGACTGGCTTTGTTCACATCAAATAGGGCCTTCTGACCTCAGAGTGAATTTTTTGGGAATTATTCATCCACATTCTTCCTTCTATTCTGTAACTTAGATGACAATAGCCTTGTCAGGGCAGTGGACAGCTTGGACTACAGTCAAATGATTTTTTCTTGATTTTTGCAGCACTGTCTTTGTAAAATTTAGCCAGTGGTAGCTATTATAATTTCATCAAAATAGTTGTCATCTCAGGAAAGCCCATGTGCTTGCCTGAAAAATCACAACCATCCTAAAGCAGTAGTAGGAGGTTTCTTCTAAAACACACCTCACATTTCTTTCAACTGTTTGTTTAAAAAAGAGCAATGTGAAGGTCCAGAATTGGTTCTGGAGCCTTCAGCTCAGTGGCTTACAACCCTAATCCTCACACCTCACGTGAGAGTGAAAGCTGCAGAGTCAGAGGAAGATTTTCAGTAGCACTCTAAGGACTTGAGAGTGAAGACATCAATTATGTAAATTAAACAGCAAGAGCTGTTTAAATCACAAAAAATATCTGAGTGCTCCCCTGGAATTCCTTCAGTAACTATTTTGTGCTTCCTGTGTGATGAAAAGTCAAAAACAAAAAAACAGACTTTTTAAAATTCATTTTGAGGTATTTCATCTAAGATGGGGGTAAGAGTCTATATTAGCACATAAGTTCAGACAGAAGGTATGTTTTATGTTACCTACTTGTGGTGCTGGAAGGGCACCACAGCAGAGGGCAGGAGGTTTCCAATACCAAACACAAGTACAGACTGGGAGATGACTGGCTGGAGAGCAGCTCAGCAGAAAAGACCCGAGGGTGCTGGTTGACAGCAACTCAACATGAGGCAGCAGTGTGCCTTGGTAGCTAAAGGGCCAACTGCATTTTGGATTGCAATAAACATAAATAATAAAATAATAAATAATAAGCATAGCCAGACCATCAAAAAAGATGATTCTTCCACTACTTTTAGCATTGGTGAGGCTTCACCTTGAATACTGTTTGTAGTTCCAACACAGGAACTGTCTTAGGGAGGTAGCTCATGCCCCATGACTGTCAGTGTTTGAACCACACCCTCAATAATAAAGTGGCCTGAAATGTGGCTTAAGTGCCAGTCTCCAAGTCCTACTGTCTGCAGTGCAAAGTCTATCTTGAGGCCAGTAGTATACCACCACCAATACTGGTGCCAATAATGTTTAACATCTTCATTGATGGTTTGAGTAGTAGACCAGAGAGAAGCCCAGACAAATTTGAAAATGGTCAGAAAACTCGAGGATTTGCTGTTGGACTTGACAGTTGCACTAACATTCAGAAGGATCTTAATAGACTGGAGAAATGGGCAAAGAGAAATCTCACGAGGTTCAACAAAGGCAAATGCAATGTTCTATACCTTCCCCATGCACCAGTACAGACTGTCAATAGATTGGCTGTAAAGCAGCTTTGCAGAAGAGGACCAATTGGTCCTGCCACGCAATAAATCAAACACAAAGTAGCAATGAGTCCTTGCAGCAAAGGCCAAAAACCTCTGTGAATGCATTAGGACAAACTCTGCCAGTGTATCAAGGGAGGTAACCCTTCCCTTTTCAGTGAGATTGGAGAATTTACATGTGAGGGCATAGCTGAGAGACCAGTAGGTGAAAGGTTCTTCCCTTCTTTTCAGTACCAGTGAGACTGGTGCATTTACACATGAGGGAGTAGCTGGGAGACTAGGAACTGCATAACCTGGAGAAGAGAATGCTCAGGTGAGTTCTTATCAATGCATGTAAGTTTCTGAAGGAGAGTGCGAAGAGAGAACCAGGCTCATTTCGGTGGTACCAGGTAACAATATAGAGGTGAAATGCATGAATTAAAATAGAGGCATTTCCATTTATACCTAGAAAATGCAGGAAGAGTTTGCCCAGAAAGACTGTGGAGTCTCCACCCTTGTAGACATTCAAAATCTGACTGGCACAGAGCTGAGCAACCTGTTCTAAGTTGACCCTGCTCTTAGGATCATCAGACTAGACGATCTCCAGTGGTCCTTTCCAACCTCAAACAGTCTGTGGCTCTGTGAATGAGGAGAATAAAAATTGTCATGTGCTTGCAGTTCCTCTGGGTCCTATTCAGAAGAACATCGATAGAATAGAAAAATTAGGTAATGGTTTATGTTGACTGGAAGATGGTGTAAGTGCTGTAGGCTGTAGACCTTCCACAGGTTGCCATGTATCATGACTTCTTATTCCAACAGTGACATCTACTGTATATGAACTAGAAACAAACACCTCAGGAAAAATGATAATTTGCAGAAGTACAGCTTTTTGCATATTTACTAAATCATTGTATTCTGACTGGAGGAATTGCAAAGAACAGATGCTAACTGATACAGCAGCACACACCCCACTGAGAGAATAATGTGGCAGTCCTTGCTCTACTTGCGAAAATATATTTAAATTTAAAATGGCCTTGCATTGCTTCATTTCTGTGTTATAACCAACATTCATTTCACTGAATGATCCAATAGAAAAAATGGCTTTAGTTTTTACCCGAATTTCCTGAGGGCTTCAGAACAATAAACATTTTGGCTGCACCTATTGGCATTTACTGTACTACAGGGATATGTTCCTCCCATTCTTCTACACTGAGGAGGAAGAATATTATCAGCTACATATCTCATTGCTACTTCCACTAAAATTGCTCTCTTGTGGTACAACTCAGAAATGAAGCATTTTTCATTAATGTAATTTACCATGGAAACACATCTCTGCTTTGTCTGTTCATTGTACATAGAAGTTTATTCTCAGATATCACTAGGTTTCCTAGTGCTATGTTCTCCTTTCATGCTCTTGGCTGCATGTGTAGATAAAGTAATAGCACTTATATGTGTGCAAGTAGGCGTGTTTTGCATACATATGTGTGTGCGCAAACACGTACGCTCATACACATTGGCATACATATTTGAGTATGGAGAAGAACATGGACAGGGGCAGCTTATGCAAGTTGATCCTCCACCACAGGACCTCTCTAGAACTTGTTAGCCTCACTGTCCCCTCTTTATTGTGAGGGAGACTCGTAGAGACCCTGAAGTCACCTGCTATGCCATGCAAGGCTCAGCAGAGCTTTCTCTTTGCAGCCTAGCATAAATCTGCTGGAGAGCACAGGGAGAGGGCATATCTTAGGTGAACTGTGTTTTTGCAGAGAAATGCAATTTATGTTTGATTAAAAGTATTTGTGAAACCGTTATTTCTGAATTATTGCATTATTTGGCCTTGATGTTTTCAAAGTGCTATTTATATGTTGTTTATTTTAAAACCATATTTCAGTACTGCATTAAACAAAATTTATTTTGACTAATAGTAATAACCTTACAAATATGCTGAGGAATGAAAGGAAATAAAGCGCTTTGTTTGAAGTTGATGGATATACATGTTTATCTTTGATGCTTTTTTTCACTTATTCTGACTTATCTCATGTAAGTAATGATAGGATGAGAGATTACAGCCTCACGTTGTGCCAGGGGAGGTTCAGGCTGAAGATTAGGAAAAATTTCTTTTCAGAAAGAGTGGTCAGGCACAGGAAGAGGCTGCCCAGGAAGGTAGTGGAGTCACTGTCCCTGGAGGTGTTTAAGGAAAACATAGATGTAGCATTTAGGAATGTGGTGTAGTGGGCATGGTGGTGATGGTTTAACAGTTGAACTATATGGTCTTCGAGGTCTTTTCCAACCTTTGTTATTCTATGATTCTACAATACTAAGACTTCAGTGAGGGAAATCAAAATATAATGATTTGAATGGGCATTAAAATTCTTATCTTTTTGTTTCTTTTTTAAAAATGCACACTCATTTGCCATACTCTATTCTTTTTATTTTTATTTTTAAGTAAAAGAAGAAGAAGGCTTATTTTTGAATTTGACCTGGCTTGGAAAATATCACCCTAACATGATTTAACTTCAGCCTTAACTGTGTTGTGGTTTGCATGTAGGGTAGCTTAGATGATTTAATCCTATCAGATTTCATCAATTATATTTTATATTAGGCAAGACCTTATGCTAAAAAGTTTTTCTCTATCTACACTAGGGAAAAAGATTAAATTTAGTTAATTTCCTAGATAACGGTGCTTGGGTTACCTGTTCTCAAGACATAGAAAGTCAGTGATACAGCTGGGAATTTAAACATGGAGTTCAGTGCAGTGCTTTAATGGCAACCCTATCCTTCCCATATAACAAAATAAAGTTAACTCACTTTCAAATAAAATAGTGAGTTCATCAATGGTGTATTTTACCAGCTAATGAATAGCAGACAGTCTCTGAGTGAGTTTTTACATTTGTCTTTGCTGGTTGCAGATAAAGTAGTCTAATGTGTATCACGACAACTGAAAAATGAAGTTGCACCTTTTACTCCTTCCACAGGAAGAACATCCACAGTCACTATTTCTGTAAAACCTCCCTTATCTTTCCTACATTCACAGTATTGTAAATTTCACCCACACCTACAGTGCTTTATTGTCATTAGTAAAAGAAGCACTTATGAGAATTATGACAAAATGACAATTTATGACAATAAGGTCTTAAAAATATGACTCATCTACTATCTGATGCAGGAGACTCTTTGAAATGTAGCACAGAAAAACGAATACTGCATGTATCTCTGTGATTGGCTCACATCAAAACCCAGAATTTACAACTTCAGGTGAAGGTCTGCTTAAATACTCTCTTGCTGACTCTTTATATTGATCAGGAAACATGCTTATCCTGTAACTTCTAAAAGAAAGAGTTTGTGGACAGTTGAATGCAATGTTATTTGTTTCAATATTTTAGTCAATTGAATTGCAAATGTCAGGTTTATTCAGGATCATGTAAGGGGCATTCTCTCTCTCCACAGAATTCTATATAAGTCAGGATCCTCACTTTGGATCAGAAGTTCAGCCTTCCTCATGACACAGACACCTTGCCTATACAAACTTGCCCAACTGGCTTAAAATAAGTACGTTGCTCTGAAATTAATGCCTCTTGTTTATTTCCATGGAAACTCCAGCAGCTACAGAGATCACAGTAGTGCAGTAAGACAATTCTCAGCGACAAAATGCTATTTTTCAGTACAGTCACCACCATTAGACAAGTCTCATAGATGAGCTTATCGAGATACTTTTCATGTTGTAGAGTGACAGCTGTGCATGGCTGTCCAGAATGTGGCTTGTCTTTCATGTCACTGTTGCCACCGCTGAAATGCACATCCACTGTTTGGACTCCATAATATTCAGCAAGCACTGATAAACATCAATGGGTGCAATGTTTTCTGCATGAAGGAATTCAGTGACACACCTTTGCTTCATATGCCCTTCCATGCCAGATGGCATTCTATCAGACTGCCCCTCTGCTGCCATTTGTCACACTGCAAAACATGTAACAGAATATTGGTGGGAAGGTTAAATCTTTACTGCCATACCACCAACGGGAGGCATTACTTTCAGAGCAGTCTTTGTGCCTCTCTTTACTAGTCTTTCCGTTTCTCAGTCTTGGAGAAGGGGAGTTGTGTTTAGTTTCAGTTGGTGGAGTGGTCTCTCTCAAGTCACAGTGTTTTTTTTTCTGTTTCTTGGATTCTTCTTTCCTTAATAACTTTCTATACATTAATTTTCTTTATTTCAGGATTCCTGTGCTGCCCTCTCTTCCCTCTAATGGTCTTTGTGGTATTTATTCACAAATCTTGTAGGTGAGAATTTTTACTATATAAACTGCAGTACAGGAATGTTTTCCTGCTCTTTCCATTTGATTCCTGCAAGACTTACTTGTCCTGGAAATGGCTGGAGCTTATTCTCACCTATATTCCCAAATATATGTGAGATGAAATATTTCTTT
The DNA here is from genome assembly GCA_036925125.1 of Oreortyx pictus. Lineage (NCBI taxonomy): Eukaryota > Metazoa > Chordata > Aves > Galliformes > Odontophoridae > Oreortyx > Oreortyx pictus. The sequence goes on from JAUPFR010000001.1 coordinate 49,095,712, forward strand.
CATAGCTGATATCCTGTTGCCTTTGACCTCACAAAAGCAAAATAACACTGCAGTTAAAAGGGAAATATGGAAAGAGGAGTAATTTAAGTTTTCAGATGCAGTCAATTAAAACATATTTTTTTTTTGGTAGGTGTAAGATGGTGAAAAAAATCATTTTCATAAAACACTTTTTTTTTTAAATTCCTTTTATGATCTACATCTTAGGCACTTTCTTTAAATAAAATTGTATCTTCAGTGCATGGCTTTACATCATTTCACATTTTTTTCCCTTTTCCCATACAACGCATGACATGTTTTCTGGAAACAGAAGAAAAGGGTCTTTCAGTACTGCTCCCATGATTACTCCTGTTTGAAAGGCAATTTCTTTAAGTCAGTTTAAACTATCCTGATATCTACCTTATCTGTCTGGTAATGGATGCATGTGTTGGATACAGCTGGAGATCCAAAGCATCATAAGCAAATCTAAATAACAGGTTTATTCATGTTTCTTGACAGAAAGGAAATAATGAAATACTTCTGACACAGTAGATGATGGCGAAGAGTTTGGTATCTGTAAGTCCTCTCTTCTACATATGCACCTTGCAGAAGTTTGAGGATCAAAACCAGTGCCGTAACATGGATCTAAATGTTGTTAATTCTAACATTTTTTTTTCTTACGTAGTAAAGCTGTAACTATTTCAGGAAGCAAAGGGTAAGAGAGATGCTGAGGGCAGTAGGGAATTCCATTGCTTCTTCAAACCAGCAGACAAGTTGAAACATAAACCTCATGCACACTGATTTTTTTGAGGAATCCACTAAACATGAAATGTTGCAGTACCGTTCCAACCCCATAGAGATAATGAGGATCATAACAATTATGTAAAGAAAAGTTCAAGCAGCTTGTCTTGGTTCTCTACTGAAATCTTCCTTTTGGTCATCATGTCCTGCCTGGTGCCAACCATTACTCAAGTGATTTGCTTAGACCTTGATCTCTTCTAAAACTTTGCTCATCTTTCAAATGGCATGTACCAAGCAGTAATTTTAACTATTGAAAAAAACAACAAAACCCAAACATACATAAACTGGTTGATGATAGGCTTGGCTGGATGGGGCTTTGAGCAACTTGCTCTAATGGGAGATGTCCCTGCCTATAGCAGGGGGTTGGAACTAGATGATCTCAAAGGTCCCTTCCAACCCAAACCACTCTATGATTCTATGATTCCACAATAATTAATAGTACAATATAAGTGTTCCTTACAGATATGGCATTAAAGAGGTAAAAAAAAGAAACTACTCACACTTGTTTATCAGACTTTGCAGAAGCACATAAGTTGGAGTCTATTTTTAATTTTCATGCCTTATACATATCTTCATAACTCCATGGACATTTTAGCCTGAAGGGTAGCTTCAGGGCTGATCCTCTCATCCTTATTTATGGCATAGTGTGTGGGCCCTTTGTCCAGATCTATTTTACATCAGTGTTGCTGCCTGTAGGAACAAAGGCTATTATCTAGTGAGCACTCTTGGAAGGGAGCATACTGTCAGCCAATGTAGAACAGCTTGTAAATATATTCAGAGAATTATTAGCAATTGTGTGAGATGTTTGCCATGCATTTAGTTAATAGCTGCTGTTATTATCTTCATAACTTTTTTTGTCTAGGTCTGCATGACATCAGCTGAACATGTGACATCTAGACTGGTTTACAGAGATTGATGCCTTGATTTTCAAGGGAATGTGGTTTAATCTCTCTAGAGAATGGGGCTCATGATCTCATCCATTTCAAGTCAGGCTATCAGGCTATTTCTCTGTGTATGACTTTCAGGAGCTCCACATCAGCTTTTTTTTTTTTTTTTTTTGATGTAACTGGAGTGTAACATGAATGCATTTTCTGGGCTGAGATTTCTTACAAATGGTTTTTACTAAGTACCACCTCTATAGTATAAAATCTTTCTGAAGCATCAAACTGGAAACAACAGCTCTCAGCTTAATTGTTCTTTGTTAACAGCTCAGTGTATTTGGATAAAAAACAGCGTGTCTGTCATTAAATTCATGAATTCTCTACAAAATCAACAAACAATGCAGCATTATTTTCAACAGCGATCCACATTTTCAAGAGTCAGCATGACAGCAGCTGAGGAAGCAATGAATGTAATTCTCCAAGGGTCATTCCCCCGGGTGAAAACAGTCTTCTAGTTATACTGCCAAACTTCATTTTCTGTAGCTTTGTATGTATCGAAGCTATTACCTTCCAAACTGTTAGTATTTTGTGGGTTGTAATCCCTTCACCTCCCTAAAGAGGTAGACTGATTTTAAGAAAATAGCAGCTGTTCATAAGGTTTTTATTCCTTCTCTTTGATCTTTTTTCTTTTTTCTTTTTTACATTTTAACCATTTGAAGTTTTTTCTTTGAGAGGTCTGTCAAGACACTGTAAAATCTGGGAATGATAGCACCATGTAACCAATAAGTATTCCTCTTGAGTTTCTGACTTACAGAATCAGTCAGAGTAGCTTATTCAAAAGTTTATTCAGAGGAGGAAAAGAAGGAGACAGGGAAGGAAGGGAAAGGTTGTGATGTACACTGTTCTTTCTGCTGCCTGTGGTTCCCATTTCTGATGTAAGTAGTCTTAACTCAGAGATGGGACACTGGAGCACTTGTAGAGAGAGCCCCAATCATTTGTCTGCTTAATACGACCAAGTGATGTTTTCAAAAGGGTAGATGGGGTGGGTGCAGGTTAGTGTTCTGAAAATATGGGTAGACAGAATTTGTCCTCAAGGTTATACTCTGCATGGGCGTGCAGACAGGATTTAGTTTCTGCTGTTGTGACTGCTCCAATTGATAAAATTCACTCATATTGGGGTTATGGAAGCACTTCCCTACAGATATGAGTTCAAGTACTTGCTCTATTTTATTTTTAAAGTATTACTGAAGGCACTTAAATCTATCATCCTCTTTAGCACATCTTGGAGCTAATTCGGGTTGCCATTTCTAATCTTTTTGTTTCTTATTTTTGGACAGTGTGCTCTGCTATTAGCGCTCCTCTGAAGAGTCTGTCCTAGCCAGACCACCTCAGGACTGTCACAAGTTTGTGGAATGTGGTGTTACAGTATTTTCTATTTCAGCTCTTCAGTTGTTGTGGATTTATTTCCTAAGCCCATAGTCCTCAGTGTATAACCTTTTTCATATAATAGGTTCTGCTTTATGACAAATCTGAATAATGACATATTGGAAAAATGCATAATACTTGTAATGAATCTTCTCATCATCCATGATCATTAATTACCTTCTAAATGCTCAAGGGCCTAACTAAGAAAATACTTAACTGAGTGGTAATGCAGTGGCCAGCATATAATTCATTATTGCTTAAGCATAACACATTGATCTCCAGGGTATTCTGTAACTAGTGTATGTCTTCAACATGTTCCTCAAAGAGGATACACAATGGCTTGGTGAGGCAATTAATTTACCATTTAGTTTTCACTTCTAGAATGGAATGTTTTCATATCATTTCTCTGTAAACGGGAGTGAATAATTTAATCTTGGACTTATTGCTACAACTTAACAGTCAAAACCAGACAAATGCTCTACAGCCCCAGATATGTGTCTCTTTCTTTTAACGCTTTACATGTCTTAGCATCAGTGCATCAATTTATATTGTGATTAGATGAATTAATAAATTAAGAAAACATTTGGTCCATTCCTCTATATGTCACATTTATTGTAATGATTTATCTGATCTCCAAAAAGTGCTGGTTACTGTTGCTAAAAATATTAATTCTTCACAGAAAAAAACACTCATCTGCTGTCATAGCTCCAGGCAGTTCTTCCACATCTAAATGATAGCATGATACATGTGATCTATTTTCTGTATGAGAACACATACCAGAGTCCAGTTTTAAGAGAAGTCTTTCTACCCTGTTATTTTAGCATACGTTATACAGCATTGAAACTTTGGCTTCTGCATTAAAAATTTTAAAAAGTTAATTAAAAATTATTTGTTACTTATCTAATGTCCTGCTGATTTATTTATGGTTTTTTTTCTTTTCTTTTCAATTTTTCTTCTCCGTTCAAGTTACAGACTCTAATGGGCTGTAGTTAGCTGGTTTGGTATCTTAGCATTCTAAGGAAGCCGCGGAAGTGTGGCTCAGTTACCAGGGCTATTGAACATGCCAGAAATTACAAGGGGAAGATGAGAACTTTATGGTTCTGGATCTCAACATGACAGGGAGTAAGTTTGTTTCTAGAGCAGTATTACTTCTCACAACAAGCCAAATTTGTTAGTATGGTCTAATCCCTGTGGCTGGGGAACTTCAACTGTCCCTTTCTTTTGCACCACTCCAAACATGTATTCATTTGCTATATTGAATATTCACGTGTCATCCAGTGTCTGGACTTCTAAAACATACAGTGCACAGTTGCACAAGGGTATAAGTAATACCCACTTCTCACATTGTATGGTAAAGATGAAAATACATATTATTAGTGTACAGAAGCCATTACTTTGATTGTCACAAATACGCTTAGGAAGTGGAGAAAAAAACCTGTGAGAGAATTTATTCAGGATATTGTTGGAGCCAAAGTGGTATTTCATTAGAGACTGTTTCAGGGTTCTTTTTATCCATTAAGAAGACTAAAATTGCATTGCATGAGCTAGTAACCAGCTGCACTGTAATATTATGCAAGGTTTTTGATTGCTTGGAGGGAAATGTTGTATACCATATTTAGTTATTTGTAATTTTATGCTAAGCTTTGCAATCTGGTACTGACACTTGTGTTAATGCATTAACAGTTTGAATATTTTATGTTGACTCATGCAGCTGCAATTTCTATATTTTCAGATATGAGAAATAAAGCATACTCCTACAATACCATGCTAACTGTAAGGTAATGGTGCTTTGTGCACTCCTGGAAATCAGCTTCATGCACTGACATTTGATGGGTAACTGAAGAACTCTCCTACTGTACATAATTTCACAGCCATCATCAGTTTTCTCTAAGGGAAACACAAGAAATAACAGAGTTAGTGGCTTTCCTAATGAATAATTGGGATAAATTTTATATATTGCCCTGGAAATGAAAAGCAGTTTGAACACTGCAGTATCAAAACAGGACCAGATAACATCTGGGTGATGTATGTAGGCAGTGTATCACTCTCCTCTGTTTTAGTTTTGATTCTGTGCTCTCTCATAAGGAGCTGAGTACAAAGTTGTGTTATTCCTGTGCCTCTGTATTTTGGCACGGCCAGGAACCAGTGCAGTGTTCATACAAGCTAGGTATTCCAAGCAACCACAAGGTCTTTTCTTTGCAGTGCAGACTAGAATACAGATTGCTTTGGTCACAGTCCTTTCCATGGACATTCTATATGTCTGTCAGATTATACCTTTTGTAAGAGTGCATTAATGGACAGAATAGTGGACACAAGAGTTGCACTGCCAAGAAATAATTTCCACTTCCAGAAGTAGAAATGGATGTTTTATAGCTGCCTTCTACATCCATATCATTGAAACTAGAGCACAGACCATGATCAAGACCATGAGTTTTTATGTAAAATCATCTTTTATACTTCTTTTCCTTTTCTCTTTGGACTGTGAGCTGTTGTGTGCCTTTCTTTCCATACTGTTTAGAGCCTAGTCTTTTGCTGGTACTGCAGGTAACTTACTGCAGATCAAAGATACTCCAGACAAAGGGAAACCTGCTCACTGCACTCAAAAAAGCAGTTCCTCTGAAACTGACAACTCTTTCTACATTTTGGTCTGACATGCAGCCTGAAACTAACTTGTATGAACATACTCAAGTGCTTACAAATACTTGGGTGTGAGCCTCACACTTCAGAAGTGATGCTGTACCTACTCAGGATGCTGTGAAGGCAAACTTTGTGTTTCTGTGAAGCACTGCCACCTGGCTGCATAGCCAATGATATTTGGGGTTTCTTGCATTTAGCACAACCAGTTTTGTCTCATTAGGTGGCTGTATCTGTTTCATAGGTAACAGGTTAGGATCATAGAATCATGGAATCATCTAGACCAACTCCCTGCGAAGAACATGGATGTCTACATCGAGATCAGGTTGCTCTGAGCCCTGTCCAGCCTGACCTTGAATGTCTCCAGGAACAAAGCATCCACCACCTCTCTGGGCAACCTGTTCCAGTAGGTTACAGTAGTGCAACCTGTAAAAAAAGAAAGCAAGCTCAAGTTGTGAAACGCACTGTCTTCACCTTCAAAATAAAACCTGCCTATTGCTTGTTTTCTTAAGACAGCATGAGAAGAAAATATGATTCAAGAAATTCCTCCTTGAGCAAACACAGTCTAGGTATAAGCTAGCTTTTCCTGTTACTCATATCCTCTTCTTTTCTTTTATGCTGACATTCAGCATGACATAAGCCGCAGATGAAGTATATGCCATCAACTATTTACCTTCCCTTCCCTCCATGGATCCTCCTGGAGGTAGTTGTTCAGATTTATATGGTGAATGCTGTCTGCAATTTGGGTCACTATTTGACAGTGTGCAGTATTTTCCGTGCCTGCAGTATTGCTAAATTGTTTATTTTTTCACTTTATTTAGTTTCATGTTTTATTGGACAAAGCAATTTTGGAAAGAACACTATACTGTGAAAATCAATTAAATTACTAGCACTAGTAGCTCCGAGCTATTTTTTTTTTTTTTTTGTTACTTAAATTGAGAAAAAATACTTTTCAAATAAAGAAGAAGTGGATGACTTTTCATGCATGGAGATTCTGCTGCATCTTTCCACTAAAGGGCAGTATGGGAAGAAACTTTGCAGTACCCTTGAGAGATTCATGCTCCACAAATCAAGCTGCATGTGATGCCACTACAAGTTTGAACTTTCCATGCTGAAACTTTGGCATGAGTACTATTTTCCTGACCTCTTGCCTTTCTTTCTTGAAACCAAGCTGCTCTGCTGTTATCTATGATCTTTGTTGAGAAAGATGTTTGACCCAACCAAATAAGACCAAAGTGAATAAATCAGAGGTCTCCTGGGGGAACGGTGACAAGGTCAGCTAAAGGCAAGGAAAATAAAGATTAGATCACTTAGTCTCAATGGATTCTTCAGTAAAACTTCATCTACTACTTTGGCCTTGCAGAACAGCTGCTTGCTGAGGCAATTGAATAGGTACTCAGTACTTGCGTGCTACGAAGAATTATACTCTGGGTATTTTATTTCCATAAAGCTGACCACTGGATGTAAGAACCTTCAAAAAAACTCTCAGTACAGAAAAAGAAAGTGTGATTTATTTCCTGCATTTGCATTTCAGTGATTTTACCATTTTTCATTTATGTTTAGTTTTATGAGCTTCTCTTTTCCCTATAAATTATTGATTTTGTAGACAAATAACTACTCCACTGCCAGAAGTTAAATATCATTGGCTGCCAGGCACATGAGCTGGCCCTCAGCTTGAGCTCTGAGAATTGCTGAAGTAGAATTTATGAACAATAGAATTGATATTCTCTTTTTGCATGAATACTTGCCAGTGCGGGTCAAATACCCAGAGAGCAGAATTTGAAATATAAGTGTGTACTGTAACTGAAAAATAGAAATCATCCTGGTGCCTTGGCAGCTGCCTTTCACAGGAGAGCCTTTTTCCTTGCTTCCTGCTGGAGCTTTGCTGTGTCACTTCAAGTTTCCTGCAGATGGATGAGCAGGGCTGCTCCATGTGGTCAGTGTCACAGGGTGAGAAGCGGGGCTCCAGAGGGGTGGAAAACCCAGGGGGAAAATGAGAAGTAGGAAACTAGTAGGATTGGAGTGACAAGTGAACAAAAACTCAGTGACTCTCCTCCTGTTGCCCCTGCATACTGGTAAGATGTTTTGCACATTGCATCTCTTGGTGTGTGTGAACCTGGGTCAGGTGGAAAGGATGGCTCACTGATCAGAATAAGGCTCTTCCCTCAGACAGAAAGGAAACAGCATAGAAGAATAGGCTCAGTCACACGTCTGACAGCTTTGGGTAATGAGGAATATTTCTGTCAAAATAGTTCTACAATACAGCTCACCTGTCTAGATGTACGGCTAGAGTGAGTGATGTGCATTGTAGAGAGCTCTTCGGTCCTCTGAAAGTGGAGGGAGAGATGTAGAACAAGTCAGGTTACAGATGTACTACATATAAAGCAGACAAAGAAAAGAAGAGTAAAGGAAAACCTGCCCTTATCCATGCACTGTGTTGGCTAAGGGCCAGATCCGCAGCCAAACATTTAAATGATCAGTTTCTACATGAGAATTTTCTATTATTTAAAGTCATCATCACTTCCAAATTTGAAGATTCAGTTTCCCTGCTTTTGAAGGCACTGCTTACTCAAGGTACTTGAGACAGCAACCTCACTTTTGAAGCCTGTCTCCATCTCATTTGTATCTCCACTACTCCTCTTTTGTAGAATCTACCTAAAACTTGATTGCCTCATCTTTCCTGTTGCTGCTGTACTGAGACCCTTCATATTTGATGCTTGTCTCTACACACTTTGTATCTATCTTGCAGAGTACAGGTCCAGTTTCATAAGGTGAAATTCATATCGTTTTGGAGGCTCTGATGCCATTATTTCTATTAGCTCAGTTCACCTGGAATGCTGCGTTCAACTCTGGGCCGCACAGCATAAGGGCCATGGAGCTGCTGGAGTGAATCCAGAGGAGAGATATGAGAATGCTCAGAGGGCACCTCTTCTAATGGAGACAGGCTGAAAAAGAGATGGTTCTCAAAGACCTCATTGCAGCCTTCTAGTACCTAAAGGGGCCTATAGGAAAACTGGAGAGGGACCCTTTATTTGGGAATGTAGATTCATAGATTCATAGATACATTAGGTTGGAAAGGACCTACAAGATCATCTAGTCCAACCATCCTCCTACCACCATCCCTACCCACTAAGCTACTAAATCAAATCCCTTAGCACCTCATCTAAACGCTTCTTGAACAGCTCTAGGGATGGTGCCTCAATCACCTCCCTAGTCAGGCCATTCCAGTGCCTGACCACTCTTTCAGAGAAAAAAATTTTCCTCAAATCTAATCTAAATCTTCCCCGTCACAGCTTGTGGCCATTCCCTCTCATCCTGTCATTAGTTATTTGGGAGATAACTAAGGTCAGCCCCCTCCTCACCACAGCCCCCCTTCAGGAAGTGCTAGAGTGCAATAAGGAGTGAGTGGTAGAGTGTGATGAGTAGTGTAGTGACAGGACAAGGCATAATGGCTTTAAACTAAAACAGAGGAGATTTAGTTTAAATGTAAGGAAGAAATACTTACTCAGAAAGCCTTTATGCTCTGGCACAGCTGCCCAGAGAAACTGTGGATTCTCATCCCCAGAGATGTTCAAAGCATGGCTGGATGAACCGTAGGCGGCCTGAGCTGGTGGGTGGCAGTCCTACTCATGGCATGAGGTTGGGAGTGGATGATCATTAAATTTTCTTTCAATTTAGAACAATATATAATTCTATGATTCCTGTCCATGAGGTACTATTCAAATACTGTAATTGTGTTTGAAAAAATTCTATCAGGTCAGAGAGGGGGTCCCAGAAGGTAAGATGGAATGTGATTTTACAGGTTTTGTTGCTTTAGAGTAACTGTTTCTGTTCATGTTTTCACTCTGTAACACTCTGTTGATTACACAGAGTCTTTCCCTGTTTAGCTTGGAAATAACCCAGCAGTCTACAATGTACAGTGTGTGCATGTGGGCAGTGGTCTCTAGATAACTGTAAATGTGCTTTATACTTTTATTTGCAGTACCCTCCTCGTGTGGCATTTTAGATTGTAACATAGCAAAAGCCTGGAAATTATTTGGAAGCTTAACTAACTACTGCTGGTATGTATTTTATCCTTGCATTCATGAAGCACCCCATCCTTTTGCAGATTACTGATTTTGTTGGCAGCAAACTATTATCTTGCCAGATATTAAACCTCTGTGGCTGCCAGAAATGTGAGCTGGATATCAACATGAGCTCAAAGGATCCCAGGGATAAAAAAATATTTTTGAACTTGGAAAGAGTGAGTCTCTGTAAGGGGAGGACAGGAACTCAATTTCTGATTCCCATGGAAATACAGTCACCACAGGCTGTGGTGAAAGAACAGGAATTGTGAATCTACGTCAATTTTGGTAACACATTACTGTTCCTCAAAAACTACTGGTGAACATAATGGTGACAGAAGTGTCCATAATTAGCCTCTTGGTTCCATTGTTTGAACTTTACTCCCACTGTTGCTAGACCATTTGTCTTCACCCTTGTGGTGCTGCTTGTGAACCGACAGCAAATAAGAGAACACTTGCAAACTGATGTTCAGCTCTTTCACCAGGTTCATTTGTTCATTGCTTCATTGCTCCATCCATATCCACCTGAAATTGCTCACTGGTCTCTCATGACTGATAACATCTCCATAAGTCAATATGGCTCCTCTACCTTGATGATTCTGCTAAACATAGTCATGTCAACTTCATTCCATTGCCAGTGTTATTGTAGGAAACATAAGAATACAAGACTGCTTTATTACAGTACAAGAAAATGGAGCTCAGGAAAGAACACAGCAGGAGTGGGATTCATCTCATCTCATGGCCTCCTAAACATTAGGCATTCATCAGACCTAGTTCTATGAAGGGCCCTGTATCTTTACTGGCATAATTTATCTTGTCTGCTTTCAAAGACAGACTTAGCCCTCTCCATGTCTGAGTTTTCCTAATCAGATAATTATTATTCTACAGTAATTTTACTTTCAATATGCAAGTAACTCTACCACAGTTTCACATTTGTATCTACGTGTTCTAGTAAAACTAATGTGTTCTGAGTTTTCAAAGTGTTTCTCATTGTAAAAGAAAAAATCTAAACTCTTTTTTCAGTTGTCACCAATGTTTGTGGAAAAGAAAGGAAACTGCACACAAATGAAGAGAAGATAATGTAAAATGGGCACAGTGTAACAAGCAGAAAGTACAGCATGAAAGGACATAGCTGGAAGAGGCTGTAGGAAGAAAAGCAATTTTCCTCCTGTTTCAGTATTTTAAGACTTCAGTATTTAATTAAACACTGAGTGTAACAACTTGGTAATAATTGTATTTTGTCTAATAAAGTCTTTGGCCATCAGCCATGAATTCTATTAGTCCAAATTATGCATGTTGCCCTATAAACAAGAGATGCCTTTAAGTTCTTATTATAATCAGGTTCTTGAGTTGTTAATTTCCACTACAGAAAAACTGCCAGGATGTGTTGAACTAAAACCAAAAGCAGTAAGGTAAGTCAGCATGATTAATATGATTATGAAAACGTCCAGGTAGATATTGTGTTTGTGTAGACTGCTTTTGGTTATTTCAATAAGAGAATCAAGTGTCTGTTTTTGAATGTATGAAGTATTTTATTCCCAACAGAATGTCAAAATAAAAAAAGCTGTGGTTTGTGCTGGCACTATTTCTCTGAAAAACATTCAGGTACTCTTGTGTTTGAACTGGCATATGCTTACATTTTTGGGCTTAGGCAGTGTCCTGTATGAATGAAGCATAGTGGACACTTAGACTCTTGTGGTTTACCTATTTGGTTTGCCTATCTCATTATTTAATGTAGGTGTTAAAGGATTGTAATTTCCCTCGTCTTTTTACTTGTCTCAACGGCGCTGAAGTCATATACTAACTACAATGATCAGCCCTCCTCAATCTCTTGGTGAAGACTGGCATTTTTTTTTTAGTCGCATCTGCTGTAGAACAGATTAATTTTGGTTATTTTTTATTCAAGTAGTTTGCAATATGTTTTCAAATAATAAATCTACATTTAATATCCATTATCTAGGAAGAATATTGACTTGTAACAGCTTAGTGTTATAAGTACTGTGTGCCTTAAAATTGCTTCTCTGCAGATATATTTGCTTCCAGTGTTAGAAATGTAAAGACAACAAGTAAAAGAGGAATTACATACAAATTCAAATATAATTAAATCATATTAAACAGTCATTTTTTCTCTGATTGCAGAACAGAATGCAATCTCAGTTATTCTTGAGTCAATGTTACCACTATTATTCAGAGTCTCAGGCACTGTACGCTGATTTATTTCCAAATGCCAGTGTGAGAATTCTGCAAACCCCACTAGGAATCTACTGTCATCATTATCCCCTTTTTATTCAAGTATAGTTTACACAGTTTGCATCTTTACTCTTAAGAACAGTCTTCTTAAGAACTTTACACTTAAGAACAGGCTGCATGATTTTAAGTTTCTTTAAAATGTTTAAGATCAAAGCTGTTTGTTCTTTTACATCACAGATGAAGCAGCACAGTGTAGCTGGGAGAAAAGCAATTACTATTTTAATTCTTAAAAGTGCTAAAACCCCAATAAATTCTGTAACTAGTGCTTTGGTTGAACAAACAATGAATACGTAAGAAGAATCCCTTAGCTGCCATGTTTAAATGCAGCTAAGAAAAAACTGTATTCCACCAAGGCTTCCCTGCTGTTGACATTAAGATACCTTTGGAGGTAACCTCCCAGACATATAAAAGAGGGTCATTCCTCAGTCCAGACCTACCTTTATGTGAATATTTATGCATGATATCCTTAGTCTCAGTCTTCAAGAATTTTCTGTGCACACTAATGCACATTATCCATAATTATTTCCAAGACTGATGTCTGCCTCCTGAGGCTCTAACACTTCTCCCAAATTTTGTTTTGTCAGTATCACCAGCTACTCACAGGGTTACTTGAAGATTGCTTGTTAAATATTGTATATAAAAAGTAAATGCAGCATAAGTCATTTAAATTACTTTAGTCATAAGGCTACAGATGAGTTCAGACATACTATCTTACTTTTAGGTATGTTATCTGCCACAGCTGTTATGTAATTACAAAGTCCTATATTACAGATATATTTAGGCCAGTGACAGAAATATCATGTCTTTTTAAGCAGCCCTGAGGACAAATAGTACTTGCAGATTTTACAGTCCTTGTGGATGTTTAGGTTAAGACTTCTCAGGACATTTATTTGGAGGTACTCACAATTTTTGTCAATCCAAAGGCAGTAATATTAGTGCTCTATCAAGAGTAGATAAAAGCTATGCTTTTTCCAGTTCAATGCTGCATTTCTAGACACGGTCACTTACTTGCCTCGTCATGTCACGCCAGGGATATTTCAGCTATTTTTGATAATAAAAAAGACACTCAGAATAATACCACTTTATTTCTTGTGTCTGAAAGCTCATGTTGTCACACACATTTACCTAAAGATCTTCCATGTCTATTATTTTAAAGCAAATAAAACACTATTTTTTTCCCTATAATATTCTAGTCTTCATTGTTGCATACAACACGTTGGTGTATCTTTTCTACCATCTGTTCTTTTGTTATTTCTCTCCTCCCTTATAGCCAAATGAGTGGAGGACAAAAATAATTTAATGTTGAAGTTATGGGTAGATCCGTAGGTACTTTGTAATCTCTGAATTAGGTAGTCCATAAATTACTGACTGCTAGAAATTGGGTACAATACAAAAATGATTTTTCTATTACATGATTTCTGAAATATCTTCATGAGAATTTGCTGCTGACCAGCCCACTGACAAAGATAAAGCTACGAAATTTGTCATCTGCCAGGTCACACACAAAATCTCTATTCTTATTTCCATTGGTTTGCAGTGTTTTTCATTAAGTGAATTTGTTGCTCCTTACAATACTAAACATAGAATCATAGAATCATAGAATGACCAAGATTGGAAAAGACCTCCAAGTTCATTATGTCCAAGTACATGTACCATGAAGTAGAGTACGAAAGAAGTTCAACTAGCAGAATTTTTCTGTGAGCAACTAAAGTGCAGCTCTGACTTCCATTTAAAATTACCTTTCTGGGAAAGTAGTGGCTGTAGAAGCTTATTTTTGTGCAATCTCATTGATGATTATTACTTTTGTTGCCTTCCAGAAGTGGGCTATGTTTAGTTTTGGTTTAGAAATAGTAGGTGTAATAACTCATAGTTATCACTGAACTTAAGTGGTAAGACCATCTGTTGTACAGGACCTGAAGTGTGTCTCCACAATACATTTTAAAAAGAAAAGCAAATGAATAGAGGCTGAGGTTATACACTCTTGAAAATATTTTTTTATCTGTCCACTAAAAGATCAATTGAAACATTCCTTAAGTAAGTTGACTCTCCACAGGGTGGGTGGCATTATCTGAAAATATAATGGCTATAACTAATCTGTAGGATGGTTGAGAAAATTAAGTATTGATTTAAGAGTAGGTCTGATGTTGCACAGTGTTATTAAATTCAGTTCAGCAGTGTTAATTCTATGTTTCACACTTTCTCAGAAGATTACACCATTATTTTAGTTTCCCCAGCAAAATGATCTTTAGATTCTTTTTACTTGGAAAATCTTGTGAAAAATGTTAGTAAATATCTGTGTGTGGAAAAATGTTTTTCTTTTAAAACTGTTCCTGTCAAGACTCATCTTTACTTTGATTTTTGCGTATCAGTTTCACACTATGTCAAGAATGTCAAAGGTTATTTTCAATATTCCTATTTCAGTTTTATGCCCTCTGTAGTCTGTCATGGAGTTACATTAAATAGGAATTATAATTCTAAAACTGCAGAAGTTTCAGTAGTATCTATATTTAAATCTGTCTTTAAGACTGCTTCCCAGCCTGAAACCCTTGACGGCTATTACATGCCAACATATGTTGATGGTGAATCACAGCTTGATCTACTTGAGCTGCATGTCCTTTTAACGTAGTGTGCAGAAAAGATTGCCTGAGGGCCTTGCATCTATGTTGAGTTTAGGTCCTCTTGCTGCACCTCTCCAGAATTCCTCTCCAGAAAAGGAGGTTAAGGGAAAATCCTAGGGCTGAGATCTGCATTCTTCCCTCAGAGCAGTTGCCTTTGCTGCACCCTTGCTGTTAGGGAAGAGGATGAGGATCTTGCCCATGCCATGCTACCACTGCTCGCTAAGCCATCCCCTGGTTCAGGAAGCTCCTTCTCTCCCAATCTAGTGCTGTCTTGTGAATTTAGTATGACTCTCCCATGACCACGAAACAGAATAACTGTTTTCTATCTTATTTCCAGTTCAAAGGTACTGAAGTAAATTGATGGCAGAATTGACAGTGTCTTCAGGGTGGCATTTTCAAAGCATGAAACTGAGGGTATGTATTTTCTGCTGTGGTGTGAGGCCCAAGGATCTTGAGAGTGCAAGCCCCTCCTGGGTACTGATGTAGGACTGCATCGAATGGCACTAAACAAAACAAGTGTGCATCATATAAATATCGACTTTGATTGGTCCTGGCAGAAAACGTTCACTTGAACTCTCTTGAAGGCAGTGGTTGCCAGTGGTTCAAAGCAGACTCAGGGGGAGAAGGGTACTCTGTGCATTGTGGGTGGTCAGGAGGTCAGTGCTTCAACTAGCAAATGTGCTCCCTTTCCCAACAGTGGACCAAACAGTAAATTTTGATGCTCTTGCAGAGCATCTAAGCAACACAGAACATTCTTCCATCTCATATAGTACAAGCTTTTCTTGTGACCAAGACCCTGAATTAGCTCAGTTTTCCAATAGTGTGATTATATTGCTTTGAAGTTTCTGCATCCACCAGCATGGTGAGATTTATATGTTTCTGTAATTCCAAAAGGCAACATAAATTCTGAAAATAGATTTCCCAGTCTCTGAAGGCAATTGTTATCTTGGAAGAAAATACAACCTTGAATGAAATATAAGTGAGGGACAGTGAGGAAGAGAGAATGAACTTTGTCTTGCAGTTCTGCCTTCTGTTGCCATCTGACCTAAAAAGATAAGAGAAGGGTAAGAAAAAAAATTGCATTTGTCATGCTAGATTAGTCCCAAGACGCTTTTGAGCAAAGATTGCTTACAACCACACGTTTTGTAAGCAATTAGGTAGCATTTTGTTTTCGCTAATTTTATGTATACTGCTGAAGTGAGACCACATGCTTTATGTATTGTAAGAAGCTCCTCCTGAAATCAAGAGTTCATGTTGAATTAAGAGACTCTGCTTAAAGAGAGATAAATATTTAAGACAGACATAATTTGAAAGAGACAGACAAATCAAACTAGAAACCATTAGGAAAACTGTTACAATGTTAAAATACCCAATAGAAAATATCAGCTATGTTTTTAAATATTGTTAATAAGTCCATGTGATTATGAATGCAAGTTTTAGTGAGGATATTTTAGGATTAAGAATCCAGCCATAAAAGTAAACATTTTTAAAAACTATCAGAAAATGTTATGAAGATAGAGGCTCTATAACAAATCTTTAACACAGTATTCATGTATTTGTCATCCTTTTTAAAGTACTGCTCTTCCTTCACAGTTCTCTGGATTTATGCTCATTTGTATTTGGCATTTTCACAACATTACTTCTTTTCTCTTAAAGGCTTAATTTTCCACCATTTTTTTCCTTTCACCCGATGAATGTAATTTTCTTGCTAATCTGTATTTTTTCACTTGGCCTTGCATGTGTCTATCATTGACCTGACAGAGCAGTAGGTTTGACATCCTAGCTCAGCCATATTATACTGTAGTTCATGTACCAGAAAAACTGCCTGCAAGTTCAGCCTCGCAGAGCTGTAGTAAATCTCTCTCTTAGCCTGATGGCACTTCCTAGGGCAGATCCTCATCCCTGCTTCTTCAGTCTATTTCATGGTAATAAATTTTTTAAACTTCCATTTTCTATAGGAAAGAGGAACCTACACCAACATGAAGACAAATTGTTGGTAATAAACATTGTGGCATAATTCAGGCTATAAGGAATCTCCAGAGAAATCGGTTTACAAGTGAATGTCTGCTGAGACTTCATCATTTATGCACACAAATATTCTTACATTTCCCAATATTTGCGTATTTATTTTGTTGGTTGACATAACAAAGACAAAAATAGGGACAGAGGAAGGCTTTCATTAGTAAGATTACTAATAACTTCACTACTTCTGAGACCAGTGTTTCTGTTCAGGCACACCAGAGGCAGGCTGAAAGGGAAAGGGCTTCCCCCAGACTGTCTGGAGATAGACATCTAGTGTTAGAGCCAAGATGATGTAGGGAATTTGTCATTCCTACATGATGCTGGAAGATGTGACAGGCAGACCTGTGTCCTTTTGGAGATGCAGCTGCAGGCTAGGTGCCTATCTCAAATGGCACTAAATGTGTTTTGGCAGCTAACATAGTTCTCAACAGTACATGGTTCTTTTGACTATTTTCTCTTCTTGTCTTTGACTGGGAAGCAGCACGAACAGGACCAAAACTGCTACTTCTTTTCTCTCTCTCTCCTTACTAACAGAACCACTAATGGAAACTTGAGTCCTGCAGTAATTATTACTCTGACCTGAAGCACAAGCTCATTGAGGGGAGTCAACTAGCAATGATTTTCAGTCACAAGTGATCTGAATGATTTTGAACCAGTGACCTAGCTGTAGAGGTGAATGTTACTATAATTACTTATCTAAGCAATCTTCTTCCCCCTCAGTTAGTTTGTTTTACCAATCTTTCCACAGTTTCATAAAGGACACAAGAGCTGTGTATCTGAAGGAAAGTCTAAATTGATTGTTATTTAATCACCAAAACTATGTTTTCACAAGAAATGAGGAGGCTTGAGCTAACGGGAATCTGAGGTAGTGAATCCGTCTGCTGCAGCTCTATGCAGAGTTTAATATATCCTACTGCAGACATTATACTGAATGAATGTGCAGATCTGCTCTGTTAAAATCTGCAAGGAGTTTGACTTGCTGTTGCAGGTCTGTGCCAGTCTAGACAGATCTTCACTATTTTACTGTGTAGACATGCAGCCTGTAATTTGCCTGGTGTCTTTTTTGTTTGTTTGTTTGTTTGCTTGCTTGCTCAGGGACATGATTTAGTGGTGGGTTGTTAGAGTTAGGGTAGTATCATTAGATTGAGGTTGGACTTGATGATCTTGAAGTTCTTTTCCAACCTGAATAGTTCTATGATTTTATGATCCTATGAGTCCTGTTCTACTTTTAAACCAATTAATTTTATTAACGTATTAGGTTATACTGCACCAGATGCAGATTTCCCATGTTGCCTAAAGTCAGCTTGGACAGCCTGGTGTCATCTTTTATTTTATCAGTTTGGATTGACAAGTTATTTGACAGGATGACAGTGGTCAAGGTAAGGTATATATCTTCATAGCCTTTTGTGATGCCATTCTTAAATAAAAAGTATTGAAAACCTGAACTTCCCCACTGTTACCAGTTTTTCAAAGACTGGAATTCCCAAACAGATGGATATTCTTCTAGAAGTTAATTCTTTTAGAATTTTATACAAGATATAAACCTCCAAAATATATTATTATTATTTTCACCCTTGCTCTTCAACATACAGGAAACAAGAATGTACTGTGCACGAAACATACTGGGAAAAGCATTGACAAAGGAGTGCAGGGTGAAAATTCTGAAGGCATTACACATTTATATGAATGGGTAGACAATGTTCTTTCCCAGAAACAAGACCATCAGCTTCCATCAGCATTCCTTTCTACTCAGGTGTAGTTTCTTTCTGGCTTATGAAGTTCTTTTTGGCTTACCATTTTGGCTTTTGAGTCTGTGCAACTCTTGGTGTGATTGCAACATGCTTTGCACCTTTTGCAAAAGTAGACATAAGCCTGTTTCAGTAAGTCTGATCTGGATACCAATGCTGAAAGCACAGCAGGCTCTGAGTGTGGCAAAGGTGGGGAAGCGAAGGGAGCCACATAGACCCACATTTATGCAGCAAATAGAGGTTCTGTTGAAAAATGGCCTGTGTACCACGGTTATTTTAGGAGAGGAGAGGGTTTTTTAATAAGTTCTGACTGTTAGAGGGGTTTGTCATTGTTTGTTGCAATTAAATTTTTAAAACATTAGGGTCAGGATCTCTCAATGTACACAGTTTTTAATTTTTAATGTCATACAGATTTTACAGGTAAAATGTTTATGTCTCAAATATAGATTCAAATGCATTTTTTCTACTGGTTATTTGAGGAGATTCTTTAGCAAAAAGTGAACTTTGTGCACTTGCCGAAACAAACAATGGGGATTTTAATGAGATTGAGGCCAGATCTAACTGCAATAAAACAATGGAAGCCCAACAAAGTTGTGCAAAGAAAGTCAAGCCAGTTTTGTAATTCAAGTGAGCAGACCACTCAAAGAGATAAAACATTCTGTGAAACAGAAACTGGAAGCCATGAATCCTCTTTCAGTTCATTTGAAGAATCCACTGACTATGTTGTATCTGATATTTTTTTCCTACACATTGGAACATCTTCAATGGGACATGCAAGATACTTTTAGTCTATATTGCTGTATAATTTGTAGTGCTTAGGATGGAGTCTTAGGGACGGGACACATGGGTTTTGTCCACTCAAGAAGAAGATGGAAGTGATCCTAAGTATTTCACACAGTAAATAAGAGCATAGAAAAAATGTATGTTAGAAATTAATATCTGTAGACTAACTTTGTTTTACTTTTTACCTTGTCTTAAATTATTTTATTATTCAAGTTGTTGACTTTAGGTACTTCTGTCTGAACAGAATAACATAATTTAAAACAGAATCAAGTTTAGAACGGAATGGAACAGAACAGAAGAAAATAGAACAGAATAGTTCACAATTTCACACTGAAGGAACCTTAAAAGGTTCTCTGACTTATTCAAGGCTAAACAAAAGTTAATTTTATATTGTTAAAGACGCTCTCCAAAGTGAGAGCCATGCACTTGTGTTGGGCTATTGAAAACTGTAACTCATTAAGAGATTACATATGGAAATTACTACTTACAGATGTTCTACTCAGACTTTATCTTGTCTTAGGATTCTGTTTTGAACATTGCATTTCGAGAGACTCTTGACGTTTATTCACAGCAACATAACTGATGTTTCAGGTCCATCAGATTTTTTGAACTAATTGTCTGGCTTCGAATATCTCTGTGCATAGTATGTATGCTTGCAGATGTATTTGTATGTGCTGGTTCAGGCAGACTGGAGTCTATAGATATAAATAATCTTGACTGTTTTTCATTTTCTTTCCCATAGCTAGGAAAAACTCAGATTTATTTCCATTTAACTTTATTTATTTAACTGTTGAAGCAAAGATGAAGATGTAGAGAAGCATGCGGGTCATCATTGGAAGTGTGGAGAGGAGAACAGAGCTAATGAGAGAATTAGGTTTATTGTAACATGGAAGCCAATGGAAAGGCTGGAGCTTGAGAAGGTAGGGATGGTGATGCTAAGGTAAGTTTGTATAGTTTCATATACTTAAAAAAAGTAACCTGAATTTTATTCTTCAGTCATATTCTGAAACTTTAAAAGGTCTTGTAATTATCTGACTTTTTTAAAAAGTTAAACTTCCACTATTTTCAGGAAAATATCTCAGAAACAATTTCCTCTATAAATTCTCCACGTCCAGTTATTTTACTGTGTAATACTTCTCTCCAAATCTGTGAATTGAATAGGCCAAGGTTCTCCCCAGAGGGATTTTTTTATTGTGAAGCTGACTGTCTAATCCCATTTAAATTGGCAATTTATAACTGGCACTTCATTAAATCACAACTTCTGCATACTGTTATAATTGGTGCTTCAATGCCGTTTGTCAGGGCCCAATCCTATAGCCATACTTACACAAGTAATATTATAAAACCTATTTGCACATGCAAGTCTCTGGGTCTACAGAATAATATATCTCAATGAGCAATTATCTGTAAATGTTTTTGCTCTTTTATTGTGTAAGATTCTGCTTCCCAGTGTGCATCTCTGCACATATATTTGTCCTTCATTAACATTTACAACAAACTGTGTAGCTGGAGTATGATAATTTCTTCTGTGGGGCATAGCAAAAAGCAAGAAAGAGATGCCAATTCCCTGAGGCTATGATTAGTCTATAGGAAGTCTTATCCCTTGAGTCTTATTTTGTTATTAGTGTAAGTATTTACTGTAGTGAAGACACACTTCAACATATTGGAAAAATCGTACTCAGTTCAAAAACTTTTTAGAAAGTTAAGTGAGAAGTTGGGTGCAAAAAAAAATTAACTCTTTACATACCATGATTCACTGTACTGGAAGGTATGACAAAGAAAGAATGCTCTAAAGTAACATTTGCTGCCTTCTGCTAAGGATACTACATACCTCTGAATGCTCCTATCTAGCTTAAAGAGTCTTGATACCTTCCTACCATTCGAGTTCCTCCATTTAAAAATGAGAGATGGGAAGTTATTCTCACTGAGAATTAAAGGAGAATGCAATTCATTCCCATTTGGTACCTGTGAAAACTCACAAAAGGAAGTCAGATCTCTTCAAATCCCTTCAAGATAGTTTCTTCACTGAATTTAGACATGCTACATATTATGATGTGCAATATAATAGGCTGTGATCCTTATGGGTACAAGCTGTACATGGAGGAAATGCTACAAATCCTGGTAGATTTGCAAATGATTTGCACCAAAGTAGCTGACAATGCATAAGCTCAAGTAGGATGGCAGACCAGGTAACATAAATAGGTAACATAAAATATGCCTTCCCTGGTTCACTTTTTTGTAACTGAAATGAAGATAAATTTGCAATTAGTTCAGGAAGACAATTTCTTCTGAGATCCTGACTTCAACAAAGAGGCTTTTGCTGAAACAAAGTTAGTCATAACCTGTCCACTGACTTCTGTGTTATCTGGCTCCCACTCCTAAACAGCATGAAGTAAGAATAAGCACGAAGTTGAAATTGACGGCAGAGTCTGTGTCCCAAGACAATTCAGCAATCCATCAGCAGTCACAGACTTCAATAAGCATTTACACTCTAGGGCTTTATTCAGGTTCATTGATGATATTGATGACTGGTGAGACTAGCTCAGAGCATAATCCCACTTCCAACAAATTATCAGCTATGCATGCTCTGCTTATGGCAGCTGAAGAAATGTATAGCCAAGACATTTACGACAGTTCAGATCCCATTCACATCAGTGGTGAGTAAAAATCATTGAAAAGCATAAATAAACAGGGCTGTGAAGTATGCCTTGTAGTTTTAGCAAACAGGTTTTTCTTTTTTATTTTATTTTTTTTTTGAGAGATATGAAAACTTTTTAATTAAATGCTCAGATGCCAAAAGGTGAGAGTAGAATTGTTCTTTCTTTCTAGTTTCTGCAAAAACAAACAAACAGACAAACAAACAAAACATGCAGAAGGATCCTATTAATATTAAATAAGGAGTGGACAGTTTATGAAGGCTGGGAGAAAATACTGCCTCACAAATAAAACAAATCCTGAGAGGACAAAGGCATTTGAATGTTCTTCAGTATTAGAGGAGTTTTTGTTGGCAGGATGTTTGGAACCATGCACATAGCAGCTCCATACTTTAGGACTCTAGAAATAAGTCAAGAAAAATATTACAGTTTATTTAATCTTTTTACAGCTCCATAAGTAAGTGTCAGAGGTATTGAGGAATATTGATTTTTTTATAGTCTGTTGAAGGATTGATTCTCATTTTTCTCTGTCTCAGGAAGAATACTTCACCAAAAAGTCATATTTGTACATATCCGGGAGGTGAAATACTGGGTAACAAACAGAAGCAATGTTTATTGCTGACAGTGTATGTAGGTAAGATGTGTTTACTACATCTTCACATCTTCAGTTGCAGCAACTGTTGATAGCTTTCACAACAAGGAAAGTTTTTATTGTTCTTGCTTTTATTTCTGGAATGCAAAACATTCATATAGAAACAGCTATAAAGGACACAACTTCAAATGTGAAGTTTCTTTCTTTGCTGCCATGCTTACTAGCATGAAACCTGTCCTTTTGAACTCATGCTTCATTGCCTAGGAGACACATGAAGGGAAATCTCCAGAAGGTAAGGCAGACGCTGGTTTATTCCAGCATCTCCTCCTTTCTCATAAAATTCTCACGTAATGCACAAACATTCTTAGAATAGCACAAAAGGTTCAGATAAGCTGGTGCAGTTTGCTCACTCACTGTCTTAAGAGGTGGGAGGTGTTGACTCATTATATGATTACATTTCTTACAGTGTGGACAGCTTCAACCTCTGCTTTTCCTCACTGGAATCTCAAAAAATATTTAATTCTTTACTCCTAAAATATTTACTGCTTCATTGTTTTTGAGAAAATTCATTCTATTAATTTTTTTTAAATTTATAAATGTCTTTCTGATGGTACAATGAAGGACTTGAATTCTTTAACATCTTTACCAATTACGTAGATGATGGGATTGAGTGCATCCTCCACAAGTTTTTGAATGACACCAAGGTAATGGGTGTGATATGACAGAAGGAAGGGATGCCATCAAGAGGAACCTGGACAAGATTAAGTGGACCCTCATGAACCTAATGAAGCTCAATGAGACAAAGTGCAAGGGGTTGCACTTGAGTCAGGATAATCCAGGGTATGAGTACAGACTTGGAGAACTCACTGAAAGCAGCCCTGCAGAAAAGGACTTAGGGCTCCTGGTGGGTGAAATGCTGGGCATGAGCCAGCAGTGTGAGCCTGCAGCCCAGAAAGCCAGAGGTATCCTGAGCTGCATCAAAATAGGGGTGACCAGAAGGGAGAGAAGTGTGACTGTCTCTACTCTGCTCTTGTCAGTCCCAGTCTGGAGTACTGTGTTCAGGCCTGGGTGTTTCAACACAAGAAGGACATGGAGCAGTTGGAGCAGGTCCGGAGGAGGGCCATGAAGATGATCAGAGGGCTGGAAAACCTCTCCTACAAGGACAGGATGAGAGAGCTGGGCTTGTTCAGCCTGGAGAAGAGAAGGCTCTAGGGAGACTTTTTGATTTATCACACACTGTTTCACAAAAGCATGTCATAGATTTTTAATTGTCTCAGCATAAATGTCAATGCTACATGTTTATCTTAAATTAATAGTTGTTGTTGAGGAAATACAGAAACAGAAACACTGTGATAACATCAGCACAAATGGCTTGACTCAGCATTGTACTCAGCACACAATTTTTGACTCTTACAGTTACCCTTTGCTAAACATTTCCTCTGCAAGTAAGTAGCAATTTAACTCTAACTAAAAGTTCTCACTTCCAGTGAAAAAAAAAAAAATACAAATAAATTTTCTACTTTGTCTACAACTCCACAGGCCTACATGTTAAGTTTCTCACTTTTGATAAAACATCTTCATTTTTCCTTTCAATAAGCACTGGCACAGCTGCTCAAAGAATCTTTTGGTGCCCCATCCATGGAGGAGCTCAAGGCCGGGTTGGATGGGCCCTGGGCAGCCTGAGCTGGTGGGTGGCAGCCCTGCCCAAGGCATGGGGTTAGGGCTGAGTGGGCTTTAAGATCCCTTCCAGCAGACACCCTCATATGATTCTGTGATTCTATGATTTAAGTGCACTGAGGATAATATCCTGGTCCAAGTATAAGATAAACAGACCAGAGGATAAGCGCTACTGGACGTGGTGATCAGCAGTGAAGATCAACTCATTAAAAAGCTTAAGACTGGAGGCAGTCTGGGCTGTAGAAACCATGCCTTGGTTGAGTTTGTGATCTTGAGCCTGGCAAAAAGCAAAGACAGGATTCAGATACTCAGGAGAGCAAACTTCTGACTGTTTAGGGAATTCTTGGATGAGATTCCCTGGGAAACTCTCCTTAGGAACACAGGAATAGAACAGAGGTGGCAATTCTTTAAGGACACCTTTCTGAGAACTCAAAATCTCTCCATCCCCCAGCATAAGAAATCAAGCAAAGGAGGGAGGAAACCAGCATGGCTGAACAAGGACATGCTGGTCAGGTTGAGAGATAAGAAGGAAAAACATAAGCAGTGGAAACAGGGATGAGTGACCCAGGAAGAATACAAGGATGTCGTCTGGACGTGCAGAGATGGGATCACAAAAACCAAGGAACTGAATTTGGTAACAGATGCGAAAAATAACAAGAAAGGTTTCCTTAGCTATATTGGTCATAAAAAAACGTGCAAAGGAAAGTATACCTCGTCTGAAAATTGAGAAGACAAGAAGTAGCGTTAACAGACATGGAAGGGACTGAGGTACTCAAAGCGTTCTTTGTTTCAGTCTTCACTGACTGTCTTCCCAAATCTCTCACAAACCTGAAACACTAGGCAAAGGTCAGGGGAACAAAATTCCTCCCACTGTAAGAGAAAAGCAAGCCTGAGATTGCCTCATAAGCAAAGGTGACAAAACCTACCCTGTATTAAAAAACAGGACATTCAGAAGAATAAAATAATGAGACTAATCTAATCAGACACTTATAACTAGTTGCAAAGGGCACTGACATTTGAGCATTCAGGAATGAATTATTTACCTCAGCTTCACAGACAACAGTTAAGTACATGTTGTATAAAATTGGATATTTTATTATCAATCCAAAGTTTAAATGTATAATGGCAGTGATAGCTGAACAACCTCTTGACAATCAAATGTTTTTAGTTCATTAAAAACCTCAGTAAAAATAATGCAAACTCTTTTTCATTCTCTTTACAGTCATGATGGTTAACAAATCAATTAACATGTTAATATGTTAGTAATTCCTATCTGAATGGATTTAGCTCAATAATGGTTGCAAGACATCATTCATTTGTATTGCTCCAGAGAACATACACTCTCTGAATTCTACTTGTATTCATTAATTCCTTTCCACTTCACACATAAATATGGTACTTGACATGCTGTCCTTGGTGATGTATAATAGCAATTTGCTTCCGACCTCAAGGTTGCTTTCTTTTTTGTGTGCTATTAACTGAGATTTCAAGACCTTTCAGTATGAATGCTTCTGGTGGAACAAATGCTCTACAATAACCCCTGTTGCTATGTGAGAAACCATTAATTACTTCTAAGTTTGTCTTTTATTCTAAAGATGCAGCCCCTTACAAGTGTATTTGTTGTGCTGTAATCTTGCCAAACTGTTTCATAGACTGGAAGGAGATATCTGCCTACGTTCTTATGTACAGAAGTACTTCATACTCAGTTCTGGCTACTACTTTCAGATGTAAAAATTTGTAATACTAGATATTGCATATTCCCAAGGCCTGAGTTCCTTAATTGAGTAGGCTCAGACCTGGCTGAGAAGGGCTGTCTGGTAGGCAACTGAAAACCCTCAACTGGGAAGAGATAATTGTATATAATGTAAAGGAGTTTAGTATAACCTCTGTGAGATTAAGACTAGGGTTTATAGCATACATCATTCATACTTACAGTTCTGTCAGTGATGCAAAACCCTTGCTTGTATTTATAAGCAAAAAGGAGTAAGGACAGTAGAAAGGAGAAATAACTCTGTGTTGCAGCATGGTGTGACTGCTGGCAGCCCTATCTCATGGGATTTTCAGAATAAAAAAAGGAGAGATACATGTTCTATTTCTGATGTCTGGTAATTGTCTATACTTTTCATAATTATTTCTTCCTTTCACTCTCTCTTCCTCCAATCAGAAATGGACTGAAAGCCTCAAGCAGCTAATGATTTAGGAGTCCTGAGAATTCTTGCCCATAAATACATGAACATGCCTGTAAGAAGTAGAACTCAAAATTCATCTTAGTGTAAATTCAAGTACAATTTGTTTTCATCCACTGCTTGCAATTTATTACTTGTCAGGTCCATCCAGATAGTAGGTGGCATTTTATCACTACCAGTTCTTTTTCTCTTCTGCTACAGAAACATGGAAAAGTCTTCACAGCAATCTTGTTAGATATATGAGCAATGAACAAAAAATCCTTAAGAAAGAACAGAACTGGTGCAGGACTTACATTCAGTTGGTGAAAAATTGAGCTACTTGTATCTTCAGCCATTGCATGTGAGAAATGGTAAGATGCATGCCTGATCTCGAAGTGACAGAGGTAGAAACAGTATTATTTGGAAGCTTTGTCACTTATACCTGTGCAAGACCCTAACTAGAGGTGAAGGGGCTGATAAGAGAGGGCTAACTGCAAGCCTGTGTTGACCAGGGATAATGGATTTAGGGGCTGAAGGATGGAGACAAGGAGATAAAAAGACTTGATGGAGAGTAAGAAAGTAATTAATCTACTACCCATCAATCAACAGAATAGCAGCAAGTATCCTGTTTAGTATTAAATCTTGGATACTTTTTATAACCCTTACATGCTGTGTCCTACACCAAATTTGGTACAGTTTGTTGTGCCTCTAAGTCTCAAGTGGGTGAGACACCTTTACACGAAGATCCAACTGATGTGAAACAGTTGTGAAGCCTATGTCCGGTGGATTGTTTCCACGATAGACATATCCATAATAAAGTGCCCTTTTGTGAAAAGAAAGATTAAATTTTCTTCAAGTCTGTACTTAGTCAGAAAACATCCACCCAGTTCTTGTTGAAATAAGGGAAAAGCATACATTTTATTTCTTGCATTTCAGTGAAAACAAAGTTATTGCTCTGAGGATCTTTGTGACACATTTCTCTTTTCCATTTAAGTCTGAGTAAAACTTCAGTGGTCTTTAGGATAATACAAGTTGGCAGTGCCCTTCAAAGGTTTCTACTTCAGCCCCTAAATGCTCAGGTAATTCTGGCCTTTTTCAACAATGGGTGCATGATTTGAATTTGTCCAGTCAAATATGAGAACAGTGAGTGGTGGTGAAATTTGAAGAGCTAGGAATGGTGAGTTCCGTTGTTGATTATTAGATGCCACTACTGTAAAAGATAATATAAAACATGACAAGATTATTTTTCTGAGATTCACAAACACTGATGTAAGTCGTAAGTAATAAAGATGACCTTATAGACAGTAGTACCAAGAACTATTAGAGGAAAAAATATATAGCCTAATCAGAAGGATGTAACAACAGTCTTCAAAATATTGTTCAAACTTCCAGCATCTTCCATAAAGTTATTTGATTTTATTTATTTATTAAATTTAGGTCACTATCTCCTGAAAATCAACTGTTTTTCCCTTTGGTTTTGCAGTTCCACTTCACCATTCACTCTCAAAACGTGTAAATGGCTCTTCTGGAGTTTTTGCAGAAAGATTTTGGGTTAGGGTACTAGATACAGGACTTGAAGTGAAGGACTAATATCTTTGTCGTGATTTCAGAAGAGATACAATGAATATCTTCTGATATCTGAGAAAAGCTTCCGCAAGTTCATCATTGAACTGCGTTGTTCAGCAGAAGCAGTACCACAAAAAATTAAGATCCATTAGTTCTAGCATGGTAGACCCTGCATTTTTCTTTGTTATTATTCTAATTCAAATCTGTGTGATTTTTAAGGTTCATGAATATCTTTTTGTTGTGTGCATTTCATTTTTGAATGTTTTGTGTTTTCAAACCTTTCCTAAACAATTTGTACAAGATTGGAATCCTACTAGAGTGAGATTGGGGCGGAGACATTTTAATATCTGATTTTTCTCTCTGTTGATTATCATATTTTCATTATATAGATATTCTACTGTGTGGAATGGGATTAGAAATCCAGACCTAAATGTGGCTCAGACCATGAATGTGAAGTCTTCAGTAATTGTGTAAAATCAGCAATCTAATTGTTTCTCTGTATTTCCCCAACCTAAAATAAAACTGCTGCATCATGCTGTTTTCTCCAAAATCAAAAAAAACAAAAAACCCATAGTCCTCATTTACAGGTAATTATAAACAAAATACTAACACAGGGTTTCTTTAGAGTTTACTTAAAGCTGTTTTTCCAGGATTCCTCACTGTCATTTGAAGTCTACCACAAGAAACAAACAAACAAACAAACAAACAAACCACTGTAATACCTAGTAAGACCTTTGTGCAAGCTTACAAAACAAGGACACAAGTGAGTACTGACAGAAATTTACAGTATTGTCTACTGTAAAGATAAACATAGAAGAATAAGTGTTACAGAGAAACCTCAGTGAACCAAGTGTTCCTCCTCTTCTTTCTAATTCCTCTTTCACACTGCCTCCAAATAGGCAGCCTAAGAGATCCAGGTGGTCTTCTGAGCAACTCACATCTGCCTCTTCTTAAAGGAGTTACTTTTAATGAGGTGAGCACCTGGGAAATCAGAACAGAATGCCCAGAATGACAGCTTCATTTCTTCATCCATTCATATAGGAAGTACAACAGCCTGAGAATGTGAGATTCTGCGCTCTTGTGAGACTAAAGGAGTTAACACATATGTGAACTCTTCAAAGGCACAGAGTGAATGGCCAAGTCACTCATCTTGATCATGATGGGACTCTGCTCCTGCAGATGGGAGCCCTTGCTAGCAAGAGCTTTCTCTTCCACAAGGGATTTATCTTTCACTTTTACAACTCTGATAAAATGTCTAAATATTTTAACTGCAGTGCGGCATTTTTTTTTGCCACTCCTGTGAAATGCACTGTAGAGAAGGGCTTCATCAGTTTTATGGAATGGTCACAGCACAGACAAATCACTGACAGGAGGAAAATGGTTTTCAATTTACCAAAACATAGACTTCAGTAAGTGATTCCATTGATAAAGGGGTTTTGAAAAGGCATGGTATTGTGAGCACTGCAGTCAGAGTGAGGAACTAGTGTCTATTTCAGCCTAGCATGAGTGTAGAATGCAAACAACAATTTCAAATCCAAATACAGACAAATAAAACTATTATTAACCTCTTATCTAAGGGATTTTTCACTTTCATTTTCCAGGGGTTTGGTTGCTTACACTTTAGGGTATTTGCAGCTCCCAGGGTGACTTTAGTTGGGAAACTCATTAAAGATCTGTCTTGGTTTTCCAATCACTATGAATGTTGATGACAACATTTACCTACTGCACGGGACTCTGTAAAGCTTAATTAAGATCTTTACCCTGTAATAGCTGAATGTTACCCAAATAAGGAATGGGTAATATCGCTGACATATGCAGAGTAATGAAAGACGTTCTAGTTTTAATTTAGACATCAGTATGCTATGTTGTGCTAGGCACAAGCGTGAGTGATAGAAAATCTGCATATGTTGTTGTATAGTTATGTCACTTCTGATCCTATATAGTAATGCTGTCCGTCACATATTACTGATTACACACATGAGGACTGATATTAATTTTGTGCTGATTTCATAGTATCATAATTAATTTCAGCAATGCTTCATTTCTAACAAAAAGAGTAGAAATTATAAAGACTGTATATGTCGTTAATTCATCGTGATGTGTTTAGAATTTGTTTTTATAAGTTAAAGCAGACAGATGTACTTGGTTGATAGCCTTACTATGGTGCAAGGCAATCACTACTGGGGTTTGTTGCTGGGGTATCTGGCAGAAATGCAAATGGAAAAGCCAGGCTCTAGAAGGATGATGTTAGTAAATTAGTAGTTTTTCAATGGAAAACTGAAAGCATGCTTCACAGTCAGGTTTTACTTCTATTTTTATTCTGCCTGCAGAGTTACACAAGACCCTTAAAGCTTCAACCATGCTCACTAAAAACATCTCTCTGCTTTGTGCTTTACATCAGCTGAAAATATCTAAAAATGGCAATTTTCACAAATTCCACATCAAGTTTGTCCTTGCCTTGTAGTTGGTGACAATTCTGGCATTGAATCCAAAAGCCATTGAATCAACTTTTTACTAAGGTTATTAAAACTGCCAAGAAATTCTGTAAACATAGCTTGAAGCTCATTCTTCTGCAAAGCATGTTAAAAGGGCTGAAATAACTACCATTTACTATAAACTGGATGGAGGGGAAAATGATTTGAAAGTGCCAGTCCAATGATGTGTGCACTTGGCCATCTGCTGTGGGGACAGAAAGCTTTGGAAGCAGGAAACAAAGGTTATTTTCTACTTTCTTCAACATTTCTGGACTGCCATAGTTCCAGTGCACAATGTTATAGTCCTACTGTAGTCAGTCTCATATCTCTTCTGAGTGAAATGTATCTTTTTTCATGACAGGATCCAAATTTATATTTCTGGTACTTTCCTTAAGTTCACTGACAATCTTCTTAACAACTTCCCACTTACCTTCTTCAGGTGCAGAATAACATTTCCAAGACTGAGAAGTCAAGCTCAAAAAAGGGTAGGATTTGGGTTGACTTGCAGTTTCTTCAAATGGTCCATAGTCTACTCATCTTTTAATATTTTGTAAGTGGATTCAGTGCAGAATAGCTAAAATGCATTGACATGACTGGCAAACAAATGTGAGAGGTTTCCTAAGACTTGCCATTTGGGAATTTCTCAGATGTTATTTCAACTAAGAAAATCAGAACTTTACTACCCACTTTTCACTGGTTACAAACAACATTCTTGCACAATGTCTTAACCTTTGAAACACTAAAGGTCTTGTATTTGCAACCCTGTAGTCTGCCTTTTACATGCAGTCCACAACCTTTTACAAGATGCCGTGGCAGTATTTCCTATTGCAGATTCTCATGCTGCTATTGTTCTGCTGTTATTCTCACTGCCTCACACCTGCAGGTCCAGGCAACAAACTACCCTGATTACAATGGAAAAACGGAGTCCTTAGTAGTTCTTGACAGTGACCTGACAGAAAAATAAGCGCTCTTACTCTTACAGAGGAAAAAATAAGAAAAAATATGATTCATTATACAGATAGAAGGTTGCTTGGTCCAGCCAAAAGAATTCAGCAATTTTGATAAGCATTAAATTCTAACTTTTCTGTCAGTATTCAATTATGTAGTGAGCAGAACTCAATAACAGTATCTGAGTTGATTGCTTCTATCCAAAAGCTCACCCAAGCACTTATTGACAAAAGGCTGGCTAATGAAAATAAAGATATACATACATCCAGATTTCTATAGCTATTCAGAGAGGTAGGTGCTTTTTGTGCTATGCGTCCTGGCACCATAACCTGCTTACACACAGCCTACAGAATCAGCATGACTGCAGTCCCTTTTTCCATATTAGCACACTCACTGTTTTTTCTGTTGATACCTGATATGCACAACTTGATTATCTGTCCTGTTTATCTAATTGTATTAAATGCTTAGCAATATTCCACTATGTGATATGTCCGGAGTTCTTTAGTGGCTTCACTGAAATTTCAGTTTACTCCAGATCTGAATTCTTTTCAACTGCCATACAATGTCCAGAACCCCTTTTTTCTCTGTTTCATAGCAGACTTGATGATGATCAGCTGCTCCTTATTTAAGCCAAAAATAAAGGAGTATCACTATAGGAGTTACTCTCCTTGCATTTTCTATACTTCAGATGTCTCATTCTTCTCAAACATGATAAGCAAGCAAGAAAACAAGCAAGAAATACAGATGCCGGCTTAGTATCTCTGGGGCTTTTGATCTTCTTATCTTCTTGTAAGCACAAATGAGAAGTATGTTCACTACAAGCCATGGTGAAGCAATCTTCTTGAATTAGTCCAAGCCCGGTTTTTTATGCTATTAATATTCTTTTTTTTATATCATTGCCATTGTAGCAGCATCTTATGACTTTCACATACTTTTGTTTACAAATTATTTAATCTTAGTACATGCAGACTTTTCTGCAAGAAAAACAAACAAGGCAGCAGAAAAAAATCATGAAATGAGAATGGGTAGGAGACAAGAAACACAAGAGATGCTGTTTCCAAGTATACAAATATGTGGGGTTTTATTTATATTTGGAGAAGAAATCTCATTCTATTTATCAAAGTTCTGCTCATTGGTTTTCTTTTGCGCTCTTCAATTTTATTTACAGCATGTATTTTTTTTACAAGTCTTACGGGGAGTTGCTGAGGGAACTGAGATTACTTCTTCTAGAGAAGAGGAGGCTCAGGGGAAAACTTATCTCTCTCTGTAACTACCTGAAGGGAGACTGTGGTGAAGTGTTCAGCCTCTTCTCCTGTGTAACTAGTGGTAGGACTAGAGGGAATGGCCTCAAATTGCACAAGGGGAGATACAGGTTAGAGATCAGGAAAAACTTCTCCAAAAGAGTGGTCAGATACTGGAACAGGCTGCCCAGGGAGATAGTGGAGTCACTGTCCCTGGAGGTGTTCAAGAAATGTTTAGATGTACTGAGGAACATGGTTTAGTGGGAAATACTGGTGGTAGGTGGATGGTTGAACTGGATGATGCTGGAGGACTTTTCCTACCTTGGTGGTTCTATGATTCTATGATTCACTTAACTCAGGGCATTGTTACTGCAGATGACTTCACACGTCATTACAAAAATTCTTCTAGAGGATTTTGCTGTGTTAAACATTTCTAAATCAGCTGTCCTAAGACCTTCTTTGTGAACTTTCTCTTCCAATTAATTTTTGGAGTTGATCTCAAACCATGGTCTATGAACAGTTTTTGCTTTAGCTTGTGAAAACAGGCTTACCCATTACATTAACATGTAATTATCTTACAAAACTGAAGGCTTTAAATCTGTCCTCAGGGCCACACTCCACATCTGGGAGGCTCACTAAGTAATGCATCTGAATGACCATGAAGATTAATACAGGCACATAAAAAGCTCCCATCGGCACTTTGCATTCCCTGTTAATGGAATAATATAAACAGGACTTTTTCATGCCTGAAAAAAAAGACATAAATTTAACTCGAAAATAGTGTGTAATCTCTTGGTGTTTGCAATAAATACACTTTGTTATTCTCTTAAGCCACAGCAGTGATCCACTATTGTCACCCAGACTGACAGTCAACAGAAGGAGGCTGTCACAGATAATCAAAATTGCCCCTGGCCGGGTAGCAATGGTACAGACCAGCACTGATATAACTGTGGGCTTCCAGGCTTTAAGATAAGTATGATGACATTTTTGTTTGTTAGTTTGTTTGCCTTGTTTTATATAGAAAGGAAGTAATGCACCTCAATAAATAATATTTTGGTCTTCTTACCCGAAGAAGTTAATATCATGAGCCCCAAAGGAAACTCTATTTTGCCACTCTGTAAAATTAATAGCCAAAATAAAAACAGAGGAAAAAGAGCAAGATGAAGACGCTGTGGTAGACCTGGCAAGAAAATAAAGGTCTGCCCCAGTCGGTATCTCTATAAGCTCGGGCAAACAGAGCTCTATTTGCCATAGCAGTATGATCCCTTCCTCATATTTCTTTGTATGTATGTTTATTTTTTCTAGCTAACATTCCTGAATGCCCTTATCTCTTAAGGTAAACAGAAGCCTGAAACAGAAAATAAAAGGTCAAAAAACCTCATCATTCTTGCCCTTTTTCTTTCCTTTGAAATCTTGTTGGCTAAATTCAGTAATTAAAACAACAACAAAAAATGCAAACAACAGTCTGAGCAGTCCACAGCCACTCTGGCCTCAGACCTTCTGTCAATGCCATGATGTCATGAATTCTTCTGCTTTTCATTATAGGAGATGAAGTACAAATAGGAGATTTTTTGCCCAAACTGTTACTTGGTCCCATAAATGCAAGCAGATAGTCTTTCAGAGGTCTTTGTGTAAGAGTCTCTTTAACATAAACTTCTATTTCTGGAAGCAAATACCAAAAATGTAAGAAAGATTATTTTCTTCTTGCAGAATATTTATATTTCTGGCTTCTTAGGGTAATATTGGAACTCCCCATCCCCAACACTTCTTGAGTGCTCTCATGATCTCTCTCATGCTTTCTCCCTTTTCCACCAGCTCTGCAATTCTCCCCTGACTGGATTTACAGTGCCATATATAATCTGCACATAACTTCTCAGGTGTCTAACAAAAGTCTTGGGAATGAAGCAAGGCTGTATTGCCTTCATGTTATTACAGCAACAGGTAGACGAGATGCATGACCCTCAGAACTGTAACTGAATCCACAGCATTCACACTTGTTGAAACAAGGTTTTATTTTTACCACTTCAAGAAGTTCTGTAAGGGCTGACATTGTTTTTGGCTCTGCTTAGGGTGTCTCACAGTTGAGTCTTACGGCTGCATATTGAAGAATCTAGTACTGATTGTATCAGGTGTTACCAAACCTTCTTACTGTCAATACTGAAGAAAGGAGGCCAAGATCAGAGCTACATCTAGTTGCTCAGGCACTGGAATTTCAGCAGTCTACTTACCATATTTTTGTCCCACAAAAGGAGCCTTGAGACAGAATCGTTGCAAAGCTAACAGAATTACTTTGACCATCTGTGCATATTTGTTCTCTTTTCTTCAGCTTTTACCTTAGTATACTTGCTTGTATGTAAAGCATTCTCTGGCACACAATCCATTGCATGATGAACCACAGTTCACCTATCTATCTAGTCAAACCAGAAATATGGAGTATGGTTTGAGACTCACAAATGTTTACACACTTAGTTTGAGAATGCAACATGTCACTGGGGGTGGAATGTCTCAAAGGGGTTGATAGCATCTCTCTTGGGTGCTTTTCAGCTAGTGAGTGCTCAGCTTCAGCAGTTGCCTACCTGGCAAGGACTTTCTGTGTAGCCTGAAGGTGGAAATGAATGATATCTATGAACTCTGTCACCTAGAAAAAAATAAAAATAAAACTAATGTAGTTTGTGTTTCTCCTGTTGATCCATTACTCTTCCTGCTTTATGTCTCAGCAAAATGAAGGTCAGCATCTCAGAAGGATCGATTCATGGCTCTGCAAAGGGTTCCTGTGCCAAACAACAAACAAAGCACGTTGTAAGTGAGAAAAGCCTTTAGCTTTTATATTCAAGGGAATATGTGCATCCACTACTTGCTCAGCAATCTCAATAGAAGCTGAGGGAGTTAAGGATTTTGCAAAATGAGATCATGACACAAGCATGAACAAGTGGACATGAAACAGCTCAGTAATCCTGGTATTTTCCTGCTCTGATCACTGGCTTTCTCATTATCCCTGATCTCATCTGGCAACATGTATGGGTAATAAGAATGGTTTATTTCAGAATATTGTCAAATAGGGACACTCATTCATACAGAAAATGCCTTTGTAAAAATCTGTATTGAGGCACCCCCCCTCTATTTCCTGTTAAATTCTAGGACTGAAAATGTTATGAACATATGTTTTCTTTCTTTCTTTTCTTTTGTACCCCTCTATCTTTGTCCATCAACATCTAAAAATAACGGAAAGCTGTGGGAAATAAATTAAAACCAATGAAAGAGAAATAAAATTTCACTAGGCCTTTAAAAGGCTTTGTTTATATTTGGGCAATCAGTTTGTTGATGACAGTTTGTGCTTGTATTGACAATATTGTTCTGGATTTCAGACTGTTTACTATTGTAAAATCAGATCAGAAATCCTCCTAACAGCTCTGGGAGGAACTGCTAATTGACTGCATTTGTTGGAAGAGATGTGGGAGGGGAACTGAAGCCTCCTTGCAAATTGCCCATCACTCTTTAGCAGCCTGCAGCATTTTAAGAGATAATCCAAAGCTTTGCCACTGCCTGATGTGGCACTGCTAGGGCTGGGGAAACAGCTGCTGTAGTTTAAACCAGCAGGCAGCTCAGCCCCACACAGCCACACACTCAATCATCCTCCGGAGGGAAGGGGAAGGAACTGGAAATGTAGAAGTGCAAGAACTTGTTGGTTAAGATAAACACACTTTCATAGGTAAAACAAATCTGTGCATGCAAGTGAAACAAAACAAAGAATACATTCACTACTTTCCATCCATATGCTTCGAGGAAATCAAGGCCCATCACATGTAATGGTTATCTGGGAAAGCAAATACTCACACTCAAAACACCCCTCCTCCTCCTTCCTCACAGCTTTCATTGCTGAGAATGTCATCATATGGCATAGAATATCCTATTGGACAGTTTGGGTCAGCCGTCCTGGTTCTGGCACCAGCTCCTTCTGCACCCCCAGATCCTTGCAGGCAGGGCAACATGAGAAGTAGGAAAGTCTTTGTCTTTGTGCAGGAACTGTTCAGTAACATCTAAAACATCTTTGTGGTATCAACATTTTGATCAAAAATCTGAACTGCAGGATCCTACAAACCTCTGTGAAGAAAACCAAATTCTATTCCAACCAAAACCATGACAATAACAACCCCTTATTCCACACAATTTATGTCATGCCCTGGAGCCATAATATCCAATACATCCTCATTAACAACTCCCCTTTAATTAATTCACTGATCATTCTGACATAGGTTGGCTTCCTTAGCAGTAGGGATTCACACATTAGTTTAAGAACCAATATATTAGTTCAGCAAAATGAACCCATAAGTGATAGCTCTAAAACTTTTCATTTCAGCTTTAGCGGGTGAACAGTCTTCCTTTTCCTCGATAATTTTTCACTGAGGACATAATAGAATACTTCCATCTTCTGCTTCAATGATTTTGCCTCACGAGAAGTACTTGAGTCACAACAGAATACTTTTATCTTCTGCCTCAAAATGTGCAAGGACATTTTCCTCGGGTTCCACATTCATTGTTTTTAAAAAGTGGCTCACTATGGCCTAATAAGCAATGGAAAACTTCCAAACTGGGGAAAAGTGAATGAAAGTGAGTCAAAGATTTCAGTGACGACGCTGATGGTGAAAAAAAAGGGGAAGAAGTAAGTGGGCACTTGACCACCCTAAAAAACACTGAGCATGTCCAAGGGGACATTAGCACATACCCGTGAGTCCTTGAAACACATACCTTGTGACTCACGTACCTTGTGAGTTCCATCGTGTTGAGGGACATGGTTTAGTGAGAGCTATTGGTGATGGGTGAATGTTTGGACTGGATGATCTTACAGGTCTTTTCCAACCTTGGTGATCTGCGATTCTGTGTGATTCTGTGAAAAAGAAGGAATATGTATGCCAGCGTACCGCATATGTATGTTTTAACTGTATACATGTAGAACCTGAACTCTGAGGGGTGTGCTTGTTTGTCAAGTCGCACGGTGTGCATCATAAGGAACAAAGGAATGCTGCTTTCTAACACCACATTGGAGTTAGAAAGTTTTCTTCCTGGAGAGGAAGCATGTTGTGCGGAGGTACTGACCTGAAGCCTGCTCAGCCTGCTCAGGTCAGGTCACTGCTACACTAGGCTGATCCATTCGCTACAGTCCCTTCAGAAGTCTCCTACTGTGTCATGAACTTATCTGTAGCCAGAGACACTTTAAGGTGTATATGTTCCCATGTGAACTCCTCTGCAGGTCAGAGTCCCTCTGACTGGGGTTCACACTGGAGTTCTAGCCTTTCCAGTAGAGCAGCATGAGAACAGCAGTGATGTCATGGTCATTTGCCAGCCATAGCTGTTTTCATATAGTTCCTGAGTACAGCAAAGCAAGATGATAAGAAGCAGAGCAAACAGCAGAAGAAAAATTTGCCTCTAACAAGCACTAGATTCCAATATACAGTAATGCATGCAAGCCCTGTGGCAAGCACAGAAATGTGCAAATTAGCATCTAAACAGCTATAACTTCTGTACATTCGGTCTAGCACACTCCAACCGAACCTATTGTTTTCTTAAACCTTTCAATCCCACCCTAAACACAAAAAGGACTGTTGTGGTTTAACCCTGCTTTGAGCTCATAAGAAGAAAATTAACTCTATTCCACCTAAAACCATGACAACATCTTTCAGTTTTTCACACATGTTTCAGTGATGTTCCTGGAAGAGACTGTTATGCCCAGAACATGAAGAACTCCTTGTTACTGCCATCCTGCCAGGTGGAGATCACCCTCACATCTGCCTGTTGCACTGCTCATAGAGTTCCTCTGTAATTCATCCTAGATACAATTAGCCAGGCAGGATCGAGGAAATATAGTGCTATGTCTTCACTATTTCATCTCATATTTTCAATGGGAGCAGACAGGGAACATTCATCTGAGATGCTTGGCTGGCTATCTGATCAGCATGTCGTCTTCTGTGAAAGAGTAACGGCAAACTAGTGCATGTGAGCAAGGGAGGGTGAGTCCTTTGCTTGGCACAGCTGGGACCTGCTGAGGATATATGTCCACAGGCAAATGCAGACTCCTCTGGTGGTACAGGGAAAATATTTCCAGTGTTCCAGAATAAAGCTTTCAATCCCTGGGGAAAAAACCTCAAAATTATTTGCAGACAGTGCATGAAAGAGTGTCAGAAATAAGGAACCTTGCCTGTCCCAGAATTTTAACATACACTTCATGTTGCTTCTCAGCCCCTTCAGAATCTATGTCAAGCAGTGCTGATGCTGCTGGGGCATGAGCTGAGGCTGTTTCTCTTAGTTCAGCCACATCTACAGGCATACAGCTCATAGCTGTGGATTTGGGGATAGATTTTTCAGAATTCTGAAACAAACAGAAAAAATACCTTTCTGTGACATTTATGCACTGAAAAGATAAGGGAGGTAGCGTAGCAGTGCAGAGGAAGTTTTGGTATGCTAGCTCTAGAGCTGGGTTAATAATTTTTCCCAGAAAATTTACAAATCTTTTTCATCATAGTTTACAAAGGAAGTTGAGCCATACAACATATGCACAAGGAATAAAAAGAACATGTACGATGAGTTTAAATGGTGAGAATAAATGCTCAAGAACTGCTAAAGAGTAGCAAATATCTGCAAGAATAGCTGTGAGAAGGCAAGGCTAGACTTTTGTCTGAACATGACAATGCAGGAAGTGGTAAGCCTATGTCAGGCAGCAAACCAGCTTCTGGTACACCAGGGTTAACTCCACAGCATTCAGAGAAAAGGACAAAAACATACATATGCCAAGGAAATCCAGTATCAAATAGAGAATTAGCACAAGAGAAACAAAAGGTGGTGGACTGCACAGTCAGAAGAGAGTTGATTGTGTGACTAAGACAACATATCTGGTGAACATCAAACCAAGTCAGAACTCTAGTCCACTTAATTCACTGTGTTGTCTGTCTCTATTGTCAGTAATGAATGCTTCAAAAGGAGATTTGAGACCTGGGAAGAAGACAAAGACCTATAAAAGACAGCACTATTGTCCTTCCCTCACCAGGAGTAATACAGTCCAGAATATAATCTCAATTAAATATGATATGACTCGTGATGTACAAATTTCAAATGCTGGCCTGAATCTGGTGTTGTTTCTAAATGGACACAATAATCTGTAGTGGCCTTTAGGTGAGTTATAATGTTGACTACGAAAAGTAGATAAGCAATGGGCCACAATTTTGACTGTAGTATTTGTGATCTACCTTCAGGAGATTTTGGAAGGTTTGTTTTGGCCTTCAGAAATATTTCTCTCTGTTCGAATATAAGTTAGATACTGATGCAATAGGGCATCAGACACTGTGCTCTTGCAACAAAATAATTTAGCAGTATTCTTGGCAGCATTAGGCTAAGGACCACCTGCAGGTCAAGAGAGGTAATCATTCCCCTCTCCTCAGCAGTGGTGAGGCCATACCTAGTGTACTGAATATAAAAGAAATGTGGACATACTGGAAAGAGTCCAATGCAGTGCCTCTAAGTTGATGAAAGCACCAGAGAGCTTCTCCTGAGAGAGGCTGAGACTTGAGACTGACCAGCCTGGAGAAGAGAAGGCTCAAGGTGGATCTCATCAATGTCTACAAATACCTGAAGAGAGAGTGAAGAGAGGATGGAGACAG
This sequence comes from Oreortyx pictus, assembly GCA_036925125.1. NCBI lineage: Eukaryota > Metazoa > Chordata > Aves > Galliformes > Odontophoridae > Oreortyx > Oreortyx pictus. The sequence goes on from JAUPFR010000001.1 coordinate 49,135,880, forward strand.
GTTCTGTTCAGTGGTGCCCAGTACCAGGACAAAAAGCATTGGGCACAAACCAGAGCACTACTGTGCTGTGTGGATGACAGAGCACTGGCACACACTGCCAAAAGAGGCCGTAGAGTCTCCTCCTTGGAGATCTCCAAAGCTACCTGGACACACTCCTCTGGGTGACCCCACTGAAACTGGTCCAGAGGGTCCCAGAGGACCCTGCCAACCTCAGATAGTCTGGGATTTTGTGATATTCACCTCAGTTTTCTAATTCGCTTTTTTTCTTTTTTGTCAGTGCACTTCTGTCTTAAAATACATTGCTTTTTAGCTGGAACAGCCAGAAGAGGCACTTACTTTTAGCCTTGAATCTTTCCAGTGCTTATTTTGCTGCCTTGGTGGGAACTAGAAAAAATGTGGAAAGAATTGTAAGATGCAAAGGAAGCACCAGTGAGAAGACCAGACACAGTATTATAGTAAATGCTAGAGCCAATGCTGTCTGATGAGGTCAGTAAGGAAGACATTATGAGGGAAAAGGAGGAGGGGAATAAATATACAGAAAACAACAGAAAGCAGCTAGAGAATATGAATAAACACTGAATTATGAGGGGAGATAGAGCTCTGATTCAAAGAACTTTTTTCTGGTTAACATCAGTGCTCAGGAGAGCAGCCACTGGGGGTAAGGATAGATGGCACTGATGGTTGAAGAAGAGATACTTTACAGAGGTACCGTTCTTCCCTGGCTAACTGTGAAACATACCTTGATGTGACTGGCTCTGCAAATGTACACACCATGCTCAGAATAGCCTAGCCGAGGTCTAAGTCTTGGATAAGAACCTAAATTTATTTATTTTTTCTAATTTACTCTGGGTTACTGAAGCGGTATCAATGTCACAGTACAATACTGTACAGCACAATGTTGTGCAGGTGCTTTGAACAAATGAAAGATTTTGAGTAGACTGAGCCATGGTTAAGTCTCAATGTAAGTATTTTGCTCTCTCTTTCCCTTACCTGCCTTTGGTAGTCATGCTTTTAAAGAGCAGAGAAGTCAAAATAAAATGATAACAAGAAAGCAAAACTAGAATGATTAACTCCGAAGGGCTAGGCTGCCAACCTTTGAGTGAGATGAACAGCAGCCAGCTACAGATGTGAGCATCTGAAGACATATCCTGTAAACTCAAAGAGCTAAATCTAAGAACTAGGAACTTAATAATTTACGAAGAGAACTTGTGAATAATTTAAAGGTTGCAAGAGAGTCATTCCCTGGTCTGAAATCAGTTAGTCTGGTTGCCTTCTTGTACTTCTTAAGTTGAAGCTCTTCCAGGGAGGGGGTTTTGTTGTTCTCCTATCTTGTTCAGCATCCAGCTAAGCACAAATGTTGGAAGGAAATAATAAGAATACTAAATCAATGGTGCTAGAGGCTAACAAATAGCAACACTAAAACAGAAAGAGTGTCTTCTTGCTGATTCTGGGGAGTGTATACCTGTTTGAAGGGCACAAGTCAAGATGAGATTTCTCCACTCATTATATAGAAAAATATGGTGCAGTATTCAGAAACCACAAATGCCACATCCCTCCCAACAAGATGATTTCCCTGATAATATCAATCTCTCTTCCAAGGCATGGGGCACTGTGCATCCTCAGTGCCACTAAAGTATGGATTCCTTAAAATGAAAAGTTGGCCAATCCTGCTGGAGATGGAGCCATCCTCTGTTCATCCGGCTGTTGGGATGGATAGGAATGTTTGGCACTGTGCACAACATGATGTTACATCAATAGAAGCAGATATTGGTTAGGAAAAAAACCCAGGCCAATATGTTTAAGTTGTAAGAAACAAAGTAGAGGGGAAAAAAAAGAGAAAATACCCAGAAACTCATAATGTAGGTTCTGTTTGCATCCAGCCAGCATTTCTCTCTCCACAGACCATCACAGGTCATTTTTCTTGAAAAATGGCTTCTTATTCTTTTTCTTTTTTTTTTTTTTTTTTTTCCCCAGGAGCACAGCAGTCCTCTTCCTTCTTTTCTCCCCAGTCCCAGCAGTTATAGCATCAAAAAATTGAGGTTTTTGTCCTCCTTGAGAACTGTATCCAATTCTAAGCCAGCAGTGAAAAGATATCTCAGCAAATGCTGAGAAGAGCAAGTGCGCCTTTGTCTAAAACATCATCTTCTGAATAAACTGTAAAACTGAAGTTTAAACACTTGTGTTTGTTAGAGAAGCACAAGTGCACTGTTTGGAAGGATGCTTGGTGTGGGCTGACTTTACTAGGTATATTTTACCTCAGATTCCAGGTTTTATGCAAGGCTGTCAAATCTTTATGTCTGTGCCCCCATCTTTGTCTGTTTTCCCCGTTACTTATTTCTGGACATTTCTGAATGCTTCAGGCACTTTGCAAGAGTACTGATAAGAGAAGTCCTGGCAGCGTGACACTGTCCTTTACCACCACCATAAAAATTCAGCAGGAGAATTGATCTATAAATATCCCCAGTTCTGACAATAGTTTCACTGGTGCTTGGAGCTTCTTAGGACTGAAGTCAGTCAGCTACAATATTCAAGCCTGACAGTAATCAGACTTTATTAGCATCTCATGGCATCACTTATTGCTTCCTAACGTGTCCTGAAATTGGAACATGAAATATTTTCCAGACACTTTTGAATATTTATGTGATGCTGCTTCCCATGTATAGGTTCCAACAATGCCTGTAAAAAAATGGCTGCCCATACATGGGCAGAAAGACATCTTCATCACATATCTGTAAGCCTATTATGTTTTTTGTATCCTTTGTTTCATAAATATCACACTATGTTAATATTAATATGGGACAGATGAATAAGAATTGTAGGATTTGTTCATCGGCTGTGGACAGATGAAAATCTGAGTGGGTGGACATGAAATAACACCTTAAGATGGTGCCTACTTGATAAATACTGGGATTGTGATTACACCTCTAGAAATCAGCTCTAAAAATAGAGTGAGACAAAAGAAAATGAGATGTCAATGAGAATTTATAATAGTGTTTTGTATAATGTCTCCTTCATTAGCATCCATCTGGACAGAACTGATTAAGTCTCTTAGCACACGTCACTAGGCAGGAGAGAAAAAGATGAAAGGTTATTCAACAGCAGACAACAGGAAGTTGTACCATCGGTAAGGTGAATGCATAAACACCGACAATCTGCATGCTGTGTTTCATTTTCTGCATTTTACTTCTAACTGGTACTATGACATGTGTGATTCAAAAACATGCTTTTTTTTTTTTTTTTTTTCAATTAGGGCTCCTCTTGCCTGCAATTCCCCTTCACTGTTAATGAACACACTCAGAGGGCAATGCACAATATCGTCAAAGGCTTGATCCAGACAGAAGGGCCGAAGTTGACAGAGATATTTCTAAAAGACCAGGTGGAAATGCATTCCATACAGACAATTAATTAGAGAAAGCAAATGCATTATTCAGGTTCTAAACTGAGCTGAAAAAAAACCCTCAGAAAAACACAGGATAGATTTTTAGGTAACAGGCAATTCATTATCAAGCAAATGTATTTACGTGGAAAAGATTTACCGCCCACAATAGACTTTCTGGATTAATGGCTTTAATTAGCAAAAAAAAAAAAAAAAAAAAGCAGATTCAAACTGTTGAGCACTCTAGAAAGATATCTCATGCTCTACTACTGCAGGTAGTATAAATTTTAAAAAGAAATCAGGTATGGAAATACTTTCTATTTTTTTACTTTGCAAAACGTTTGCTTGAATATCAAATTAAAAATCAAGTCATTGTAAACAAAAAAGGTTATGCATTCTGAGTAATACAAGCCTACTTTGAAATTAGATAGATAATTGGTCAGGTTTTTAGTAAGAGTTATCAAAAGAGTCACTAGAAAACCATATAAATTAGAGCAAGTTTCTACATTTTTATGTTATATATTGTAAAATCAAAAATAAAACAGTTTATATCTTATTGTATACCGAAGGTGCCATCCAGAAGAGATGTCTGTTCAGACTCTCAAGAGAGCAAAGCTTTATTTGTGGCTTCCACTTTCTTATGCATTACTGTGTGAACATGAAGAGAAACTCTGCCAAAGAGGAGACCTCGGCCTGTGCCCTGTGGGAGATAGCTGCAAGCTCCACAGGGAAAAGTCCTTTCGAAGACTAATGGGGAGGTTACAGAATGTTTGTTAGCTGACTGAGACAAGGATGGCACAGGAGCTGCTGCCCCAGCCCATCTCCCTGTTGGGATTCAGAAGGCGTCACTGAGAGGCTATTTACAGGGCTTCTGTTGCTGCCACCAAGCCAGAAGTTCCCTCTCTGCCTTATCAGCCCCCCCTGTGAAGGGATTTATTAGTCCAGGCAGTGCAGCTGAGTTTGGCTGCAAATAGTTGACTCTTCTGGAAATCCAGCAGTTTTCCTTCTTTTGGCTGACCCCATGCATCTCCCCCGTGACATTCCCTTCCTGAGCAGCCCCGACAGCTCTCCCCTCTGGAGTGAGGCTGGCTTCCTCCCAGCTCTCTTCACGCAGGCTGTGGACTGTACTAAAGACCTCTCTCCCTAAATGTTTGCATCTTGATTTCCCATGGAAACAAGCCTGGTATGAGCTCTTCTTTAGCTCATGGGTGGTTCTCCTCACTCTTAATTTCTGAACTCGGTGGCTGTTTCCAGACAGTTCTGACATAAATCTCAATAGTTATTACGTTTTTACCAGTTTTATACAATCAGGCTGTTGGGTAGATGAGGAATGGGATTGTGAACACTTGTAAATTCATGCCTGGCTTATGTCTGATCTCTCTGGCTTGCTGTCATGACTGGACATGCTGTGCCAGCCCAAAGATCAATGCCAATGCATTAGTTGGGAAGACACTGTATGTATTTGTGGGGTTGACGGAAAAGTTTTGTCTGATTTGGCAAGCAAATCTAATAGCAGAGGACACAAATGGCAAGAAATGGGGTCTTTGTCACATTTGATGCTCATTGAATTAACTTGTTCCGCGTGAGTGAAAGACCGCTTCAGCAGCCAACATTACAAAATTTTTACAAAACTCATTTCTTCATCTGTGGTCTGTGAAGCTATTTGTCAACTTACCAGCAAAAGGGAAAGGTTTATTAGCAGAAATACTATAACAGCAATGCGATCTGATCAGTGCAGAAGTGCTAGGCAGGCTTCTGACTGGTGCCAAAATTACAGTGAGCTGTAAAATATGGGGCTTCTGCATTGCCAACAGTGGGTTTAAATACAAGGGGGAACAACTGGCGTGTACTGAACAGGGAAATGTTTCTATTCAATTGCTCCTAAGTCTGCTGTATATAATTATAAGGATTGATGCCCTAATGATGTATTTTACAGGCAGGTTGTTTATGACAGTACATATTGGGAGAACGAAGCACTCAGGATGATCTCACCAGAAATATCTCCCCAGCACCAGCATTCTGCTGGTATTTATTAGTAGATTTGATTGTACTCAGGATGGAGGCCAGGCATTTCTGTGAGCAATGGGTACTCTAAAGCTATCTTTTTCTACACAGAAACCCAAAATTGCTCAGAGAGAGTTCCATAAAGAAGCAGCCCTTCTATTATCCCCACAGTGAGGCATATAGGCAAAATCGGGCTGCTATGTATTGTGATATTTATGCTTACAATCTGAAAGAAGGGTCCCTTAGCTTCCCTAAAGGAGCTCCAAACCCATTTAAACGGTACTTACTAGCTTGCAAGTTGTTTTTTGCCTACAGTTCTTGCTGAAAATCGTGACTGCTGTGAAATACACATATCCTTCCAGCTTTCCCCTGTTTTCCTGAAAATCTCCAAAGCTTTGAAAGCAGAGAATTTAGGAAAAGAATGCTTTACAGCATTATGAATTCGCTGGCATAAATACTTTCTAATCAGAGTGATTAATATCTGTCTGATCTGAGCAACAAAGTAAAGTAAAAAGGATGTTATCTCTGCCAGCATATATCAGAACCCCCCGAGCTGCACTCCTCTGTCAGACTTCATAAATACTGGGTCTGTCATGCCAGTTCAGCTACAGAGCTGCAGATGAGACAGCAGGCAAGTATTTATTTGATGTGATTATGATATAAACTTCATGTCTGATTCTACTTTCCCTCATAAAGTAGAATATTTGATGAGATGTTACCATGTGTGCGCTGTAATCAGCCTTCTTTTCTCTGACTTCCTTTAGATCGATGAGAGAACAATTTTGCTTATTTCACTTCAGCCAGGAAAAAGCTAATTATATGCATTTCTGAAAACGTGAAGTTATTAAAACTGAGAGAAGCAGCTCCAAATGGAATACAGAACTCAGAAAAAAAAAAAAAAGGTTATTTCTATTGTTAGCAACCAGGAGCATTCACTCTGCTACGGTTGTGTGGATATTTCAGAGAATCTGGCTTCCTGTCACGGCTGTGGGAAGCAAAGATAAAGTGGTATGTACCAAATAACTGCACTTGAGCCAGATGCATCTGTACCAGCGCTTTAACTGTGTGTCAGCCACTTGACTTAAGGTAGTTTGGGAGAGAGATCCTCAGAGAGAAGAGAGACAGGCAGTTGAAAGGCCTTTCCCCCCATTCATCTCCTTTCATGTCTCCTCTTGTTTCTGTTTTTATCGCACCCATCCTTTGGCAGTAGGGCAGCATGCTAATTAGCAAACACTTGGTGCAACAGAGTCACCAGGGAATAATTAAAGCTGGTACCAAGTGCCTGTTCTGCAGACGCCATGTGGTTGTGTATGGTTATGCTGGAGCATATATATATGTGAGGATCAAAAGAAGTAACTAAAGTACTTTATTTTCTGTGCTCTGTAACATGACATTGAACATCTGACATATTCAAACTGCTCCAGTTCTGCCCTTTATCATTATCAGGAGTTGTTATTCTGTAAGCTTCATATAGCTATTTCTTTATGTGACTTTCTATTAAATATAATTCGATACTTGCAGTGGAGTTGTAATTACATCAAAACATTTTTCTGCTGTGCTCTGTTTTTATAACATTTTTAATGTATATTTCCAGAGAAAGGCAGTGGAATTATACTGAAGTAAACAGCCAGACATATTTAACTCAGGTTCTAGATGAATGTAAGCAAATGTCATGGTGACAGCTTGCCAGTGCTCAGTTTCATTTTCAAATGCTTAAGTATACATTTAATCTACTTATTAATTATTATTTATTATCTGTTCCTGTGGAAGCTTGTAACTTATTAATGATGACAAAAAAGGTGCTTTCTTAAATATGTAGGCAAGAGGTGTCTTGTTGAGCAGCAAACCGAAGTCCTTCCCTCCTTCCCTCCTTCCCTCCTTCCCTCCTTCCCTCCTTCCCTCCTTCCCTCCTTCCCTCCTTCCTTCCCTCCTTCCCTCCTTCCCTCCTTCCCTCCTTCCTTCCTTCCTTCCTTCCTTCCTTCCTTCCTTCCTTCCTTCCTTCCTTCCTTCCTTCCTTCCTTCCTTCCTTCCTTCCTTCCTTCCTTCCTTCCTTCCTTCCTTCCTTCCTTCCTTCCTTCCTTCCTTCCTTCCTTCCTTCCTTCCTTCCTTCCTTCCTTCCTTCCTTCCTTCCTTCCTTCCTTCCTTCCTTCCTTCCTTCCTTCCTTCCTTCCTTCCTTCCTTCCTTCCTTCCTTCCTTCCTTCCTTCCTTCCTTCCTTCCTTCCTTCCTTCCTTCCTTCCTTCCTTCCTTCCTTCCTTCCTTCCTTCCTTCCTTCCTTCCTTCCTTCCTTCCTTCCTTCCTTCCTTCCTTCCTTCCTTCCTTCCTTCCTTCCTTCCTTCCTTCCTTCCTTCCTTCCTTCCTTCCTTCCTTCCTTCCTTCCTTCCTTCCTTCCTTCCTTCCTTCCTTCCTTCCTTCCTTCCTTCCTTCCTTCCTTCCTTCCTTCCTTCCTTCCTTCCTTCCTTCCTTCCTCCCTCCCTCCCTCCCTCCCTCCCTCCCTCCCTCCCTCCCTCCCTCCCTCCCTCCCTCCCTCCCTCCCTCCCTCCCTCCCTCCCTCCCTCCCTCCCTCCCTCCCTCCCTCCTTCCTTCCTTCCTTCCTTCCTTCCTTCCTTCCTTCCTTCCTTCCTTCCTTCCTTCCTTCCTTCCTTCCTTCCTTCCTTCCTTCCTTCCTTCCTTCCTTCCTTCCTTCCTTCCTTCCTTCCTTCCTTCCTTCCTTCCTTCCTTCCTTCCTTCCTTCCTTCCTTCCTTCCTTCCTTCCTTCCTTCCTTCCTTCCTTCCTTCCTTCCTTCCTTCCTTCCTTCCTTCCTTCCTTCCTTCCTTCCTTCCTTCCTTCCTTCCTTCCTTCCTTCCTTCCTTCCTTCCTTCCTTCCCTCCTTCCCTCCTTCCCTCCTTCCCTCCTTCCCTCCTTCCCTCCTTCCCTCCTTCCTTCCCTCCTTCCCTCCTTCCCTCCTTCCCTCCTTCCCTCCTTCCTTCCTTCCTTCCTTCCTTCCTTCCTTCCTTCCTTCCTTCCTTCCTTCCTTCCTTCCTTCCTTCCTTCCTTCCTTCCTTCCTTCCTTCCTTCCTTCCTTCCTTCCTTCCTTCCTTCCTTCCTTCCTTCCTTCCTTCCTTCCTTCCTTCCTTCCTTCCTTCCTTCCTTCCTTCCTTCCTTCCTTCCTTCCTTCCTTCCTTCCTTCCTTCCTTCCTTCCTTCCTTCCTTCCTTCCTTCCTTCCTTCCTTCCTTCCTTCCTTCCTTCCTTCCTTCCTTCCTTCCTTCCTTCCTTCCTTCCTTCCTTCCTTCCTTCCTTCCTTCCTTCCTTCCTTCCTTCCTTCCTTCCTTCCTTCCTTCCTTCCTTCCTTCCTTCCTTCCTTCCTTCCTTCCTTCCTTCCTTCCTTCCTTCCTTCCTTCCTTCCTTCCTTCCTTCCTTCCTTCCTTCCTTCCTTCCTTCCTTCCTTCCTTCCTTCCTTCCTTCCTTCCTTCCTTCCTTCCTTCCTTCCTTCCTTCCTTCCTTCCTTCCTTCCTTCCTTCCTTCCTTCCTTCCTTCCTTCCTTCCTTCCTTCCTTCCTTCCTTCCTTCCTTCCTTCCTTCCTTCCTTCCCTCCTTCCTTCCCTCCTTCCTTCCCTCCTTCCTTCCCTCCTTCCTTCCCTCCTTCCTTCCCTCCTTCCTTCCCTCCTTCCTTCCCTCCTTCCTTCCCTCCTTCCTTCCCTCCTTCCTTCCCTCCTTCCTTCCCTCCTTCCTTCCCTCCTTCCCTCCTTCCCTCCTCCCTTCCTCCCTTCCTCCCTTCCTCCCTTCCTTTTTCTTTCTTTCTTTCTTAAGTATGCTAAAAATCATTTAAAAATAATTATTGTAAGCTCCTTTTTAACTTTGTGCAAGGGGATTTCTGTTTGTAATGTATATTAAAATATCTGAATAGAAGAAGCAAAGTCTATATATTATGATGTCTTTACACCATGACAAGTGTCTAGCAGCGACATGCACAGCCTGGAGAACACTACAGCTCAGATAACACATTTTTTCCAATGAAGATCGCATTTACATAAGTGAAAATTACATGTGTCCTAACACAGTATAATTATTTTATGTTGTACAAATAAAACTTCATTTGCACAGGTTTAAGGGCAAGTATGTGTGACAGCCTCTTACAATTTAATTCCTAACAATGAGTAAGTACTAAATTGTTGCACTCATGCTAGCTATAACCTAGTGCTTATTAGAGATGTTTTTAAAGGAAAGAAACAACAAAAGATGATTTTTGCTGCAGAATGATTAAAATACACAGCACACAGGGCACATCTCCATAGTAAGTGCAAAATTTTAATTATGGGCTCAATACCAGTGGCCACAGCCACAGTGCACCGCGGTTTGGTTAGTGACACAGTCAGGGTTAAGAGTACATCAGAGGAGCCAGGTCAACTGCTATTGTTGTTTTTAGTACTTTCAAAGTCATCTTGCTCACTGGTTGTAGAGAAAGAGAAAGAGAAACTGAACTGAGTAGGAATTGTGAGAAGTGGAGGTTGCCTTAGGTAGGGGGAGGGAAAAAAAGGGCACATGATTTTGTACATGTAGCACATGTGGCAGAGCAGGATGATATTTGTTTGGCTCTCCAATTTTCTCTACCAGAGTTAAAATGAAGGGAGAGACTTTCCTGAAGACAAAAGAAAATCATTACCTTAAAATTAAATGGCAGTAATGGTGCTTTCTTTCTTTTGCAAGCGAAATGACAAACATAATATCTTAAAATCAAAGAATGAATGTATTATGAGGAAACATTTGAAGTAGATTGCAAGGGGTGGGAAGTGCCTCCTTTCCTTTTGGATGAAAGCTGTTTGGAGGCAGGATACATGTGCAAACCTCTGTGTCAGTAACAGATAGATGGTGAATGGTGCTGATGTGGTGTTTTAGGGGAATTAATTAATGAAAGAAGCAGACAAGCATCTGCTGTGCCAGCAGGGTTTGCTGACATGGCCAGTCAAGCTGATGCTGCACTGCTGCTCCCCAGATGCCCGGGAACCCCTGCCCTGCATCCCTCTGCAAACCTGTGAGTGCCACCCATCTGTGCCAGGCTGGACACATCTGGCTCAGGGATGGTTTCTTGGCTGCGGGGCACTGTGGCTGGAGTGCCAGAACCCCAACATTTTGCTCTGGCTTACATGCCTCCGGTCTGGCGTTGCAATGTTGATGCAAAAGACCACATGTGGAGAAGCTGGGAGAGCTATAGTGGACAGAGGACTGGAGTCACAGAATCACAGAATCAGAATCACAGAATATCCCGAGTTGGAAGGGACCCTGCAAGCATCATGGAGTCCAGCTCCCGGCTCCACGCAGCACCACCCAAAATTCAAACTCTATGTCTGAGAATGGCGTCCAAACGCTTCATGAATTCCAGTACTTGAGGCTGTGCTCACTCTCCTGTGCAGCCTGTTCCATGCCCACCATCCTCTGATGCAAACCCTGTCCCTAACCCCCAGCTGCCCCTCCCCTGGCACAGCTCCATGCGGTTCCCTCGGGCCCTGTGGCTGTCACACAGAGCAGAGCTCAGCGCTGCCCCTCCGCTCCCTGTGAGAGCTGCAGCCGCCATCAGGCCTCCCCTCAGCTCCTCTGCTCTGTGCTGAGCACTGAAAGATAATAAAGATGAGAAGGAGAGAACATTTCTGTTGGAGGCTGACCCAGTGGAGTAACTGACTCTCTGGAGATGTCTCACACTAGACTGGGGGAAGGGGCTCACCCATGGCCAGTCAGCCATGCCTTCCTCATTGAGCATCCCAGTGTCAGGTTCTTCTCTTTGCCTCTTGACTGTACTCAAAGCAGCACACCCATGTATTTGCAGAAGCTATGTTTTTTAATCTGTCCAGAGCTTGGACTGTGCTCCTGGTTCAGCCAATGAGAAGCATCTGAGATGTCACCATGTTTTGATGTTCTGGAGGTGCCATGTGAGTTTATTTTACTTCCCAGCTGCCTCCATGTCTCAATCCATTGTGAAAATCCAGACATGGTGAATTTCTTGGTTGGGACACATTGTCATCCCCTGTGCAATGCTCTAAACCTGAAACTCTTGGATGAAGCATCAGTTAGCCCTGCTACGAGCAAATTCCTGGCCATGGAGGCACCTTCCTGCCAGCCAAACAGGAAATGTGGCAGGACTCAGTCAGAAGAGCTGAAATATGTCAGCTTTAAATGGGAGAGCCAGCTTCCCCTCATTTTCTTTTTTTCAACCCCTGCCAGGTGGAAAAAGATAAAGCAGGCCAAAATGCAAATATTTCCTCCCTCCTCTCTCCTCTGTGCTAAAATAAATAGAAAAATAAATTCTTGATAACTAAGCTGAGCCCCACTCTGGCTCTGGAATGTCATTATAGTATGTAGATTTGTTTTCTTTTTACTTAAAACCAGAATCAAAATCCCCTGTAAGCTTCTTTTGGCAGTATCTGAAATTGCGTGCCTGATCTTTCATGCTACAATCCCTCACTGAAAATGCTCCTGCAATTTAAATGCTGTGTGAAGCATTTACTGTTCATATTCTATGCAGAAGTTTAATGGAGGAAACAGGAATTTATCTTATTGTGGTCATTAATGCAACCGTCTTTAGCTGCATGGAATAGTGCAGTGTTCCTGGATGTACAGGGGCCCCAAACTGTATTTTTTATGGTCACATATAAACTGGCCCATAATAGCATATCAATAAACCTCAATTACACTCAGGAAAATACTAAAAGCAAAGCACAAGTGAAGCTCAATAAAGTCTACAGGCATATTAGAGCTGTGTGGAATAGTGACATCCATCTGGTATTTTTCAGTGACTTCTAGTCAATTACTACATTTCATCGTATGTAATCCTCTTTTATCTTCTGTTCCTGCTGCTACTGTAATTCTCACTTTGCTACATCTGCAGCTTTACTGTGAATTTTTATCACCTACAAGTAAATAGATCTTTATTTTACTAGCAGTTGCACTGTACCTGCTTGGTAAAGAAAAAAATGTGTAAGATTTAACTGCAAGAGAAGTGAAACTTAAAGGCTGCAAAGTAAAGATGTGAAATAAACCTGTCCAGATATGGGCAGATAATAATGAGCACTGCAAAGGTAACTTCCCAATCCAAACATGAATTGTTGAAAACACGTTCAAGTGTCTGGAGAGTCGTATTTTTAACAGCCTCCAATGGTTTGATCGTATCTCTGACAACCTATTAAAAATAGCATTCTAGAAGAAGTCATAATTGTATTTTTCTTAGGGAAGGGAGCTTTGGCTGTCATGTCCTTATAAATAACATTAAATCCACTACTGCGTTGTACGTTAAAGAATTCAGGCTTAAAACCTGTGGCAGAAGAGTTCATCTTTCAGTGCTGGTACTCCATATGAGTTTGATCACATGCTAAGACCAACAAACCAAACACTGGTTTGTGTAAAGGGGGTACAAGGAAAAGCCTGCTCATTTCACAGCCCTGGGCAAATGGCAGCATCATAAAAACCTTTGGGTGGGAGGAACAAGAGGACTGCTCTCTCTGGGCTTTGGGAAGAGAAACTTGATTTAAAGTGAGTGAGGAGACATCTATGGGAACACTGACTGATGCATTGAGCCATTCTCACAGCTACCCCAAGTGCAGGAAATGTTTCTAGATAGCTAAGGAGCCAAAATAATCAAAATGAGAATATCTCCAGAGAGGAAAGGAATAGAAAGAGCAGTAAAAAAATGGGATGGACTTTAATCCTGGCTGTTCTAAGCTCATGCAAGAAGTTTTTTCATTTTCAGTAGATCTCTATCCCTTCTGTGGACAGGCTGAGAAAACTGGGCCTCTTCAGCCTGGAGAAGAGAAGGATCCAGGGTGACCTGAGAGTAGCCTTTCAGTACCTACAGGGATTACAAGAAAGAAGGAGACAGACTTTTTAGCAGGGTCTGTTGTGGTAGGACAAGGGGAAATGTTTTCAAAGTAAAAGAGGAGAGTTTTAGACTGGATATAAGGAAGAAGATTTTTACAATAAGGGTGGTGAGGCACTGGAACAGGCTGCCCAGAGAGGTGGTGGGTGTCCTGTCCCTGGAGACATCCAAGATCAGGCTGGATAGGGGCTCTGCATAATCTGATCGAGCTGTAAGTGTCCCTTTTCTCTGCAGGGGAATTGTACTAGATGAACTCTAAGGGTTGCTTCTAAATTAAATGATTCTACGATCCTGTGAAAATGTCATCTTATGGCATGACCTTTTTTCTACAAAGATGGCTTTCCTTCCTGAGTACGAATTCCCAAAGGGCATTGAGTAGAATTCCTTGGACTTTTGTGGATTAGAAGTGATTTTGCTGAAGATGGCATAAAAAAGAAGCTTGGGCTCAGCTTGAAACAGAGATTGATTGCTCCATCAAAGCACCCCAGAGAAACATGTCTCCAAATGGTGAAAAAAAAGGCAGACAGAAAACTAAGTGATATAGACAGACTAGCACTTCACATAATCTACAAATTAGCAGATTTCTAACCAGAGAAAGAATGAGGCTCTGGAACAGTTTTCCATTAGGATCAGAGACTGCAGGGGACCTAAGCAGATTCTAGACAGAGCACAATCAGCTGATGAAAGGGATAAAGTGACATGATCAAAAGAGGTTACAGAAAGCAAGATCTGATGATGTGGGTTCCATCCAAGTCAGTATTCCTATGGAAAAAAAGCTTTTTGCTTTAAAAACAAGTAAATCTAGACAAACTGTTTGTCTAGTTTCTTCAATGAAAATATGGAATGCATAGTGAAAAGTGCAAGAGTGACATTAAAACTGACTCTAAGTACACACACTGCCCTTCCTTGAGGATATTACTTTATTCTTTTTCATTTTCAGAGATGGGTTCAGGGGCAGCTGAAGCTTCTTTTACCTCCTCATGCCAGACATAGCTTGCACAGGGGTACTGCTGCATCAGAGACAGAGACAGTGTTGTAATAGCACATTTAGTACATTCGGAGTTGCTGCAGGTCTAGAAAAGCACACTTAGAAAAGAACTCATACACCTTGAGGTGCTCCCCCTGAAGAAGAAAATCCAAGATTTGCTTGGAGATGGAACCTAGTGTCACCCTTGAGCCCAAGACTGAATGCTGGAAACAGGAGAATGACAGAATTCCCTTGACTGAGTAGCTGCCTGCCTAGATAGGTGCATTCAAATGTCACTCACCTCCCCCAGTAAGCAAATATTCAGCTGTTATACACTTGAAATCCTAGTTATGAAACTAGTTATGTATTATTTACTCAGCACTAACAGTTTGCTCTGTACTGTGAACACACAAAGTGTTCTCTGCCAGTGAGAGATTTTGATCTCAGGGATTAAAAGTCATGCAGAAGCCTGAAGGGTTAGGAGATATTGTTTGCACGTGGATTATCAGCTTGGGGTGCAGCCATGCACCCAGCACCACTGCTGTCTGGACTACTTGGAGAACTGAACAGACTACTCATTTCTTTTATGTAAAAATCCAGGAGCATTAGGGAAGTGTTCTTGAGCCTAATGAAGTTGGGATAATGCTGGGTTATTTACCTGAGAAAATGGTCCAGCATTTTAAACTAGACCAGGCATGTCCCAGATGCAGGCTGCATGCAGCCCTGACACAGCTTGCAATGTAGCCTCTCCCTGCCCTGCATCATCATCGCAGCAGCCCTGGCCTGTGTGTGCACTCATAGCTCAGTAACAATCAGGCATCAGTGTGCCATCGGCACTGTCTGGGCTGGAACCAGGGGAAGGGGAGGGCACAGTACAGTGCTGACTCTGCCTCTCACACCCATTGCATGCACTCAGTCACATCGAGTCTTGTGTGTATTACATGTGGCACATGCTTGTGCTGCTTGTTGAGAACAATGCCAGTGCTAATATTTCAACCTACCTCATGACATCTCAGAAGAAAACAACCCAGAAAATGAAAAATTGTTGATGAAGGAAGAGTGTTCAATGAGAAATGGACAAACAAGTATTTTCTTTACAAGACAGATAATAAGGCACTATGCCTAATTTGTAAGGAAATGGTGTGGGTTTTCAAAGATTACAATTTGAAAAGACATTATCTGCAGTAATGTGCTGCCAAATTTGATGAATATCAAGGAAAGTTTTGTAAAGACAAAATAGTGGAACTGAAAGAAAGCCTGTCATCTCAATGAAATCCTCTAAAAAAATTAAAACTCAAATGGACTCTGTTATAAAATGTGGTTACATGGTATTAAATCTGATTATGAAAAAATCTAATCCATTTAGTGATTATGAGTTTATTAGAAAATGTATAGACAGTATGACAGATATAATACATCCTGAAAAAAAAAAAATAGATGTCTCTAAAATCAGAATGTATCCAGGAGAATCGAAAAAAATAGGAACATCCATTGAAAGAAATTTGGAGAGTAAGGCTGATAATTTCTGAGTTAATGCTTTGGCCATAGATGAAAGTACTGATGCTATAGTCAAGGCTCAACTTGACATTTACGTTGAAGATACTGATAATAGATACAATGTCACTGGAGAAATGGCTTTGGTACCTTTAAAAAACACTCTTATATCGCTTGATTTTTATGAAACAGTAAAAACTACATTAAAGCAATATTCTTTAACACTTGTCAACATTTCTGATATAGTTACTGATGAGGTCCCAGTGATGGTTGGTGGAAAAGATGCAATTACCACCAGCAACCCACATTTGATAAAAAATCACTGCATTGTACTTCAAGAAAATTTATGTGTGAAAGCTTTAAAAATGGATAATGTCATACAAATCATCATAAAAGCTGTGAAAGTCCAATGTATTGAATTATTGCCAATACCAGGAGTATGTTAAAAATATGGATGCTGATTATGGGGTCATCATTTTCTTCTCTGAAGGAAAGTGGCTGAGATGGGTAAAATGCTAAAAAAGATTTTATAATTTGTGAAATGAAATGAAGTCTTTCTAGAATCCAAAGGAATATTTGTAGCAGAATGCAAAGATGAAAAATGGCTCGCAGATTTAGCAATTTTGGTGGATTTCACCACTCACATAAATGAATTAAACATGAGTCTTCAAGGTGAAAATCAACTTGTCTCTGCCATGTTTCAAACCATAACAACATTAAAAATGAAACTTAGATTATGATAAGTTCAAGTGATGGCAAATAATTTTATGTATTTTGATGTGATAACTAAATATAGTTCTGTGAATACTTAAAAATGTGCACTCTTGCTTTAATTTTTGATAAAAGTATTTGAGAAACATGATTTTTTTGTACATTCACAACTCCATTTTCTGTTGACATAAATACATTATCTGCACATTTTCAAATTGAATGTATAGAATTGTAAACAGGCATTCAACTCAGAGAAATAATTGATCATGTCTAAAAACTGATCATGCCTAAACTTCGGTAACACTCTTTTTAACAGAAAAAAATATCCTGTGTTTCTCAATCACACCTTATCCATGTCATTGCTTCTTGGCACTAAGTACATTTGTGAACAACTTTTTCCAAGGATGAATCAGGGGAAGAATAATATTTAATAAAAAAATCTCTGATGAATGCCTTGAGAACTCACTAAGAATTACAGCCACTTCCATTGAACCTGATAAACTGATGCATGTTTCACAAAAATGGGGTCAAATATCCCAGTAGTTTTATGTTTTTGTTACTCTATTTTTTTTAAGTTTTAATTAAAAAAAAAAAGTTTTGTAACTTATATACATTAACTATATTACATATTTTATATGTGGCCCAAGACAATTTCTCTTCACTCAGTGCAGCTCAGGCAAGCCAAAAGATTGGACACTCATTAGTTAGATGTAGTTACAGGTAGCAGAGTGCAAGTAGCTACTACAAGTAGTAGCAATGCAAAAATTCCTGGGAGAACTGAATCAGTCACTTGACATTTGCATATAACTTTTAAACATTTATTGTTGCTCTTGTTGCTCCAGTGTATATATATGTAAATTTCTCAGCAGGTCTGAAAAAATTAATTACAGTGATACATGCTTAATCTACTTGGCTCAGTGATTACACTGGTACCTTCACAAAACGGTATCATGCCATTTCAACAAGTTCAGTGTCTCCAAATCACAGCAAAACCAGTCAGCACAGAGAGTGAGGAGTGCCTGCAGTTAGCTAGTAGTAAATGCTAAGAGCAGGGATCTTTGAATCCCATCAGTCTTCAAAATCTTGTCTGCTACTTAGAGAGCATTTGAGGGGTGCTAAGCCTGGACTGACACTGAAAGTGTTCTTCAGACAGAAGAATGTCAGACTGATATTGTCCAGCTGGCAAAACAGAGACCCCAGACAGCAGTACACATTCCTTCCAGAACTCCATGGTGGGGTGCATTGCTACATTGCAGAGAGCAAGTGGCTTTGGTAATTTCTCAAGTCTATGACAGGATTCAGGGTGCAGGAACTGAAGGAGGAGGGCCATCCTATGTGTAAAGAGGAGTGGATAAATATCATGGAAAACAGTGATGTGGAGAGATTGAATTATGAGGACTGGAGGACGGAGGAGAAAACACAAAAGGGGCTACAAGCAGCTCCAAGAATATGCTGAATCTGAAGGACCCTAAAAAATAAGAAATAGCCAGTGAGCACCAGTCTTTTACAGGATGTGTATTTTGATTGCAGCAGAAGCTTTCTGGCTGAGCAGGGATGGGGTTCAGCTGAATTATAAAGTCACCCAAATTAATGTGTCTCCATGTTATGCTTTATATTTGAGCTGTGACTGTAAGCTTCTGCTGTAGTAGGTGGTCTAGGAGATCAATTTGGTATTTATCAGTGATTAATGATTTCGGAGTTACCATAGAGCATCCAAGCTATCGTTCTGCAGTCACCAGGTGCGTCGTGTGACTTATTTCATCTGAGAAATTCATTCTCCAAACAGAATATTCCATAATGCCTAAAAATGAAACCAGATGCCTAAGGATAAATAACAAAATTGTGAACCTCATCAGCAGAGTCTGAAACACCCAGTGCATGTGTGGGCTAACCCTTGCAAATGATGCTAAATGAGTGTCTGAAATTCTCTGTCTCAGCTGAGGGTAGATGCAATCCATTGCATGAACTTAGGCATCCAGTACCCTGGGGGTTGTCTCTGGTGGTGCTCAGAAGGCTGTGTCATGCTTCTTGTATAGAATTGCAGGCTCACAGTACCCAGTTCTGTCTGAGATGGGCAGAGCCCTCTGTGTCCCTGTGTCGCAGCCCCTGCTCCAGCAGCAGCACCCAGAGCAGGGTGCCCAGGCCGTGGCCAGGCGGCTTCTGGAGAGCTCCAGGGAGGAGACCCCACAGCCTCTGGGCAGCCTGTGCCAGTGCTCCGGCACCCACACTGTGCAGCACTGCTTCTGCTGTTCAGAGGGAGCCTCCTGGGCTCCAGTTTGTGTCAATGGCTTCGTGTCTTAGCACTGCACACCACTGAGAAGAACCTCTGTCCTCTATGCACCCTACCTTCAGGTATTCATAGACTCTCCGCCTTAGGAGTCTTCTTCTGTCTGAACAGTTCCAGCTATCTCAGACTCTCATAACAGAGGTACTCCAGACCCTTTATCATCTTGATGTCCAGCTATTGGACTCTTTCCAGTATGTCCATGTCTCTCTTGTACTGGGGGGCCCAGAAATGACACAGTGACCAAGATGCAGCCTCACCAATGCTGAGTGGAGGAGAAGGATCACTTCTCTTTACCTTTCTGCTTCACTTATCTTCCAAGTTTTGGGAACAGAACATTATCCAGATTGTTTCGAGTTCACTGCTATCAGGCAATATTTCCAATAGTTATTTCCAATAATTTAACTTCTGTCATGCAACATAATTTATCTTGATGAAGTCATAGTTTTAATGAAATGGAAGACACAATGGTGTCCTTTAGCAGCTGTTGATGGATGCAGTTTTCTTTATTTTGGCACCCTTGAACTTTAATTATGAAATTAAATGTTGTTCGTAATGTTGCTGTCAGGCAGCCCACTGTTCCATCCTGAAATGATGAAATACTCCCTATATTCATCTTCTGAGCTGGCTTGCCAACCAGTAAATAACACCTGACATCAATACAGGTTATAAAGTGCTTAAAAAGCAGTACAAAATTTGGTGCTCTGATTTCACAGTTCTTGCTTTATTATATTAGGTCCTCATTATTCCTTGCAGTACATTAGTGATCAGAGCTACATAATGAAAAAAATAAACTATTTTTTAAAAAATACATCTTGTGTTCAGCGACAATCAGCACTGTACTGTATTTTTACATGCTTGGTGTACATTCTATTTTGCTTCCCCTCTAGGAAGAGGAGCTGGATGAGGTTCTGGCTGAAAAGCCCCCTTT
The DNA here is from genome assembly GCA_036925125.1 of Oreortyx pictus. Classification (NCBI taxonomy): domain Eukaryota; kingdom Metazoa; phylum Chordata; class Aves; order Galliformes; family Odontophoridae; genus Oreortyx; species Oreortyx pictus. The sequence continues at coordinate 49,155,490 of JAUPFR010000001.1, forward strand.
CCCATTCCACTGAAGGAGTGAATAAAGAAGGACTGACAATGAAATGCCTTGAATTTTCTACTAGAATCAGTACTTTCCAGACACTGTCATGAGATGTGTGGGGTGAATGGAGACAGGCTGTAAGTGAAAGGTAATGACAGGGGATGGGGATCAAAACCACCTCAGCTGCAGAGTCCAGGCTTTTTTCTGCCACCCCTATTCTTAGGCACACTGCAGCAACCAGTCTGGGATGACTACAGTTTTGATTTTGCAAAACCTTGTGAAACAGCTTTCTGCAAAACCAGAACAGAATAGTATGAACCTTCAGTTCAATTCAGTTTTTGAGACAGAAATAATTGTCTGTTTCTTTCTGACTTCTTCATTTGATTTTTTTTCTTTTTATATATCTTTTATATTGGTAATATGCGAAAGTATGCTGTGAACACCAATACAAAACAAAGAGATCAAATCCTGAGAAGTTATACCAAGCGAGGAACATAATCAGGATAATTTTATCTGAAACTATTGAACTGCAACATCTTCTCAGTTTTCTCTGAAATTTAGTTTTCTATATCATACACTTCAGAGTATGGCAATAAAAAAGATGGTACCTTGAAATATACATGTTTTGATTTGAGCTAGAACAGAGTTGATTTCCATTGTAGCGACTGGTATGTTTTGGCTTTAGGAGAAAAACAGTGTTGATAAAACACCAGGGTTTTAGTTGTTGCTAAGCTGTGCTGCACAGAGCCAAGGATGCTTCAGGTTCGTGCTGTCCTGCCAGGAAGATGGCTGAGGATTGGGGGTCGTAAGGAACTGGGAAAGGACAGAAGCAGGACAGTTGATCTGAACTGGCCAAAGGGATATTTCATACCATATGACATAATATAAAAAAATAATAAAACTAAGGTGAGATGGCCAGAAGGAAGATACTGCTCAGGGACTGGCTGCACATCGGTTGGTGGGTGATGAGAAATTGCATCACTTGTTTGTAGGCCTATGTAAGTATTATTATCATTACTGTTATTTTTCTTTCTTTTTTCTTTCTTAGTCAATAGTTTTTATCTCAACCTAGAAGTTTTACATATTATTTTTTCCATTTCTCTCCCCCATCTCACCAGGAAGGATGAAAGGCTGTATAACAGTTAGCTGTTTGCTGGGTTAAAATGCAGCATTACAAATTCAGTATTATTTTATTATTTAAAACAATGTATGTGCACTGATATGTGCACTAAGTCAGTGCAGTGTGGCTGACTAACTACGAATGAACAGTTGTTTTCAAAACTTTTACTGGGCCTGAAAATGCATGCATTTGCCAGCAAAGACACAAGGAGCTGTGAGAAAAGCATATAAATAAAAGCAAGTGAGACTACTATGGGACAGAAAAAGAAAATATTTGAAATACAGACATGAAATCCCGATGGGAGAGAATATTAGTTGTCTCTACAGTAGTCTTAAGGTTTCCATAGACAAAATAATCCTCTACGTGATCAGTGGGATAAATGAGATTGAGTGTATCCTCAGCAAGTTTGGAGACCACACCAAGGTGAGTGGTGCAGTTCATACAGTAGAAGGAAGGGATGCCATCCAGAGTGACCTGGACATGCTTGAGAACTAGCCTTACATAATACAAATAAAGTTTAACAAGGCTTAGAAAAGGGAGCAAGACCAAATTATTATGCTATATGATAGTGATAGACAGGGTAGAATGGCTTTAAAATAAAAAAGAGGGAATGTAGATCAGATGTTAGGTGTCAATTTTTTACACAGAGGGTGGTGAGGCACTGGCTTAGGCTGCCCAGAGTGGTTGCAGATGTTTCATCTCTGGTGGTACTCAAAGATAGGTTGGATAGTGCCACGGGCAGCGTGCTCTCCTGGGTGGCAACCCTGTCATGGAAACAGTCATTAAAGTCGGAAAGACCCTCTAAGATCATCTAGTCCGAACGTCAACCCATCCCCACCATGCTCACTAACCATGCCCCTCAGTGCCACAACCACACAGCTCTTGAACACCTCCAGGGATAGTGATTCCACCACCTCCCTGGTCAACCTGTTGTAATACACCACCACTCTTTTGGGGAAGAAATTTTACCTAACATCCAACCAGAACCTTCCCTGGTGATTAGAGCTTCACCTGACTGTCAGCTTGTTCTGAAACTTCCATAGCAGTTACAGCTACACTTTTTTTTCCAGTGGAAAACCAATTTCAGCAGTTGCCAAATAACATTATTTTGTGTGTGCAGAAGTATTCTCAAGGTTTGTTTAGTTGTTCTTTTTTTTGTTTGTATGTTTTTTTGTTAATAATTTTTTTTTGAATCCACAGTCTTTCATTTTGTGTTGACATGATTTTTCCATAGGACTTTTACATTCAGAGGGAGGGATAGCATTCTGTGAAGACTCAGGTGGTCTCCACTCATGTTCATTGCTCCTTCCTTTTTCTTCACAACCTGCTTCTTCCCACCCATGTACACATTTCCCAGTCACCTACCCCTCCATCAGCCTTGCCTAGTCCCCTCATCAGTCCCTTCCCTCTGCTACCCTTTCTTCCATCACACTATCTCTACCTTGGCGTCCTGATTCTCTGAGCTGATTTTGATCCTGAGCTATTTGGTCCCCCATTCTGGTATCCATCCTGGTCCCTATATCCCAGATCTCAAACTAGAATTTCATTAAGTGATAAACAGAGGAAGGTGAGAAGCTTTAGAAAACTGTGTTAACACGTCATGTAACCCAACAAAAATCAATAGTCTTCCGTGTCTTTGGCAGGAGAGATGGAACCAGGTGATCTCTGAGGTCCTTTCCAACCCAAGCCATTTGATGATTCTATGATTTTATGACTCTGCAAAGAGTGCAGGGCACAGTCTGATGGGACAACCAAGGAAGGGGGGTGTTGGTGCTGCTGTGTGTGGAGGCCCTGAGGGGTTGAGTACAGTGATTACACTGAGTCATTCTGCTGCCCATTGTGCTGTACACCCAGATCAAAGGCTTATTTTCCATTCTGCAGCCTCACCTCAGAAGGGTCGTGCATTCTTGATGGATTCAGAAGGAAAGGAGACTTTGGAGAAGACCAGACGCATAGTGGTAGGCCTGCTTACGAAAAGTGTCAGGTTTTGGTGAAATGTCTGGCTCTGGACAGTGCAATTTGCAGTGATTTTATATGGAAAAAGCCATTTTTCAGACCCAGCTGTAGAGTACGTTATCATTTGGGTTTTGGATGACTTATGGTGCTATGCTGCCTTATAAGTCAGATTGGACAGCACTGTACTGTGCCCCTGTCATTATTCTTGGCACTGGTACACACTGTGTGGTGGGAGAAGCCTAGCATCAATGCCTTGCTGGGGACAAGGCTCTGTTTCTCACTGCTACAGTTTCTGTCACTGCTTTTATCTACACTTCTCATCTCTTAGCCTGTCTAGGAAGACTAACCCACTAAGGAGGCAGAGGAGAAGCAAGCTGTCATACCCAAGGGGCATTGTAGCAGCAAGTCTTAATTGAAGCATTTTATCTGCTGGGTCTTTTATATATGTGTGTGTTGGTGCATGACAGAAAGCAGGAAAAGTAATCTTAGTATTTTCTACTGGAAAGCAGCTACATTTTAAGATTTTTGGTCAGTCTTATTGTTTAGCAAACCAAACAAGAGTCCACACTGAGATGCACTGGCTGAGAATGCAAATGAGATGCAAGGAAGTACAAGATCATTTGCAAAATACTGTGCCCCATGCCAGTGCCAAGTTTTCGGATTAAAAAAAAAAAAAAAGAATGATGAAACAGGAGAACTTTTGGAAAGGATCATCTGAGAAATCTAAAGAGATTTTAGAAAGATCAAGAACAACTACAAGTATGGAAAATATGCTCTGTCATGAGGCTTTCATGGAAGCAATCCCTTCATCCTGTTAAAAAAAAGCAACCCCAAACCAAAAACAAAAAAATCCACAAAAACAAACAAAAGAGTGTACAAAACCCAAAGGGTTTTCAGCTGAGCTAAGAGAGCTCATTGATCACCCCTTGAGGGTGGAGAAGTTGTTAACCCAGTAGAAGAATAAGTGCTCCGTTTAAGTGTTCAAACTGTCAGCTGACATTTGGCATTTCAAGGGGGATTGGCAGTTGTAAAGGCAAAGGTAATTAATCACTGGAATAATTTACCAAGGGATGTGTCTTTAATTCAAAACCAAATCTCTTACAAAAATATACTATTTAATTCAGCTGGGAGTTACTCAATTGTTTTGTAGGAATATAACCCCTGTAATCACAGCAGCCCCTGCGGCCTTACAATCTATTAAACTATTATTTTTTAAAATTGATTAAGGTTTTGTCCCTCAGATAGTTCAGTTGCTAAGCCAATCACGCATGCCATCTTAGGGGGATTGTTCATAATTATGGAGCAGAATACCATCTCAAGGAAATAGAGGGAGAGGCAGTGATTTCTTCGCATTGTTTTAACAAGTTTGTGCTCTACTAGAGGGCAATGAGTGTGAAATGGCAGCTACATTCAGTGAGGTCAGTCTGAAAGGAGGCATGGTGCAGCAGCAGCTTTAGGGGAACTAAAATTAAATCCAGAGGAAACTCCAAGTTAATAAAGCTTGTTTTGGAGGAAGGGCAGCAAGAGCACTGATTGCCAAGGCCCAAGTGCACATTGCAAATTCTGACTGTTACAATAACTGAAAGGAAGCAACACAAAAGAAGTCAAAACTAAAGAAAACAAAAAGGATTTCTCCACACTCTATATAGAACAGATGTTATGGAAAGAGATGAAAGATTTCATGTGGCAGTCATGGCAAAAATAACACACTTCGTAGATATGACCTCACAAAAAATGTCATTTAGGTCATAGAAAGTACACTTTGAATTAATTTGAGATATTTCTGAGATGAATATAAGTAATGAAAAACTGCCAGTCTATTATCCCTGCATTTCTAGTTAGAGAGTATAGCCTTATGTCAAATAGCTGAGATATGACAGACACTTGTGGAAGCAGGGAGAGAACTGAAGGGTGTCTTTAGATGTGTTCTAGTTTCAGCTGGGATAGATTTGAGTTTTACCCTAGTAGCTGGAATGGTACTGTGTTTTGGTTTTATGATGAGAATAATGTCGATAACACACTGATGTTGCAGCTGTTGCAGAGCAGTGCTTGCACAAGTCAGTGCCTTTTCAGCCTCTCATGTTGACCTGCCAGTGAGGAGCTGGGGATGCACAAGAAACTGTGAGGGGATCCAGCCAGCACAGCTGACCCAAAATGGCCACAGGAATTTTCCATACCATATGGCATCTTGCTCAGCAATAAAACTGTGAGAGCTGGCTACTGGGGCTGCTGTTGCTGTGGGGGTGGCTGGGCACTGGTTGGTGGGTGATGAGAAACTGCTTACTGCATCATTTGTTTTACATATTCTTTTAACACTATTATTACTATTGTGTTAGAGCTCTTTTCTGTCCTATTAAACTGTCTATCTCAGCCCACAAGTTTTACCTTTTTTCTGGTTTATTCCCCCACCCCACTAGTGGGGACTGAGTGGATGACTGTGTGGTGCCAAGCTGCCTGCTGGGTTAGACCATAACAACACACAAGCCTGACTTTTTAACATCAGACATAAAAGCTACCATTTTCATGACATGATTAGCATTTCATAGCTGGTACTGAGTTATACCCTGAGATTAATATTAACAGCAATATGTATATGAGTTGGAGGAATGGGACACATTACGTGAAGACCATATCTACTTGGCATTTACACGTACTGTGATTATTCTGTCCACCTTCTTGTGCTCAGTCCTTTGCTTACCACTCCCCAACCAGTTCATACTTTCTGTTTGAACCATGCCCAGCTTTCAGAAAAAAGAACAGTAATTACCCCCTGGCTCCCCCCACACCTCAGCTAGCAGTAAGAAAAAGGTCTCAGGTGATTCATTCTCTTCCTTCTGAAAAGTAATACACTGCCTTTGCCTTACTCTGCAGCGCATTTGCAAAGCAATGGTAATTTATGTAGTAAGTCACGTAGCTTATTGATTCTGTGAGTTGCGCTCACAGTGTTAGTCATTTTGGTATCAGTAAGAATCCTTGAATGTATAATATCTACTCGGTGGGACTGAGGCTCCCAAAATGGGTCTTAGAGAATATAAATGGCTTGTGCCCTAAAGCAGTAGCTGAAATGCCCTGGTGTGGATTTGCAAAGTGTGACAGAAACTCCAAATAAGGGACGCAAAAAATTAATTATGCAGACAACTGCAATTGCTGAGGAATCCTTCCTTTAGGGGACATCATTCTTTCTGCTTCCACAGGCTCATGATTATTTATCTCAGCTCATAATTTTCCATCACAAAAGTGTGGAGACACAAATCTGTGCCAAAGGGAGATGACTTTTGAATTAGAATTGAAACATTCTCAGAAGGCGGGGGGGATATGTGCTTAAAATGTGACTTGAGGGGCAATGACAGAAGAAGCTGCTTGGGGGATCAACCATAGTACCTTATGGAAAGGCAGTGCTGAACAGACCCTGGGTATGTGTGAAGGTGCACCACATCCTGCCTTCCCCAGCCATTGGTACCAAGAATGATGCAGGTGACCCTTTTCATTTTAATGGGCTAGCTCTCCTTCAAGTAGAAACTGGATATAGGGACAGCAGAGGTGGTATTTACTCAGGTTTTGGTTCCAGCCTGCAGCACAGAGCACTCCCAGAGAGCACGCCTGGAGCAGGGTACAGTGATGTGTTTCCCCATCACAGGAGGTAGACACAGCAGCTCGCTCCTCTCTGTGACTCCAGAATGGTCTGCAGAATTCCCAAAGCATTTCCATTTTGGCATCAAAGATGCATACGAGTAAAATGAAGGGGTATCTCACATGGACATTACTCTACACATGCAAACTTAATTTGCTCATGCAGTGTTTAAACCAAGAGTCCAAGGGGTGCTATCAAAAAGGATTTAATATTTCAAGTACTGGGGAGGCGAGAGCACACGGGAGAAGGAGGAAGGCTATTTATGGATTCAGCAGCAGTGCAAGTGTTATATAATTCTTTGAACTGGAATATAAAATTGCACTAATTCTTTGGTTTCAGTTCCACTTTGTCTGAAACAGAAAAGGCTTGCTTGTAGTTTGTTCACGCTGTGAACTGTTGTAGAAGCTTTTTGCAGATAGTTTTGCCCTGTCTGAATATATTATTGGGTTTATTCGTGTGATTGAGACCATTTTGACAGAATTGGCAATGCTATATCTTATGAGTTCAGAAAGATCAGCTTGGCTTTAGCAAAAGTTTTCCCTGCCCCCTGCAAAAGAGAGAAAGCCTTTCTGTCTCATTCAAAGAAGCTGACAAAATCAAAATGATCCTAGACCTGGGATTCACCCCCTCACACTTTGCTATGTAAATTTCTGTGAAAGCAGAAGAAAACTGAATGTCATTGTTTTTCATGGGAGTTTCAAGGCTAAAGCTGTGTCAACAGTTTACAGGCTGGTTTGGCCTGGTTCTGTGACGATTGGGGTGGGGGGACCAATGGACCCACACCCTGGGAAAGGGGAGGGGGAAAGGGAAAGGGAGATTGGCCTAGAAACAAAACAGCGGCAACGATCTGAGGAGGAAAGCTAATTTACTAAATAAGATATTGGAATGCAGAATAACACTGTATAATACAATATAATTGGAATTGAAGCTAACAAATCAAATAAAATGAGAGGAAGAGTGTCCGAAAACTGAAGGTCTTATTCTAACGCTGAAGGCGAGATGGCAGTGAGCACCCGCTGCTGGGTTGATCTGAAAGGGAAAAAACCTGTGTCTCATGGCACATGAACAGTTCTATCTTTCTCTCTGAGAAGAAAACAGCAAAATGCAAAGCAATGCAAAGTCCTCTGGGGTACCTAGTTCTTCTCTTCTGAGACAGGTATAACTGGAACTATCAATGATCCAGAGAACTGGAGCATTAGCTGTTTGACTCCCTCTGCACTATTTGATGTTATGATGTGGAATACCAATAACAAAAATAATAAACCATGACAAGCAGGAACTGAAAGGGAAATGTTGGAGAGCAGGCACATGGAAAGCAGCTTAGCATTGTGCTTCAGATCCTGATGTCAAGATCCACTTTAGATACACACTCTTAGGGAATGTGGCCTGGCTGTCAGTATTCCTGTGAGAATTGGAGGTGATGTGGATGTGCCACAGCTGTGGTCTCTGCTGGTCAGGATGAATGGAACAGTTTGACTCTGCTCCTTGAGGACATAATTGTCTAATGTGTGGGTTGAGTGTGTGCACAGCACCCAGGATGACACAAGCCGAACTAACACAGTCAGGTCTTCAGGATTTCACTGAACAATAAAGAAGAGACACATAGAACAATTATCTGGATAAAAGTTAAAGAAATATTCATCTTGACAAAGAATTGTTTCAGGAGTGGCTAGTCTCTTTTGGGCTCTTTTGTACTATTTCCATAAACTTGGAGCTGAACTGGAGGGAAATGGCACCTTTCATTGCTGATGTACCAACACGAGGTATTATTTTTTACTGATTTATTAATGCTGATAGTAATGTTATGATGGCAATACTTCAAGACACTTTGCACAATGGTTGTAACATTCCCCAGAGAAATGTCAGTGTCAAGAGGCAAAACAAGGGCAGAATTTGCTGGGAAATAGAGGCACAGAGGATAATGATGCAATGGCACAACAGCTCAGTGGCAGAGCAGTGTTGAGCACCAGTGTTGGTCCCAGGCTGCTCTTCCTTCCCAGTTCCCATCTCACACCACAGAGGGACTGATTGTTCTTAAAATAAACAAGATGAAAGCTTCCCATATGCAGCCCCTGAATTAGTGTGGAATGGAAAGTGCTTTTACAATCTCTTGCACTGTTTCCCTGCTGCTGCTGTCACTTTTCAGCAAGATACCCCAGACAGCAGTCTGGCTCAGCAATGACAATTTCAATTAAAAACATTTGTTTTCAGATCCTCTTAACAGTTTCCACATGGTGAGAAGTGCCTACTCTCCCTATGTGAATTTTGGGCACAGGACAGTGAGTGAAGCATGCACACTTCTTTCTGTACGGAAAAAGTTAATTCTATAGCGGTTTCATTTCACATCGTTCTGTAACAGAGCCAGGGTGCTGCACTGTTGTATATTGCGTGGGGTTTTAGTAGAGAAAATTAGCCTTTTTTCCAGCTTAGGAACAAAGGCAACTAATGTACAAAGGAAAAAGAAGCTGCATGGAAAGGAAAAAGTTGGTGTGCTGTGATATCTAGCCTCTAATTTTTCTGCTAGTAGTTTGCATATTCTATTTCTGCAACATCTGGGGTTATGCACAATTTCTGTAAGTGTACTCAGATTCAAAGATGTTGGTCAGTTCCATAGTTTAATATCCTGACATTGCAAAGTAGACACATTTTTTCCAACTCAAGGCACTGCTCTCACTTAAATACACCAGGATTGAAGAACCATTTGTGATGTGCTGCAAATGTGTTTAACGACCACACTTGAGGCTGGGGCAGATAGTGTTTTGGAAGGCAAAAAATTGTTTTCTGTCCAGTCCTTTTGGTGCAGCCCCTCTTTCTCTCCCCTCAAAAACCCTCCTTCCCCCTTAGTACCAAACTCAGCCTTGTGTCACAGAAGAGTCACAGCAACTAGCAAACAGTCAAAGACACAGGGACTTGTGCTTGAAAACGATATGCAGATGTGTTCATGTTTCACATGAGAGGCAGGCATAGATAAAACCTTATCATGGCATTTTCAGCCTTGGAGGAACCAACACTCTCTAGTAGAGATTAAAACCTACCCAAGGGGGAGATGGCAATCCGGTCCCTTCATTTTGCAAGATTGCTTGACTTTTTAAGTATCTCAGCTCTCTTCCTGCTTAACCTGAAATTCCCTCCAGTCTATAGTGCTCATTACTAATGTTCTGTGAAGAGTGATCCTGAAATCATTGTCTTTGGGAGATGGGTACCTTCTTTTTTTTTTTTTTGTAAAGGAGCTTTTAATTTTCTTCCTGTGTTGCTTCTACTTCTGGGCAGGCACTTTCTTAAATTCTTTAGGGAACTAAAAACAAAGATATACATTGAGGTCTTACCTCAGCCTATGTCAGTACAGCCCCTACCCCTTCTGCAGATGTCTAGACACTGGAGCACTCATCCAACGTGGGAGAAAATCAAACAGTCAGAAGGCCCAAGGCAAGATCAGATGAGGACATGCCCCATTGCAGCCATCACCAGGACATCCAGAGATGGCAGGGAGAAAAGTCAGATTGCTGGTAGCATTCTGGTTCCTTGTCTGGCTCTGTATCTCCTGCATTCTTGGCCAAAAAATGGCCAAATGTTAACGCATCCCAGAGCACTAATTCAGGGACTTCATATGGGAGGTGCTTATTCTCAGGAGTGTCACAGGAGGACACAATCCTGACCTATTGCAGAAACTTCATATTCTTATTGTTTTCCCACGTAAAAACTTTGATAGGAATAATCTTATGCTTTTCTGATGCTCTAAATATATATATATACACTATATATTTCAAATTATTTTCTTTCCTTATGTGAGAGAAACATGACAGTTGCTTTCCAAATACTTAGAGAGCTATGCTGGACAGAAAGAGCATTCCCTCTCACCAAGTGTTAAGAGCCTCAGCTACTGCTGCAGTATACCTAAGTCAGGCACCAAAAATAAGCTCACATTCTTTTTCTCAGTTGTATTAACTAGAAATACAACTATTATTTTGCCTGCCTCTGTTAGTGCAGCAACTACTGTGTGACAGAAGCCACAGACTTCTCAAAGAATACAGATAGTGTATTGTTCTATAAGAGTCCAGGTCCTTTTTGTGCAGCAGAAATATGCCTACATACACAGCAGATGATGGAGAGAATTGGTGAGCTGATTGTTTTAAACTAGACCACTGCAGATTTTACAGTCACACTACTGGACCACCTTAGCTTTTCAGGAGGACACTATGCTTTGAACAAAGAGAGAGTAGAGTTGGTGGCTTGGACAAGGCAAAATGTATGACTTCAATCCACTGCTTGTGGACTGCTTAAGGCACAACCATAAAGGATTTGATGCAAACTTGCCGATTAGAATTTTCATTGACTTCAGTGGCCCCTTGCAAACATCCTCCAATCAATAAGTGAATAGATTAAAATAAGATGCCTCTAAAATCAAATAGTAGAGGAGCTTGTTTCAGGTAATGATATTATAGCAATTTAATCCTGGCATGAGAACAAATATGCTTCCCATCTGTCTGAGAAAATTAAATGGTTTGCTAGTTGTGTTATTTATTTAACATGGCTGGGGTCATGCTACAACCGCATTATTATCCAAGCATACAGTGTGGAGTGAAGAAGTTGCCTCTCTTCATAGCTCCTAGAAAAAGACAAGGGTGAATTTTGAACTCTTCAGGTCACTGGTAAGAGAGGGTCCCTTGGATTTCAGTCCTGAGGTGTAAAAGGGTCCAAGAAGGCTGGTAACTCCTCAAGAAGAAAGTCTTAAAGGCACAGTAGCAGGCCATCCCTCTGTACCACAATATGAGCTGGTGGGAAATAAGGCAGACATAGATAATCAAGGATATCTTCCTGAGACTCCAGGAGAAAAAGATAATCCATCTCCTGTGGAAGAATGGGTGGGCAACTCAGGAGAGTACAAAGAAATTGTTAGGATACCCAGGGAGAAAATTGGAAAAGCAAAACTTTGGCCAAAAGATAACAAAATCTTTTTACAAATATATTAACAGTAAGAGGTGACCATCCCCCTGTACTTGGCACTGGTGAGAGTGCATCTCAAATATTGTGTTCAGTTTCGGGCTCCTCACTTCAAGAAAGACATTGAGGTCCTGGAGTATGTTCTGAGGGTGCTGGGACTGTTTAGTCTGGGGAAGAAGAGGCTCAAGGGAGACCTTGTCACTCTCTATAACAACCTGAAAGAAGGTTGTGGTGAGGTGGGAGTCGGCCTCTTCTCCTGTGTAACTAGTGGTAGAACTAGAGGGAATGGCCTCAAGTTGAACCAGGAGAGATTCAGGTTGGACATAAGGAAACATTTCTTCTTGAAGAGTGTTGAGGCATTTGCACAGGCTGCCCAGGGAAGTGGTAGAGTCACTATCGCTGGAGGTGTTCAAGAAACATTTAATTGTTGTACTGAGGGATGTGCTTAATATATAATAGTGGGAAATACTGGTGATAGGTGGACTTGGGCTGGATGATCTTGGAGGTTTTTTCCAACCTTGTTGATTCTATGTTTCTAATTCCAGAACTGTATTCATATCAAATGCCTAAAATGCACAAGTTAAGTGGAAACATCTGGCCTGGGAAGGCATCTGTCCCTTCCACAGATTAGATGATCATCCTAGCCTTGATATCTAATTAGTAGACAGTTAAAATAGAGAACTGGTCACCACTGGTGTCATTGCAGTTACTCAAAGTTCAGGAGGAGGAAGAGAGATGCAAAACATCCAGGGCTCCCTGGATGAACAGCAAAGAAAAACAGTGAAGATCTTACACAAATTGTCAACTTCAAATATCCGCCAGACATCAAAACTACTTATATTCATTGTCCACTTAGGGATCCAACCTTAGTAACACAGGATGCTTTTGTTTCTGAATTGCTGAATTGAATATTGGTGAACTTTTGTGATAGAGAAAATATGTCTTGAGAAGTGGTGGCTTTTTCCATCTGTTCATACTTGCTTGCTTTCTGAGTTAACAAAGACTGTGTTGGTGTTAGCACCATAGAACCACAGAACGTATATGTGTGGGAGTTCATGCCCTCTGAGGCATGTCCATAATCAGCAGAACCATTAACTAGCTTCTGGCATCACCTGCTGTGCTCAGTAATGTTTGTTGCACTGTGGCTGTACAAGTTAGAAAGGGGCCAACCTGTCTGGTAAGATCTGAATGGGATTTTAAAAGTGTGCAGAACCAATGTTAGCACTCTAGGCATAAAAATCTGGAAAGTAACAATGGAACTGCTATTAGCAAAGACATCAGCAAAGGTAGCAGGAGATGGGAGCAACAGTGAGTGTTCTCTAAGTCTGTAAGAGACAAGTAGACATTGCAGACATAGTGCGAAACAGAACTACTAGTTTTACTTTGAGATTTAAGAGTGATTGAGGTTGGAAAAGTCAGGAAGTAAGATGCTCTATAATCTTTTACAAGGATTGCCTCCTTACTGCTGTCTAGTAACATAGTGGTATTTGCTGCTGGTTTTCCCTTTTTAGTCTGATTTGTGGGGGGTTTAAAATGTCAAAACACAGTTTACCCATTTTTTATATGCTCATAAATTCAAATAAATAATAAAATAAAAATTGGGCCATTTATTCAGTCACTTTTCAGGGAATAACCTCATTTTAAAAATACAGGCTTAGCTGCAGGGTAAGCAATCTTTCAGCATTATGTTTCCAATCTGTCAACCTGATCAGAGCTTAAAGGCCTGACGTTCTGTTTCTTTCCATAGAAACAAAACACTTATTCGACAGTAAGTATAGCTTAAGCTGCCTTATAGACAATATGAATCCCTACTCCTCTGCTGTCATTACCTTTCAAAATTGGACAGTTGTCAGCTTAAATGAACCTTGATGCCAGGTGCTTTGAAGGTCATTTCATGGCACAGAGCAGAAGCTTTGACAGCACAAACATTGACTAGCTCTGGAGTAAATAAGTGTCAGGAATTAATCTTATTCCATCTTTCTGATCATGACAGTCCTCCCACATCTATTTTTATGTGTAAACTGAAGATTATACATCCTTCTGTCTGGTGCTCCTTTCATTTTCAGAAGCTCCCCTTTTAATCCTAAGCAGATCAATAAATGAAAACTTCCCTGATTTTTTTTTTTTTTTGGGCTAAGATAGGTCTGCTTTGTTGTACTATTTGAACTTTATCATGTTGATCTCAAAGGCATTTCTTTATTCCATCAGTGCTAAATATGAGGGCTTCTTTGAAAGTAATGCCTCCTATTTTATTATGTCAGCCTATGATGTCAGAGACAGATGTTGGAGATGGTGGTATGGATGCTGCTGTTGAGCCTTCCCATCAGTATTCCATTATGTTTTGTTCCTGTGCAACAGACAGCAGCGCAAGGACAGTCTGACAAAATGGCATCTGACATGGAAGAGCATAGGAAGCAAAGATGTGCCAGTGAATTCTTCCATGTGAAACAAAAGTGCACCCATTCACATTTATTGATGCTAGCTGAGTGTTTATGGAGATCAAACAGTGGATGTGAACACAGCAAGATGGTGGGTAAATTCCAACAGTAGCAACAGCGATGTGAAAGATAAGCCACTGTCTAGATGACTGTCCACAGTTGCACAACAACATGAAGAGTGTCTTGACCAGCCCATCCATGCAAATTCATAGATTGTGGCTTCAGTGCATTTGAAATGATGGAGGCAATAAATTGTTCAAATGTAGTTCACACAGGAACAGAAAGAACACCACATACAAGGTTGTTTCCTGGAACACATCCTTACCACTGATTTGGTGTCACAACTGTGAGCTGGAGTCAAAACAGAAGTCCATGGAGTGAAAACATGTGAATTCCCCATTGAAGAAAAAGTTCAAGATACAGCCCTCAGTGGGTGAAGTGATAAGCACTGTCTTGGATAGGAAAGGGGTGATCCTCCTGAATTTCCTGGAACCCAGACAAGCCACCAAATCTGTCTGCTAAATCATGATGCTGACTAAGCTGAAGTCTTGAACTTCCAGGATCAGACCAATGAAAAAGATAACTTTTCTCTAGCAAAATGATAATGCCAGGCCTCTTACCTGTTTGAAGATCATGGAGCACGTTATCAGTCTGGGCTAGTATGTCCTACCCCATCCACTGTATAATCTGGATTTCACACTTCTGACTTTGATCTGCTTGGGATGATGGAAGATGTAGTATATGGGCAACATTTTCCTAGCAATGATACAGTTATAACGGCTGTGGAACTCTGCGTAACCTACAGTTGTGCAGATTTTTATGATTGCAGAGTGCAGGCTTTTGTTCATAGCTGACAAAAATATTTACTCATCAGTAGTGGTTATGATGAAAAATAGTGTTATGTAGCTGAGGATTTACTCTATCAAAGACCACTATTATGCTCTTTGTATCTGTTGAAGTTTCCATGGAAATAAATAGGAGGCATTACTTTCAGGGTGACCCACGCTCACTGAAGTTCTCTGTTTATTCTTCTTTTGCTCTCTGTTTCATATATCAAAACTGTAAGAAGAAAATCTTACTAGTTCCATTTTCCAGAACACTGTGGAAGAAAAAGTAAAAATGATACAGTCTTCAAGGTCTCACATTGTCATTATTAGGAAACATGTTATAGACTATCTCCAGTAGGTAGTATTCTAGTAGGTAGCAGATTCTGCTAATTTTACTGACCAAAATAATATCTCAATTCTTAAATCATACCAGCAGAACCAATCCTAAAAAAAAAAAAAAAACCCACCAAAAACTTATATTCAAGCTGCTCATTTTCATTTTTTACATTGTTTTAGTTTGTTGACTGTTGTTCCACTGTTTTCAGACAACAGTGAAAAAGATTCCAACTCCCACTGAAAATTAAAACTACGTACAATAGATGTTTCACCAGAAATGCCCAGAATGAGTTTTTGCTTTGGTACCTCTAAGTGGGAAGCCTGGAGACTGGAGAACTACATACCCTAGAAACATTCCTATAAGTAAAAAAATAATAGTTCAATTTGTTTATTTTCTGAGTTTGACAAGCAATTTATCTGTTATTTCTGGGTGGTCAAGAGGTTTACACTGGAAAGATTGTACTATAACACCAAAACAAACCCAAACCACAAATATTTAAACAAACAGCTATGAAGATTTTATAGTAAGAGCCACCAGAATAAAGTCTTGCTGGAAACATTTCCTAAAGTTTTTAAAATTCCTTCACTAAGTATTTAAATTGAGACAGTGGGAAATTGCCTGCCATCTAATGTACTCAAGATGAAATTTATAAATGTTGAATTAAAAATGTTGACTTTAATTTTGTTTAGTTTTATCTCAAACACATTTTCCTGGAATAGTAAAAACTGCAGAACATGCATATATGAAATTAATTGATGTTTCAGAATATTTTTTTACTAAAGTGACATTCTGATATAATTGCATTTCTTCCTTCCATACTGGTACAGAAGTATATCAGGGAACGTAATTCTTCTGTAGTACCCACTGCATCCAAGTAGGAAGTAGCAGAAAATGGCTCAATGTGGTATGGTGAAGAATTCTTTCAGGAACAGAACTAGCCCAGTACCTCAGCTCTATAATACTGTCTGGTGGCTAACCAGATGTCAGGAGGCATACTACCGGCTTGAGCTGTCTGAGTGTCACTCTTGAAATCTAACTGTTATTAATGCTAGGTTGTAATGAAACCTTGATAACAGTTATGGGTCCCTTCCACTTGGGATACAGTATGATTCTATGATACCTGTGATATTAGTTTGTCAGCTCTTAACTAAGGATCTGGGCACTCTGTCTTCTTGCAGAGACATGCTCTTGCCCTACAGAGTAGGAAAGCATATGTGATGATCACAGCCATGCCTGCTGTGTCCAGTCTCCTGAAGCAGGGCCCAGATTGTTCAGACTTGGAGATGTAAACGTGAGTAAGAAAGTCCACACATAATTTCTGGCTTGATTTTCAGAAAAGTATAATGCATTCGAACTTTGCTGATTTCAGAAGAAGCCACAGTGGAATGGATATTCTGGAAACATCTTCATATAGCTGGGATTTAATATAACATAAATATACTTTTGCATTTAGCATTCTCTTAAGGTAAATCTAATGAAAAAGACGAGAGGCAACAAAAAATCCACAATTTAGGATCTTCTGGATTTATAAATAGAAAATCTAACTCATAAGGAAATAGCACAGACCTCCATAAATACCCATTCATGACATGCTGACATTCTGGCAATTAATCCTAAAGGATATAACTTTTACTATCACTTGAGCAATTGGTAAAAAGCATGAAACAAACTGTGTCTTACTTAGAATTTATCTCATCCAACATGAGTTACAGGAAAAACAGTTGCCTGCCAGTAGCTAATAATTTAGACTCATGCTATAGTCAGCAAAGACAAACCTAGAGAGCCCTTCCTCCCCCATATCTTAGGTAGCTATCTGCCTAAGGAATAGGCTTCTCTCTGAAAGTATCTTTATTTCTTGCCTGAACATAAAGAAGACTTAAATTATTTGATTAGATATGAATAATTATATATACAGAAAAAATAAAATAAAGATTTGGAACAGATGTAAACACACAGAAAATGAAAACAGAAATGCAACAGGCAAAATAAAACCTCTGAAGTATTTTTGTAGGAGTCCAGTTCCTAATTAAAGTTAAATTTAAGAAAGAAACCAAGAGTCACTAATTAAACTATTAAAAAAGAAAACTCTTTTTAAAGAATCCTTTCAGCAACCATGAACCTTGCATTTAAGCAATCCACTGACCTCTTCTTTTATGATCTTATTTTTGCACAAAGTGAATTTTTGAAACAAATTGTAAATATGGCTTTGGATTTTGTTTCATGCTTTTTTCTTTTTCTTCTTACTGTTTCATAGGTCAGTGATTGCACATCAAAGACAAACCATAATCAGCCTCCAGCTGGATCTAAGCAGCATTCTTTCACAGTGGTATTTTGTGACAACTGAAACTCTGCCTGTATTTTGGAAGAAGGCAACTGGAGTTATCAGACCATAGAAGAGCACTCAAACTCACTCAAGGTACTGTCTTTTGCTGATCGCTCAAATTGTTATGACACAGTCTCTGTGATTTGCCCTTTAGTAGGCAGTGCACAAGATCTTTCACTTATGCTCTTAGTGAAGAAGTGCCCTGGTTCTGCATTATGGTTTGGCAAGATACTTGGA
This sequence comes from Oreortyx pictus, assembly GCA_036925125.1. Taxonomy (NCBI): domain Eukaryota; kingdom Metazoa; phylum Chordata; class Aves; order Galliformes; family Odontophoridae; genus Oreortyx; species Oreortyx pictus. Next base: position 49,173,282 of record JAUPFR010000001.1, read on the forward strand.
AAAAAATTGCATTACCTGAAACAAGCTCAATGAGTCTACAGGACAATCTTTTCAGAAAATTCTGCGGAAGGAAGATAAAATCAAATTAGAAAATAGACAAGTTCATATGTGTTCTTTTGAATGGCTTTTACAATCAAAGACATGGAAGCTGTATAGATTAAAAGAGAAGAATTTTGCATAAATATATGAATGCTTGGTAGTCTTAGAAGGAAAAGCTTATGTTTAAGAATATGATGTAAAGAAAAACATCTGGAGACTTCTGAATCCTGAATGGCACATGGATTCTAGCTAACTGTAAATAACCATGAACAAAGAATATCTCAGTACCCAATATTTTTCTCTGCTGGTATCAAATGAAATTCATTTGGTATCAGCTGGAGTTTTTATAGTGCTAATGGAAGTTATTTTCAGTTATCACATCAGCCTATAAGTATACAAAGGCAGCAATTTTGCTAGTAATCTGGAGATCATTTTGTGTGTAGGGGGTATACTTTAGTCTATTTCTGCAGTGCAAGCTTTTATCTTAATAAATGTGGTGAATCATAAATAAAAAGGAAAAGATAAAAAATGAACATTCAGCTGGGGCTAAGGTTGATTTGGAAACATTTCATAGTGAACTCTAAAACATGATGATGTCCAGTAAGACCTACGCTCAAGGGGGAACCAATGCACCCGAGAACTAAATTTGACTGGTATTTTCCTCACAAAAATTTCTCTGATGTTCCTTTAATGCATTATATCATATAAACAAGTGAAATTCTGCTGAGTTACACAGCATACATGTAACTGCAATCCTTTTCAATGAACTTAAGCTTTCTAGCACATATCAGCTTGCTGAAGGATGAAGTAGCCCAATAAATAAGATAGAGTTTATCTCTGATTTTCAAAACTCTCTGAAATATAACAACAAAGCCAGTCTCTAACTGTGTTATGCTGCTTAGTATTTCAACACACTATGGTAAGAGGCAAAATCACTCTCTGTATTTGCTCACTATGAAGAGATTTAATAACTCAAATCTCCGTTGCTCACTTCCTTTAATGACAGATTTGACATTAGCTAGTTAATCCAGTGTAATACACACAGTGCTCAGAAGCTATGCAATGTGGTGCTTTACAGCATGTGCCGACAATCTGGCTGTGCAAGGGAGCAGTGTTGGGCTCTCAGAAGGCAGTGCAGCTGAGATTTCTTGCTCTGCTTTAAACTGTTAGTGAGCATGGAAAGCTAATAGTGACGGCCCTAAAAGGAGAGTGGAGCTGTTTTAATGCTCATCAGTCATTGTGGCTGAGTGAGATGCAAACTGCTGTACCACTGAGCCTGGTGCGTCAGTTGTGCTTGGAGGTCTATCAGGGTATATAATATCTCCAAAACAGTTTGGCTGCTAAAATTCCCCTCCCCCTGGAAATAAATGGTAGTTAGGTTGTAGATGTTATGGAACTAAGTTCCATCTTTTTGCGTGGCTGGGACCCAACTGGGGTTTCATCATGCCTGAAAGTATTCCTGTATCCCATTCTCTGGTTGGAGTCCTGTGATGCTCACTGTGCCAGCTACAGGCTTGTTTCTGACATTTATAATAGAGAAATACCTTAACTCACCATAGAACTATGTGCAATGTTTCTATATCAGGATGCCTGCTATTAATAATGATAATGTAACACAGCCTGTCTAACTGTGAACTGATCCCCCATATTTCAGTAAGCCCTCGTCCGCTAATGAGACAAACAAAAGCAACTGAATGAATTTGGAACATAATGATACGAGTTTTTAATGATGCTTAACTCCAACTTTCACTGCTTCTGTTTAAATTTGAGTTATATGAAAGGCACACCCTCTAGTTTTGTTTAGAAAAAAAAAAGCAAAAGGAAAACAGTAGTTCAATATTTTCATGTATTCAATTAATGTAACAGTCTGATTTTTTTTTTTAAGCAGAAATATAGCTAAACATAAAACTAAAGGAAGCTGAAGTGTCACAGACTTTAAAACCTGTAGGACATGCACATCCAAGAATTTCTTCAGAACAGTTTCAGGCACACAGATTAAAATTAGCAGTAGATTCACCATGATCATCTTCATTTCTAAAACACTGTGACACAATCATTAGGTCATAATTTTCTTTTTTTTTTTTTTTAATTTATGATTTCCTTACCTGTGCAAATGAATAAGCATTGGCCTCCATTCTTTTTGCTATTATGTTAGAACAAATGAGTCATGAAAGTAGCTGAGTTGCCCAGTCAAGGAAAAGTTACGTCTGCTTTAGGTTACTAAGATGACAAATCTCTTTTCCCAAGTATAACTGGATCTTCATTTTTTTCCCCTTTGTGCAATCACATCCACTGTAGCAGAGAGATCCAAGGTTGTTAAAAAACCAGACTCAGATCCAAACAGCATAATCATGATTCATGCTTACTTTACATTCATGATTCAAGGCGGTACAGAATTAGGATTCTTCTGGTGAATATAGGTGTGAGATAGGCGCAGTAATTGTAAATAATTGAGTTGTAATGTGCTGAAGGGCTGAGGGATGGAATGTGTGTAAATTGTTCACCTTTGTCAGTGTTGTGAACTTACAGTGATTTTGGTGTGGGAACGTCTTTTGGCTGAGTAAGTGAAGTCAGTGAAAACTGAGTTGGGAATGTGCATTTTGATGTTAATTTTTAGGTTGGGTAGGAGATTGTGGAGAATTTGGAGAACCTGCTGTGCCAGTCATCCTCCATTTACATTTACACGATGAAAGAGAAACCCAAATGGAGGAAGGTGCTGAATTTTTGGATGGTCCTTAGTATCCATGTGAGTTCTGTCTCTAGTTCTGCAGCTTATAACAGAAAATTGCATTGTGCCTGCAGAACTGAATTTTCAGCCATGTAGTCAGCTTGCAGCTTTATGAAGTTTTTAGTTATTCCGTGCTTAAGAAAAACAGTCTTAAAATTTAAATGCGTGACTTTAAACATCATTTAATGATTTAATATTAATTAAGTATAATATGGTATAAATAATATATTATATTTTCTGGAAAGACAATTCAGAAAGCAGAAAAATTGGTCCTGTTCTGTTGAATATTCAGTACTAGTTGAAGCCAAGGCTAATTCATTGTTTTTAGCCATATGAGTGATGAAGGCATATAAAGAATGGGATTGCTTAGGAATGTTAGCATGAGAGAGCTCAGCATCAAGAAAGATAACAGAATAGATGTGAACCATAAACTTTTCTGTTCCTTTTCTATCACCTTGCTCATTTAGATAGTAGCTGTAAAGACATAAGTTGTTCTGAAAAAAAATGTTTTCATGGAAACTGCAATAGATAAAAAGAACACAATAACACTGTTTCACAGACTTAATTCTCAGCTAAAAAACACTCTTTTTCAATACAGTCACCACTATGTGTTTTGGCCAGCAATGAACAAGAGTCTGCATGCCACACTTGTCAAAATCTGCACAAACCAAGTGATCCACTGTCGCTGTCATCACTGCTGAAACTCATCCACCACTGCCTCTCTGTGGTCTCATCCACAGTTTAGTCTCCACAATGTTCAGCAAGAGTTGATGAATGTCAGTGAGTGCCATTTTTTCTTCCTGGAGGGAATCAGTGACACATATTTGTTTAATACACTCTTCCATGTCAGATGTCATTTTGTCAGACTGCCCCTCCGCTGCCATCTGTTGCATGGCAACAAGATGTAACAGTGGGAAGGTTCAACCTTTACACCCATACCATCATCATTTTCCTCTGATTTTGTGGACCAACATAATAAAATAGAGGCATTACTTTTGGAGCAGCCACAGTAGCTTGTTGACAATGAAAAGATTAACAAGTAAATATGGGGAGAGATGGAAACTCATTTTGCTATTCCTTGGGACAGCTTTAAATTTAATGAACTTCTTGAGCCACCATTTCTACTGGCATCGCTACAGGTCGTACTTGAGGCTGCCAAATGTTGCAGAGTGATCTCTGCAGATGGGAATAGCATCTATTGACAGCAGCTGGTCAATCAGAGGCAGTGCAAAGCTGTTCCCTCGGCAGCCTGCAGACAACTGTCTGCTTTCAGGTTATAACTTACATTGAGCAAGTAGTTAGCCTTTGCCTGAGTTCTGTTTCTGCTTTCTTAGGACTGAGGAGCTATATTTTGTGCTGGCAGCAGGTTGAATCGATACAAACTTCTTCAAGTCTCAGCAGACAATTGGATGTGTCAAAGAAGAAGATGAGGTTCCTTCTCAGAATGAGTGTTTCAGTCTAAAACAGTGCAGAGCAGTTTGTGGCTCTTTTCCAGCAGCCCAAAGATGCTGCAGAGGTGCTCAGTGAAGCTTTTTTTCTCCACCCAAGTAGTTTCATGAGTGAATTAGCAGGATGCTGGCAACGCAGGCAGGCTGTTAGCTGTGGTGCTGCATGAGCTGGATCCTTAGTAAGGAAAAGTGTCACGAGTGTAAAAAACAAGTGTCATGGATTCGTAAGAAATTCACCAATGATTAAGGAATGACTGAGGAACTCCTTGTCCCCTGTTTCCTTATGGTGACTGACCTGAATTTCTTTTAGGTCTGTATGAAGATTGTTTTGTTGCTACTGAATATGCTGTAAATACTACTTGTTGGTTCTGCTGAGATTATTTGCAGAGATTAAGGCTGAGCTGATATTTATAAAATGTAAAACTGCAGTAATGATGGGACAAATTAACAAATTGTGTTTGCTTGTTTTCTAATGACAAAGGCAAAGAATATTTTTTATACATGGTGCAACCTTGCAGTACTGTAATTAAAAAGAATCCCAAACCCACAATAAAGACAATGAATATGTTCTAAAGCTGTTAAAACAAGCATAGAAAACTGGATCGGCTTAGTTCTTATGAATACTGTAATTAAATCTAGATCAGTGTTAATACTTGCTGATATACTAAAAAATATAGTACGAATTATGAGAAAATTGCATTATTTTTCTAAGGAAATAAACTGTTGCTTTTACCTCCATCAAATTCTACATTCAAAGCCACAGAACTTAAGTAAGAAGAGATAAGAAAGCAATTATTTCTTAACAAAGTGTTCTGTTTCAGCAGCAGCCACCTGTCATTCAGAACTGAATGATGTTAATACTGAGAAAGTTGCAACCATCATATTCAGATGTCAGACTTTCACAAATACTGGCTTTGAAGAGCTTGTTAAGAACATGAGGATTTTGTTCTTGCCCCCTTCCCAGTCTTGATGTTCAAACTCAATTTCTTTTATCTGATTTAGTTATTGCTTTACACTGTCTGTGCCAATAGCCTGTTATATTTTCTAGATTTCTTGTTTTCTTCCATTTGTCTTTTGTTAACTGAATATTTTCACATGAACAGGTCTGATTTAAAATCAGAATTGGCCTTTACTTTTTTTCTTAATAAAGGAACCATCTTGTTCATTTCTTTGAGAATTCTCTGTTGTTAAAACACAAAGCATGCCCTTCTCCATTCTAGAAGTTGTTATTTAAAAACAAAACCAAAACACAGCATGATAAAGTAATAAGGGTAAGCATCATTAATCATTATATCATGAAGATACCTTGGAAGGAATATCTTTTCTTTTTTGGTTGAACTGACAATGCAAGTGTTTCTCCAATGAAATTCAATGGGGATACATCAGGGTTGTGTACTTTATTTTACCTTTCCTGTAATAAAAATGCAGGGAACATTTGAATTTTTTATTCTTTTTTACATTTTTTCCTTTAAAAAAGGAAGAAACAAATGACATAGGAAAAGAATGCTTTGACATCTAAATCTTCAGTACCTGGGAAAAAACAAAACAACTACGATTTCTTCTTTGAAGCTCATTTCTAGGCATTTTGGGGCAAATACCTTTCATTTTGCATTCTGAAGTGATATTCATAGTAACCTGCTTGGATTGCCTTTTTATGTACTTTTTCAGAAGAAAACACTCTCTAGCTCTGTTGAAAACACAGTAAGTCAGTGCATTGCTAATGGAGTTTTGTCTAACAGCTATCACGTAGTGTTTCTTGGCTAAATTAATGCAATCTTCAACTTCTATAATTGAACTTCTAAGCTTTTTGATAACACTAGACACAATAGTCTTCAACGCATAGTTACAAAATTGTATATCTGTTTCTTTCACCTTCCCTTCAAGTGAGAAACCAGACTGGGGAAGTCCAGGAGAGCATTCTATTGCATCCCTTCATTTCCTTTATGCAAATGCGACACCCTATAAAAATCAGTCTTCTACAAAAACCAGTGAGTCTATAAAAGGAGAGATACCTTGAGCAAATGAATTTTCTTGTCCTTGAGTAAGTGTCAAGTAGGTAGGATGAGTTGCCCTGAGGCTGACATAAGCTCTGTAAATAAAACAGTTGTATATTGCTATGAGTCAATCTGTTTTGTTTTTTTTTTTGAAGTGAGAGATTCAGAAGTCAGATGAAGGTGTCAAAAATGTTTTGTCTTCTTTTCAGCAGTTAAAAAAAATAGATTACTTTTAATTGGTTTTATGAAATGTGGACAGAATAGTAAGCAACACTTTGATACATGACCATTGTTTTCTATGAAACCAGAAGACGTCTGTGGTTACTCCACAAACTATTATTCAGACTGATGCTGCTAACTCCAAGCCTTTTTCACTATTGCAGATATGGTATATTCCCAGGCATTTATTCTGTACTCTCTAGTACCATGAAAACATTTTTTACAGAAATCGATGCAGTTTCCAAGATTATCTTTCATAACAGACACCAGCCTATTGCTCATGACGTCAGTTTTAATCAATTTTTATAAAGGTTTTAGTTCATGTTTAAGGCACTTGTATGGTGGCAGAAGACTTACAGGAGATTTAAAAAGAGTTACTTGATCACAAAGTGCAAATGTCAAAATATGATATTACAAAATCTATCTTTCTTCCCATTAATATTAGTTGTCTTTTACAGAGGGTTGTTGATTTTAGAGGAGCATAGGGTTCAATTTTCTCCAAGAAGATGTTCCTCTGAGACAGGCTGAACATAAGATAATTGCTTCCTGTATTTGATAGTTGCCTCATGGGTTAACCATGCCTTCACTGAAATCGCTTTTGAAATGCAGAGTACCAGACATGAGTTCTAATATCCTGAATGTTTACTTTTCTGTTTGGAAGCAGAACATGTTCTGATTTATTAATGGAATGCTTTATAGGCATAATTGTGGAAAATTTGTGTAGGATGCTTTAAAGCAATGAAAAAATACATCACTTACTCCATCAGCTTGAACAGTAAGCTTGAGACAAAAATGCTGCTTACATCATGCTAGTTCTGAAGCACACATTCTTTGCATAGAAAAGAACTGATGTTTAAGGACATGTCAGTGGGAAAACTCAAGAGCTGAGCAGAAAAGGAGATTTTACATCTACATTTACTTTTTAGCATCACAGAGAGGCAGTGAAATTTTTGCACCCTCTTGGGCTTCCCCGCAGCAGCATCCTTCCTAACTCACATGGGGATCAAGAATATTTTTAGGTCTTGCACACTGAAGTTCACCATGTGGAACTTGTAGGTTTATAATTGCCATACCTTCTCCTGAGAGTCATTGAAAAATAGGTGCGTTATCTTTGCTCAACACACACACAATTTTCTTTACAGTTTTTGTAAGTAAAGAAAATTCCCTCTTGAAATATGTTAGCTTTTTGAAATGCAATAATGAGCCCTACTGGAATGAAGAGCAAAATTGTTTGGTGAGTCCAAAATACTATTTGTACTTCAGCCTGCAGTAGGCTCACATCTATGCAGAGATTCAGTTATCATTATGTGTCAAGTGCAAATTTTTGGTCGTCCGAGAGGTTCCACAAGACAGAAAATAATATCTTCTGTTTTAATTATGACTTATACCTTATCACAGGTTTTTTCATTTGAGGTGAAAAATCATTGTAGGGGGATTTATTTCAAAGTAATGTCTTAGGTGATTAAGCCCTCTAATGCCAGCTGATGACTCACAGTGATAGTTCTCATTTATGGCCAATTGATACCAAATAGCAGGAACAGACCTGAGAGCAGATTGAACAGATCATTTTCTCACAGCTGAATTCAGCCAGCACACCAGCTGTATAATTCTAACACAGGTAGCTACTTTCAGAACAAATGGGATCATTATTTTCTCAGTCTCTTAAGGAATGCAGCTTTGCACTATCAAGCTTTTGGACCTTGTCCCCCCTAAAAAAGCTTTTATGAAGCTTTAGCACTTTGATCACGCTTTCAATAAATAGGGTATCCAATGAACAGGAGACCCCTCACATTTGCATTATAAAACAACGTATTTCACAGCTTAGTTTTCTTTAATGTTCTGTGTACAATACCTAAAGAAAATATGTTTAAATGGAAGCTTTTGGGCAAAAGCGTTACATGAAAAAAAATCTGTTAATCAAAATAGCTATTCTCAATTAAGAGCTAAAGATTGCTACTTGATTAGTTGTGCCAATTTCACAAAGTCCTCTCACCTTTAAAATATTTTCTTCTGAATATATTGAAGTATCATGCATGCGTAAATATAATCTTTGTCTGTATGCAGAAATGACCACCCAAGCTAGGTCTTCCCAGACCACAAATACTTCATCAACCTGTTTTTAATCAATAGCTTCTTGTTAAGAATGGCGACCATGAATTTTCAGTTATCATGGTGTTCATTTGTACCAACTCTGCAGGCGCCAACTCCCTAATGCATCACTCCCCATCCCTTCATAACTTGCTGGTGCCATATGGCTATTTGCTTCAGCTTGTTTGTAGATTAGGAGTTGTTTTTCTTTTCCAGGTTTATTTTCACAGATTTAGAACTTTCAGTAATGTAGTAAAAGTGGTATTGATTTAAGATCTAATTTCAGAGAGATCATTTACATGATTAAAATTACCATGTGTGAAAATGTCTACATCATGATCCCTCAGAGTCATTTTTCATGTCAGTCTGGAGTTACATTCTCCCTCCCCAAGAACACAGGGACCACCCCAGTTAGTTCACTTGTTAAACATCCCCACCTTCCTCTTTTTTTAATTTCTTTACCTTCCTTACTTGTGAGCACAACCCGTATGTTATGGGCTATTCCTCTGGTTAGTCTGGGTCAACTGTCCTGGATGTGTCCCCTCCCAGCTCCTTGAACACCTCAGCTCCTTGCTGGCAGAGCAGCATGAGGAATCGGAAAGTCCTTCGTGCTGTGCAAACACTTCAGTGACACAGCTAAAACATTGGTGTGCTATCACCACTATTTTAATCAGAAATCCAAAACAAGAATCACACAGAGTTTCTACAAAGAAAATTTGCTCTATCTGATTTAAAACTATGGCTGTATCATAGTCAGAAGATTATCTCCTGGCTCCTGGCTTTATCTTCAAGGTGAACTTTTGCCCTTATGTATTCCTTTAAAAATTTATATGACAAATACATATTAATTTATCCCTGATTCTACATTAATAATTCCAGCTACGGTATGTCTTGGTTACATTTCTCACACATTTTCGATCTAGAAAACAAAATATCATGTAGTGCCTTCCAGCTAAGTAAGTTCTCAGTTGAAAAATTAATGGAGTAATTTTATACTTCCTATTGATCACACATTCCAAATGGGCTTGTAAGCTGAAATCTAGTCTTCCTCAGAGGAAAAAAAAAAGCCTAAAGTCTTATTCCATGCTTGCCTGTACTTGTGGACAACTTTGAAAGCGTTAACAGTAAAGTGAGAAGTTTTCCAAGGTCCAGAGGCATGTTAACTACAGGCAGAAAATCCATCTGGTAGTTTGTTGGTGACTAAGATTTGCTCTCAATTTAATGTCCTGGGATGTGAGGAAAGATATGTGACTATAGCTGTGACCACCTGTCCCCTTTAGAGTAGAGGCACTGATGAACTGTGAGCTGAGGAGTTGTAAAATTTATATTTCAGTACTTAAAAAATACTTTCAAAATCCGTTCCCCTGCCAACATTCCCCAAACAACCTCAGCCTTTTAGAAACTTTGAGTGTTTGTCAGTTATTTTAGATGAGGGATAATAAAGGCCAGGCAACCAGAAATGAGAGTCTTTCAGGGTAGAAATAGTATTTACTAATGGCATGTTCCCATGCTGCCAGAGTCCAGATGCAATGGTGAAAGAAAACACAGAAACAGAAAAGCACTAATCCCCATTACAACGTTCATCTCTAAACATTCTCCAAAGACATTTTATGAACCCATTTCCAGGAAGCTAATCCATACAAGATATGGGTTTGAGAAGGGAAAACCACCATACGCTGCTGTTTATGTACTCTGACCTCAGAAATGTTATCAGATTGACTGTCCGTCTCTGTAGGATGAATAAACAACAGACCCTGACATTAGGAATTTATTCCCTAACTTGTGTCATTTGATTCCTAGAGATAGCTGTGGAATTACTGCTGTTCGCTGGCAGGCAGAAGTGTGACTATCACCTTGGACAAATCAAGAAAATCTGACAGGGAGTTGTTTTAATCAAAGGAGAAAAGCAAAAGGGAATCATGATTTTCAGTGAGGAGCACTGCTTGTTAATTATCTAATGTACGTAGGAAGGTAGTCCTTGTGAGAGATGGGTTGCAGCACAGAATGTGTAGCCAAGGCAGTTCCAAGCAGGCTTGGGCTGCTCTGGGACTGACACTACAGACCTAGCACTTTTTGTTGCAGCTTTTGCTTTTTGTGCAGTGATATTAGGGGAAGGGAAAGATCTGAGCAATGTCCTATTTATCTGGTACAGAGCAAAGCATATATTATATGTCACTTCTTTGTAGGCTTGTAGGCAAAAAATAAAGAAAACCATTTTTCTGTTGTCATATGCTTATGTTACGGAGACACAATACTAAAATGTTCTGGGTTTTCTTTTCTGTTATTGCCTCATTTAAATTGACTAATGACTGGATTAAAATAATGATAGCAATCATAATTTTTAATAGAAATTGAGATAAGGCCTTTGAAAATGCAAAAGAAAAAAAGGAAAGAGAAAACTAAATACTGGAAGTAAGAACTATCATTAAATCAACTACCAACCTTATGGCACTTGTTATTTAGTTTCTTCTGGTCTATTTGATGTCATTTAATCTAAAAATCCTATATCTGTATTTCAAGAAATTCAAAGGACTTACAAGTCAGAGACTTTATATAAATGTACAATTTACAATGGTAAATAAAGGAACCTGGCTTTGCAAATATAACTTGGCTGTAAGAACTTCCAAAATCTTTCTCAATCTATACAAAGCCTCCCTAACCTGGGAGTAATTATTCATACATTAACATTTTCATTTTATAAATCTGCAAGGAATAATTTATAAGATATGCATAGAACAAGATTTGAAATGGCTATCAGCTCTGAGCAAGGAGCCAAAATTTCAGGTACCCAGTTTCTTTAAAGACATAAGGGAATGTTACTGTGGGGAAAAATACTTTGTTATTTTTACCCTCTAGAATTAATCTTGAGAATAATCTTCTCTGTAGGGCTTTTTTTTTTCTTTTTCCCATTAGTGACCCTAGGAAAAAGGTTGGCATTTCACAAATGGATTTTGTAGTGCTGATGCTATAAAGCTTGTTGGCACTATTAATATCAAAGAGAAACAGAATATTATGTACAAAGTAGATGACCCTGCAGGTTCAAAGGTTAGAGCTGTGATGAAATTTAATAGCGAAGAGTGAAAATTTAGACATTTAAAGATGAATAACAATTACTGCTCTGAGTTCACAAGCTGGCTGAAATCAACAGGAAGGGGAGTAAGAGCTGGATGTTGCTATGTTATTAGATGACCATTGCCTGGTGACCTTGTAAATTCAGGCACAGTTCGAAGCTGTATGACTGAAGCTGTGGCTGGAAGACTGGGCAGCAATTCACATTGACTTGGTGTTGCTTAATACTGGTTTTGCCAAGCTGCCACGTGTATGCCAACAAAACTAGGCATGGAAAAAAAAAAAAAGTACAGTAAATATTTCAGTCTTCCTCATGGTCCAATAATGTCAACTCCAAAAAGCTACTGTTTCGATTAGAAATGAGCCACTCTGTCAAGGGGCCATCTTAACTCCAGCCTGCATTGTGTCTTGTGGAAGAGCTGTCACAGATGAGATGTAGACATTGTAAGTGATATGATCCTGGATCATAATCCACATTCTGATTTTTCATGTTGGCTACATGAGCTCTCATTTTACTCTGCTTATAAATCCAGTACCTATTATCCAGATGAAATCTCCAAACAGTGAGGTTGCAGTCTGTTATCCATTACAGTACATTTAGTGATCAATATTGAGGCCCTGATAATAACTGCTAATTTTTAGAAGAAATAAAGGATCCTACAAAGCCATTATTAATAATTATATTTGGTAAATAACAAGTTAATAATACTAATTACTAGAAGGTAACATTATTAATTATGTGTTTTTGTACCTCTTGCATGTAGTTGCATCTTAAACAGTGAGCAAAAGAGATTCTCTTGATTTCCTCCTTAACAAACTCTTCTAAGCTACTGATGAAATCTTCTAACAAGGATATAGGTTATTATAGCTCTTTCACTTTGTTTCTTTTTCGTACTGTCAGTCCATGTCTCCAGACTTTCGTAAAATGATTTTGCTTTTTAGAAAAGCTGCCTGAAGACTGAACATAACGTCTACACTTCCTGCCTTTGAACATTTTTCATGCCACTTCTTAGAACTCACTGCATTTTTTAAGCTTTTGACTGGAAGCTTTGTCCTAGCTTTATATCATCTTAATAGTTTATGATCTCATAGTTCAGTGAACTTATCTATTGTCTTGATTTTACTTCTGAGCCTTGAATTGTGATCTGAAGCTATCTCCTCTGGACTGACTCTTCTAATTGTCTTTTCTTCTCTAACCTCTATTGTACTCTACTTGTGAATTCCGCAAGCCTACCAAGAAGGTATATCTCACACTGAAGTCTTAGCTTTGTTACTGGTTTGCAAAGGATGTAGATTCAGCTTCACATATACGTTTTTTATCAGACTCTATAGCTGATGAAATATACTGACAGTAATTATAAAGACTTTTTTGGAGAAAATTAGAAAGAAAAGGGTGGAAGGAGTGTGGGGAAAGAGAGAGAGCGAAGCAAAGAGAGAAAGACTTTTCCCAGGGCCAGCCAGGAGAAGTGGCTGGGATACTCAGACAAATAAGTGTCTTCTCTCCAGTGTAGGAGGATATCCCTCCTACAAAACTTTTAATGTGGCTACTACATAGTCTTCATCAGAACCAGCTTAAACATTTTAATTCTGTTCTTGCATGTTGCTATTTGACAAAGGGTGGTCAGTGCTGTTGGTTGTCAAGCTCTGTGTATGTGTATTGTTGGCTCACGTAATATAAACCAAAATTTTTGCTACAACCAAGTGTAAGAAAAAGAAGGATAGAAGGGACAATCCTCATACTAGTGGCCCTAACGAGGATCTACCCTAGCAACTCTGACATTTGTAGTATTTGTAGGTGCAAGGCCAGGAGAATAACAACATGAAAGCAACAACACGAGAGCAAGAGAGAGAGCAATACTACCCTGGAGGTTCTGGAAAATGCTGCCGTGGCAGATGGAGTGTGAAGGTGCACAACCAGCAGAGAAGAGCAGGCTGCAAAGTTGTGACTGGAAGGCTCCAAGCAGTACAAAAGGCACCTTCAACACCAATCTGCATTATGAAGTTGGAAAGTTTCTCTTACTCTCACTTCCACAAAAACTGCATGTTGCCTTCTTTCTAGATTATGATATACTTCAAATTTCTTTAATACACCCTCATAACTGCCTTCCTCATTGAACTGTGGAGCGCTAGACAAATCTTGAGTCTCTAATGGGTAATTTTAAAGAATAGTTTCTGGAGTGGGAAGGGAAGATTGATTGTTTTCTGTTCTTGATATGCTCTGAAAATTTAATTAAGAGATAAATGAAGAAAATTGTCACAAAGGCAGGAGGAGAGCCTGTATTCCTGTCCACTAACATCAACTGTATCTTACAGAAACCAGTGATTGATTTTCTAATAAGCCAGGCCAGGAGGTAGCCTGTTTTTATGTTTCCCATCTTTCTTTGAATATTCTGCCCAGGGCCATAAAAAGTAACTAGTTTTTATGCAAATGTAAGCGATGAGAGCTACTCCAAAAGTAATGTCTCCTATTTTTCAAGTTGGCCCACAATGTCAGAGGTGGATGTTGGTGGCATGGCAATAGAGGATGAACCTTCCCACCAATATTCCATTATATTTTTTTACCCTGCGACAGGTGGCAGAAGGGCAGTCTGACAGAATGGTGCCTAACATGGAATAGTGTATGAAGTAAAAGTGTGTCACTGAATTCCTCCATGTGGAAAAAAATGGCATCCACTGACATTCACCAGCACTGAACATTTTTGAAGACCAAACAGTGGATGTGAGCATGGTGAGGCCGTGGGTGGTGCGTTTCAACAGTGGTGACAGCAGCATGAAAGACAAGACACATTCAAAACAGTAATGCACAGCTGTCACGCCACAAAAAGAAGAGCATTTCAATAATCTCATCCATGCAAACTGCTAGATTATGGCCAGGTTCAAAAAAGCAGTCCATGAAGTGGTGACATGTAAACTTCCCATCAAATAAAAAGTTCAAGAGACTGCCCTCAGCAGGTTAAGTGATGTGTACTCTCCTTTGGGATGGGAAAGGGGTGATTCCTCTGGATTTCCTGGAACCTGAACAAACCATCAATTCTGACTTTTACATCATGATGCTGATTAAGCTGAAGTCTCGATCTTTCAGTTTCAGTCTGGAGAAGAAGACAGCCTTACTCTTGCAAAACAATACTGCCAAGCTCCATACCAGTGGGAAGTCTTGGCTGGACTGCTGTATTTCACCCATTGTGTATTTCACCCATTGTATATTTCAAATTTGGCACCTTCTAACTTCCATCTGTTCAGGACAATGAAATATGGAGTGTATGGGTAAAACCTTCTTAACAAAGATGCCATCATAGCATTTGTCCTTTTTATTCTGTGGCACAAAGAGCTCTGGTGGGAATGCAGTGAAAGCCATGTGGGAATATCCAGAAATAATAATGTAGTCAACATACAAGAAAAAGTTGTCTCTTCAGAGCTTAAGTATACATCAGGAGTGATCAGGCATAATTATCATTCCCTGTAGGATGTTTTCAGAAATATGATTTCTTTTCTAGTGGGGAAAGGGCAGAACTGCCCAGAACTGTGGAAGCTCTTTCACCACTTTTTTTGAGCTCTTGCTTACAGGGGTTGTAGATGGCAGATAAAATACCTTGAAAGCAAAGATACCAAGAAAGAGAAGAAGCCCAGTAGCCCAAATGATGGATAGCCTCTGTGACATCAGTGACTGTCATGGATTGACTGGTGCTAGAGTGATACATGTGGTTGATGTTCACATAGTCTGGTGAGCTGCAGAGTCTCACTGCTCACCCTCTAGGGTCTCCAAAAAAGGTAAGTCATTTCTTCCAGGCCAGAGATGGAATAGCTCCCATTAAATGAAGCCAGGAATATACTTATACTCCGTCTGAAAATATTGCTGTGCTGAATGCAAGGATAACAATGCAAAATTCAAAAGCCTGTGATATATATGGAAATTGAGAAGGAATGTCTAACAGTCCCCATGGTCCTATTATCTATAAAAGTGGTATGCATCATTAGGACTCAATTAGTGCTTATAGTCATCAAAGCTGGCTCACAGTCATTTTGCAGAAGGAAACGTTATCATTTTAGGTGCAGCTGGAGGATTATTTGGGGATCCTACCTGGGAGATCAAAAATACAGGAGCCACCTGATGCTGGTCAAGGTTTCGTTTGATATGAACTTTATAGTTAAGGACTGATGTTGAAGCACCAAACTTGGTACTACAGCTTAATTAAGTAAGTGCTGTAGGTTTTGCTTGAGTTAACTTTATGAGACACAAAGTCATCATGCAATTTCACATAAAAAGGGAAAAGTACAGAGCAGAAAAGGGAATGCAATAGCAATGAATGCAACCATTGCTTTTAAAATAAATAAAATCTTTGTCAACATTTTTAAATAAAAAAAAAAGTCTGAGCGTGACACTTTATCATTAGCTTCATGAATGTATTGAAAAGTTGTGAAAGGGAAGGAATAGTTAGCAGTGTCTCCTGCTGCAAAAACTGGGCTTTTAACCTTTGCCAACAACAGTCTCATTTGGAGTTCTGGCTTGTACTCTGAAGAGTGTCTGGCAGTGAGCAGACTATGCATTTTCCTTTTGTCTAAAATCAATCATCTACAAAGGCTCACATTCATCAAAAGTTGAGACTGAAAAAATTACACAAAGAAAACAAAGAGATGGGGAGATCCCTGTCTAGAAGAGTTTACTGTCACAGTCGTCCTTTCTGTAGAATACAGAAAATCACTGAAAATGATCCCCATGAGCCCTCATCTCTACCACTTTCTGCAAATCACACTGCTGAGACTGTTGAATTTAAACTGATATAATTATACCATCTTATAAATGTCATGAACTGTCTCATTTTAGTAGAGGTTCCTTTTTTTGGACTGAATCTGGTGCACAGATAAATGTCAGTTTACAGATACAGCTCAGCAAGTGGAAGAAGACAAAAGCTCTGGATGCACATTAGTCCCCCTTTCTGGGAGTTACTGACTTGCTAGAACTGTTTTTCTAATTATGTAGATTGCCATTGTTTATGCTATTTTTTAACTAAAAGATGATAATTATTTTATTTCTGTATTCTTAGTTATTTGCCATGATCCTCAGGAAGACTACAAAGCGAGTTATATGGGGAAGAAGGTTCCTTATGCTTCAGGGGATGGCAGAGAATAGAGGCACAGATAGAAGAGAGCTAGGAGTTGTATCTCCACCAAAAAAGCCTGAGAGTCTTCAGTCACAACCAGAAAGTCAATGGCAAGATCTGTTAAGGGACAAAATTAATTTCCTGGGGAGAAAAAGGGACTGGGAAAGCTTTGTTATGGCTGAAAAATACCAAGTGGAATTAATTGCAGCTAAGCTTGAAACAATCTGCCTGCAAAGTCATAGGCAGGAAGGAGCTGTGTGTAAACCATTTTATTGCGTTTGACCTAGTTGCTCTGATTAATATCTATTTCAAAAGCTAAGTTTTTGTTTCAGTGAAGATTAACTTTTCCTCAGTCTAATTTTTTTTCATGCTTCTGGGAAGACATCTACGTAGAAGGTCTGAGCTGATCTCCTTCAAATCTGTGTCTTACGTAGAGTTCCACACATACAAAAATGTGAACCCTGGCTCACCATTTCACAAATGTGCTATGTCTGTCCATGGCCATGTTTTCAGCCCTGACTCTTTCAGGAGTTCAGATGCACCCATTTGGATTTCTGTACAAAGACACCCACATTTAATCCGTTAAACTGAATACGCTGATCACTATAACATTGCCAAATTATAAATCTTGAGCCAACCTAGAGATTTCAAAATAAACAAGCATGCAAACTACTATTCAGTACTATTCAACTACTATACATAGTATAGTATATTCATACTATACTGTGTAATTCCATTAACTGCAAGAGATTGGAAGAAGCAGCAAGAAGGCCTATGCCTTACATCATTGTCTGCTCAAGCAGACATTTCTGAATATTCTGTATGAAATGTAAACTAACAAATGCTTTTTTTTTTCTCAGAGATATTTTTTATAGTAATTTTCTCTGCTAATTGTGGAATATTGACAGGTTATTGATTACCAAATGACTCTTTCTGTAACCCCCAAAGTCTCTAATGCT
The DNA here is from genome assembly GCA_036925125.1 of Oreortyx pictus. Taxonomy (NCBI): domain Eukaryota; kingdom Metazoa; phylum Chordata; class Aves; order Galliformes; family Odontophoridae; genus Oreortyx; species Oreortyx pictus. Next base: position 49,190,925 of record JAUPFR010000001.1, read on the forward strand.
TTTAAGATAAAGAGAAGAAAAAGAAAAGTGTGGCTATGAGAGAAAGGGTATTTTGTCTTCTTGATAGATATAGGCTAGATATAATATAGTAAATAATCCTAGATACCACTTTATCTGAGTATGTTTAGAAGTGCCTCATGGTGCAAATTTTAAAAACAGATAACACTTTCAATAGAAGAAATCTCTGTTAAAATATCTTTTTTCCTCTTTTTTTTTTTATAATATCTGTTTATTTTCACCAGGTTTTTAAACTTGCAGGCCTGACTTTAGTGTAGGCAGCAATATTTGGATCTTCTTTTCAAACATAAGCTCTATATACAGGGGTTTGAGATCTATGGCTTTTGAACAAGCATACCATCTTCTCTTAGGACATTAGACAATTACAGAAACTGGTATTTTTAAAAATTGACCCCGATTTCTCCTTTTGCTTCTATAATCTGTGAATGAAATTTCTCAGAAATATTGCTGAGCGACTCTTTATGTGGATTTTGTTCCACTAAGAGACGTCAGGTAAAATGAGAAGCTGGGATGGAGATACATTTGAGCAGGACTGGCCTTGCGTCGTGGCTGTGGAACCACGAAGAACTGAAACATTGGCAAATGTCTTCAGAATGAAATTAACAGCACTGTGTTGGAAATGAACACTCTTACTTTGTTCAGTGCTTAGGTGACAGAAACTGAAATGTGAAATGACTTAATCATTTCTTTATAGTCTCAGTATGTCTTCAAGTGACTGCTATTTCATACTGATGGAAGATTATTGTTGCTAACTATGTTGATGTAGAAGTTAAACATGCTCTTTCACTTCAGCTAGAAAGCATTATCTCAATAAAAATAGTTGTTCTGTGCTGAGAGTTGCAGCTCAGAAGTTTGTCCCATGGATTTTTCTTTATACAAAAGTAGTGAAAAAAAAGGGAAAAAGAAACAGTGAAAGTTTAGACAAAACCCATTTTCTAGTCCAGTCTCTGCAGCTCAAGCCCTGGAAAACTTTGTTCAAGACACACCTGCTCTTTAGATATTTTCTGAAGGAAATAAATATCCCTTCATTTCTCACTTAAGTCCTTTCGGGTTTGCAGTGGTGAAGACATTTTTGGTAAGAATGTCTCAAATGCAGCTCAGAAATTCAGTGACAGTGAATGTGAGCAACAAATGCATATATACTTAAAGGCCAAAGTCTGCACTAAAACTTACATCATCATTTCACTAGGTTTTTATTATGTGCTAGGAACATTACAGGCTATGAGACTTCCTAAAACACCACTTCAGCTGTGAAGTAAAATTTAATAGTTTATTGACCTGTCCTTTTATCGAAGTACCCACAAGGTGATAAAAGACTGTTGGGGATGGTAGAACTTGCATTACTTTCTACATTCATTTGCTACACAGGTTTGAATGCCTCTGTATTTCTGCTGTGAGAGAATTCACACGTGTTTAATTAATGTTAGGTTTTAATGATATTCATTATAATGTACTGTCATTATGGTTTATTTTAGAAACTCGACTTACAAAAAGATGACGAATTTTTGCCTGGAAGATATGGCATTTTTTAATTTTGCAGGTGATTAAAAACTATGGGCCAAATTCTTTCCTCAGATATCACAGAATTCCTCTGAGACAGAATCTGGTCTTAGTTTACAATGGACTTGTGCTAGTCTGCAAAGAAAGCTCATTCACACAATGTTGAAAGGACTATGTTCTACAGGGTATATAAAATAGCTCAGCTTGTATTTAACTGCTAGCAAACTCATGTAGATTCAAGCTAATTACTTCTTGGCACAGAGAGACAGTTTTAAGTGATCACTTATAAATTAACTGCCAAAATCCTTCTGAATTGGGTGAGCTCAGTGGCTCATTAGATTGCCCAAAGTTAGCATATAAACTCTAAATCAATTTATAAAATACTTCAGCTTTTCAACCTGAATTTTTGGTAGGGCCACTAGTTGTCTTAATTCAAGCTAATTTTACCTCACTTTTATACGTTAAACAAAGTTTATGCTCTTAGCTGCTTGGCCTAGGCAACTACAGAAACACTCTGCAGATATTCATCTCTTATAAGAGCTAGAAATAGCTTCACTGAGACAGTTAAACTTGTTATGTTTTGACAATCAGTTTTCTCATTAACATGAGAATGCTCTGGATCAGACCTTATGAGAATAGAATTTGAGTTCTTAGACAATTTTTTTATTTTTTTTCTATGTACTTCTGAACATTACTGTTTTAAGAAAGGCCTGACAGAACAGAGTAGACCCACGCTGTATTTTATGGAATCCTGGAATCATAGAACATCCCGAGTTGGAAGAGATTCATAAGGTTCATTGAATCCAACTCCTGGTTTGTCTCTTTTATTGAAGCATTCTTGAATCTTCATATGAAATGATTTATGTAGCATCCCGGTATGACATAAATTAGAAGTATTTCATTTTGTCTTCTGTTTCTTTTGTTTCTCTTCTTGATTGCAGTGCAAACATTGATCTCTGAATCTATGTCTAGACTGAAAGAGGAAAATTTAGGAATGAAATGATTGGCTCTGATTTCAGAAGTTTGATCTTAGTTATTAATATTTGAAAGTGTAGGCCTAGAATGCCACATACTTTGGAAGATTTCTTGTTTAATATCTCTTTGATACCTGTTCATTCTCTACTGTGAACAATGACACTGATCAGTGTGAGGAAAAGACCTTTCTTTAGCAAATATCCCTCTGTGGCTTTTTTCTTTTTGTTTTGCTTTTGTATGTCTGTGTATTTTTCTGTTGTGTATTTTAAAACGTCTCCAGGGATTTCTCAAACTGGAAAATAAAATATTCTCATATCTTCTTGCATGTAAAACTCCACAATTGTCCCAAAACTCATTATCTGGAATACAGCCAAATGAATCATTAGTGACAATTGTTCATTTGATGCCTAATATCTAAACCTCCAGAAACAACAGAAGAGAGCCAGTAATCAGTATCCAAGGCATTTCACAGGGCTATATATGTAGCCCTACAGCAAAGCGTTCACTCTTTTCTCTTCTGCTTTAGATCTGTTTCTACTTTTTTTTCATCTGCAAGGAGAAAATTGAAAGCAGTTTCTTTATTTTAATCTCTGTTTTACAAGGACTTTAGTACTTGATCTGGAGCTGGCATCTATGCAACTAGTAGTCAAATTTATCTATGAAGAGAAACATCTTCTGCAGAAAAGTGAAACTGAGCATGAATAGAAGTTTTAAAAGTTCAATAAACTTTTCTTCCTTACATTCTTTCCTCTTTCACCCCAGGTTCTGGGTGTGACTGGCAGCAGATGCTGAAAAATGTCTGGTTTGTCAAAAAGTCATCATCCTGAACTGGGAGCACAAAGCTCAATCTACAAGCAGCATGAAAGATTATGGGGGACTGAGTTTAGTAAGGAGATTAAGATACTTCAGTTGTGGCATATTTTTCCTTAACATTTTGTCTCCAATTTAATAAAACTGTTTTGTCCTCTAATTTTGTTCTCTCATATGTGATGAGAATCCACCTGAAAGGCATGAGCATACTGCTACATAAATCTTTAAACTGCATTAATTTTTATGCCATTACTCATTGAATTTCTTTTTTTTTCTTTTTTTTTTTTTTTTTTTTTGGTGCAGGATCTAATATAGATCTGATTTACTTCCATAACAAAAGACTAACAAAAGCTTATAGAAATGCAATGCATTGTTTCTACAGTCTGTATGCACAAATCTAATGCTAGCAAATAACTTCTATAGTTGCAACTAGTGGTGACTGAAGGAAACTTTGGATTTGATGAGTAACAGCAGTAAAAAAATAAAGTAGTGAAAGCATAGATTTTGCTGGCAGGACTGTGTGCGCAGTCCATGGGGACAAGGTTAGATGGCTGACTGGGAGTTCCCCCACGACCTTAAGATCTGAATATCATGGCATACACCCTATGAATGCTGCTGCTCAGCACAGCACTGCAGGCTCCTGTCACAGAAAAATTAAAAAATAAATCTTTATGTCAGATAAATGAGGCTTTCTTGGAACATTCATTTCGTTTATCCCAGTGGAAAGGATAACTTCCTTCTAGTGCAGGAACATGCTGAGAACAGAGGCTGTTTTCTCTCTCATCTCCTCATTCTGTTCAAGTCTGGATGCAATTTCTTCAACTAATCGTAGCCATCCATTGATTAAATGCATAAATTTTACCTCCCTCTGCAGTCAGGGAGAGAGTCTCTGAAGAAAACAGTTCATCCCCACTTTGACATTGGTCTGAGGGTGCAGTGTCCTTTATTATGCATGAACAAGGATACACTGAGGATGCAATTCCCAGTTTCATATAGATGTCTAAGATGGGACATATAATACCAGAATGCCTTTATTTTTCTCCATTAAAAAGGGAGCTTTGGGTAATTTATTTGATTTTCAGGTGCAGATATCCAGTGTAAATTCATTTTTGCTCAACTGCCTAATTTCACAGAAATTATAACCAATTATAACACAGATGTGCTTATAAGAACACCTAGAGTTAAACATCTGTATTGTAGATATCTGAAGTTAGGTAGACTGAATCACATCTACAGTGGTCATGAAAGACTGCTCCCATAGAAAAACAGGCTAACTGTGGCAGGAATTTAAATTAATTGCTTCTCCCTATGTTACTATAAATGAACATTAAAAAACAGTGTTGGACTTAACTCTACAGCAACAAGAACATTTATTCCGTGAGAGAAATACGCATTTAAGAATTTTGATGCTAGTGTTCAGTGAGCTGTAAAAAGATGTAGCATGAATTGGAGCCCTGCTATTGCAAGTGGGCTTTCCTCTTGATTTCAGCAGGCTCAGGATTTAGTTGATAGTGAAGGGATGTTGTCAATTACCACATACAATAAGTGATTCTTAGATTTGAAGCATTATCGTAGATAAGATGTGTTAGAAGTACATTACAGTACAGTCTAAAATAACTATTTAATTTCTCCAGAATTGTACTGAAAATACCTTTGTGATACTTTTTTTTTTTTCCCCATGGCTCAGCAAATTCAGTATAAATAATAAGCCTAGGTCCCATTTCACCAATTTCAGAGATGCCAAATGATCAAGAATGTCAAGTCACTTCTTCGAACAGAAATGGAGCAGGCTGCAATTGTCATGCTCTTGACAAGACATGACTAAATTTACCCATGACTAGCAAAAAAAATAACACAAAAAAAACATCAGTATAAACACATTATAAGTAATTAAAAGGGCTTGCACTCTTTCATTTAGCTCTTCCAGCACAGTTATTAATATCCATCAACTTCTCTGTTCCTTTCTGGGAACAAAGCAGCAGTTTAAACAAAAGCAGCTCCACTATTTTTTCTGCATTGCATTGCTTTGTCTTTGTTCTGTGGTGTTGACAAGTTCACTTGGAGGACAAGCCAGTCTAATCGTATTAACTACAAACTTTAACACCAAGGAGTAGTTGGATGCTACGATTTTTCTGGTGATAAAGCTGACTGAAGAAGTTCCTACCTTCTCTCAAATCCAGTGACATATGCCTACCCTCTGGGGGCAAACAAGTTTCCCCTTCTAAATTTCACACAGATACATGTATGCTTGGGCTCTAAACTGGATCAAGGTGATCCAGGTTCAGATAAACTGTCCAAGAACTTTTTATAACCTTCACTAATTTTATGTTTACAGTCGAACAAGGATGTATGTTTGGATCAACACTAATTCATTGAAAATCGTGCATGCTCAGTGAAGTAAAAAAATGAGATAAAAGGCTAACCTATAGAAGCTTAATATATTATTGCTTTTTATTAGTTAGGCCAGCCTATAGGTTTCATAAGTTCTGTTTTTAGAGAGGGAGTCAATGATTTTTCACAAGAGAAAAAAAATCACTATTTCAACTATATACTTGCAATATGCATGGTGAATTATATCTCTTCAATGCACCCTTATCGTCCTATTTGTTGCTGAGATTCAGATGATCTTTTAACAGTGGATGTGAAGTACTTTTATTAATTAAACTGAAACAGAAGTAAAGCTTGTGTTCTTCAGGGAACACAGTTTTATTTGTGCTGCTAAGTATGCAACATAATTGTGAGGTTCATGTACAACTTTCAGACATTTCACATAACCATTCATTTGGACTCACTGAAGAATCATTTGAGTTGGAAGAAACCCTTAAAGGCCATCTAGTCAAACTTCCTTGCAGTGAACACAGATACCTACAGCTCAATTAGATTCCTCATAGCCCCTTGAATGACCAGCCTGACTTTGAATGTCTCCTGGGACGGGGCTTCCACCACCTCTCTGGGAAAACCTCATTCCAGTGCTTAGCTACCTGTATCTTAAAAACTTTTTTAATATTACTGTAGGGTGGAAAACAAAATGAATAATACTGAATGGTATTGTCAGTCAAGATATTTGATAGATGTTGTAATTTAGAAAGATTATCAAGATGGCAAAGAAATGACCGATAATAGGGGAAATGCTCACCCACCTCTGAAGATCAAGGTTTGCAGGGGGAAACTCCACAAAGGAGGGATCACAGAATTGTAGGGGTTGGAAGCAACCTCTAGAGATCATTGAGTCCAACCTCCTGCCAAAGCAGCTCCCTTGCCCAGGTTGCACAGGTAGGCGTCCAGTTGGGTCTTAAATATCTTCACAGAAAAAGACTCCACCACCTCTCTGTGCAGCCTGTGCCAGCGCTCCATCACCTGCACTGTGAAGATGTTCCCACACACATTTGTGTGGAACTTCCTATGCCTCAGTTTGCAGCCTTTTCCCTTTGTCCTACCACCACACACCGTTGAGAAGAGTCAGGCCTCATCCCTTCGCCTCCCTCTCCTTTGATATATATAGGTGTGGATCAGATTAACTGAGTCTTCTTTTCTCAAGGCTGAACAGACCCAGGTCTCACAGCCTCTCCTTGTAAGGGAGATATTCCACACCCTTCATCATCTTTGTGGCCCTCCACTACACTCTTTCCAGGAGATCCCACTTTTTTGTACCAAGGAGCCCAGAACTGGACACAGTACTCCAGGTGAGGCCTTACCAGGGCAGAGTAGAGGGGGAGGATCACCTCACTCGACCTGCTGGCCACGCTCTTTTTGTCACATTCCAGGTTCACATTGGCTGCCTTGGTCACCGGGGCACACTGCTGGCTCATGGCCAACCTGTTATCCACCTGGACACCCAGGTCCCACTCCTCAGAGCTCCTCTGCAGCAGGTCATCCCTCAACCTGTAACATTGCATGTGGTTATTCCTCCCTAGCTGCAAGACTGTCCAACAAGAGATCCTTCCCCAGTGATGGTCAGCCCTTAAATGGAGTTCAGGAGAGGTGGAGTCAGACTCCACTTTTTCTGGTCCCACAAGTGAATTGTCTTCACCTGTGCAGGTGACTCAGTGCATTTTCCTCAGGTGATCAATCAGTGATTCAGGCTGTGATTCAACAGTTCCCATACAGCACCCAATCTAATTCTCTCTTCCTTCAGTTTGAAACTATTTCCCTTGTCCTTTCTGAACGTATGCTGCTAAGGAGTTTATCCCTAAAGCTCCCATTTAAATACTGACAGGACTCCCTCAAAGTCTTCCTAGAGCCTTCTCTTCTCCAAACTGAACAGCTCCAGCTCTCTCAGCCTGTCCATGGAGGGGATGCAGATCTACTTTCTTAGCTTGTTCTTGTGAGGAAAGTGTTCCATTCCTTGAAGAAATGTTGTGGCTTTCCCCTCAATAAGCTCCAACAAGTCCACATATCTCCTATAATGAGTACTCCACATTTGGATGCAGTACTGCAAGTGAGATCTCACCAGTGCAGAATAGAAGGGCAGGATCTCCTTCATTAACCTTTTCTGGTTGAAGATCCTTACTGGTTTCATTCTCACCCAAGACAGCTATATTGACCACTGACCATGAAGTCTGCAATAATGAGCACTCTTTATACCTCACACTGATTTTTCAGCATCAAGAAACCACAGTAGTTTCAAGGTAATCTGAGTAAAAGATTTTATTCAATCTATGTGCTGGTCTCCCAAGTTAAATTCATTTGAATTATGCATCAAGAAAGGTATAGAGGTAGTAATTCAGATTCTCAGTCACTGTAAATCATTATGACTCAGAGACTCATGCAGGAGATGGCATCACATGACTTGACCTGATCAGAGTCCTTTTCCTTTGGAGGTGATGCATGTCAAATTTTATCTTTGATCTGTGACATTAGAAATTGTGAAAAGATTTTCTATAAAAGCCCAAGTTGGAAGAAGCCTCAAAGATCATCTAGTCCAACCTTTCATGATAAAAGTCGAAGAACCATAGTTTTCTCCAGTGTTGGAGAGTCTACCAAATCCTTGGGGAAGTTATTTTGATGCTTGATTTTTTTCACACAAAAAAATTTCTCTTATGTTCAATCAGAACCCCTCTTGGTGTAACTTGTACCCATTTGCTCTTTGTCTTTTCAACATATATTTTAATGTGTGTCTGTATGTTCTATCTGTTCCACAGCTTTACAAAACAGATACAGATCTTCAGGAAAAGGACAGGACCTACCAGACACCTTTAAAAATCGATCTTTATTTACAATGTATAAAATGTATGTCTCTTACCTCCTTTTAATAATATTTTATTCAAACTGTCAGTGATCATTAGGAAAGTATTTGCAATTCATAACCTCCTTCATAGAGTGCCATAATTCAGCTCTCAGCCAAAGTGGGAGTATCATACTGAATCTCAATTCTGTATTAAATATGAAGTGAAATTTTAAACTGTTTTTGTTAACAAGTAAATTAGTTAACCATTTCAGTCACAGGAAACTGAAGCAGGACATGAATCCACAAGTTTATTTTCCTTGTTTTGCTGACAAATCTAGATAATAACCCAAAAGGCTTGCTTTCAGTAGTTTAGATAAACTTCAGTTTGGGTCTTATTCTTGGACTGTCTGATAAACTGGCTAATAAGGGTTGACACAGATTGTTGTAAGTCTTACTTTCTTAGCATTATCGAGAAAGATTTTTTTTCAGTAGAAATCAGCCTTAATACAAATATTCTGTGTTCTATTCATCATGATCTGAGAATAATTCCAGAATCTTTCCCCTACTATGATTGCCCAGCAAAATACCTCTTTGATTGAAAATAGCTATTAAGTTGTTTAGTGAACTAGTTCTTATAGTCAAAGAGCTCAATTACTTTTCATACACTCTCTGACTTTCCTATGGTTGACAGATTGATTTGACCAAGTGCTACATTTGGCAAATTTCATTTGAGCAATCTCAGATGGAAGTGACTGAAAGTTTTGTTTGAAGACTGAAGTCCGTAGTTTACTCTTTCACCTTAAAAACTTAAGAATTCACTGTGCTTAATTATGACTTCAGATGAGGTTTGAAAGATGATGACACTGGGAGCATTGTCTCGATCTGCATATAATGTAGCTTTTCAACAAAGAGTATGACAAAACGAATTTGGTATGTTATGGACCACACACTTTTTCAAAAAAATTTCTCTAACAAAATCAAGAGTTAGAAAAACGTTTATCTAAGTTAGAATAATATTTCCCTACAGTCTTAATTTCAAAGCTGTCATAGTTTTGTCAGTCAATTTAATTCAGCATCATAACAAAAGTAAGTATAATCTTCTTGGCTTTCAAAAATCTTGGCTTGATTTTCAGCAAATCAAGCTTTTACTAACAAGAATTAAAGTCATAGACTAGCAGTGCATGATAGCATTTGAATCTCAAATTAAAAATTCATTTATTTTCAGTAGGAGACGGAAACTTACCACAATGGATCACACTCTAAAAATTACTTGTTTAGCTTCTAATTTATTTTTTTGGGTCCTTTCAACATTTAAAGGAGAGGTGTTAACTCTTTTGTAATAAAATCATCAAAGACTTTTAATTTCATCCCTTTTATTAGCTACTGATGATTTTTTGAGAACTGCCATTTTTAGAACCCTCTTTAGTAACCTGGTAGAGCATTGTTCAAAACTTATTTAAGTATTGTTCTGTGTAATCAGATGGGTAAAAAATAAAACTGAGTCAGATATTTATTTTCTGCTCTAAGGAGGTGAAGTAAGAAAGAAAGAAAAATAGATAAGGCTTTTTACTGAGTTTGAGGATGTTTAGAAAGGGACCTTGTTTTAAGCAGCTGTACATAAAATGACATGAATGAAAAGGCCTGGGGCTGTAAGTAGAATTTGGCAGGGAAACAGCTTTTGCTGAAAAGAAATATTTATGCTTGTTGTGTAGGGAATTGGCTTCATTTGACCAAGCCATAAGCCTTGTAAAATAATGAGAAGTAGATGTAAAATATGCAGCTTTTAAAATCCACACTGCACACACATATATGGGAAAGTTAACTGAATAGTGAAAATCAAGTAATGTAGATTGCTGCAATTCAGAGAAGTCATCTTGAAAGCTGTATCTTGCATGCTTCGTCAGGTACTGAATGACTACTTCTGCAAAAAAGAGCTCCTACTGTCTTAGTAAGAGACATTATCCTGTATTTATAACTCCCAGTGATGTAGTGCTTGCTGGCTGCTGTCAAGGACTAGACAATGAACAAGACAGGACTTTGGTCCTGTTCAGTAATTCCTGTGGCAATTACTATGGTACTAAGAACTTACAAGTAGGCTATGAGCCTGACAGGGCTTATTGTATTAGAAAATGCAATCCATACTTCATATGTATAGTTTCATTTAAGCTGTAAGCATTTTTCCATTTTACAATGAAGAGAATGGGCCAACAGCTTCTGTGGGCAACCTGTTGCAGTGTCCCACCACCTTCTGAGTAAAGAATGTCTCCCAGCATCTAATCTCAATCTCCCTTCTTTTAGTTTAAAACCATTCCCAGTCATTCTATCTCTATCTGCCTATGTAAATCTTGCTCTCCATCTTTTATATAAGCTGCCTTTATGTTCTGGAAGGCCACAGTGATGTCTCCCCAGAACCTTCTCTTCTCCAGGCTGAACAAATCCGACTCTCTCAGTCTGCACAACAGAGATGCTCTGGCCCTCTGATCATCCTCATGGTCCTTCTCCGGACCCACTCCAGCAGCTCCATGTTCTTCAAATGCTGGGGTTCGCAGGCCCGGACACTGAACTCCATATGGGCCTCACAAGAGCAGAGCAGAGGGGGACGGTCACCTCCCTCTCCCTGCTTGCCACCCCAGTTCTGATGCAAGGACAACAGTCTATATCATATGAAGGAATAAAGAAACAAAGGTCTGTAGCAGCTGTCTGTAGGGTCAGGTAATTTGTCTACAAAGGTATTTACACTACAAAGGTAATGATATCTTAATATAACAAATTCCAGCAAGTTTCATCTGGAGGAAAAAGAAAAATGCTCTGCATTAAACATTTTTGTGGCCACTCAGCTCCTCTAGTTCTTTTGTATTACCTTATATAACTTCTTATCTCCAGCCTACTTTGTGTTACATATGCTTTCTCTTCAAGGACTCCTATTTGCCATCATGTCATATTCCAGGGTCTAACCAAAACTTCTGCAGAAGTTCATACCCTTGAGAGCGCCAATCTCAATATTCATTTAGTTATACAGTCATACTAACCAACCCAAGCTAATAAAAAAGTCAATTATTTTGCTGTTTCACTGAAGCTTTTCTTAGATTTTTTCTGTAAGCAGTAAAAAATAACATTAAATGTGCCTTCAGAAAGGCAGCCTGAGTTACAAGGAAGCTTGGAGCTGATTATAGGTGGCTATTAATGATTAGCTGCTTGGTTCAGTAATAGTGCAAAATTCTTATCTGGGGAGCTGCTGAGTTTATTGCAGACAGTTTTTGGAGCCCATTAAGAAGAGCTGCCCCAGGCACCATGCAAACACCCCACAAAGCTGACATCACACAGGGAGTACAGTGAGACTTTGCCCAGACATCCAGAACCAAAAAATTAAGGCACAGGAGAACTGGTCCTGGAATTCTAAAGGCTGTTCTGGTGAGAAGCAGCACTAAGGGCTCCTAGAAAGCTTCTCATTTAATACTGAAAAACTTTAAAGAATTAGTCATTTGAGTTCTTGCATACTTCAGATCTGTGAAGCAAGCAGGGCACTATGCCACATTCCCCTCTGTCAAGGCCTTGTTTCAAGAGGCCAATTCCCAAAGAGCTGTCAGCCAGTGGTGCATCTGAGCAGTCAGTGATGCTGAAGTGCTCAGTTAGGGAAGGAGGCAGGAGGCATTTAAATTAGTGTCTCAGGCTGCCAAGATCAAAGCAGAAGTTGCTCTTTTTAAAAAGCTCCACATGGCAGAACATCTAACAGTGTGGTGGCACAGCCAGTGCTAGGAGTGCAAGACATGAGCAGCCTGGGCTTGGGACATGCCTGGTGGCATTGGTAGGGGTTGCCATTTCCAGTGGGAGAGCAAATGAGGCCATCCTCACTGGATATTAGGAAAAACTTCTCTGAAAGAATGGTAGGGCACTGGAATAGGCTGCCCAGAGACTTGGTGGAATCACCATCCCTGGAAATGTTCAAGAAACATAAAATTAGCACTGAAAGACATGATTAGTGGGCATGGTGGGGTTGGGTTGATGGCTGGACATGATCATAGAGGGCTGATGGCTAGACTTGATCTTAGAGAACTTTTCAAATCTTAAATATCCCAAAGTTCTTCTAATGAACACACAGCAGTGGCTTGTGACTTTCCATGGTGTTGTTATCTCTTTAAAGACCCATACCCAGCAGCTCTCAGCCATCAGAATGCAGAAGAAGAGTCTTAGTATGGTGCCTACTCTTAAATCCATCATTATGAAATTCAACTGATTGAAATTGCTGCTGAAATAGGGAAGAAAACAGGGTAATTAGGCAACTGTGCCACTACTCTTGTTTAATTTGTATTACCAAAGCAGCTGGAAACGGGAGGCAATTCTCTGTCAGTGTGTGTTACACAAATACAGAACAAAGAGACAGACGCTCTCCTCACAGCTTGGGAGCTTAAAGAAACAAGAAAATGCTGAGAAGGATAAGAGATAGCAGGCTGAACACCTCCCTGGGAGAGGAATGGTGAGTGCTGACCTGTCTGCACTGAGGGAGGGAAGAGGAAAAAAATGCTGCAGGAGAGGTAGACATACAACCACTGCCTGACACCACAGACCTGCTGAAAAAATATGCAGATGGGGTGAGAAGTCACCAGCACAGTCATGGGGTCGGGGAGACAATGTTCTGGCTGCATGCCACCAGCACAATGTGTCATTCGTCATTGCTGGAGCAGAGCTGTTGCACCATTTGAGACGTGGGGCCGTAATGCTTGGAGTACATCAACAAAACAATCTTGGCATTTACTGGTAGATCTCCAGTGCAGAAAAACACATTATAAATAAAGACAATTTACTATGACTGGGGCTAGGTGGTCAGTTGTAGCTGTAAGAGCTTGCTTAAAAAATACAAAATAAAATCTATCCTCCCCTCCAAGAACTTACAGCTTGTCAAAGGTGTCAGTCTGACAGTCCTGGATTTGAAGTCTTCTCATTATCCACAAACCAGGTATAGTGCAGGAGTCAGCAGGACAAAATTCCAGCACTGCTTTGACAAGCCTGTTTTGAGTAATAAGACATCAGTTTTCTGAGACAGAACAACTGTCCACCTCCTGATAGCATCTGTAGTCTGTGGTTGTGGGATTGGTGAGGTTCAGAGAGTGATTCCACTTTAATTGTGAGCTGAGCTGAGGCAATCCTTATGTGTTGGATTACTTGAATGAGAAGTCTGACATCAGAGGTAGTGCATTACAGTCAAGAGCCATTATAGCGTAATTGTCTGGAGGTGTCTAAAGGGAAACTTTATTGTACTCTACAATGACCTGAAATGAGGTTGTGGTGAGGTGGAGGTCAGCCTCTTCTGGGTAACAGTGATAGGATGAGAGGTAATGGCTCCAAGAAGTACTAGGGGAGGTTCAGATTGGATATTAGGAAAAATTTATTCTCCTAAAGAGTGGTGAGGTGCTGGAACAGGCTGCCCAGGGAGCTGGTTGAGTCATCGTCCCTGCAGGTGTACTGGAAACATTTAGATGTTGTACTGAGGGACATGGTTTAGTGGGGAAATATTAGCAGTAAGCGGACGGTTGAACTGGATGATCTTGGTGATTCTGTGATTCCATTCTATAATTTAAAGAAAGACCTCACACAAATATTTGCTGCCCCAGTTCAGCACTTGAGTGTAATCTCACGGAAGCTCTGTGTGTTGGGTATAGACTCACTTCACTGAACATTCAATGTCTTCCAAGTTCCAGTCTTTGATCTCACTGTCCCTCTTGACCTGGCTCAGTGATCAGGGGCCTGAAGATTTTAGGAAAAGCTGGTGAGAGGAGCACCTGTGCATCCCGGTCTAGGGAGCCTGCTTTGGCAGAGGGGTTGGACTAGATGATCTCTAGAGGTCCCTTCCAACCCCTATGATTCTGTGATTCTGTGAAATCAGGTTTGACCTATGATCAGCAGTGCTGTGACCAAACATATATACTTTCACTTGGAAGATGCTACCTGTTCAGTGTTTGTTATGGCATAAAAAGCAGAAGCAGATCAGCTGCTCAGTGCCTGTTATTCTGCATAGTCTAGAAACTAGGAAGGGTGGGTTTTGATGAATAGTTCTGCACCTGGTCAGGAGGAAGTCCATCTTCTGTGTCCTTGTTCCTGCAGAAGTCCTCTATCCACTTGGCAGTCAAGAAAGCAGCTGTACTACTGGTTTTGAGCTGTACTACTGTATTTCAGGCTATGCTGCCTGAGGTTTTAAATACTGATACTAGTGTACCTGGCATGGGCCTCATCTTTCTGACTTTGAATCATAGAATCATAGAATCATTCAGATTGGAAAAGACCTCTAAGACCATCCAGTCCAACTGTCTACCTATCACCAATATTGACCACTAAACCACGTTCCTTAGTACTACATTTAAGTGTTCCTTGAACACTTTCAGAAATGGTGAGTCCACCACATCCCTGGACAGGCCATTCCACTGCTTGATCCATCTTTCTGTGAAGAAAATATTCCTAATATCCAAACCAAGACTTAGATCTGGGGATGCCTGTAGTGTAATTTTCATTATCTCTAATCTCTATCTCCTTGGATGGACGAAATTTCACAAGTTATAAAGCAGCAGATTCTAAACTAAGGATTAATTTACCAAGACTGCAAGCCTATCTCTGCAACATGGAAAGTGCTGATAAAACAAAAAACTCACACTTTAGGCATGTGTGGTCAGAGGAGTGCTATGGGGCCAAACTTCCAGGGTAGGTGCCTAAAGTTTTTCTCAAATTTCCTCATGTACTGAATTATTTTTTTGCATCTCATGCTTAGCCTTTAACTCCTTATTGGCAGAGATCACAATTTAGCCTGGGGCTTTAGTTTATTTTCTTCAATACTCACATCAGGCAAACTGGTATGTAAGCCCCTTTGAGCATTTAATACTCAGAATCATATTGGTCGACTTTATGGATTTCACTAGTTCACACAAGGTCCCTGAAGGACTGTCAATACTGTCCAGGATAAAAATATAACCTTCCAACTTGCATTTTGATATTCTGCACTGAAGTTCAAAGATGTCACTATGTTTTCAATAACTGTTCAGATTTAAACAGATGATTTCAGAAAGCTTCTCACCTACATTCTTTTCAGATTTACATGGTCTGTGTATATACAACAGAAAATATACATTTTATTGCCTACTTCACCACCCTTTCTGATGTCAATAGTAAATTTCCATCAGCATCAAATAGAGTGGATATATTTTCTTTCCTGATTTAAAATGTAGAATTGATATGTTTACTGAATATTTCGGTACCATTATTTTTCATTTTACCATTTGTGTTTATTTTGGCTGAAGGCAGATTTGTTTTCTTCTGAGTGCATTTTGGCTACTCAGCATCTTTATCAGTATTGGTTGATTGTCTTCCTTGTTTTTCAGCATTTGCTTTTATCCACTTTTCATGTGCTGATTAAATTTTGTTTTATTTTTTGTTAATTATTAATGCTTTTTTTTTCTTCCCAAAAGCAGCTGACTGCCTGCCCATGGAATTTATGCAAACTCTGTTATCAGAGAATTCTTGAACCACATTTTAAACTACCTATGCCAAGAGTTGTAATTTTTAGAAAATTAGCATTTTTAAACACATAAATTTATACATCATCTGTTGGTGCCATGTCTGTTTGTACAACACAAACATAACCAGATCATGATGATTGCTACCTAGGCAACAGATAATTTTTAGGTAATCCTGTGCTGGTGAGTGGCTTGTAGAATGCTGCATCCCCTGGAAACAGGCATTTATTGTTTTCTAGCAGAAAAAAACCTCTCTGCTCTCAATAGCAGTTATTTTCTGTCAAATTTCTAGATGTCCATTTTGAGCAACTGCTATAAAGTCATTTCAAAATTTGGAACAGCTTTCAGTAATGATGCTTAAATTTGAATTTGATAACATGGACTATTCAATTACCTGCACAACTTACTCATCCAAGATCATAACTTCAGAAGCAGCCCTCCGGAGCAGGAGGACAGGAGATGTATCATTTCAGAATCACTCGTTTTTTGTGGAAATCATCTGGAGGGATCTCAAGGGAGATCCATGGTTTCGGAAAAGTCTGTTGTTTATTGACTGGCAGTTTCAGGGAGACAGGAGGAGCAAGCATGCATTTATCCTCCTTTTTCCATAAAAGTTCCACATAATCAGGTGCAATGTGGAGATGAACTCAGGGCTCTGAAATGATCTGGGTGGAAACAGCATCTTGAATGATAGCCTAGTCCTGTCTGAGAATTCATCTTCTGTGGAAGAAGGACAACATGGCCTTGTGTCAAATCCTTGTTGTATAGACCTATGATATTAAAGCCTGGGGTTTCCTGCCCAGCTGCTGATCACTTTCCTGCTTCCCGATGGCTAAGCAGCACCCGCTGTACTTTTCCTACATCCTCAGACTATTCCAGGTTTTTTGAGGAATGTTACTGTTGTACATGGTGGTGGAGTCCTGATGTGTGCCCAGTGACTGGAAAATCTCACTCTGCATCACCTCCCCTTTGGTCAAAGGGGAGTGTTAATTCAGATTACAATGTATTATAATGCCTTTTATTCATCTTTAAGAGAGGAAGGCGACACTTTGCATATTAATAGGTTGAAATTACACATCCATTTTCAGCATTAAGCAGTCCAAACAGTCAGCAGATATTTATAGTAAGTTCTCAACCTTACAGTAAGTTTTTATATTTGAAACACTTGGGTAACATAACCACTCAGCTTTTTAAGTGGTTGCCATAGGAAGAAAGAGAAACATTTACATGCAGCAAAGGAGAGCTAAAGCGAGTCTTGCAAGATACTGTTCTGCATTATCTCAGGCACTTCAGTGTCAGTAGGGAATTGGACATGGCAGACATCCAAATGCTCAGCTTTTTACTACCAGCAGTGTTCCCCCTAATGTTCTTCTCTCTGAGTGGAATTCATCAGATGTAAAACCTGAAGACACATACTGTTCTGACTATCTTCCATTACTGTTCACCTGAATGTGTTTTAATATTGCTGACCCTAAAGTTCAAAGTTCACAGATCACAGTTCCTTAACTGAGATTGAGTTAGAAGCCAGGAGATTTTAAGCAAAAACATAAATGAGGAAAAGCTTTTCTATTTCTCCCTGTTTTATGAGCCGCTAGAGTACATAAGACTCTACTGTAAGGATTCATCTGTAAAAGTTAGGTTTAGATATTTCTCCTTGCCGTGTCTTTCACCTCTCCCTGCTTTCCCTATCCACTTTTTATCCTTTCCTTCTTTTTTTCCCTTCCCCACTTTTTTTTCCTATCCTTTTTCTTTATTCGTTAATTGAAGTTGAGACTCCAAAATAATACTATCCAGGTCTCTAAGTAAAGCTACGTTTCACTTGAATAAAAGGCAGAGCATTAGCAACACTGGAATTCACTGTTGTGGAGAAGATTTTCATAGCTGATGTTTGCTTGCCTTTCTGAACATGCTGGGAGGTGGGAATGATACTTCCTTTCTCTCTAGTTAAGTGAAACTAGGGTAAGATACAGTCCTGTTTTATCTCTTGGATTTTGTACACTGAAGGGGAAGATTATGAGTTACTCTTCTGATTGGCTTCAGCTTTTTAAATGGGGGGGGACAATTTTGTGCATAAGACATGTCAAACCTGTGAGATTAGTTTCTTATTCACTGTGAGCTGTGGTTTGAGGGTATATTTAGATTTGCTTTGTTTTTTAAATGGTCACAAAATATTCTTAACTTAATGATCTTTAAAAAAATGTTTTACTTTGATTTAGACTGTGGAGTCTAATGAGGACTTATTAACTCAAAGTATCTTTATTTCTGGGTTTATGCATGATCTTTGTTTCACATTTGCATTACAAGAGATGGAGATTTCTGAAGGAACTGACTTCTTAGCTTAACACAGGAGTACAGAGTCATTTTAGGCTACTTAGTCTCCAGAGGCTGTTTCAGAAAGAGCAGACACTGGTAAGCTCATGTTGTGCCCATACCCCCTGCGTAGGTATGTGGGATGTTCCTGAGCATCTCCAGTAGTACCAGAGCCCTCTAGTTGTCCCCATCTACCCAGCACAGCCAGTGGGGCAAAGGGGTTCAGTCGAAATTTGGTATCTGCTCTAAGGGGACATGAATCCCTTTCCATGTGTCATGAGGAGCAGTTGATAGATGTTGACAGAGACATCTAGCACATCACTGACACCCTCAAGTATCTGAGATATCTGCATTGGTCCGACAGGGCCTTCGTGAAGCTCATCCCTTGAGGACATGGTGTGGATAGCAACTGGAGGTAGGGTGGGATGCCAGACTGCACTTTTCATGGGCTCACGAATTAGTGCCTGGGCAAATGAACCAATTCCAGAAGTATTGCCTAGACTTTCATTTAGTACACAGAGAACTAAATACTTAGCTCACAAAAATGTAGATAACTGTCTTAATCTATGAACAGAATCCTCCTTAGGTTGCTATGTTATAAAGTATCAACACACAATTTAAAATTTGCATGGATATTTCAGCCAGTGTATGTGGACTACCAGATGCTGCTCACTTCCCTCTCTGAAGAAGACAAATGTAATGTTTTTGTATACAAATAGGAATTTTGTTTCTGTTTCCAGATTATTGCATTTTGTCTTTGTATGCCTGCCTTTTATTTTTTTTAGCTTAGCGATATATTTTGGAATTTGTGTTGAATGCTTTCAAAATTACCAAATGAATCATTAGAAAAGCACTGTGCATTATGAGTTTTCAATGGCAAGGTGTATGTCTGTCTCTTCACAAATGCATTTCATGCAAAAACATGAACATACATCAAATTTGCTCACCGCTCTGTGACTTTTTTATTACAGCTTTGCTATGAGAGTTTCTAAAATTTCTTCAGACCATTGGCTCATGTCTGAAGGGAGAAAAAAACAAACATTGTTGATTTTTATTAAGCCTAAGACATGGTAATAAATGCTAATGTAATTTTCTGAATAACCAGATAGCAATATTAATCTCCAGTATAAAAACCAGTGTGTTAGTTTCAGGTAGATAAGATGTATAAACCACAAAATTTGAGGATTACAAATTAAAAAAGGAAATATCTGAATATCCTCTTCTGTTACAGAAGGATTCCCTTCTCTGGACAATCCTGATTTATTAGATTTAGATAACTTTATGTCTTTCTAATACCACTGAAAGCAGAGATGGTACAAGATTCCAGGTGTGGCTATGAAGGTCACTGTATCTCATGTAAGAAATGTCCTAGTCATTCCCACATACATGCAGAGAGATTTCACCCTGTAAGGATAAAACAGAAATCTCCCCTGACTAAAGGGGAAATGTCATAAGTTAAATGTGCCAATGAGAAAAGCAGAAGAGTGAAGGGATATTGTCAGAATGAAGTCAGCCAGTCATGAAAAATATTGCAAAGGATAGGAAAAAAATAATGTCAAGGATTCAGTTGTATAGGTCCTCGTTAACTGAGAGGAGAACAGAACACCAGGTTTTCTCTGGGGAACAGTACAAATTTCTACCATATTTTTGCTGAACAAAGGAATTGGGACATTTTTACATGCTCTTTTCTTCTGGTTAAGACAATCAGCTCTCACCAGAACTTGTATGTATTATGCCCCACTTGAGAAGTGAATGACGCATAAATGACATTCCTTCTTTCTGCTGTTACTCCCACAGTGGACTGTGATAACAGCTGTCTACCCACAAATACAACACCTTGCAGTCAGGATAGTGTGAAATAGATTGGTTAATTCAGTTAATTGAATGAAAGCAGCATAGGCTCTCAGGAATTGTAACAGAAACTTCATAATAGGCAAGGGTTATTTTCTAAATACTCATTTTGATAGTGAGGAGAGCTAGATTTCCACTGCAGATGTTTCTAAACTCAAAAATAAACTCTTCTACAGAGCTGATGTCTCAGACATACCTGTGCAAGTCTGAGCCTTGCCCATGCCACACAGCTTTTGAGAGCATCATGTTGGTGTCTGGAGCTGGTACCATGGCTGCAGAAAGCTCTGATAGTGCAGCATGTAAACACTCTAAAAGCTGGATATGAGAACATTAATCAAACCGAGGCATTGCGGTCTTTATTCCTCTATTTATTATTTCTTAACTAGTTGGAAGAATACAGTTGCTGTAAGCATTATTTAGCCCTGTCTCAGACCTGCTACTACTTTTCTGTCCACTTTTAACCAGAGTACTAAGAAAGCACAATCAACAAGAAAGAGTATTTTCTGTTCAAAATCAGCAACTTGCTGAGCCTTGCTAGCTTTGCAACCCATTATCCAGAGGGAAATCTGATCTTTTTCCTCGTCTGGCACATTGAAAAACACCCCATCATAGGAATTAGAGAAAGAAAATAGTGACTGAACACATAAAATAGACAGCAAGATGACAGCTGGATGATGTCAATAATATGTAATCTTCAAAATGAATTTTGTTCATTAAGCCTGCAGGGATCCTACACTCAGCTTCTGTAAAACAAGGTCTTTAAAAATCGCACATAAAGATTGAAATGGCTGTAATACCTCCTTTTGTAAGTGTTGAAGTAACCGCTTAGAAACATGAACCGTGGCTCTGTAGTGTGGCTAGGGTCTGTGTGTGACCCAAAGATATGAGCTCTTTTCAAAAATGATCATCACTGAGAAGTTCTGGAGTAGAACTATGAAAATAAGAGCAGTTGTATCTCTCTCCAAACTGTACATCGGAGTAGCTGTATTTTGGTGGTTGCTCATACCAGCTGCATTCTCCACGCCATCCATTTTACAAAATCCTCTCATGAACTGCCTTTTTTTCCTTTTATTCTGTTTGCATTTCTGAAGCATAACTCTAGACCCACTAAAATGTACAGAAGCCTTGTCTTCACTTCTTCGTTGACAAGTTATCGTATGCAGTTCGCCTTAAGTTTCCCAATAAAAATCTAGACTTCCTTACATATCCAAGCTAATTTCTCATCACATAATCCTTCCTTATCCCTTGTTATCTTCCTATCTTATAGTTTTTTTGTTGTTTGTTTTTGGTTTTTTTTTTTAATGTATTCTTTACAGCTGACAATGACAGTAGGTGCAAACAGACTCTCGGAGCACAGTAACTTTGATAACAGATATTAAAAGCACTATTATTGGCACTATGATCAACTGCATACTAAAGGTTTATGCAAAGAAATGAGGCCTGACTCTCCTCTGCAGTGTGTGGCAATAGGACAAGGAGAAATGGCTGCAAATTGAAGCAGAGGAAGTTCCACACAAATGTGCGTGGAAACCTCTTCACAGGGCAGTAACGGAGCACTGGCACAGGCTGCACAGAGAGGTGGTGGTGTCTCCTTCTCTGGAGACATTCAAGACCCGCCTGGATGCCTACCTATGCAACCTGGGCTAGGGAGCTGCTTTGGCAGGGGGTTGGACTCGATGATCTCTAGAGGTCCTTTCCAACCCCTACAATTCTGTGATTTTGTGCTACACTTCAGAGTATGATCAGCTATTGAAGCCACATTCACAAGCAGAGACAAATGACTTGAACAATCTGAACACTCCCATTTTTTCATATTTAAAATATTTCTTTCCAAATCTGTCAGTAAATGATAGAAACATAGTGAGCAAATCAGCCATTAAGTTGTTGGGACAAAATTTTATTCATATAAACTTTGCACAAATCAAGGTTGTTGCATGTTGACAATTTTGCCTCGACAGCAGAGAGGAATGTCTTATTAAAATTGATAATTTCTACTATATGACCTTTTAAAAAAACATTTTACATCTGACTTAAGATCCCTAAGCAGTTGAAAGCCTACTACTCACATTAGATTTCTGTCCTGTTTAATTTTTTGTTCTTCTTTTGTCTTGAAACAATTAGAAATCAGACAGGCTTTCTACTAGCTTTGAAGGAGAGACAAATTAATGAAATGCAAACAGGACCTTTTTGAAACAGCATTATATCCTTGTACTGATGGTGATACAGGCAGTCAGTGACAAAATAATAAATCTGGTTTGTCCCCTCACTGGGAAAAGTGTAAGTGTCAGAGCAAGAGTCCAGGCACTGGGATGTGATTGTGATACCAGGGAGCTGGTAGAATAGTGCCTGGCATACTTTCATAGAATCAGAGAATCATAGAATTATTAATGTTGGAAAAAATCACCAAGATTGTCCAGTCCAACCATTGACTCATCCCCACCATGCCCACAAATCCATGTCTGTCAGTGCCACATCTAAATAGTTTTTCAACACCTCCAGGGACGGTGACTCCACCACTTCCCTGGGGAACCTTTGCAAATGCCTCAACACTTTTGAAGAAGTTGTTTTTCCTAATATCCAGCCTGAATCTTCCCTGATGCAACTTGAAATCATTTCCTCTAGTCCTGTGGTAGGACAGGTTACACAGGAGAAGAGGCTGACCCCCACCTCACAACCTCCCTTTAAGTAGGTGTAGAGAGTGATAAGTTCACCCCTGGGCCTCGTCTTCTCCAGACTGAACAATCCTAGTTCACCCAGTTGCTCCTCATGAGACTTGTGCTCCAGACCCTTCACAGCTTCATTGCCCTTCACTGAACACGCTCCAGGGCCTCTATGTCTTTCTTGTATTGACGGGACCAAAACTGAACACAGTACTCAAGGTGTGCTTTTGCTGGTGCTGAGTGAATGATCACTTCCTGGCTCCTGCTGGCAACACTATTTCTGCTACAAGCCAGGATGCCACTGGCCTTCCTGGCTACTTGGGCACACTGCTAGCTCACATTCAGTTGAGTGTCAACCAACACCCCTAGAGTCATTTCCTCCACGCAGCTTGCCAGCCACTCTGCTCCAAGCTTGTAGTGGTACATGAAAATTTTGTGGCCAAAGTGCAGAACCCAGTACTTGGTCATGCTGAACCTTGTACAACTGGCCTCAACCCAGTGATCTAGCCTATTCAGATCTCTGCGTCGGGCTTTCCTACTGTCAGGCAGACCACCACTTCCACCCAACATGGTGTCATCTTTCAGA
The DNA here is from genome assembly GCA_036925125.1 of Oreortyx pictus. Lineage (NCBI taxonomy): Eukaryota > Metazoa > Chordata > Aves > Galliformes > Odontophoridae > Oreortyx > Oreortyx pictus. Next base: position 49,214,301 of record JAUPFR010000001.1, read on the forward strand.
CCATGTCATACAAAAGGTACCAGCTTCAAGTGCATGGGGCAACTCCAGGCTTCCTAAGAAAACTGGAAAACATTCACATTCCTCTCAATTACGAGTCTTAAGAAAATTCATATACCTTTTGGGATTAAGCCACAGTTCAGGAACCTCAAAGAAGAATGCTCGCAAAAGAGAAAAGGGGGTGAGAATAAACAGGCAGAAAGCTGGAAATAGTTTTACTTTTGCTAGTATAAGGTGAAGTTAGAGATATTAATGAGGAGATACACTGCAACAGCTAGATGAAAGCCCATAGGAAGTGAGCTGGAGAAGGGCTTAGAGAGACTGGAAAGGACACTTAGAGTTTCTGCTGTGAAAGATGAAAAATCTGCAAGGAAAAATGTTTTGGAGATTAAAGGAGTTGGTCACAAGTCGATTAACTGTGAGAAGAAATTACTTCTGTATGTAATTTCACCCCAGTTGCTTAAAACATAATCTGGTACTTGCCCCTATAGAGGCATTACCCCAATTTTCTACGAAAAATGCATAGACTAAAGGTAAAGAATGGTGATGCAAGGGTTAACACAGCAGGGATGTCATTCTAGTGGTTTTTGTTTTGTTGTTGTTGTTGTTGTTGTTGTTTTTTCCCCACAGATGTGCAGTTCTGGTTCCATGCTGAGATGCTAACAGATGAAGCACGTCTGTTTCCATGTCCCTTAATATTTCAACCTTTTATCTTCTGGTCCAGTGAGAAAGTGAAGCAGAACTGAAATGCCACCCATACTGTGACAATTCAATTGTTGTTTTAAATTTAAAAAACGTCCTGTTGTTCATGGAAATGACACCACCAGAAAACCAATAGGAGCTGTTTGGAATTATTTACTTGCCTTAAACACAAGCTTCTTAGATGCAACAAATTCATGTTTCCTTTTTAAAATCTGCTAGAGATGTATTCGGCTGGATTACAATAGCTGAGGAGTTAAAGTATCTATACAGGAAGAAAGAGTCTATTGTGAGCAGTACAAGGTCAAAGGGATGCTGTCCAAAACTGCTATTATTCCTTAAGCCTTTGTTGTATCTTAGAATATAAACAGATTTGACACTGAAGGGCATATACAAATCTGAACAGCTTGTGCCCTTATGTTTTTAAAGTGTATCAGTGACACATTCTGCTCTTTTATCGTGACTGCTGACTTCTGCATTTCCATCTCAGTATTTAAAACACTTTTCCTGCAGGAAAAGGATGATGGCAGAAATGCTTAGGGTACACTGATTTCAAACTAGACATCTCTTGTTTGCTGTGTACAGCCAGTTTCTGCTGCTCCTCACCCAGGGTTGGTTGGGCAGTGTGACGGTGAGCAGTAGCGGGTAACAAAGTACAGTCACTCCGCACACAACACATTTGTACTTCATTCAAGAAATACGTGGCTTGGGATCCCAAGTATTTGGATGAATCACTTGACTGTGAGCAACCACCAATGAGATGTTACAACAAAATAAAATAGAGGTGAAAGAGGAGTTTGAAACAAACTCACCAGTTACAGGAATAATTCCATATCCTTTTATACTCACAATTGTGTTATCAGCTCTGCATGTAAGGGAAAATCATAGAATCATAGAATCATAGGGGTTAGAACAACCAATTCAAAAATTGCAGAGCAGGTAAATACATCACATTTTAAAATGAATGTATAATTTAAGTTTACTTCTGAATAAAAAGGGACTGATATTTATTTCATAGGCTATTATTTCTGGAGCTGCTAAATCCTTTACAGATACACTGCACAAAGGGAAAGTCAGTGGTTTATTAATGTACACTCTAATTAATCATTTTCCTCTTTATCCAGATTTGTGTGAGCACCACCATTGTTCCTATTTTAATAACAGAAGATGAAAAATAGGTATAATTTAAAACAAAAGTGTAGTGTAGTATGTGAATGGGTAGAGAAAAACAGACAAAACCAATTAGACAAGCAGTGGTGAAATGATTAATGATTTGTTAAAAAAAAAATCAATCGATTTGATAGTTTGGGGCTGAATGAAGTGTATTTTGGAAAGACCAATTAGCTGGTGGTGAGGAGGAAATAACAGTGTGTGGAGTGCCCTTGCTGAGCGCATAAAGGCAGCAGCATCCCAAAGTTAAAAATGGATGCTTGAGAACCTGCTAGGAAACAATTCAGCACTGAACATGCATGAGGTCAAGTGTGAAAACAGTTTCCTGCTTATTCTGTTTTTTGCTATCTACAAGCAGAGAAGAAATCAATAATCCCACATAGTGCACACCTCTGAATAAGAACTAACTGCCCCATTCTGGACCCGTTCACACGAGTTCCACACATTGCTAGTAAAATGAACTAAAAAAAAGAGTCTTTTTTTCTCAATCACCACAAGTTAGGGCCAATATTTTAGTTCTTCTTCTTGGTGCTGGTTTAGGTTCAGCCTAGCTCACAGCCCTTACACACCTGGCAGGGTCAGAAAAGGTAATAGACAGCTACTCAGATATAAAATGAAAATGCATCCCACAAATTGATTTTGACTTCAGCAGACTCTATAGGCATAGTGTTTACATCCAAGAAAGGGAGGAGCATTTCTCCTTACTCAGGGAACAGCATTTTACTTCTCTGTCTCTGCTTCTCTCACTCCTTAAGCAGGATAATTACCTGTGGGAGCTGAGGCAGGGACTCATATAACCCATTCCATCAGTAAGTTTTTTAGGTGCAGGTGATTCTCTTTTCTCCATTAGCAAACATTGATTTCCTTAGTTTTGCCTCTTTAGAGCTTTACTCTACAAGGCTCTGCTCATTCTCATTGTGCTGCTGCAGATCATCAATAACAGCAGGAAAAAGTCTGTCAACGTGAGCTACTTACCTGCTGCTCTGGAACCAGCAGAGAAAACATAAAAGAACAAAAGGAAGCAGAAGGAAGATGCTCTGGTGGTTAATCCCTCCTTAAAACCCTTCTCTACTGTGATGCCAGCAGCTGTACCAGACGGTGGTCAGACTGCAGCTGGGCAGAGACCTCTGCCGAGCACCAGGGCTGGCAGCATCCCTTCAGTGCATGGGTCTCTCGTGCATCTCCTTCCCATTTATCTACTGCTACTAAAGTGGTAAACCACAGCACTGATAAAATGTAAATGTACACCTATACATTTCAAAAAACCATTCTGTCACAAACCCAGGGAAGATTTAGTCACACCCAGTCACACACTCTTCTTGGCAGTGGTGGTTCCTTGGGTGCCCCTGTCAGCTCACCCTGTCACAGAAGGAGCTCAAACTCCCCACAAAAGCACTTCAGAAATTATTATTGGCAATGCGAGGAAATGTCTGATATGCCTAAATATTAATATTTAGGCTTGGAAACACAGTGGTTGCAGAGGTTTGCTCTCTTATTTTGTAGGGAAAACATAAACTGCTCAAACTTTTTATTTTTCATTGAAGTAGTTCAGGATGTAACTATCATGGCTACAACAAAAGGCATTTCTTGAACTGTCCCCTTCTGAGACTCAGAAATATTTGTCTACTTACCATCCTAGATGTGTTCACAGCCACTTTTCTACACACTGGTTCTTGTAGTAGTGATATTCATTAGCCTGAATAAGAGTTATTTCACAGGTGGCAGCACAGGAGCCTTGGTAGGGAGCACCACAGTCAGACGGACTTGTGGGCATCCCAAATCCATTTTTCAAGGAACTCTTTAAGGCTGGAGGAATGGCTTGGTGAGAGAGCTGCATGGAAGACAGACTCTCAGCTGGTGGGGAAAACTAGCAACAGTCAGAAGGATTTCTGGATGAAAGCCAGTAAATGCATTATTATGTCGGATTTTACATGCAGTGGAACCCAGTTAGCTTCACTTGAAAGTGGAAGCCAAATCTTTCTTGGCTGCTCTCCTATCTCCCACACCTGATTTAGGATGGCTTCCAGCATAAGAAAGAACACCTTCAGAAGAAAGCTTAAACTTCATATTTTGCTACAGTAATGTAGCATTTATTAAATGCAAAAACAAACAAACAAAACCACCACCAACAAAAAAGACACTGTCACTTCAACTACCATGTAAGAATGCTTAACTCAACAAGTAGCAGTTTGCCAGTGTTAAAGCTTTGTCCCAGGAGAGCCTTTACGACAGCTCCTGGAAATGTAAGAAGTGAAGAAGCAATCTCTGGACTTAAAGATCTGTGAACTGCTCATGTTTGCTTATGGTGCCCTTAGCAGGCAGCGAGGACTAGTTCTGCTACCAGCCAGTCTCATCATCAGAACACAGTCTGCACCTGTGACCAGAAATACCTGAGGACTCACCTCAAAAAATCTGGATAGTCACCAAAATGTCTGACACATCACCATCTCTCTTGGCTTAATATATTCATCAGTGAAAAGTTTTGTTTTCCAGCATGGCCAAAATACAGTTTTCAGGCTTCTGGTGAGAAATCTTCTTGCCTTTCATGACATATGGCTAAACAATCTTGAAGCTAATAGTATCAACAAGCTCTGATTTGATTGACTCAGCCTAAGGATACCGCCTTGTTGCATGTGTCTCCAAAATTTAGTGTAAGGATTCAGAGTTCTTTAATGTCACTCCTAAAAGTTCTCCAGGCATAAGCCTGCTGATGCCCTTCAGGTATGCCTTCCCCATCTTGGATTCACTTTCAGTTTTTGTATGTAACAGATTTCTGCTCATAGCACCCATTTTTGCCTGTATTTAACTGCTAAACACGTGGGTGTTCCTCAGCAGTTTTTCTATGTCAAGGCTTACTCAACTCCCTTTGAAAGTTTTTCAACTTCCCAAAGTACACCAATAAACTGTTTTGTAGATTTTTTTTACTAAGTTTGTATAAAGTGCAAACATTCACTGTTAGTTTTGTCTTTAAATATTGCCTTCAGAGTTCTCTGATGACTTTCAGATTCTGGGAGCATGTTATGCCTCTGGCAGACTTCCTGGGAAATTTATGAATGCAACAAGCCTCCAGTTCTTCAGGGGCTTTGAAAGAAACTTATATGTCAGCATAACAAGAATGAGCAGCAAGCTGCTATTGGTAGTCATGGATCTTAGAAGACTGCCCAGGGACAGGAGGTTCTGGAAAGCACTCACATTTATACAATAAGTTCTGCCTCTAAAATGCAGAGGACATGAAAATATTTTTCTGTGGATATGAAATCAGATCAAAAAGAATGAGCAGAACTCTGGAAATATTTCTAGGTGTATGGGTCATTTATTATATTGGACAAGGCAAGCGAGCAGGCTACTAAACAGTTTTACTTCAGTGCATACAACAAAATTAAGCTGAAGGCTGACTCCTACCATTTCAGATTCATATGGTAGGATCTGGATATAAGGAAGAAGTTTTTTTCACAGTAAGAGTGGTGAGGCACTAGAACAGGCTTTACAGAGAGGTGGTGGAAGCCCTGTCCTTGGAGACACTCAAGATCAGGCTGGATGGGGCTCTGAGCAACGTGATCTAGCTGTGGGTGTCCCTGTTCATTGCAGAAGATTGGACAAGGTGGCTTTATGGGTGTCTTCCAACTCAAATGATTCTATGACTCTATGGCTTGTGTTGGCAGGTCTTTGTTTTTGAGGAAAGAACTGCTTGTGCTGGAAGCCTAATTTTAAGAACAGAAAAGATTTTATGCAGAGATATAAAGCACTTTTCTTTCAGAAAAACAGGACCTTACTATTATGTTTCAGGTTGCTTCATGTCAGTGGGGGCATCCCTGAAGATAGCTAATTTTTTTTTTTATGTATATTTTTCAGGTCACATGGAGCCTATGGCTGGGCTTGCATAGTGGAGTCATACTTTCGCATGGGATTCTATGATGGGTATTTATCTCACTGCTTAGTAGGGAGGGCAACATGGTATTAAGTATAAGTCTGTTGTTGAGAGAATGAGGGTCCAAGATGAGTGAGCTTCTTTTGGACATGGAACTGTGCCAAATACCCCAGATATTTCCATGTATGAAATCACATAGCATGAGAACCTGGAGCACACAGGGAGGTGCCCTTGTGACATAGGCATGTGAAGATTACGGCACCTGGAGAAGTCTCCCATCTGTCAGCATCATCTGACAAGCTTGGTAAGAAATGGCTCTACCACAATGGACTGTGTTAAATTTAACACCGGAAATCCCGTTATTTAGAGAAGTAATACACAGCCACTATAATGCCATAGCCTCATGCCTCCAGCCAACTGTAAATTAAATCTTTTCCCAGTCTTGCCACTTTCCATAACACAAGGGCCAGTGGTGATGCTGGGTGATGTCACCTAGGCATGTGACATCATCAGCACTGCTTTATGGAGCTAGTCTTGGGAAGAATGTTCCCAAATGTCTGTGCACATGATGGATATGCACCATGGGGTGGGCACGTCCCTACAACAGGATTTTTTTTAAATATTCATTTCCTGAAGGAGTTGGGGCTTTCCATGCCAACAGTGGTGTGCCTCAAGCCTTTCTTTGTAAGACCTTAAAGGTTTTAGAACTTGAAGTCCTTCAGGCAAAAATTCTTTCTTTCTGCATATTTTTATAACACCAAGAAGACACAATGCATTTGTGTGATTTCTAGGTAAATACAAAACAATGGACCTGACAATTTTTTGGAGTGGAGAACTTTCTCTGAAAAGAAGGAGGTGTTAAAATAATTATTATTTGGAGTTTGAAAGGCTTGAACTGGCAAAGCTGTGGTCATTTTAAAGTAAATCAACTTTGAAGTTTGTTTTAACTGTATTTTTTCTTCATTCATCTCAACAAAAGAACAGATGGTCAGGGCTTTCATGTTCAGTGGTTCTTATTGCTCTTATGCTTGCATGTCCTGCAGTGCCCCACATCAGTAGGAAACAACACTATAAAATAATAATTAAAAAAAATTAAATATGCTTTCATCTTGTATTGTTGTTTTGTCAATTGTTGCTAGCAGAGATTCTCTGTAGAAGAGTAGCAATTAAAAACTGCTGGAGTGACTTCAGGTCATTTTTAATTATTTGTAACACTAGCAATGAAATGATAATTCCAGGCCAACATAGCTAAGTCTTACTATCACAGTGGAAGCTTGTTTGAGAGAAGTTCCAATGATATTATGCTCACACTTTACTTCTACACCCGGGGGACACAACCAGTGGTGACTCAGACAATTGCATATATCAAAGAAAAGGTAGCATAGGCACTAAATCAGGAGGCAGAATTGGACACACTGAGAATAGCAAATGCTTGGAAAATCCCTAGGACAACAGAAATGAGAAGACGGTTGGGAAGGGTGAATAAGGATCCATTTGTGTTGATGGTGGCGTGGACAGAAATGTATCTAATGTGCAGGAGAAATGTAACACCTTTTGAGCCCAACCAAAGGCAAAGAGAGAGTTGTCACTACTCCTCTCTTTGATTAATGAGGAGTCTTTTGCACCACAAATCACCAAACTGGTTTCTTGGCAACTGGCTTCTAAAACTTGTAAAACAAGGTGTGTGAGGGAAAGGAAAGCATGCTTCTGAAATCTAGAGGCCATGCTTTCAGTCCCTGAATAGCCCTTGCCAAAGGTCACTGGGTGCCCTGCAATTCTTTCAGGCCCTTTTCTTTATTTTTAGATTAGACAGGTTTCTACTGGTTTGACCTGTTCTTTACTCTACCTGATCAAAGTAAAAAGGCAAAAAGCTTTTCCACTACAAGCTGCACATTGTGAGAGCTTTTGTTCCCCACAGCACAACTAACAGCATCAGAAAAGGGTTTTCTGCTTTATAAACATCTAAATATCTATATATATATAAATTATACTTATATTAAGCATTATAATAATATAATGGAAATAGAAAGCAAATACATTCCCTAATGGGAACATACTGGTCAATACTGACACATCTCTCTTGTACTACTTAGTACTGCAGGAGCCAAACGAAAAGACACAAATACTATTAAACGATTTTTTCCACTCAAGTATTTTAGTTTTCCTTGTAGCTGCTGCTGCAGATCTAACCATAAAAACAGAAGATTGACTACACTGAGCCAAGCTCAGGATCCAATATCCTGTATTTGGCAGAGAGCAATAACAGATGCTCAGAGAAAAAATGCAAGAAATAACGCATTTATGGAGTGATCTTTCCCCTGGTATGTACTTGCTGTTTCCAGCAATAACTGTTTAAGAGTTCCCTGAGCCAGCCACAGTATCCAGACCATCGCATTTCATGAGGGAGTCCTCTCACAGGGCTGTCACCAGGTTGTTGTAATTAGGTCCCGGGTAATTCTGCGCCAGCTGGAGTTGGGCAGCATTCAGACAACTCCCAGACAGAGCTCAGAGGGGCAGCCCCAGGGGCAGCCCTCCTGCCTGGTACCCTCCCACAGCAAGGGTATCTGCCACTAATGTGCTGCATGCTGACAGTCACCAGCATGGACTCCCTTGGGTTTGCACCTGTGCGGGTGCTCTGCTCTGTAGTGGGGGAATTCCTGGGGGTGAAGCTCCAATTAAAAGAACAAAAATGAATAGGACGCAGGAGAATTTTCAGAAGCTCTGCCAGTAACTTTAGCTGCTGGAAAGCTGTAATTTTGCACATTTAAGGAGAAAGAAGTAAAGCCTGTGCACACGTTGCTACGATTTACTGAAGCTCAGTTTACTGAGCATCCTGCTAACACACTTGCTATGTTCTCATGTGAAAGTGCTCACTACCCTCTAAGGATTTTGAATGTTTGTGTAACCATTCAAGCACCAGTTATCTGCCCAGGGTGTTGGTTGGCTGTGATCTGAATGGGATCACAGAATCACAAAATTGTAGGGGTTGGAAGGGTACTCCAGAGATCATCGAGTCCAACCCCCTGCCAAAGCAGATCCCTAGCCCAGGTTGCACAGGTAGGCATCCAGGTGGGTCTTGAATGTCTCCAGAGAAGGAGACTCCACCACCTCTGTGGGCAGGCTGTGCCAGTGCTCTGTCACTGCACTGTGAAGAAGTTCTTATGCACTTTTGTGTGGAACTTCCTATGCTCCAGTTTGCGGCCATTTCCCCTCATCGTACTGTCACACTGTGCTGAGAAGAGCCTGGCCTCATCCCTTTGCCTCCTGCACCTTCGATATTTATAGACATGGATCAGAACCCGTCTGAGTCTTCTTTTTTCAAGGCTAAACAGGCTTCTGGTTGGGCATAGTTGGGCTATGATGATGCCAAGGTCCCAAGGAGAAACAAAGATCCAAAAAGGCAGAGAAAAAAGAAAACACACAAATTTACAGGTATTTGTATTCTGGAGCCACAGACCAGCTGCATTTTGTCTAAACAGCCTATGGTCAAGCCCTGAGAAAGCACTGCTGTGCTGAACATACCTCCCATTGTCCTGCAATAGGGATTCCCCCGGCTGCCTGTTACTGAGATGTACCATTCTATGTTGAGTTTTTCCCCTGACTCTGACACATTGTGCAGACCTGGGACAACGTACTTTTATTTTGTATGATGCAGAATTTTTGAACTTGATCAAACAGGTGGCCAAAGCTGCATTACATTTGCAAACTCTTCCTCAAGGTTTAGAGAGCTAGAAGCCTCATGGTACAGCGTAATAGTAGAAAAAAACACATCTATATAAACGCTGATGGGCCCAGTCCTCACAGACTGCCTTTTTGGGAATGTCCAAATGATCTAACTGCAAGAACCAAACAACTTGTTTGATTCAAGATAGACACAGCTGTTGAGACCTGATCCCTATCATCCCTGGTTTCAAACAACTGGCTGGGTCAGCCTAAACAATGAGCCCACTGCAATCAAACTGCAACAGGGATTGCTTGGGTGAAGAGTAGAGTGATGGATGAGATGTCTCAGCCATCTCAGGTGAGTGACTGATAGATGCTGCTTTGCTGCAGAACCAAAATGGCACAGTGTTGTGAAGCACATGAAAAGTAGAGCATTTGGATACTTGATTTACCTAGGTAAGTGTTCCATGTCATAGAACTGCAAAATCCTTGGGTTGGAAGGGACCTTAAAGACCGCTGAGTTCCATCCCCATGTCATGGGCAGGGACACCAGCCACCAGATCAAGGTGCCTAAGGGCCCCATCCAACCTGGCCTTGAATGTCTCCAGTGATGGGACATCCACAGTTCCTCTGCACAGGCAGTGCCTCACCACTCTGATAATGAAAAATTTCTTCCTGATGTCTAACCTATCTCCTCTTCTAGTTTAAAGCCATTGCTCCTTGTTCTATTACTACATTATCTGAGGAAGAGTCCCTCACCAGCTTTTGTATAGAAAGGCCACAAGGAGGTCACCCTGGAGCCTTCTCTTCCAGGCTGAACAAGCCCAGCTCCCTCAGCCTGTCTTCACAGGAGAGGCGCTCCAGCCCTTTGTACATTCTTGCGGTCCTCCTCTGGACCTGAACAGCTTCACATCCTTCTTGTGCTCTGGGCCCCAGAGCTGAATGCAGTAGAGGAGGCATACCTGACAACTACATGCAGGTGCAGTAAGCACATTAGATTTGTAGGCTGCCATGTTAGTAGAGCTTCTTTCTGCTGCGTATGATTTAACTGGCCTCTCAGTTTTACTCCACCTCAACATGTCAGAGTCTTCTCTGCAGTGCTTGTGTATCACTTACCTTACCAACACATCAAAATGACAACAAGCTTGCATCACTTTGGTCTGGTTTCTTCATTAGAAGGAGAACACTTATATCAAAGAGGCTCACACTTGAAAATAGAGCAGGGTGTCCTGGCTCCAGCTCTTGGTCTCATTAATGCTCCTGGCTTTGAGGCAGCCTGTAATAGATACCCTGCTATACCATAATTTGCAAGAAGAAAGGTATTTCTTTTGTGAGCTCTAAGGAATTTCTTCTCCCTCTGACTATCAATTTTACATTATACTATATACTCATTTGCAGGTGTTAGTGAAGATAATTTAACTGACAGAGTTAAAGCCCTGAGATATCAAACAGCATTTTGCTTTTCTCCTGCTTGGAGAACATATTCCCCTCCTATTTCTGCACCTCAGCTTTGTGGACAGCACTGTGCTAAGCAGTGGCATAGCCTGTCTTCCTGGGCTGCTCAACATCAAGTCAAACAAAATCTGCTGGAGACACCTCTGAGGCAACGGCTGTCTCTGATTTCCTGGCCTTTTTCAGCTGATGTGGTGAACCCACCTTTTCTACTGAGTAGCAGAGGTCCCAGTAGGGTCTCAAGTCCACCTGTAGCCCCTCTGGGGACCCTGAGGGCCCTCACCACGTGGCTGAATGTAGTACTGACTCCTCTGGCACCTGGCCAATCATCCCCATGACTCCTACATGAGCCCACTTTGCACTCCAACATGACTCCAAGTTTGCAGCAGACTATTTGCAGTTATTATCAGGATGGCGATAGACGTTACCAGTATTTGCTCTCTTAGTTTCACTCCCACCCAGTTCCCAACTAAATGTTGGGGAAAGGTGAAAAAGAACAGTTGAAGGTTTTGTTCTGATTTGTGCTCCAGATAAAATTATCTCTTCGTGCACAGGGAAATCAGGCTGCTGCAACATCTCTCAGTACAAAAACTGAATAGTGCAGGAGATATTTAACCAAAAAACTAAAAGCAATGGGGCATCCACAATAGCAATTGGCAACCATGCCCTCACTGTGAGGTAGCAGTATGTGGCATGGCTGCATGGCAGCTCCCAGGCAGTACTGCACAGTGCACTCGCAACAAATTCAGATGTGGATGTGAGGTGAAGTTTTTTATTAATTCATGTGCAATTCAAGTCAGCAAATCCTTTGGTGAGACAGCTTACCTCGCAAGTCTTTCAATATAACGTAAAATCCCACGTTTCATGTTGGATGACTGCTCGGGGTGGAAGCCCAAAATAGCATCACCAGTAATGTCAAGCAGAGGTGTGGGCACATAACTATAAGTGAGTGAACTGTGGCTAAGCAAATCACTGCACACAGTTGAGAATGGTATATGTGTGAGTATGGTATACATGTGAGCAAGTACATTAGCTTAAAGGGCCCATTGAGAGTGGTACCACCACCTCACTGCAGCCAAAGAAAAAGTTCACATTGATTTCAGTGAACACTGCACACCATCCTATGCTTTTTCTTCCCTCTCTCTCTTGCTGTTAAAAGCACTATGAAGAAATAATCCCAAATACTCTCTACTTTTCATGTTGAAGTACAGAACAAAATCAGCACTTAGAAATATTTCCCCAAATGATAAACTATCAGTCAACAAATGTCATCTGTAATGGTATCTCTCACACAACCATTGTTAGTAAGTGAACATATGCTTACAGTTATGAAAAAGATATTACCAATCCAGACATGGAAAGCAGGCAGAATAAAAAGCAGATGTCATAGTTCAAATTATTGAGCATAATTTGTCTTCAGAAAATTAAAATGTGCATTTATTTTGTGCCATAATATTTCTGACATTTTGAGCCATTTGTTTCTTCAATTGAAGGTGCTGGATTTTGAAATGATGTCACTTCTGAATTTTCCCATGAGTAGAAATATGAACATAAACTGCACTCCAGCTGACATGCAAATATTGCAATCGTTGGAGACAGAGAAAATGAAATGTTATTGGTAACATAATTTTGTATTACAGTGTCTGTACACATTATATACACGTGGGAATGGCAATGTCATTAGTTTCCCAAAAGTCATGAATCCACAAACAAAATAAAACAGCTTTTTGGTAAGTACTACAAGGATAATGAAGAGTCCCTTGTCATAGAACTGTGCTGAAAACTGCTTAGCATTGTGGTATCTGAATGCTCTGCAAAGCAAAAAAAAGGAAAATGAAACAACAAAACAAACAAAAAGCCAATCCTGCCACAAAGATGAACAACCTGCTAATATATCATGTGCATGTGCAGATAGGGAGTGTAAAGCAACGTTAGCCCTCTACTGTTAGAAAAGCATTTAAATTCATCTCAGTTCTGCTGTACCTTAGTAGGAGGCTCAGTTTCTGGAAACTTTGACATGTCCTGGGCATTTCTGGCTGCCCAGCTCAGGAGGAGTACAACGTTTGGGTAGAAGTCTGTTTGATAGAAAATATATTAGAATACACGGCTGAAGCTGGATTGGATCAGAAAATCAATAGTGTGGATTGTACTAAGACATTTCTCTGCTGATTAGCAGCACTCGTTAATGTCAAAGAAGATCTTACAGTAGCAACAGAAGGCTGTGCCAGCAGCAGTTGTACGAACTGTGTCTGAGCAGTGACAAAGAGGAAGACCCATGTCCCCATTTCTGAGAGCACACTGCACAGGGTGTTGCATCCTTGGGACACAACACTTGCTCCGGAATGTTCCCTGGGCCCTGCTGGTGCTTTCACAGCACCAGTAAACAGCCAACATATATAATTTATGTGCTCTGTGTAGTTCGATGGTCTGGACAGTAAGGTAAGGGATGTGTTGCAATTACTCCAGCATGACACAGAGAGGACATGCTCCATGCTCTGTGGCATCACAGGGAGCTTCTAGGTGTACAAAGCTGTTCACACTGGGCAACAGGGCTAGGTGGAGGGAGCAACACTCATCACAGTCTCATCCAAAATGAATCCTGGTGGATGTTCCCAGGGGCAGTTACTCAAAGTAACTGCTGTGTCTTATCATAGAACCATAGGAATGGTTTAGATTGTAGGAAGCCTTAAAGATCATCTATTCCAACTTGCCAGCCAAGGGCAGAGTTGGCAGGTACTAAATCAGCCACTAGATCTGGTTGCTAGAGCCACATCCAACCTGGCCTTGAATGACTCCAGGGACCGGGCATTCCACAGCTTCCCTGGCAACCTGTGTCAGTGCAAAAAAAAAACAAGTGAAAAATTATCCCCTAATATCTAATCTAAATCTACTCCCTTTTTATTTAAAACCATCCTGAATTTAAGCTTATTTTATTTACAGGATGGCCACAATGAAGTCTTCCCTGAGTCTTCCCTGTCTTTGTAGGGGAGATGTTCCAGCCCTTGGCACTGCTCTGGACCTGCTACAATAACTCTGCATCTTTCTTATTCTAGGGCCAGACCTGGATGCAGTACTCCAGATGGGGCCCCACAGGGGCAAAGTAGAGGGGGACGATCACCATTGTTGTCACTCCACTGAAGAGGCGACTAGAATGGTCAGGCAATTGATCTTGAAGTAACCCAGCTGGGGTGCTTAACATAGAGCTGGGACTCAGCTTAGCCAGAGATCCAAAGATAAGCCTGCTTTGTTCAAAGAAGTTACAACCCTGTAAGTGAAGCTGAAGCTTTTAAAACCAGTTAAGATAGCTCATGTGTGAACTTATGAGAGGACTCTTGCCATTAGAATAAAATCAAGGTTATTTGGTTTTTAATGCAGATCAATAGAAGAAAAGCTTTAAACTGAAATAAGCATTTCCATGGGTATTCAAACTTATTTAGAGAAATCAATTTGCAACAACAGGTTAAGTTTAAGCTGCTGCAATTGCATCCTTTAGATAAGCCCTTACAGATACATATTGAATTGATGTATGCATATGAAACTGAAACACGTTTGTTGGCCAAGGTCAGATAAATGCTCTTGCTGTTTCTGATCCAATTAAGATGAAGGTTTTAATACTTGGATTTTTAAACCTGGAGCATTCGACAGAGAACAGGAAAAGAACCAAATGTGTGAAGCATGATACCAGCTGAGTTCAGGCACCATTCTTTCTGGTAGGAGAAGAGCTGCTCGTGAGCAGCCGTGTTTGAGAGTTTCTTTTTACAGTTAAAACCATTCCCTGGATCAGTCCCTCAGGAATGCCCACAACACAAGACTGGATTAAACACACATTTAGCATCACAAATCTGAAAGGTTTGGCCGAACAGCTCAGGTGAGCTTCACAGTGCCTGTGGGCTGCTTGTGGCTGCCTGGGAATTACAGTGATGGAGGTTTTCCTTTCACAGTGGAGTGGCCAACTGAGCCCAGCATCTGTTTACCTTCTGTGGACTGGGGTTTGACTAAGTCTCATTTAGCACACACAGCTTTGTGTGTGTGTGTGTGTGTGTGTGTGTGAGCAGTATACTAATAGTAAAGGTAATGATTCTCTTTTTCCTCTGTCATTTTTTTCTGCATGACATTATGTGTATATCTGATACAAGAATCTATAGGAAAATGAACAAGTGGAAAAATCTGGCTGAGTTTTCCTGCATGGCGACTATTCATGTGGAGACGCAGTCTTTGTTTGACCAAAATATTGATAGTTTTCAGTTAAAAACAGCAAATAGGTTTTGGTGACATTTTCAGCTAAAATCAAAAATCAAAACATGAAAAGTGAGCTGCATTTCAGCAGTGAACACATTGAGGAAATGAATGACATGAAACAGTTTGCTATCAACTGCAACAAAAGATTTCCTGAAACAGAGTAATTCCTACTGAGACAGTGGAAGCTTGTGCCACTTGTGACTGCTGCTCCAATTCAGAAATGCCAGCAGCTTTTCAGGCCAAATGTTTGTTATTTTTTTCTTTTCTTTTTTTTTTTTTTACTGATATTTAGGCATTTCTTGAGCTCACAGTAAGCCATCCTTCTATGAAACACAATTCTGTAGGTGCCCAAGTAGTTTGCACAAATTCATCAGTGCAGAAATGAAAGTCAGGTAAATGAATGAAACCTCTAATGGCACTGAAATACTTATACAGACAGAAACCTGTGGAAGTAGGCTAAAACACCACTGCTTGCACACTTTGCTCGCTGATGGGTTAATAACTCGGTGCTTAGAGATTCTTCATTGAAACAATGGGCAACAGCTGCTAATGGAGTCTGACACTCATGCCCTTGGGAGGAAGAGGAAGGTTAATTGAGTTTTAGTGAGGCTCCCTTTGTGTTGCAGTGCAATTGAACCAACCAGGGCAGCCAACTTCTCAGCATCACCCTATGCATTGCTGCAAGTTCATCTGTAGTGCAACTGAACTGCCTTGAGTAGAAGGGATAGATTTGACTTCCTAAATATGAAGCCAATGGTACTGAGCTAATCATATTGGTAACACTGACGGACATGGCTGGAGTTTGTTTTTATCAGTGAAGTGCTGTAGGAGGAGAGCAATGAGCATTCTGAAAGGAAGGCTTAGAACAGATTTTGCTTGCTGGGGCTCCAAACGTACTATTAAAAAAGCACAAGATCTTCTTGACACTTTTGGATATGCATGGACATCCTTACCTGCACATCAGCAAGAGTTATGAGCAAGTTATAAATTAAATAAGATAACAAAAAAGATTACTGCTATAATGTCACTTGCCTTTGACATCCGAATCTCTGGCTTCTCAGAAGCTGCAATACTGATCTTTGTATATAGACAACATTGAATGCAGTGTTATTTTGAAGATGTTTAAGCCTGATCGTTCCTTATTAGTCAAAATGATGTTTTTTCAGCTTGCCAGACAAAGTGCTCTTTATGCTTTTAGCTGTTAAGTCAGTTGGATGTCATCCAGTAGCAAATGGTTTCTGATTATTAATTTCTTCTTTATAAGTGCAATTGTCTGAAAAAGGACCTGACTTTGCTAGTGCGCTACACCTCTGCTGTGTGTTCTCAGACTTCATAGTATCATAGAATTGTTTGAGTTGGAAGAGACCCTTAAAGGTCATCTAATCCACCCTCCCTGCAGTGAACAGGGACACCCACAGCTACATCAGGCTGCTCAGAGCCCCGTCCAGCCTGAACTTAAATGTCTTCAGGGACAGGGCATCCACCACGTCTCTGGGCAACCTGTGCCAGTGCATCACCACCCTTATCACACATCCAGTCCTTACATCCAGTCTAAATCTCCCCTTTTAGTCTGAAACCATTTCCCCATGTTCAATCACAACAGACCGTGCTAAAGATCTGTTTCAGTACTATGAACCACCTGTTTAGCACCGCCCAAGCCACCAAGAGTTTCACAGCTTGCTTCTTATGAAACAGAGCTGTCTTTGAGGTAAGAAGAGGTCTAAATACTTTTTATCTTTGTAGGCAAGCACTGATTTAATTCTATGGACCAAGAGCACTGTAGGTAGTGATATTCCGCTGGCAATTTTTGTTTGCCTTTGTCTGGGATCTGTTCTTGTTTGAATGTTCCTTCAACACTGTCTGGGTGGACTGACTTCCAGATTCCTTCCTTGACTCTCTCCATAATTAGTGCACACAGTTTTGAACTCTGCTTCTTTATCTTCATGTGCAAACGTACAGTGGTTGCTCTACTACAGAGCAGGAGGTTATCACTTTCTCTAGTCACGCCAAGGGTATCATATGAACAGCATTTTCACTTAAATCTAGTTCCCTGGGTGCTCTAGTGTACATTATTTTCACATTTACGTAACTGCATTTCACTTCCTATATTTTTGCAAAAGCAAAATGAGGGAGTCAGCAGGTGAGCATTGCTTTCACAGAACCAGCTTGCACATTAAATTAATGGCCCAGTGATCTCTGGTGTCTTGTAAGGTGTTGGAAGGCAGGCTATTAAACCACTACAACCCCTCCACCAGAAACTTACACACATACACAAACATGTTCACATCTAGGAACTAAACCAAAGAAAGTTATAGAAAAATAAATAACAACTAATCCCACTAGTCCCATTTGCTGAGTGTGAACCTTGAGGCAGTACCACTGAGGTCAGTCAGTGGACTTCTCCCCAAAAACCCAAAGACCCTCCAATTAGAAAAGTTCGAAAGAACTGCTTTAAAAAATCCATTACAACCATGCACCCAGTCACTCTGCAGCATTATCACAAATGAGCTAGCTATAGCAAACGCAGGTAGAATGAAAACCAGAGGGAGGAATATTGCTTAAAGCAACTCACTTTTATTGACAGAGTACTGTAAGGCAAAGAAAAAAACATGTCTGCCAGGTTTTTTAAAAAGAAGATATGCAGCAAGAATGATTCATAAAGATCTGCAGTTCAATATATTATTGAAGTTTCAAAGATACTGTCTTACAAATCCAATTTTATTTTCTTGTCATATATACAAAAGCTGAACTTAAACAAGCACAAAACAGAACACAAAAGGATGGATCTGCATGTGAGGTTTTGTTGATGGTTCATAATCTAGCCAGTAAACAAGGGAATGCACAGATTCAGTTACATAGATCATAGAGTTGACTAGATTTAAACTTAACTATTCTCCAAAGCAAATAAAGAAACCACAAAATACAGATGTGCTCAATATGACATTTTTTGAAAAAATCTGAACAATGTTAAACAATACGCAGAGAACAAAACAGTGACAGATGCCAAGAAAACTGCATTTTATGGCCAAAACTAATTTTGCATTTATGGAGAAGGCATCTGAGAAAACAATTCTGCATTCTGACCACCCTACATTAACATTTTGGCCAGAAAACATCACAGAGCACTGGCTTTTGTCAGCTTTTTAGAGGATATATGTTTTAAGTGGTGATAAATGTTAGCTGTGAGCCTTGTACAAGGTCTCTCATCAGGCCATGGTAGAGCAACCTATCATTTCCATAGGAAACAATGGTAACAGAAAGGTCCCAGGTATGCTAAAAAACCCAGTCAGTGGCCGAGCTATAAAATGTGCAACCTCTCAGTTCTTCCCTGAGGGAAGGGCAAATTTTCAGCCCAAATTTTTCAGACAGCCTAAAGTCTGAAAGTAACAAACTGCGCAACATTGCTTTGCTGCATCATGTTGTTTCTCTTCTCTGCCTTCCTATCTGCGTAGCATTGGCCTTTCACCAGAAAAAACTTATGAAAGGGATAGCTGCTTTTTTCACCAGTGGTAATTTAGCACTGTTGTTGCTTCATAAAATAGAAGAATGCTAACATGTAAGAATGTGATGGATCAGAGAAAAGGGAGAAAGACAGTTAACCACAGTATTTTGTCATGTTTTAGCACTTTAGGGCTGTAGCGTGAGTAGTATCCTGGGTAAGTAAAATTCACTTCTACCTGTACAGGCAAAACTGAACTGTATTTTAAAAGCCATACAAAACTACTCTTCAATGAGAACCCCCAGCATGCTTTTATCTCACAGACAAGAACAAAGTTATCTTACAACTACACAAGGAAGTGGGACCCAGCTATCAGGAGAATAATGAAACCATATATATATGTAATCAGTACAACCTGAAAATGAAGCATAAACCACGTTTGTCATATGGAATTCTTTGCTGGATGCTTAGATGCACAGTTTTCATGTCTTTTTTTTTCTTCTTTTTTTTCTTTTTTTGTTTCTGTATGAAAATCAAGCTTTTTCCATAATTAACAACAACAAAACAAAACAAAGATACTTACATGTTAAATCCAATCCTTCACCTTTTGATTTTAAAGTGAGTTAACCTGTATCTTGCATATTTTAAAAAAAGGTCCAGACAAAAGCTTAGATTTGTAATTCAGAATCTGTACTGTGTAAAAATACTTCCCTTGAACATGAAGTCAGTGCTGACCTCTTCAGGTCGTTTGTGAATAATAAAATCCTTCTAAAGAAACCTCAGTAAATAAGAACTGATGGAAAACATGGAAAGAAGAATTACATTACCCCTGCATTGTATAGTGTTGCCATTGTAAAGTACAGCATAGGTTGAAGAAAAAAAGATATGAGTATATCAAAATGCATTTTCATTATATACCCACAGAACACAGAGTTCTGTCTGCTAAAGGCAATACAGTCTCTCTGGCTTTATTAGCACTGCTATTGTATATAGGTTTCCTAAAGTACAGTTAATACTTATAGAGGTGAATTTTAATGTGTGTGTGCTATGTTTTATATGGCAATAGGATAAGCATTTGAGAAATGTTATGATATTGATTTTAAATAAATCATACATCACAGCGTGTTTGATTCTCTACATAGAAAATTAGATTGTATTTGAAGTGGGTACAATATGACTTAAGTCTCTTTCAGATGTCAAGAAGGTCCTCTCCACTTTCATCACTCTCCACAGTTAATTGTCTTGTCCACCATTTCTTGACTTCTGATCCACAGGAGGCAGCATCAGACATGGGATTCATTTTGCATCCAACAGATTTCACTGTTAAACATCCACCAGAGCGCAGGTTGACTGAAGACCCGGGATGGCTTCTTGGTTTGGGGGCTATAAATTTAAACAGAAAGCTCTGCATTAAAGGAGTTTTGCTTCTTTAACATTTTTGCTTGGAATTCAGGTATACAGAACTAATTGGAGTAGGGTAGCTTTAAACTGGTTTACTGCAGAAACAGTAAGGCTCTATCCTAATATTTCTGTCAGCTCCAGCTGCTCACCTGCTCCCACAAATCTGCTGGCAGAGCGTTTTAGCTGAGCAGGGCTTGACTTCCTTCTGTTTCTATAAATGACACAATAAGTCTTACCTGTTCAATTGTAAACTAAATGATTTAAGTAGTACTTATATGAGCTGACATGCTGGCAAAATTTTGAAAGGGGTAAGAGCCAGAGAAATGGTAGGAAGAGAGTATTTCTACACCTAGAGAAAGACATCTGTCAATGGCATAGGGGTAGAAGCCAGAGCAAAGCACCAGCATGGCTTACGGAAAGCAACAAAGCATGTGT
Source organism: Oreortyx pictus (assembly GCA_036925125.1). Taxonomy (NCBI): domain Eukaryota; kingdom Metazoa; phylum Chordata; class Aves; order Galliformes; family Odontophoridae; genus Oreortyx; species Oreortyx pictus. The sequence goes on from JAUPFR010000001.1 coordinate 49,234,664, forward strand.
AAGCATAAGAGAAAGACAACTGAGCTCAGTGATGACATTCATGATAATTGTTGGACTGGGGACAGAGTGCTTACTACATGCTGATCCGTATTGTGCATGGACATAGCTCTGCTTTTCTGAAGTTGTCCAACAAGGAACATTCAAGATTCCCATGGCCATGAAAAGTTCTAAGAAAGTGAACCATAAACTGCTCATTCTCACCCAGTTGGCTGCAGCTCAATGATCCCTCCTTAGCAAGTTCCCTCTTTAACTCTTTCTCTATGTTCCCAGAAGTATGGCAAACATACGTACAGTACAGCCCTCAGTTCAAAGATTCTAAATTAATGTATGAAAAATAAAAACAAAACCAAAAATGGAAACATCTTCCAAACTTTCTGAATTGGAAAGAAGGAGAGATAGCTGTATTTCAGCACACCCAAGGGCCAAAGAACACTGATGTGGATGCAATCTACAGTCAGGAGGTAGAACAGTGACTTATGAAGCTTCTAGTTTTGCTCCATTGTGTGTCTGCATCTTTAACACTTCATACTTTGTCGAAGTCTTGATGTTCAGCAATGAGCTGTCATGTCTACTGATACATATTTTTCACTTACACGATGGTAAGCACCACTGTCCAATTTTCCTCTGAGGTTTCCCAGCATCTGCAGAGTCTTGTTGGTAGCCCCCTCTGTCAGAAAGCGTTGGGCTAAGGAGCTGCTGCTGGCTACTTGTCTGAGAGGAGTAAAAGAAGAATCTGTTAATGTTTCTCATTGCAAAGGGATAATCCCAAGAAGGGTTTTCTAGACTTTCTATTCCATTTCCAAGATTTTTTACACAAATACAAGTAAAAGGTAAGGCAGCACTATTTTCATTCCGTTCTGCCCCTACAGTCTACAACTAAATGGACTAAGAAAAACAAAAAGACCACTTGGGCTCAATTCCTTTATGCAGTCACACTGAAACATACAATATAACTTTCAGCCTTCTATAGCGCAATTCCTTTGTAGTATTTTCTTCATTTCTTACCTTGGAAGAGCTCAGGACTCCTGCTCACAGGACCCACTATGCCAAATGCTGTCACTCCCAGTGTAAAAAAACAACAGAATGCATAACAGGAAAACTTCAAGTCCCTGAGTCTACAGAAAACTCACACTAGATCTGAAAGTTGGTGCTGCAAGCAACATAAAGCTGAGTTCGCCCTTTACATTAGCAAGACAGCTAACTAAGCCAGGGAACTCCTGCCTTAGGCTATCTTGTCTTTAAACCAGAAGGCAAGGACCAGAGCAAAATAAAATACTGCCTTCAAATTTTCCACTGAAAATGACGTTTAAAACAGAACAAATAAGAATTTTTTTTTTTTTTAATTTGCTTTGAGTAGCTGACGTTCTCCTGGTTAACATACCTCCGGCTGTGCACTGTTATCTTGATTAATAGCATTCATATCTTCACTTGGCTGTGTTGTCTCAATGCTGGGAGGATTCAGAAATCGGCTCAACTCCTGCTGTTGACTCTCTCGTAGACTATGAATAATGCTGCACGACTGCTGTTGTTTCTATCAAGGTACAATATGTGACAAAAATAATGTTCACATTGGCGTATGTCAATGTTTTTCCTCTATTTTTCCTCAAATTTTTAAATATTTAACCAAATACTGAGTGCCAGATGTGGATTCCAGGTGTGCTGATAAAGCTGTGTGTATCAGACGGCCATCATTTAAATAAAGTGACTCCCAGCATATGTCTGGCCTTTATGTGGTAATTGAAGGATGAAACTTGCACAACATATTAAGTAGAAAACAAGTCGCTCATAATAACCTCGAATTTGAAAATATATGAGGTTTTGAATTTAAGTGTTAACATTTCTCCCAGAGAGGAAGAAACAAGGTAGAGATTCACTAAGATTCCCGTGAAGGCAATGAAAAAATGCAGATTGTTTTCATGGGCCTTGAAACAGGCTTCCAATAATGAATAAAACAGCGGGGAAAACCTTGGGACTAAGTATAGATTTACAGTACACATAGAAAAACAAAACCACTACCATTATGATCATACAATCTAATTTGCTTTTAAATTTAACTAAACAGCCTTTAGGTAGGGTTTTGCTTTCCTGGGTAGCTTTCACAGACTTCCTCTTTAGAGAATAACAAGAGAATTAGAAAATACATCTTAACTTCCATAATTATATTCAGTTTATAAAAGGTTCATATAATGTGAAATGATCTGAACCATACTATGAGACTGAAATGAACAGCATATTTAACACAGTGTAATTCGATATCATAATAAAATGAACAACTGAGTCGAACAAACCCAGAATTGAGAGCTGAGATTAAATTTACTATCGTTACTGTTATAGAGATGGAACCAAAATGAAACTATTATTCTGGATATGCCTTGAACACTCATGTTTCAGCTCAAACGTATATTACATTCAAGTCACCCAGTTAAGATTTTATAAATTTGCAAACAGAAAAGGCCAGATCTCATGATCATAGATCGCTATAGAGAACCTACACACACAAGCTTACAAGAAGTAAATGTCATTAAATATAAAAGAAATATATATTCATCAAAACCAGGACTCAGTTTGCCCTACAACAAATGAAAAATTACTGATCAAGACAAGTACATTAAATTTTTTTGTATAAGGAGGATGATTTTTTTTTTTTTATTGAGGAGAATAACTGCAAAGGACAATTCAAAATTCCTGGAAGTATTTAACATAGATTTCATCTAAGACAAAACTTGATCAGCAAATATTGAATCTACGCAGAGCAAAGGCAAAAATGTTTCTGACAACCAGGAGAAGTGCACAAATGGAATACAGAAACATGAGCTTGGTCTATGCAAGTGAATTAAACAGGGATTTCCTGCAGTGCTGAAGCCAAGAGACAGGCCAAGAATTGTGTGATCTGGCCAATCTCTCCTTCTCCCACAGAAGCCAGCTCCAGCTTTACTGCAGTCTCTGCTCTGCCTGCCCCAAATTGTTCCTGAAGGGTAGTCTTATAAATGCGGTCTGGGAGAGCAGGAGCATGTATGTGCCAAAACTGTGTCAAGGAACATTCAACCAGTATGGGTAGACCCTTGCCAGTAGTGACACAATGACCTGGCCCTACTGAATCTACAAGCGTAGACGCAGCTACTGGTACGTGGATGTGATTTGCATATGGATATTGCTCATTTATATACAATTACTGACACAGCTTATTCAAATTACTTATCTTGATACAGATTCTATTTGAAGACTCTTCTACAGGTATCTTATTCATGCTAGCTTGTGCCAGCAGAGGAAAGGAAATAATAAAACTATATTTAGATGAAGGATTAAGCCTAGGAGGTTTCATCAAATTACATTGTTTTTTTTCTTCATTCCTTTGACTTAGGACTTTGCACATACATCTGCCTGCTCTGTTGAAGTAATAGATAAATTTTTGGCAGGAAGACAGCTTTTGACTTCAAAAGATGCTTATTTTTGTAATTCTGTGAATTGAGCTGTAGGCATATTTTTTTGCTGAGTTAGCAACAGCTATATTCTTTTTCACATAAATATTATCATGGCTCCAGAGTAAATTAAGCATTGTGACAGCAAATTCTAGCTTTGCTGAAATGTACAATTTATTGCAATCATTTAGATTCTGTTTTAGCTTGACTTACTGCTCTGATTCTCTTTAAGCACTTCTTCAGCCACATGCGTATGGTCTGTTTGGCCACCTCCTCCTCTATGGTATATTCTAATTGTTCCCTAGCAAGCAGCTCTTCCAGTTGAAGACTTTTTCTAATATCAACAGACCTATACGAAAGCATGCTGTAAGAAACATAGATATTGAATTCTTTAAATGTTGATGTCCGTCCAATAAAATTTAGAAAATCAAAACTCATAATTAAGAGTTTAAAGCAAAAATACATAATTTAGGCATGTGCAAGAAATTCAGATCTGAAGCAAAAAAAACATTGAGATAATTCTGGAAACGACTAGTAATCAAAACAAATGAATCAGCTATGTTTAACTATCCAATGCAGGTTATTTTCTGAACTGTAAGGAACTAAGACATTTCTAGTTTTGGTGGTCCTTTTTTTTGGTAAGCTTAGATAATTCTGTGATTCTGTAATGTTCTCAGTTTTACTGGATTTCTAGTCAGATACACTGTCTAGTCTACACTCCTATACGTGTGAAGAAGATTTTGCCTTACTTGGAATTCAAGGACAGCATAGGATTGCTCATTAAGACATTCATCTCAAACAAAAATGTTAAAATTACTTAAAGCTGATTCCCTCCATAAGATTCCCTCAGAGGCTGTGCCTCTGTGGCTACTAACCTTGCCTTTTCCCAAACCTAATTTGTATCTTTTAGCCTAGAGAGAAATACACATCACATGCATTCTACAAATTTACAGAAAATCTCACACTACCTCAACACATCATGGAAAGTGACATCACCGCCATTATGGAGCCGTTCCATTTCATAGCACATATGCTTGAACAATAGCTTGTCCTTGTCAAGATCTACCTCCAGCCTGCCACGCAGAAGTCTCAGCAGAAATTTCACTCGGAAGGTTGGAATTACTCCCTGGGTAAAATTGCATAATAGCTGGTAAATTGTTATTGTGATACAGCAGTCAACTCAGACAATCAATTTGATCAGTGTGAGAAACACCATTTCTGCAAAGATTCCATGTCAAATGCTGGACTGTTAAAGTTGACTACAGGATTAGATAATGCATACATGCAGCTAGTTGCAGTTTGTGGAATTCTTTGCTGTTCATTTTGTCAGAACTGTTCAAAATTCCTAGGGTAGTTATTTTCCCCATTTGCATTAATCTGAAATGAGATTTATACACCCAAAGTGCTGCCTTTGAAAAACTGAAATTAAACTAGAATTTCCACGTTCATAGCCAGACCTACATCTAGCTGAAAAACTTTCCTTCTCTGTGAATCTTTGGGCAGGAGGTCCTCTGTATCCCTCTGCTCCAGCAGCACCAACCAGAGCATGATGCCCAGCCCTATGGCCAGGCAGCTTCTGCAGAGTTCCAGGGAGGAGACCTCACAGCCTCTGGGCAGCCTGTGCCAGTGCTCCAGCACCCACACTGTGCAGCACTGTTCCTGCTGTTCAGAGGAAGTCTCCTGGGCTCCAGTTTGAGCCCACAGCTTTGCATCCTAGCACCCTGCACCACTGAGAAGAGTCTGTCTCTGTCCTCTATCCCTTCAGTTATTATAGGCATTGATGAGATCCCTGAGCCTCCTCTTCTCCTGTATGAACAGTCCCACATAGAAGTCCTCATAGAAGAGATGCTCCAGATCCTTAATCATCTTTGTTGCATTTTGCTACACTGTCTTCAGTAGTTCCACGTCTCTTGTACTGCTCAGCACAACACTGAAGGTATTACACCAAGTGTGGCTGCACCAATGGCCTCAGTAGTTGATCTGTTGGCAACACTCCTCAAGCAGTCAAGAATACTGCCAGCCTTCTTCACTATGTGAAGGGCACATTGTTGGTACATGTTCAGCTTGGTGTCTGCCAGCAGTCCCTACTTCTTTTCTGCAGAGGTGCTTTACAGGTGGGTATACCCTAGCTGGTGCCTGGGTTTGTTCCTCCCCAATTGCACAACTGTACATTTCCACATGTTACGTTTAATAAAGTTTCTGTCAGCACTTTTTTCCAGGTCTCTGGATGGCATCATGACCCTCTGACATATCAGCCATTCCAAATCTTGTGTCACCAGCAAAGTTGCCGAGCATGTACTCTGCTCCATCATTCAGATCATTACTGGACTCCAACTAGGTTTCTGCCTCCAATCACTACCCTCAAGGCTTAGCTGTTCAGCAGTTTTTCAATCCATCCTGCTACCTGCCCATCCAACCCATAATGTCTTTGCTTCCATGTGAGGATCTTGCAGGAAACAGTGACAAAATCTCAGCAAACCACTTCTGAAGATCAGACAAAAATGGATGCAAGTTTGAAAATGTGAGATAATGGAACAACTCTTGTGAAGCTGGGACTAAAAATGCTACTGCACTGATCATCTGAAAATTTATTTCTAAGTCTACTACCATCAATAATTTACTATTGTAAAGAGCACAGGTTAGCATTGATAGACCATCAACAATGTTAGACCACATTCACTGAGTTTTCAGAATCTGGATGGTAATTGCACAGTGAGTATCTTCAGCCCACTTTGCTTCCCCCCATCTGATTTTTCAATGTAAAAAAAAAAAAAGAAAAGCATTTATTATTGGATTTTTGTGCTCACTTTCAAGCTTCTTACCTCTCTCTTGTCATCAACCATGTTCCAAATAATCTGAAAATGCCTAAGATCATTATAACTTAAAAGCTGGTCTTCTTCAGTTGAGTAAAACAATGAGAAATTCTCCACAATGATAGCTAAAAAAATACAAAACCAAAATACACCATAAAGAAAGCCTGTAGTAACATTCTAACTGATGAAGTATAAGCAACAATGAATTTCAACAAAATGTGAATTCAGTTGTGCAAGCTTCACACCAATAATAAGATGAGCATTTTCAATGGGCAGCGTTACTATGCTACATAAATAATCGTTGTGCTTACTTCTAAAAAGCTTTGCATAAATGCCTAATTGATGCCTAATTGAAACATTTTCTAAACTTAATTGGGAGAATTCCTATGAGGGTGGCAAAATATAAAATGGAGGATAGAGAAGCTCAGAAAATACATGTATAATTATACTAAACAAAAACAACGTATCTCTTAGTTGAAAAAAAATGTTTCCAAACTTCTGAAGCTTTAACATACACCACACCAGAGAAGTATCAGTAACGTGCTATGAATTTAAGACAACAATGAAGGTATAAGGTAACTTCATATCTGAAAAGCACAACAGACACAAGTCTAATATATTACATGCCAAGATTGACATTTTGGTTCGTATTGCATGTTTTCACTTACCAACAAGCAAATTTAGCATGATATATGCAATGATGACATAAAATGAACAGAAATACATAAGAGCACCAGCATAATTTCCACAGTCTGTTTTCCAGTAGGTGCTGTTATCTGGTGTACAAAATGGAGGCTGGACCTTTAAAACCAAAGAAGAGAAAGTCAATCAACAATAAGAAGGGATTCTTACTTTCTCTGTAATCTCTGCAAATCAACGTATATGACTATCATTTCTTACTTTGTTAAGGAATAACACTGAACATCAGATGTGGGGAAAACTTCCCTTTACAGAAAAGGAGGAAAGGTCTTTCGTACTGACTAATGTGTGCAGTTTTTTTGCATCGTTAGTGGTTAGAAATCAGAAAAAATAAACAGGCATTACAAAAATAAAACCAAAACCAAACACCTAGGCACAGATCTCACTATCACACACAAGGCACACTGTGCATTTGTACCACTGAAAAGAAACAAATTGGTGCTCTGAAATGTGGCTTTCAAAAAGCTTTTCTGTACATTAATTTTAAGAAGGAAGTGAATAATGTGATTTTTATTGCAATGGAATCTGCAGGCAGATATTTACTTAAGCAAAGTAGAATGATCCAAGGACAAATTCTGAGGTCATTATGACCAGCATTTACCTTTCAATTCATTTGAGCAGCACTTTTGCCACAATCAAAGCAGAGATAACAGTGGAAAAGTGACTTACCGCACTTCAGATTCAGAAAACATATTTTTATTTCAGAATAATGTAACAGACTACCCAACAGGCTACTACAATTTTACCTTGTGAGTCTGTGATTGGATCTGCACTCTTTTGTGTCATGTGCTGAAGTTAGCGAACACTGCATCTCTTGAAGAGATAAAGGGAATCATACTGTTCCTTGTACCACTCTAAGGTACTGGAAACACACTGAGATGCAAGGATTTTGCCCATTCCTGCCTAGTTATTCTCTGTTAGTATTGTACTTACCATGCAGTCATGCATAATTTTGTTCCAGTCTTCTCCGGTAACTATTCTGAAGAGTACAGTAATAGCCTTACCAGCCGATGAGAAATTTGCATGTCTGTTTTAAACAAAAAGAGAGAAGGATCATTTGATGTCTCAGGAGTAACTTAGGGCAAGAAAAAAATGGCAAACCATTTCAATTTTCTACTGTTCTGTTATTTGGAACTGAAAACTGTTACAGTATTATCTGAATGAGCTCATTGCATTATTTATTCAATGACTCAAGATACAACAACCATAATGTAGCTCAGTCACAGGTCTGAATATCTTGGTTCATCTTATTAAAGAGCAAAAGAAGCCTCAAAGCCAGATCCTGTTTCCTGTCTCTGCTCTTTTCTTCAAGTCTGATGTTGCTACTGATTGGGAAATTCCCACGAACAACCCCTTGAGGTACTGTACCTATTAATGTTCTCTCCATATTTCACCGTACCAAATAAAACTACTCCAGCAAAAGCGTAACAAAGAAGCAGTAAGAACATTCCCACAATGATGAAGAAACTCTTGTACATGCTGACAACCACAGTCAGGAGCAGCATTTTTAGTGTAACCTGGAAGGACAGAGAAAAAGCAATTCGCGATGTCACTCAGGAAACCATAGAGAAACGTGAAGAGTTACTGCAGTTGTCATTTTGACATATAAGCTAATGGAAGAACCCAGTGAAATGGTGCATCATACATCTGATTGGAAGTCAACATTTTGTGTTCTCCTCTGAAATTCAGTGCACTTTCTAACTTGTTGAAGATATCAGCATCTATAAATAATACTGTATGGGATAATATGGCAACAATACAGCTTAAGCTTTAGTATGGATTGGTATTCACCATTAAGTATCAAAGTTAGCACTGTATAGTGGTATATATTCTTTAAGCTTACCAGAAAGTGATGATTAGTGTTAGGTGGAAAACATAGACGCTGCAGTTTATCTAAAAAAATGGACTGATGTATAGATAAGAGCATCTCCTTAAGATCAGTGTGATTGATTAAACTAGTTAATTTCACATGCAAGTTGGCCAAAGAGCTTAGGAAGATACTATAATTCTGGAAATTACATAGGCAAGACATATATATTACTTTTCCATGCAGCCATATTGAACATTTTACTTTTTATAAAGTTATTGCCTGAGATTGCCTTAAAATCCTTAAACACTTTGGATGCTATAGAAAATACTCTTTAATGGAACTGAGATATCAATTTTCTTTAGAATCATGACAAACTGGTAACTCATGCTGACTTTCAAACACTACACTGCACCAGATAAGTTGGTGAGACTGATGCAGCTCCTAACATAAAAACACAAATAGCTGGGTTAAAACTGTGCAGAAACTTCAGAATCAATCAGAAAGCTTTGAAGGCAATCACTTGGTCTGTCTGCATTAGGAGAAGCAAGGATTTTTCATTTGACTTCGAAGGATCTACAGGCTTCGTGTAGATTGATTGCAGGAAATTTTTTTATCTTTCCTGAGCAAGCTTTCTTAACAGAAAATGTTTGGGTAATCTAAGTTCTACAGTTAGAGATTGCAAAATGTCACCACTTGTTAATCAAATGTGATTGTTTTCTGCCCATTCCAATTCTGCTAGTCTACTCTCAATTACATCAGAGCAAATCCAGGCATGAAAGAAATGAAGTCTTTAGAAATGACTTGCTTTGAAGATTCCAGAAGAACTTCACCCAATATTTTTAAAAATCAAACAGAAATCCTTTGCTGTGATAAGAGATGCAGCGCCAAAGACACAAGTCACAGACCTGCATTCTGAAAGAAGAAACTTCTACTGCACAGCACTATCATAAAAAGATGACTATATCTTCCACCACTTCACTAGTTTTGCTGAGAAAATAAACAAATAGCATGCACATCACACCACGCTGAAATGAAAAAGACTGAAAGTGGGACAATATATGCTCAGAATCTTAGAGAACATTTAAAAATATATCCGTTCAGTATTGCAGTAGCACATTTATTTTACGAAAAAGTGCACCTTTTCCAGTAATTATAATGTTTTGTTATTACCTAATGTACCTAAAACCCTGACATTTAAAGATAGGGTATAAAATTAGAGACTGCTTCTTAAAGTCTCTTTTTGGTATATAAGTTGGAGCCTTACAGAATGTGCGGTAGAGATGAATAGCAATTACTCCTTTAGTCTATATATGAGCACAGCACTTATACTTACGTGCTTTCCACAAATAGAGAAAAATCTGAAGACAATAACGCATGCCCCCATCATATATGTGTACGCATTCTGGAACAGAAACATGAATACATAACTATCCCATGTTGATCTCACTGAAAGATCAAGATTAAGATAAGGATAATCTGTCTTTTAATAAAGCAAGGCAGTCACCACATGAAACAAGAGAAAGCCCAAACAAGTAGTGCCAATATTTCAATAAGAAGAGTGAAGCAAATAGGAAAATAACAGAAGATACTCTACCACTTCAAAAACACTGACCCACAGTCCACACATATCTAACAAAGAAGACATCCGGCCCTTTATTAGCTGGGCTGTAATTACATCCAGCTGCCCTGGTCTACTTGTCTAGGCAGCTGCTTACTTAAAGAAACTCCTTGGGCTTTTATAGCTAGTCAGCAGCAGGGAGTAAAGTGAGGATGCCAGAACAAAAGGACTTGCCACACAGAACAGGCTTTCCACCAAACAAGCTTGGGGTAACTGAGAAACTCCAGTCATTACAAGGAGATGACTTCAGCACTTGGTTATTAGCGACAAGCATCAATGACCTTTTCTCTTCCCCTCATAAATAAGGGAACCAGCATTGAAAACAAACAAACAAACAAAAAAACAACACAACAAACAATTGGGATTGGATGAAGAAAGAGTTGATATCTTCCCCTCTCTGCCACGAAGCATTTCTTCTGTCTCTGGTTAAATACATCCTCCTAAGCAATATCAGTAGACCAGAATCACTGCTGGGTTTGGGACAGACAGTACTGTTCAGCAGTTTTCTACCTATGCCTTCTTCCAGTCTTTTGCTCCTATCAAGATTTGGAGCGTTGTCTCCTACTTGCTCCTTATGAGACTCCTGCTGGCAAGAGCTCTTAGTCTTTTCATGTTACTTCCTTTCCTATTTCATACTCCTTTTAAAAACTTCTATTTTCTACCATACTTACAGACACTACCTCATACCAGTCAGATGACTTCCTTACTTCATTGCCCAAGAGAATTCTTAGCAACAAGCTTCATTTGTATTTCAGCCTTCTACTTATTAAACAGCCAAGGGTTTATCTGAATGTAGTGCAGCAATGATCCTACTGCTGGTGCTTAACAGATAAAACTGGAACTGCATTTTCTAAATCTTACCAGCAAGGCAAAATGAAGTATCACCCATATAACTCCAAGAGATGTCACTAAGAGATCGTATCGATTTCTTCTGCTTTGCCAGAAGCCAGAAGGTGACATAGCAATAATCTTCATTGTGACCTACAGATTAAAAAGAAATTTTCAGTTTCTGAATTATTATTTCTTACTATACGGACACCTTCCATTTTCTGAAATGTACCAAAAGAGTACCAAAAGAGTGCAGCTGAACAACCCAGACACAATGTTCAGTGTATAAGTTGCTGAGGTGAAAGTAGATTTAAGACTCCTTGCAGTTCAGCAAGTTATGAAGTTAGAAATGATTACAGAATCACAGAATCACAGAATTGTAGGGGTTGGAAGGGACTTCAGAGATCATCGAGTCCAACCCCACTGCCAAAGCAGCTCCCTAGCCCAGGTTGCACAAGTAATGCTGATAATATGTAGCTAAAGCAGGTAGTAATATTCTATATAGCTGTCCATAAAAGCTGCTAAATTCACAAAAGCATATGTGAACTCAAGAGTATAGTTGTGTTCTGCAGCTCCTATATATCAAATTAATTAAAAAGCATTCCCATACTGCAAATATTCATTCCTTTAAGGAATGATCTGTACCTAGCACCATCTGTGCTCAGAAGTGTATATGAAGAAAACCAAGAACAGTTAAGACAGTACATTTCACAATGTTCCCAGTAAAAACTACAGCAAAAGTGCTTGACATTTCCAAAATAGGTAACAGAGGTGCAAGCACAAAGCTTAAGAATAGATACTGATTGGAAAGTTACAAGTAACAGACATTGAGGTGGGGTGATGCAGGCACAGAGGATGCCAGAGAGTTTCTTGTACTCAATTCACATCAAACATCAAAGCAATTGAAGTGTTGCTGTATAAAAGAAAAAAACTGTCAGGCATTCAATACATGATTTTTTTGAGCTGATCCCAGCTTGCAAAGCTGCCACTTAGATGTATTCTTTAAACTTATGAAAAACAAACTATATAGACAGGTTTGTGACAAAAATCTCATTTTCCAATTAGTTTTCTTCAGTATAATATTTTTTTAAGCCTGATTACAGAATAAAGAATAGGGCCTCTCAATCTCTAACTGGCACTTGGGGTATTACCTAAGGGTGTCTTGCCTCACCTCTCTGTACTTAGCTGAGGTACCCTGGCATATCAGAGATAGCTGCATGGGGCTGGCAGGGATAACACATCACCTCCAAACATCCTTACTCTGCTGTAGCAGCTCAGGGAGGTAAGAGGTCAGCTAGGATATCAGCACAGCTCTTGTTGATGCCTTCAGTTATCTCACCTCAAATCTCTTCTGATTACAGTGACAGACAGAACACCCATCTCACCTACATTCAGGTATTCATAATCTTGACCTGAATACCACTGCTTGGAAATTAAAAATATCACATTATTGCTTTATTCTATGATTGTCAGTTCTGCAATAAAAGTTAGATCTCTTAAGTTCTTCCTATTCTTCAATACCACATACACGTGGCGGTTGAGGCTGGAATCAGAACTCATTAAACTTGACAGAGGGCCATTAAGAAGGCAGAAAGGCTTGGCCTTCCTCAAATATCACGTCCATAGTGGTAACAGACATTGCAACGTGCACAGCAGACCCCATAAGATCTCTTTGCTGCATTAGGGATGATCCTGGGGGGCAGGAAGCTGCTTTCTCACTCCATGAACTGAGCATGCTCACAGTGTGATAGCTTGCCTGTAGAGAGAGTCCTGGCTCTGACCAAGTCCCTTTTAAAATCTAGAAATGTATTTGTTTCTCTTGGCAGTTCAGAAGAAAAAAGTATTTCTAGAGACATAGTTACAGGGTAAATTAAAACCAGTCTGTGTATGACACAAATCAAACTTTTCTGTGTTTGCTGAATCTCTCAAGTGATACTGATTTCTCCTGGGTAGAGAAAAAGAAGCAACATCATGGTCATATTCTATCTACAGCTGCTACAAGGTATTCGCTTCATTGCTTATTCATCACTGCTGGCAAAACCTATCACTGGAACATAGGAACTGTCATACTGGATTAGAGTGGTGGGAAATCTAGTTCACTATACTGTCTATGATAGTGGTCAGTATCAGCTATTCAGCGGTGACTGAAAAGAAAAAAATACTCAACAATGAACTTCATATAATACTGTACTAACCTAACCATGGAGGAAGAACCTTCTTTAACTTCATAAATGTGTGCTTTGCTACACTGTGGACATCATTAAATAAATAAATAAAAATAATTACACATTTTAAAATGTGTTTAAGTCCTTTGATTCCAGTCTTATGAAAACAGGTTATTTACACTTGCACAATTGACTGTGATGACAATTTTTTCATAGGCAGAGAATATTTACCACACAGGTTATTTACACTTGCACAATTGACTGTGATGACAATTTTTTCATAGGCAGAGAATATTTACCACACAGGATTCAAATCTATTCAACACAAGACAGACGGTGCTGGTATTTGACATAGCTTATTGAAAGGTATTGCAATGAAATCATACCAACAGCTGTGAGTGGTTTGATGATGTCACAACTACAGAGTAGAAGGGATTAACTGTGCCCCATCCCAAAGGACTGGGCAAGATATAATCAAGCAAGAACTCTGTCATACAGGTATGGTGTTGTACAGAATGAATTTGAGATGTTCTAAAACCAATAAAAATAAAAGCTTTCAATGGGCTTACCAAAAATATGAGCTGAAAAGATCAGGGTTGAGCATGTATATAAAAGACCCCAGGCTCAAGATAGCAGAGCTGTATGACTATCATAAATGAAAAGTTTACTCCCACAATATGTGTTTAAAGGCAAACAACATGGAGAATCCCAGGTGTGCATGTCTTGAAATAAAAACCAGTGAGGAACAAGACAGCATTCCTAAAACCAAAATGGAACATACACATACTGTTCTTAATCTCAAGAAGTTATAAAATATATTACTTTACCTCAAGGACAAAAATGAAGGTGAAAACAACAGACATTGTTGCTAAAGGGACAGTCACTGGATCTGCAGCATCCCACTGAAATGAAAACAAAATCCGGTCATAGAAGAGTAGATGTTAAACAGAAATAACTGTCTATTCAGCACCTTACTTTTGTTAAAATATTTATTAATGAATAGATTTCACTTCAAAACATATTCAGATAGGAATGGCATTCTCCTCTCATGGATTTACAGCTTAACTGGAAATTAAAATTAGTGGACCAGATCACAAAAAGGCAGAAATTGACTGAGCTCCACAAATTACAGTTAATCTACTGTGACCTGTGCTGGCTGTACCTAGCAATCACGTTTCGGTATAGTCATCATAGTAATGGCTCAATTGATCGTTAATTGGTGTTGGGAAATGTGCAACACATGCTGTAAGACTATAATAAAATGCTTAAAGAAACACAATTACCTTAACTGATAACAACACAGACTGGGCCAGAACAAGTACAGCGATAGTTCTCTTAAAAAATGGATGTTGAGTTATATCATACATCTTAGCTCTAAAGCCATCATTATCTGAAAAAGTATGAGGTAGAGGAAGAGAGTTAAAATTCACAGTGCTATTTTTTTCTATTTTTTTTTTACTTATTTTCCATGTTCATTAGTGGCAAAATAATCCTTGACCAGTTTTGAAATATATTTCTAATTTTCTGCTACAATATCCCATATCAAATAGGGCTTCTGAAAATATAATTTCAACTACTGAACACCAGTGTTGCATGAAGGCTTTGGTACTTGTAGGGCAAGCGCACCATTCAACTGCTGGCAGGTTAATGCATTCCATTCATATCATTAAAAGCCAACTCCAAATATATTTCATTTAAAAATTCATTTTTTCATTAAGGTTTATCCTAAAACCATCGAAGTGCAACCTTTTTTTTGGGTTGATTTTAATAGCCTTATGCAGAGATATGTAGTTGGAGCCTGTTTCCACATTAACTAATGCGCAACCTCCTAGTGGCCTCACGATTGCAGTTTTAATTTGCATCTCAGACTCCTGGGGAATTACGAACACTAGGGCACAACATGAATGAAATCAAAATATCTTTGATACCCGGACGAGGTGGGAGATGAAGGGGTTGTGCTATCTTCAGTCTGCTTTTCAGATCTTCCCATCGTCTCTGATCTACAGTCAGTAAAGCTGTCCCCTTAATAAACGAAGAGAAACGTATAAAGCTTTTGTCATATAAAAGCAAGAACATTTATTGCTGT
The DNA here is from genome assembly GCA_036925125.1 of Oreortyx pictus. Taxonomy (NCBI): domain Eukaryota; kingdom Metazoa; phylum Chordata; class Aves; order Galliformes; family Odontophoridae; genus Oreortyx; species Oreortyx pictus. Next base: position 49,250,102 of record JAUPFR010000001.1, read on the forward strand.
AAACATGAAAACAACATTCTCTTTGGTGTCTGAAATAAAGTTACATATTCAGCCCTCCTTAAATAATACACTGCTTGGGGAAAGGAGTCAAAGTATCCACCTGCACTCAAGGGGATTTCTGGATGCATTAGCAGTCAGTTTCTGGGACTCAACCCAGCAGGCACAGTTGTTGCTCTTTGTAGCAGCAACCCAGTGCAGGCAGTGAGGCGCTGCAGGAGGCCTTCCATTTGACTGAAGGTCATATGCCAGGATGCACTGCTCTAAAGAGTGGTCGATTTTGTCTGGACTTCAATGCAGAAAACCCCGTGGCTCATCAGCGCAGCTGTAGTTTCTCAGGGAGCAAGCCCTCTAGAAGCCTGCTGCAGCTCTCCACAGCTCTTCTGTTTGGGGTGTAATCAAAATAAAATAACAGTATGTTGTAAATCTACAAGAGTTCTCCACATAGGAAGAGCAAGAAGAGGTAGAGACACGCCTTCATGGTGGATGGTGTTAGATGTTAATGATGGAAAAGAAAAAAAACAAAGACCAAAACAGAACTCAACAGTATTCAGAATGACCCTTGAAACAAAATAGGACTCTCAACGCTTCAGAGGACTCTAAAAATTAATGAAAGGAGTGCGGAACTGCAGGCACAAGGGGGACCTACTCAGGGTAAACGTTAGACCTCTGTCACCTTGACATCATATCTGTCCGTGTTGGTGGTGGATCTGATGTTGGCTGCTCTGCTAATAAGGTTAGGAGAGCTCCCTCTGAGGTGGAAGTAATAATTTATTGAGCTGTGTCCCCAGATGTCACTCTGGGAGCAGGTACCTTGAAACATGACACAAAGCAGCAGATACTGGGATGCCTATTATTCGTGTCCAAAAGCATATCGTTTAGAAAAGCTTAAATTAAAAAGGCAACTCATTAATCCACATGAGTGGGTCTGTTTTATGTTCTTGGAGAGCTTTCACTACAAAGTAGACAAAAGGTAACTAAGTGGAACTGTATAAACGGTGATGCCAAGGTGATCTGTTTATCAGAAACTACCAGTCCAACAGATGAATCATTACTAAGCGTAATAATGTACAGCTGGGTCTGCGAGAGGGGCTGCTGCTGGAGCAGTTGTATTTTCATTTGGACTTCAGTTCAAAACCATCAGAAAATCTGAGTTAATTGTGTCTGAACACATGATGCTCAGGAGCTGCAGCAAGACTTGTTTGAGGCTGTCCAACAGAGGGAGGGTGGAATGCACTGGGCTATGACACTGGGATTGCTGGACCCAGATCAGAATCCCATGTGGCCCTTCCATTTCAATGTCTCTAGGGCTGAGGCTCCTACAATTCACATAGAATCACACAATTCAGAAAAGACCTCCAAGATCATTCAGATCACCAGTATTTCCTCACTAAACCATATCCCTCACTACAACATCCATCTCCAACACCTTCAGGAACAGTGACTCAACCGCCACACTGGGCAGCCTGTTTCAGCACCTTACCACCCTTTTGGAGAAGAAATTTTTCCTAATAGCCAACTTGAACCACCCCTGGCAAAACTTGAGACCATTCTCATCCTATCACAGCTACATGGGAGAAGAGGCTGACCCTCACCTTGCCACAACCTCTTTTCAGGTCAGTGTAGAGAGTGATAAGGTCTCCCCTGAGCCTCATCTTCTCCAGACTAAACAATCCCAGGTCCCTCATCTGCTTCTCAGAAGACTTGTGCTCCCAATCCCTCATCAGCTTTGTTGTCCTTCACTGGACATGCTCCAGGACCATGTCTTATTCAACATATTTTCTAGCTGCAACACAGTCATTAAGGGGCACTTAGAATGGGAAGATGGTAACAATTAGTAATTATGTTTTGGTGCTCCAGCGGGACCACAAAGAGGCTTAGAAAAAGAATGAGATTAAGGACTGTGCACTATGTATGTGTCAGTCCTGAATATAGTGCCTCTAAGAAGTGTTGACATTAATTGGTCTGTAAGAATTCACTTGGGGACAGGTTTTTCCAGTTTTTAGGGTAACACACAAAGCCTATTTAAACCTTCTTTTTTTTTTTTTTAACTTAGAATACTTTGCTACCTTTTTGTTTGAGTGATGGGCAATTAATTCTACAGTGTACTCTGCTGTCTGTCAGGAAGTATCCATATAACTTTCTTTGGATCTGAAATACTATAACTGCAAGGCCCTAATGAGATTCCTTAGTTATAGCACAATCAAACACTGAATGTCTTTTTACCAACCACTGCATGTTTACCTACACCAAACTGAAGCAGCAGACTCTGGAGCATCTGTAAATACTGTGTGCTTTAGGTTCAGTCTCCAGCTGTCAGCATGGCTACACTAGAGAGCTTTGGAAGAGCGTGTGCAAGACTGCTATCACCCCAGACTTGAGTTTTGCAGCAAATATGGGTCAGGTATGTCTGAGGCCATACTTGCAGGACTGTAGAAAGACCACAAAGTCTGTCTTAAAGGCACTCTTACACCACCAGGTAGTGTAGACAGTGTAATAACACATTTGGTATGTATCACAGAGCCAGTTCTATACATGATAAACCACCTCACTCAGTACCTTGTTTTCGTTGAAATTAGCAATGACAACTCCAACAAAAAGAGTCAGTCCAATCATGCAGCCAAGGAATACAAACACATGAATATAGATTCCATGGATCTGCACAGAAAGAAAACATGATTCATTGTTAAAATAAATCAAAGTATGTGATGTAGAATTCAAAGACTCTGCTGTGTTTCCTTACCGGCCCAACGCGATGAATAATAACATCTCTGACTTCCACCCATCCTTTTAATGAAAGAACTTCGAATAGTGCCAGCATTGCATTGCCCACATTATCAAAATTAAAATTCCGAGGATTCGCCCTGAAATGAGTATACAAATCTGTGTAAACTCTGGCAATGAGCCCATTCTATTTGCTATCCTTATTCTTTATCATCTAACATTTAAATATCTTGCAAAGTTGGTATGAAAGAGAATCTCTGAAATATATAGAAGTGGTCTCAGTAAGTAATGAAACAAGAGCAACTGCAATAAATACGGACAACCTTATTTTTCTTGATCCCTATATATATATATATGTTTCATTTGTTTTTCATTATCTGATTCACAGCAATTAAAAGTAATTAGATCTATAATACATTGCCGCATCTCAGTGTTTTTGTTAATGAAGCAAAATACAACAGTTATGAAAAAATGCATCTGATGTCATTGGCCACATTCTCATAAACTTGTCTGGAAGTGATCAATCTCGAAACTGTGTAAGTAAATCAGACTTCTAAGTCAGTGAAATCACTTAGAAAATATTATTCATTATTTTCTTATAATCATAGTGTAAAGCTAAACTTAATGAGAGGAAATGACATCTTAACTTTCCCACACCACATGCTCTGATCTTTTCTATCACTTGACTTCCAGGAGGATGCTTTCAGCTGAACATTAAAAGTACTCTCTTTGAGCTAGGTTAGAACACTGCTGTTTCTGCAGTCTGAAACCTAACTAATTTCCAACAACTTAGTTGGACTCCAGAGGAATTGTTGAGTTGTGGGTCCTTACGAAAATCAAAACAGACAATGAAAAATGGAGCTCTCAGATGGTGCTCCATACTTGTTTTTATGCATCTTATTGTCATTTATTGTGGCCCTCATGTGTTGTTAATCTAAAAATCTGTCCAGATACAGCCTACAGGTGGCATGAACGTCCTTGAGGCAAAATATTTTTCTACAATAACAAAACATTCCCCAAAGCTTGCAGTTATGCTGATGAAGACAATTTTTGCTTATTTCTGTATCGAGCTAAAGTGGGATGAATTTGCTTACTTGAGGAAGAATTTGTCTGAAGCATACAGAAACAGACTTCTGCAGATGTCAGAGTTTCACTCACTGAATCACAGCATATTATTTCATTAGTGTAGGATGGTTCTGAATCTGCCACTACTGGTATTTTCTTTGCCCACACATACAGTCAATTAAAATAATTGTTGCTGTTTAGTTGATTTTGCAAAATGCCAACCAACTTACAAACAATTAAAGAGGGTTTTTTTTTGCCTCTTCAGGTGTTAGGAAATACTAAAATAGTTCATCAGAATATTAATTATAAATATATTATTAGCTCTTAATTATGATTGCACTACTCTGCCAGATAGACCACAAGAATTTCCTACAAGGAACAGAAGAGGCAGTTGATAGGTGGTGTAGTTGAAGGCCATAGAAGAGGTTTTAGGTGTGACTTGTTCACTGGTTTTAGTGGCTTTATACAGGCATGTTGATTTCCACTTCTTTTTCTTCAGAAATTTTCCTATTCGTTCATAGGCTCTGGTTAAGGAATAGCTCCCAGTATGTCTTGAAAGCATCACTAAATACACTGAAGTGAAAATCTTGGTCCAAGCCAGTAAATATATGTCTAAATCCTAGTTTCACTAACCAGGGTGATTTTATTTTTTCCTTTCTGCTTTATTAATAGAACATCAGGCTAGCACTGTTAAACTTCCGTATGCCTGACTGATGACTAAACATACCAGAATTCTTACCCTGACTTACTATTACTTATACTAAGACCCCTTCATCAGCAGTATAATGTCATGAGACTGGAGACATATTCTACATGAATAGCTGAGTATTTGAAGAGGGATAGGTCAAAGTATAGCAACTCACCAGACTCGTGGCACCCAAAATCCAGGCTTTTTCTCTCCAGGTCTTAGCTTTAAATTGAGATTTTTGGAAACACTTACATTTATTCTGAAGATGCCATGACAATCTTCCTATAGTAAAGAAACCACAGCTTGAGATTAAATAATGGTCTGGGCAGGAGGTTAGAATGCCAGTATAAACAGTACACTTTCCACTACAGAAAATTAGTGTAAATGGAAATGATGGGTTGCTTACAGGTCTGGAGTTAATAGTCATGGTCCTTTACCCAAAGTAAAATGCAGGTTAGGAATAATTACAAAAAAATCCACCTTTCTTCTTCCAGTATTGAGTGTGCTCATCACGTTTCAAAACTATCTGGCCTTCCACCTCTTTCCGAAAGGTCATTGCATTCTTTAAGTGATTATGATATTTTTCCTTTGGAATGCTAAGGTGTAATATTCCATGGTTAATTCCCTGTGATGTGGAGTCTTTGAGTGAATTTCACAACTTCAGACAGTCCTCTGTATCTGGAATTACTTTCCTTTTTGACATGAAAACCCAATCTTATCCTTATTCACTCATTCCTCTAATACCCTTCCACAGCAGGAAGAAATGGCATAGTTCTTACCCTAGAGATGATGTGAGGATCGTTGCATTTCGCCAGTTTTCCAGCAAACAGTTGCACCCCAAAGCTTGCAAAAACAAGCATTAATGTCAGCAAAAGAATAGAAACCTGTGAAGATGAAACTGGACTTGAGAAAGGGGATCAGACCATTCTGCACAATGCAGAGAGGATCATTTCATTGCACAAACCTTCAGATAAGGCTTTCATTATGTTACTTTAGGTTATTATCCAGTAACCAACATTATCGATATAATATCTAAGAATTGTAGATACGGATCGATGCTTTCTTGAACTCAGTACAGTCTAGCTAAATTCTGCACACATATGAATTTCCATTTACTTTATGGAGAAATCTTCAACTACTTAAAATATGTGCATCTTTTGCTTTGCTGAATCAGGCTTTACTAATTAATCCGAGTAAGTCTTTGTTAGATAGTCAGTTCCAGGATAGTTACAATAAAGATATGCTTGAAAAAATAATGATGCAAATATCTTTAACGGGATACAGCATCTATGAAATATTAACTAGCTTTAAACTTTTTGTCTTTTCTCTACTACTAACTGTTTGCAAATATGTGGGAGCTTATCATTTTATAATTACCTGAACTAACAAAGAACTCCATTCTAGAATGGCATCCTGGCTTGTATCAGGAATGGTGAGGTAAGCAGGACAAGGGAAGTCATCCTGCCCCTGTACTTGGCACTGGTGAGGCCTTACCTTGAGTACTGTGTTCAGTTTTGGGCACCTCAGTACAGAAAGAACATTGAGATGCTGGAGCAGGTCCAAAGAGGGCAACAAGGCTTGTGAAGGGCTTGGAGAACATGCCCTGTGAGGAACAACTGAAGGAGCTGGGGCTGTTTAGTCTGGGGAAAAGGAGGCTGAGGGGAGACCTTATTGCTCCCCTCCAATATCTGAAAGGTATTTACAGCGAGAGTGGGGTTGGTCTCTTCTCACTGGTGACAGGACGAGGGGAAATGGCCCTCTGATGCACCAGGCAGGATAAGTTTAGGTTGGATAACAGGAAACACTTCTTTACACAAAGGGTTATTAGGCACTGGAAGAGGCTCCTCATGGAGGTGGTTGAGTCACCATCCCTGGATGTGTTTAAAAACTGGATGTGGCGCTCAGGGACATAATTTAGCAGAGAGTTTTCAGAGTTAGGGTGGTATGGTTGGGTCATGGTTGGACTGATGATCTTTTCCAGCCTGAGTGATTCTATGATTCCATCTGGTTTTCAGACTGACGCATACCAGTTAGGGAACGTTGGGTCCTAAGACAATGGATTTTGTTCTGAACAAGCAAGCACAGGCTCCGTTATTATTATTAATATTACTGTAACTGCATATTGATTATTATTCACATTACCATAATAATAATAGCAATAATAATAACAACAATTACAAAACCATGAGATCCAGCAGCTGTATTGTCTCTGTTTAACTTTAAAATATTTGGAGATAGAGACTTTTGTCTCAGAAACCAGTTTGACTTTTTTTCTTGAAGATCTGACATACTCTAATTTTCACCTTCTTTCCTCAACTAGAACAGTGAATAAAGGGCAGATTTTCATTCAGTAGTCTTTTTGTGGAATCGCGGCCAAATATAGACTGAAAAAAATAGTATATCTGAAAAAAACAGTATTATTGAAAAAAGAATGATTACAGCAAAGTTATTTAGTATAAATGAAAATGAGTTACTTATATTCATGATTTTTAAATTGTTTTGTGGTCATCTGCAGCTACTGTGAGAAGCAAACATTCAACAATGGAGAAAATTAGCATAAACAATAAAGAAAAATGGTTTCTTATTACTCCTACATTTGATTTTTAACAAGAAAAATAACCCTTACATACCAAAAAGATTTCCTTAAAGCCACTAAACAGCTCTCGTACAACTTTCCTCATCTGAGGAACCAATTTGAATATTCGAAGAGGTCGGAGGCAGCGGAGCACCATTAAGAGCTGAGCTCCAGATTTGGCAGGGACATTCTGAGGCATCCAGCACAGGAATATCAAACTTACCTTGAAGAGATAGAGTAAAAAAGACAAAGAACTATGATTACAGTGCTTTATCTGATGTAAAAAGAGCACAGGAGATCAATAAATGCTTCTCTGCCATAAAATTAAAAGGAAGATTAAGGAAGGAAAGACTAATTTAGAAAGAGGACTTGGATCTCCTATACCCTGGCTGATTGTCTAACTAATGGGCATAACTTCAGCCTCTGTCTTCCCCTTTGACTCAAAATCTATTTTATTCTATTTGGCAGATGAAATAGTTCCCAAAGGGGAAATCTAATTGGCTGATTCTGAGTAGGGACATGAACTCTTCTTGGACCAGGCAGCATAATCTCTTTCTCTTCTTGTTTCAGAGACTCTCCTGAAACTGAGACATCCTCATCCAGAACGGGTATTAACAGTATCCTCATCAGTTACTTTCACTTCATTATTACAAGTATATGTAGTATTGTCACTGCAGTTTTATCACACAAATACTATACATTTCAAAGTGTTTTTAGTTACCTATGTCTTGTAACCCAAACAATCTTAGACAGATAGCGATTTATTAGGAAGTCTGTTAATTACTTCTGATTTTTGAGAAATATTTATAAAGCTAGGGTTATCTGTAGGGGGACAGAGATGAGAGTGCTACAATGAATAAGTGCACAGAAAACAGAGGATCTACCTGATGCCACGAATATGATTTAAAACGTAGTTTGATTTGTTAAAAACAGCAGTGGTTGCTTTAAAAGACAACCATCCTAACAAGACTCACCAGCACAATAACCAAGGTGGACCACTTAAATTTTCCTTCAGACAAGCATAGGGATGCAGGGGGATTTGAGGAGACCAGTGCACTCACTGATTATGCATACTACAGTGGGAGCTTTGCAGAAGTAGGCACATTTGTATTTATGGTAACAATGGAGTCTTCGATACAAATTGATCGTGACAAATATTATGCAGCACATCTGTCTGGTGGATTAATCTCTGAAAGATTTAATCTCAACCCATCAAAGCAATTTTACTTAGTAATTTCTTCAGTTATAAAATATTTCATACTGTATTATACCACACATTGGTTTTGACACTTTTGCTGGTATTTATTGTCTTAAATGAAGATGAAATGGAACCCCTTCTCTTACAAATGAGAGGAATGCAAGAAATTTCCAGGGAACAATGAAAACAGTAGAAATATTTTTTTTTCCTTAGAACCATTTTTGATGCAAATGCAACATGAAAAGACACTGCTTTGCTTGCTTTCTGCTACAGTAAAACCAGCAACCAGGATGTGTCCATCTGTCAGATGTCAGAGGCTTTTATACAGTTTTCATAAAGCAGGAGAACTGTTGAGAGGAGTGGAAGCAATGAATCACAAAGAAACAGACAAAAGAATGATTCTGCTGCATAAAAATGCTAAAGCAAGGTCAGAGATCCTTGGGTTACTTTAGAATGAAAATAAAATCTGATCAACAAATGAACACTTAGAAGGGTTTATATAATCTAAAACCTACATTAACTTACCAGGGTCTTATCACATCTGTTTGTTTTTTTTTTTAGATTTCTAAACGAATATTTGTACACATAATTGACAATACTGCAGTTTTGTTTGTACAGAAAGTATACTACTGCACTTGCATCAGGTTGCTGAGCCAAACTTTATTACCCTCCTAAACATTTATCTACCCAAAGACACAAAAATTAAGAATGCTACAGAAAACTCCCATAAATATAAAACTTACAAGATATATAAATATGTCCATGACTCCTCCAAAATCCCTAATGACAGCTGTTGGTGTAAAAAACAGGCCATCTGCCATAATCTTCAGATTAAGCTCAATGCTCATGAATATTACAAAAACATATTCAGCAATCTGAAAATCAAAGCAGAGAACATTTAGCAACAGGGAGTGGAGAATCACAGGGTGGCTGTGCTTCATTAAAGGTAATGTGATGCAGTATCAGTACCTGGAGTGTTGGAGCATGCATAACTCTTCTAAAAGGAGATTCAAACATCATAGAAATGCAGGAGCATATAGTAACAATGATCATGACCCAGTCCAGGTAAGTAACCAAACCCAGTAAGTCACTGTGAACAATACATAAGGATTAGCGTTACAGAAAGACTGAGTGCTATGTCATTTATATTGTGCTAAACCACAGTTAAGCACTTATTTATGAAAAATAAATTAAACTGAGAAATGTCAAAGCTTTAATTGTTAAAGAAATAAGTAGCAGAGCTAGTGAAATTACAAGCAAGTAAGGAAGAAGAAAAGCCTGACTTAAAAGCAAAATCCTCTTTCTATTCATTCTCCCATACAAATACCTGTAAAGAAAAAATTTTTCTGGGAAAAAAAGATATGCACATGCATGCACACATACGCATGTGCTCACACACTTATACTGCAGTATATGCGACCAAGCAAAGTTACTTTTATAGTGCTTACTAAAGCTGATGGTATTTGGTATTTTTCACAGCTCCAGTAACAGGATCTGTTTTAGAACTATAAAAAAAAAAAAAAAAAAAAAAAAAGAAGAAAAGATATAGTCATTTGCATTGTATTTTTGTTAACATTATCATTACACTACCCATCACCTCAACACAATTCATGTCCAAAGTCAAGTATGTATATTATTTTGGTTCAATTTAAAATGTCTGCGTTATAACATCAATACAGCTGTATGCTTTCATGGCCTACCTATAATTTCCCTAACAATTCTTTGGATGGTTAGTTTTTTGGCTCTTGCTTTTGTAAAACATCATTTTATGCCTTGGTTACGGGTGACTTGCTACTGAATTTTATGTTGCAAAATTCTTTCTCAAGAGTTCTTTCATTTTACCTCAGAAACCGTATCATTATCCTCAACTGACATAAAGTTCTTTTCACAAGCCTTATTTCTTCCTTTACTTGTTCAGGCATTTTCTGATGAATATTTTGTACTCTCCACATCTGATTTTTCCTGTGAAATCGTCTTTCTTTCTTTACAGTACCCAAACAGCCATTAGGCAGTGAGACAGGCCTACATGCTCTGGATATAATAAGCATGTATCCAGGTGATGCAATGTAATCTTACTCCGGCAATTATTTGGGCTTTTTATACAAAGCAGAATGGCTTCAACAGGAGAATCCTATCCACTCATCCCAGTAGTTAAGGGCACTTTTTACATATCTTTCAAGTCCTTGTAGCAAATCATGCAGAGAAAGGATCTGCACTGAGGAATCCTATATCCCAAGTGAGGGCTCTAGTCATTGGGATGTGAAATTGCCATCACTTCCTCACTGAGCTTAAAGTGAAAAAAGGACTGACCTGACTTCAGGCATTACTGCAAGAAGAGATTTCATGGGTATGAACTGAAAGAAAACAAGATGCATACAAGGAAAACAAGTTGCATCTTCCACAGCCTAGGATCAGGCACTTATACCCTTCAGAATTTAGAATACACCTGTTCTGGTTTCTTCCCACTGAACCCACAGATTTTTATGCTTTTTTTAAGCTCATACCTTGTTCCCATATCACATACAGCAGCATTCCTTGGCCTTTTTACTAGAAAAAATGATGTACCCTACCTATTTCAAAAGACCTCTATAAATATCCTGCTTGGCAAGCTGGGTGCAAATAAATGTAAAGTAGGTACGCTTTAAATGAATGAAAAATGACTGCTTAACAAAACCAGTTTTACTCTTGTAGTGACAAACATATAAGTTAAACTACTACTGACATAAATATCTTGGTACCTTTTTTGAAGTCACAGTGCTAGATAGCACTGACACACATTTCAGAATTGGATGGGAATATATGTTTATGTGTTTTATTTTACTTCTTTAATTTGAAACTGCTTCATGAGCCAGTGGACTACAATTAAGTTAGCAATTACAGAGTAAACCTAGGCACCTAACTCAAGGATATGCTTTTACGTAAGTGGCAGAACACTTTTGTAATAAGAGTGTTGTAAAACTGATTATCTAACCTTCCTGTTCTACCTAAAAGTAATTTGTTGAAGGACACAGAGAGAAATTGATAGCCAAGCCTGCACTGAAAACCAGGCCTTCCACGTTCTAAGCCTGTGGCCTTGAGTCATCCTCTGCCTGAGACTGCTGGCAAGATGACATGTATTAAGCCTCAAAATAAGGGTGCTAGCCATAGACAGAGGTTTAAAAGAAGAGTTGTAAGATGGTTTTATATCATGCTGTCCCTTCTGAGAACACAAACACTTGCCAGAATCAACAGCTCATATGAAATAAACTTACGCATTAAAGCGAGCTCTTACAACCACTCGGCAGAAATTCCTGAATCTGTGCTCACGACCAACTATGAAAAGTGGTTTGTCAAAATATGGGTGATTCTCTCTCAGCTCCTCCTCTTGGACTTTCCTTTTAAAAGATAGAATGTAAATTATTGAGTGATACGCATTATACCTGCCAAAAATATCTCTCATTCTTTTTTATCATACCCTTTCCTTCATATAGAGAATATTTAATATAGAAAAGTGTGCATTCATACTTTTCATTTTTAAGTACCTTTTCATTTCAGCTTGTTCTTTTTTTTCTTGGATCATCTTTATCTCACTGTCTTCTCTCTGTGCATTTCTGTATCTCACAGTATTAGAGTGCTAGAAGGAAAACAATCTCTTTTTAATTAGGTCTGTGGGTTTTTTAATGTTTCAGAGGAAAGCAAGATATGGTATTTTACATGGAAATATTCAAATGAAAATCCTTTCTTTCCAAATGCATTGCAGGTTAACTCAGTCAAGCATATTGTACAGTATTTTCTATCTACGGTAGAGTTGTTTTTATTGTCAACAAGGTTAATTTCAGCTTTGATGTCATGTGTGAACTACTATCCAATGCTATTGTTAAAATTAAAAGCAAAGGTGCCATAAGCTCACTTGTTATGTTCAAACTAGAATGCATGCCATGAAATCTACAAAGGAGAAGGAGTCAGAAAGAAAAGGTTTTAGGCATACTTTCAGTTTCTAAATTCTACTGTATGTATTGCTGGGCAAAACAGAGAAGTCAGTGAGTTGTGCACAACATACAGGTAGTGACTGCACAGACACACAAAGAGGGGAGGCTGAGTGAAGACGAGTGCCTGAACTAATCCAGTGGAAAGTACAATACATATTACTGTTCTGAGTTCAATGAGACTTTGGACCACTTCTGAAGGGGTAATGTCAATTGTTACCCTTACTATCAGACAGTCTGCTTAAAGATACAGATTCTTTCTACCACCATGCAAAGTAATTCAGGAATTACTTCCTCATATAGCTGTTTTCAAATATGAACTGCACTGAGAAAATGGCTACCACAGTTGAAAATGGAGGGACTAAAATCTCCCATTGGCATTGTATTACATATTTGCAGAAATGAAGGTGCACTTGACTGCATGAAACTATACCACAGCAAAATCTGCGGCTGTACCATTCTCCCTTTTAGTTTTCATCCTTTTGTCATGCATTTTTTATGCTTGAAAAATACTGTTAAACTTGCACAGGGAATTCTGAAATGTTGTTTCACCAACCCAAGTTATTTTTGTAATTCTAGAGTAAGGTCTTTTGAGGTGTTCTGTGTAGAAATTTTTGTGTTCTACAGTTTCAGGATATTGATCTCAGAAAGGCCTCCAAAACAGTAAGTTTATCAGTGATATAGCCATGCCAGTCATTTTGAGGATAATTCTAATGCAATTATGGTATTTGAACTATGATTTCAAGATTGCAAAAGACAGATTGCAAGCAAGACCATAAACAGACATTAGCTTTACACAGGCATTTATTATTTAGTACATATTCCAATTTTTTAATTCCCAAATTGAAACCATCTTTTCTATGTGGACTTACATCTTGAGTCAATGTTTCAAGAGATTTTCCTCTACTGATTCGCTGGCTGTTGGAACCATGTCTTAGCGATCTGAAATAATCATAATCAATTTAACGATACATCTTAAGATGAAATTCTGACCTTTACAGAGTGGCCATTATAAAGCACTGCTCTCCAGCCATACATTATCTCAAATTCTTATCATTTTTTTTCTCACTTACATCAGAAGCTTATATGTCCTCCAATTGTTTTCAATCCAGTCTAACATAAGTCAATTTCTTTCCTTCTGATCTTTAAATTGATAGCTTTGTAGTCAGCAAAGGAAATGGCATTTGAAATAAAAAGGCTTTTTTTCCCTTTAAACACTACAATGAATTTCATTATCGTTATAGTGAAGAATGAAGAACTCAGCTCTTTGTAGAAGTCATTTCAGTTTTTACACATACCTGGTATTCCTCAAATTTAACTCTGTTCATCGCCTTCATTTTAAGAACATTTTAAACCATTCTTTCTGTCCATTTACCTGCGTTCTTGTCGTATATGATGCTGGACACTAAGTATTGATCTTTCCTTTGCAGGCTGCCCCTCAAAGGATCCACTCAGCATGCGTTGTCTAGTGCAAGCCCTACAAAGGAATATGTTAATAAAGGCATATCACATTCAGTATAAATGATAATTTTGGAGGCAGTGCATTCAGACGAGTCAGCCTGGCTACCTGGTAGCTAAGTAGAAGATTTAACAGATAAAAAAAAACTAAAGCAGCAAAAGACACTCCATGAAAAGATATTATTTCCAAAAATAATGGTCCACACTCTGCAACATAACCACTCATTTGATAAACCTTCTCCACATCTTGTAATCTTTGAGAGTTTTTTTCAGTTTGGCATTGAACTTATGTTCCCTCCAGACTTTATTCACTGAATGTTAATAGAATCATCAGTAACATCAGCTACTCAGCAATAGGAAAGGCAAAGTACAAGTGCAGCTTTCCTTTTAGGGTGTCTCCCTTTCAGTGATGTACTTGGCATGCTTAAGAGTTACAGCATATCTTTGAGTGGGACAAAATAATCATTGAAATGAAATGTACTTTGACGATAGCCTGCAATAGGAAACACCTACTTCCCAGGAAGGCTTTACAGCATTTTGTTGTGTGACTTATTTTCTTTCCCCACTCACTCATTGAATTTTGTCTGACACATATTGTACACTGTCTAGTCAGAAATCAGCACTTCATTCAGAGATCTGGTTAGTAAGCATGCTACAACTAAACCACATGTGTTTCTTTTGTTGGCTACAAGATACGCATAAGTAAAAGAAAGATTTTCATTAAAAGACAGCAGAAAGAATGCTGATGGATGAGAAATAAAATTCCAACCTTGGAAAAATATTTTCACTTCTCAGAGACACTGGGATTTTACATTAACATGACTTAGAGTTTATTTTGTGCTACGCAAGTGATTATTTCAAGAAACACAAAACCCAACTGGTGATATTTTAGACTTCTAAATGAACTGAATTTCTTTATTATTATAATTATTATTAGGAAAACAAACAAACAAAAAACCTGCAAGATACTAGAGTGACCACTATTCACTAGCCTAAGACTGGATAAATGCTCCTCTTGACAGTTTGGTATGATCATACTTGTTGTCAAAAGGCTTCCCATCTTATTCATACACTATGACTTTGTCTTTTATTCTTTTCTCCTGTTTTTACTTCTTTTGAATTTAAACACATAAATGAAAGGCATATGGATATAAAGTGAGATCTGGAACAAAAATGAGGAGCTTAGAATACCTGTCAATATAATCACCTGCAATCATATTGTCACAGTATAAAAATACATTGTGCTCACTCATTGTAGAGTTTTGTATTCTTACTGTCATTTGTGCCTTACTGTTTCTGCATCTACTGGTTAACATAATTGCTTCCTTTGAATTACAGAAGAATTGATAGAATCAGCTGATAAGAAGGAATGTCATGGAGTCAACCTTCATTATTACCTCTCTCAAAGCAGCATTGTATCTACACTGTGATAAGTAGATGTTTGGCTGACTTGCTTTTCAATATCTGTGGTGTCAAAACATTCATAGCTCTCTAACTCTAAATTGTAACAATGCTGTTTACACAGTGATATATAATGCAGTGGACCTATCACTTGGCACAAAACCATAAATCAGAGTAACTTCTTACCAATGGATACATGTACCTCAATATTTCTTTTTGCTTGTGTTTACAGGAGGCAGATGAAATCCTGTGATGTTCTGTGCTGGTGGAGATTTCAGATGGTAGTGATTAAGTCTCCATTTTGCTCCCGATGACAACAGTCATCATCTGAGCTTGACTAATTTATTTGTTCTGAGAAATGCATCGTATCAAAGCCTGGCAGTAAGGAAGAAAGAAGCCATAATATGAAAGTAACTGAGCGCAGGCACAGGCTGCCCAGAGGCTGTGGGGTCTCCTCCCTGGAGCTCTCCAGAAGCCGCCTGGCCATGGCCTGGGCACCCTGCTCTGGGTGGTGCAGCTGGAGCAGGGGCTGCGACACAGGGGGCCCTGCCCGCCTCTGCCAGCATGGGGTTCTGTGAAGCATGCTTTAACAGACACCAGAATAAATATTACTTGTTCCTATTTCTCAGGAAGAAATTAAAGACTGCATCTTTGTGAATGACATACATGCAGCCCTATAAAGTAATAGAAGACATAGGAGCCTGCATTTTGCTTATATGACAGAAGTTCCTCAAAAATCCATCGCCGATGACTCAGGAAGTAGAAGGGAAAGCACAACAAATGTAGATTAAATTGTCACATTAAATAGGTTACTTTAATCTATTATTTATTTTTAGCCAATAAAGTTTCTTCTTCTGCATCTGAATTTTTATTTAGAGAAGAATTGATACAAAGATTTGACAGAAGCCAGAAGGAAGAAATGGAAATCAGTGTGACTGAAATTGGAATGACTGATTTCTGAATGTCCTAGTACCTGTGAAAACATTGTGTAACTGAAGCAATGGTTCATTTGGATTCTCCTCCCATTCTGCTTCAGACTTCTCCAGAAAAGGAAAAAATTCAGGGCTGATAGATGAATACAGCAATAAAACAAAACAAACAAACAAAAGAAAACAACAGACAGAAAACCCCACGTGTACGATTACATAAATAATGGAGTATAAATAAAAAGAAGGATTTATTTGTGTAGTTGAAGTGTCTAATTTTACTTAACAAGGAGTATGTAGGCCTTGCAATTATAATTCTCAACAATATTTTGCCAGAGAGAATTCACTTGAATTAGTAATTGTGTTTCAGTAACATGTTTAAAGACAGGTAGAGTTGCACATTAACTTCCACAGCTCTCACTGTGCACTACTCTTACTGAGGATTAAAAAGACCTAAAGAGCTTTAATATTGTTCAAGTAGCGTGTAAATCCAAGGGATTTTCCAAGCAACTTCACTATTTAGAAATAATTCTGAATTCCTACTACACTGTTCCTCACAAAACTTTGTCCTATTAGATTTAATCCCTCAACTGTACTTCTCAAATGAGTTATTATTACTTAAATTGATTATTTCCCTGGGACTAACCATTGATAACATTCTAGAAATGCACCTGCTTTGGTGACAATGTAAATATAAAATCCATATGATCTACAGTCTGTTGGCATGGCTAATGCACGTATCGAGAATAACCACTCTAATGTAAAACTTAAGAGTGGCATGAAACACTACAGCATGACATTACACAAACAAGTCTTGGAGCCTTGGGTGTGCACTGCTTACCTAACAGTACTGAGTACTTACTTTATATAGGGTACCATAATGAGCAGTTATTATTAAAATGTCTTGAATCCCTTCTACAGAAAACATACTTCTGAAGTCTTTGTAACTTTACATTTCCAATTTGAAAGATGATTACCTGTAGTAGAGTCTTTCAAGCACACAATCTCCATGAATATTTATTTGCACAACTGTGCAAGAACTAGGCTGAAATTCCATAGATAAAGTTAGTCCATTTATGTGGAGTTATTTTTGGGTTAATTTTGAAGGAAAACATGGAAACAGATGAAACAGAATCCTTCTACACAGCACAGAATTCAAACACATACTGAAGAACCTCACTCTCATTGGTCTTTTAGTTTGTAATGTACCCAGAGAGGAATTCTCTTTGATAACGAAGGCAATAGACATATTATGAAATTACAGACTATCATTAATATTACACATGCAGTAACATAAACAAAAAACAAAGTCACGAGACACTGACATTACCTTAGGATTTTATTGATTGCTGTCTCTTTTTCCAGAAGATTTCTTGCTCTGATGCTGAAAACAGATTTTCGGAGCTATAAAATCAAGAAAGAAAAAAAAGTCCTTTTTAATTGCGATAAAATAAAGCATGTATATTTATAGACCAATAAAACATAGTACTGAGAATAAGTAAAATTAAACAAATATATTCTCCATCATATAGATATTTTTCACAGCCTGCATCCCTGGTGTTAATTAGCAGGAAACAAGTGCTACAAAAACATGAAAATTTGCAGAGCAAGTTTATTGACTGTAAATTTATGTAAATTGCCTTATCTCATAGCTTTTGGTCTTCCTATCCCAGCCCTTATCCAGCTCTGATAAAAAGAAGCAGATAATTTTGCTGATGGAATATAATATTATTCCATTTACTATGGATTTATTTTCTTCCCCAGTTGACCAAATGACATCCTTGTCATTGTTACACCTCCTCTGCCTACCTCTGGTCCAATTTGAAGCATATTCTTAGAAAACCTGTTTAAGACTTTCTGAATATTAAATGGAAAGACTGGGTTACTAGAAAAAGCATGCCCTTATTTCCCTCCCCAAAATGTGAAGAAACTTGATAAATCAGAGAACTTAGTTCCACCTGTGATGACCAGAAAACCTCCAGCACTTCATAAGAATTAACTCTGCCAGCTGTTTGGGGATCAGTATCTCAAAGCAAATATTACAGAGATTTAGAAGCTCCTAGCAATGTACACTTTTTTTTTATTTTTTATTTTTAAATCAATCATAGATGGACATTTATTTAAAGTTATTTGTTATGAATAATGGATTGGTTAAATTGATGTGTGTTAAGGATTCATTACTTATGGACTCAAGATTATTTACAGAAGTATTAATTACAGATTTCTGAAAAGCTACAACAAATCCAAAGTTGCTCAATCCACAATTTTCCTAGAACTTTACTCAAGACTTAGATCAAATCTGATTCATAGTAAGATGTCTTACTGCAAGGAAAAACAGAAGCCTAGGAAATATCCTAAAACTTACTTATTTTGGCTTCCCTTAATAAAGTGGCTATTGTTTCTGGGCCCAACAGAACACCAGTTAAGTGTTCTGTAGAAGTGAATATTTCATCTTTTAAAATATTTGTATGTGGGCTTAAAATAATTTATAGGATTTCAACATGGCACCTTACTATGGATTTGAATCTGTTTTGGACTAGGGCAAGCAATGGCAACTCTTTCAAAACTTTTTTTTCCTAACGTCAGTGATCAGTGATCAGCAACTGAAACCTCAGAGAACTATTCTTTTTCTTGCATCAGGATAGGAAAAAAAAAATTCCAAACCCCAATAGTACCCATCCTTTTGCAAGCTGTTAGCTATTTTTTTTTAAGGGCAATGTTAAACTCATGAGGATAATGAAGGTGAAAGACTGTCTTATTTGTTTCAGATTTTTTTTTTTTTTATTTCATGATACAAATAATTGCCTTAGAGTGATTACAATTAGATCAAGAATCAGGGAAAAATGAGTACTGCCTACTAACGCCTTACATCCATTTATTTCTAATGTCAATTATTTGCTTGTTAATGTATCATAGAAATACAAAAGATGTTGAACAAAGCATTAATTTCCATCCAAATCTGGTTCTTGCTCAAACAGTGTCAGAAAAAATTCATCAAGTTGTGTTTCCTGGATTTTTCTATAGCTTCCTATCCACCACAGACCACTTCTTTTAGATGTTTAAAATAGATATAAAAACACTTTGGTATTAAGTGAGTGGCCCAGAAAAGAAAATTCACACAGGCTGTCAGCAAGGGAAGGTGCTGTGGAAAAGCAGAGCATTTGTAAAGATAAGTTTAGTGCCTCCCCTAGGCCACCCAGTGGTAGCAAGAATACCTCAAGAAAAGTTTCTAACAGGTCTATGGCAAGGGATACATATGTCAGCTGAATCCTCTTGCCAAACAGTGAGACGTATGAAGAAAACTAGCTATGAAACTTGCACCTGAAGCTGTACAACCTTGGCTTTTAACCATGGTCTGAGCATATTTGGTGGATTGAGGTTTAGGTGCAGTTCTGAAGGTTTATCACCCTGAGCACCTTTGCACTGTGATAGAATTTAGACTGCAGTCAACTATTCAGCTGTTTAATCCAGGTGTACATGAACATGCAGAAGATCCTACACCTAGTAGCTAGGGATATCTGTGGTCCTTAACAATACTGACAGTACAAATTAGGGCCCTCCAAGGATTACAGCTTTTAAAGATGATTGCTCCTTAGGACTTACGAATTCTTCTAGAGGCATTTATCTTAAACTTAGAATATCCAGAAGAAGCAAAACAAAATAGTATTTTTAGATGTGTACACACAACCAGTGTCTCATATTTAAAAGTATCAGCCATCCAATACCAATATGCATATGTCAAAACACAAGTTGAAGAAAATCAACATTACTACAGATTTTTAGATATTTCTGTATTAGACAAATTAATCAAACTGTTTCCTGTTTAATTTTTCAAATTTGGATAGCACACCAGGCAAATGCAATAGAACTGCAGAAATAGCAAATGAGATTGGTTATCACTGTGTTGTTTAACAATGTCTAGAAGCTGCATGTTGGTGTCTGAAGGAGTCTGTCATGAAGGAGTCTAGCAATTAAAAACTTGTGATACCTGCTGAGTTCTTGACAGGTGTAGAGGAAATTACTGGCAGTTTTAATTTGGAAGAGACATTACTTGATCAGATGATACTGAATGAAGTAAGTGTATTATAATCTACTGAGGTTATTTTAGTGCCTATCCTTTTAGCCTGCGGGTTTTTCTTTTTTTTTTTTTTTTCTTTTTTTTTTCCTTTTTTTGTGATGTGCTCTGACGACATCGTCGAGTGCATCACTATTCATATTTATTTATTTATTTATTTATGCAGGTCCTGAGCACACAGAGCAGAAATAACAGTGCCATACAATGTTCTGCCATAGAGCAACTTTTCTTAGCATAAGTCACTGTCCTGAGATCACCTAACAGAACCTACTAGTCTTAAATATGTTTTCAGGGTCTCTTGGATTTGTAAGGTATAGCTGTGACAGGTCAGTAAGGTACCAGTAATACTTCCTGGATGAAAAGATTTTTGATGGAAAACATGTGCTTCCATAATACCATGAATAAAACATCTCTTGATTCACACATTCCTATCAGTTTGTTTATACAATCATGCCTGTGGACAGAGAATTAGGAAATCAGTATGTCGTGCCTCTTCCATGAGTACTGACACCTTTCATTGCAGCTGTTGGTAGAAAAGACTTCACACAGACAGAATGACAGTCCTGTCAGTGTGAACCTGATCTAAATTCTGCGTTCCCATACAGTTCTGTTTCTCCAAAGTGACTGGCACAAAGCAATGAACAATTGTATCCGTTGTAAAGGCAGCTGAATCGCAGAACATCGTTGCTCCGCAAGTGCCACCCGCTGCTTTCAAAAGGTACTGCAGACATGTTAAATGAAAATCTTTAGTAGTATGTTTAAAAATCCGTGGCTTTCTAACCCCCCAAAAAACAAACACAAACAAAAAAAGAGAATACTTTGCAAGAGATTTAAGGAAAATATCACAGAACAGTGACTTTTCAGGTGTCGAGTAATGATTGTGGATCAGTCCTGTAACCGAGGTGTACTGGCACACAAATAATGCTGACTTCAGGGGGATCCGTAACAATTCATAATGGTTTAGATAAGTCTCACTTGTGCTAAATTTTGAGAAATGCCATTTATCGTCAAACTTTTGATGCATCTTTCTAGCAGTGTGTTTGTGGTGTATGAACTGTAGCAAGCACTGCATAAAACAATCATTTTCATCTTGAACTAGACATAGAAATTTGTGTTATCAACACATGAAACTGTATTAAGCTATGTGGTGATGTAGCATAACTTTTGTGTCATGGCAGAGTTGGCAGGAGAGGCAACCAATCTTGGTGGCTCTTCTGCAGCAAAAAGTGAGACAAAGTCAAGAAAAAATAATAAGGAGCAAACCAATATTCTTCTGAATCATGCCAGAAATTCCAAGCAAGGGCAAAAAAATAATCCAAAGCTTCTGTTTCAGTTGGGTTTTTTGAATGTCAAATGATTATTAATGCAGGGTTACTGAATGAATAGACTGTTAGGTATTATATTGTTATTTAAACATGTAACAGGGAAAATACGAGGAGTCAATACAATAAGTGATATTTTAAACTTGTACTTAGGAAGCAGCGAGGAAATGTTTATTTGTGAAGAATCTGTTCAAGACTTGAGCATTCCATGAAGTACAAGATATTTTTGGCCCACAGGAGATTGGTGTGCAGCCTCTCAAATGCACAGGTAATTATTTTTTTCAAAGATATCCTGTTTATGCATCTTTGGCCTGACATACCAGACTCCATCAAAGCAAATGTGACAGAAAACTAAAGAGAGATGGAAAGAAAGCCAAAAGGCTGCAAACTGTTGACAGGAACCTAACAAAATTTTCAAAAGAACTGATATACGATAAATGTCTAAATGACATGGAAATCAGTAGGAAATTTCTAAAGCTCTTTTGAAAACTTTGCTTAAGATGTGCAGAATCATTAAGGATGCAAGAAAACACTAGAGATCCATTTCCTACACTTGAAGTAGAACTAAATTTTGACGGAAAATCTGGCCCTTGGCAAGGTTGTTCCGCATAAGAAACAGGATCACAAAACAGTCATAAAAGTGGCCTACCATTAGATAAGTGAAACAATGAGTCAGTGACTGTCACTTTTGATCAGATGCCTAGTAGGAGAAGTGGGCATAATCTCCTTAACTCTCTAGAGTCATTGACCTAAAATAGTCTTCATTCTTTTCATAGATCTTGATTACTGCCTGTTTCTTAAGGAAAGCCAAGCTATTCCAATTAGTTGATTATTGACCTGGAAAATCTACATGGTCTTTCGTAACCAAGGATCTTTTCAAGTAAAATCTGAAAGTATGGACAAAGCTAATACCAGCATAGTTATAAAACCCTCAAGGACTTAAAGAGGATGCTAATAGTTCATCTTAGACACAAAGGGAAGCTCCAGGGAGGACAAGGAATCCCTTCCTTAAACGTCTTTACTACAAGTAAAAGCAGTAAAGAGGGCTCATGGCAGCCAACCAGGAGGATGGAAAGTGAGGACTCCTGGCCAAGCTGATATGGTGATGTGATAGTCTGTTGGGTAAACAGCAGTGAAGCAAGAGTCTCCACTCCACACTGCCAGTTCTTGAGTACTGAGGGAAGAGGGGACTGCTTGTCTGGTCTGGATTGTGAACAGAAGATGACTCTGGAATGGAATGGGAATTTCAAGTTGGAGGTAACCTGGGTAGTGGGAACAAAGATGTATATGACTTCTGGTTGCACAAGCACATGTGAATAATTCCCTTCATCAGAGCAAAATGATCATGACTATATTCAATCAGTTCTTGTGAGTCTTACAGAGTGGCAAGGGAGATCAAGGGGCTTGGAAAAAGAGATCTGGATTCCTCAGTATGATCAGAGAAAGAGAGAATAAAGCTGAACTAGAAGGGCTTTTCATCACTCCACAACAGATACAAAAAGCATAATAAATTACTTAATAGAACAAATCATCAGCTACAAAATGCTAATTTTTTTCAGCATATTTACCACTATTAGGTATACATTTTTCCCAGCATTGAACAAGAGCCTGCATGCTACGCTCACCAAAACCTGCAGCAGTGGAGGTGACCCACTATTGCTGTCGTTGCTGCTGAAATGCACCACTCACTACCTCATGGTGCTCACATCCACTGTTTGGCTTCCATAAAGGAACAACAAGCATTGATAAAACTCAAAGGGTCAATCCAATGATACATCTTTACTTTGAATGCACCTCCATGTCAGATGCCATTTTGTCAGATTGCCCCTCTGCTGACATCTGTCACATGGCAACAAAATATAATGGAATATTGACACGAAGGTTCAGCCTCTACTGCCATATCACCATCATCTGCCTTTGAAATTGTGAGCCAACAGAACAAAATAGAATACATTATTTTTGAAGCAGGCCTAATACAGGAGCTGTAACAACTTTGCTTTGGTTGATTGAAGAAACAAGCATGGTATAATCAGTCCCTTGTGTTTTAATGCATCTTGTATCAAACCCTCAATCTGTAAAAGCAAAACTGATGAAGTAGAAAGATAATGCTAGAAAGAAATGGTGAATTACAGCTCATTGAAAATGGCAAATAATGCAGTCTCCAGTTACCTTTGTCTCAAAACGTACTTGAAAACTGGACAGAATTGGGCACACTATATAGAGGCAAGAGTGACAAAGCAATTTAAAATTATCAGTAGTTAGAGACAGACCATAACAAGAACAGTGTCTTGTTATTATCAAGTTCTATCTTCACTGCTCTGAAATACAGTCAGAAACTAAAATATTACAGTATGAAGCGTGCATGTGGTAAAACACTTTGCGAGAACATTGTTATTTATGTTTAATCTGAAAAAAAAAACCAAAAAACCTCTAAAAGATGCAGAATAGACAAAGAAGTGTCCCAATTCATTTTCAGAAAACCTGAAATGCATCGTTGTGCATCCACATATTAACTTCTTTAGAAAGATCTCAGTAAGAGCAGACATGGAACAAAAATCATCTCCTTTGAATATCAAGGCTGAAATAACTAAGAAATGATGGATTCACAAGCCGTTCTTTTTCTATCAGGTAGCTTGTTTTAATGGCTCTTCTGAATGTTATATCTAAATAGATTTTGGCAGTATCTTGCAGATGACATAAATAGATAAGACTGAAGAACTTGTCTAGGTTTAATTAATAAGAGATACAAGAACAGAGAAACTGTGGGCAGAACTCTATTCAGATACTCAGTGAGAGGAAATTAAGATAAGGTTTGTGTGATTTTTGTTGATATTTATCCACAAAGTTCTGCAAAAAAATACCTTAGAAAAAAATACAGTCTTAGTGTTTAATTATTAGTATGCTTTTCTGCTTGGAATTCATGTGCAATTGCAATTTACTTGCTTCTGTTAGATTCAAAATTAATGAGATATGGTTATTTTTTCAAATTACAATGCTAATGGAATAATCAGGAACATGGCAGAATTCTATTGTACTTTTTGTGCAGATATTCTGCTTTGAGAACTGGAACACCCAAAGGAAATTTTAGAAGAGATTGATTAACCTTGGACATGAGTTTATCACAGGAAGTGACATGACCGTTTATGGATAGATATCCTACCACAGTTTCTCTTCTAAGAATTAACAATAGGAATAAAGTCTGTAAGAGCGAATTCATGCCCGATGATTTTCTAATAGGTACCTTAGGACATTCTGTTTCCTGTACCAATAGGTTTTTGTTAAAATTACAAAAAACTTCTACAATGAGAAACTCTTTCAGAATACCCTCAGAATGTAAGTAGCTCTTTTTGGAAGAAACAGAATAGTTAATGAAAGAAGCTGAGAGCAGATCAGAAGACATGCTGGAACAAAACACCACATTAAATAACAACATCTTACCAAGAATAGATGGCATGTCTTAGCAGCTCAGAAACGGTGTATCCGTGATGCTGACCAAACATGCATTAAAAGTTGTGGTCAGTCTTGTGTATTGAATGTGTGCGCAAAATAATAACCAGATAAAATCATTAACTTTCCCTGAGGTGCTGAAAACCACAGATTTATACATAAACCAAGGGGAATTATCTCCAAGGAAGTACTTAGACCCTTCTAAGACGAGGCTTATAAGCAGGTAAGCGTTTATGTCCCATCCCATCTAACTTTAACAAATATCAGCAGGATCTTATCTGGGAATGAAGCCAAACAGATATACATACACAAAAAAACACAGCCATCAGGTGCAAAGTTCAGCAGCCCACCTGCTAGGTAACACAGGTCATCAAAAACATATCACCTCAGTGCCCTGTTCTGCCCACTGACTCCCCAGAGAACACAGAACCCAGCACGAGGTCTGCTGCTTAATATTCATAGTCCTCCATGGCAATAGCTGTGGCTACCTTCGAGATCAGCTTTCTCTTTTTGGCCATCACCTCCTATCATACAGCTGCTGTTGTAACTAGCAAGTCAACGAGAGAGGCATATGGTGTGGGAGGCTGAGCTTTCACAGGAGCTAGACCTTAATTATGGATCTTGTTCCCACAGGAAAAAAAGAATGGCTATGAACTTCATTGCATGTAGAGCAAAAAACAAAACTCATACAAATGAAAGAAAACAGGATGATATAGTAGACAGAAAAAATATATTTGATACTATTTGATCCGATTACTCTTAAAAACACAGAAATAAAGAGATCTACTTGTTTATACTATTTCATTGAAATGAGAAAAGCTGAAAGTCTGAGCAATAAACTGTGTGGATATATTGAAAACTCTTTTGCTTTGCTTTGCAATTCAGTCCTGCTGTGCCACAGCTGTAAACATGTACATGGATATATCTACATAATGAGCCATAGGCATTTTCAAAGTTCATCTCATGAGCCTGTCAATTTTGAATTATAATTTAACAGTGATGTGCTGTGTTGTCTGGTCAAAGATAAGAAACTAATTCAGCAGTGTCCTCTTAGCAAAAATTTTTTAGCATAGCTTGCTAGAAGCTCTGTGTCTCTTACGAAAGCACTCTGACGGGTTTCTGCCTTCCTTTGATTCGAGCCTTCAAGTTAAGAGCTCAAGGCCAATGCTCTACAACCGAACTGTATTTTACTAGACACCTGATTTCTCCAGCTTGTTTGACTTTTTCCCCTGAATCTTGCTGCAGATAATCCTCAGGCTCTCTGGTAAGAGCCTTCACAGTGAGGTGTCTTTATTTTCAGTCAACTTCCTTTCTTCTCATTCACCCACACCAAAAAATTATCTGAGAACATGTTTTGACCTGCTCTCTTATCCAAGAACTCATGGAAATATTTGTTAGACAAGAAATTTCCCATAATTTTGTGAATAGTTTTCATACTTCCTTCTGTCTCTGCAAAGCTGCCTTTCTGCCACAACTACAAGATACATGTGATATCATTAAGTGCCCAAGTTTTTGGTTATTTTATTTCATGATATTAGTTTTCCAAAACAGTTCTTTGATTAGGCATAATGAAAATAATTTCAAATGGATTTTCATTATGGTTATGGTAATGGATAAAAATATTTTTCAGTTATTTTGAGAAGATGAAGCAATTAAAAAAAAGAATGCAATGAAAATCCACTCCTCTCTTGCAGCTTAAAACTGCTTTCCAAGGAAGTAGAAAACTACAGTTCTGAAAAGTCTTACTAAAGACACTGTATAATGGAACACAGAATGATTTGCTTTGATGATCGTGACAAATGATGGTCAGATTGATTTTGAACACAAAAACAGTACTGTATTTACTGTATTTTTAGAAGAACATTTTTGGAGAAAGTAAAAAATACTGTTGATGAACCACTTTACAAGTAAGTGTGTATATTAGATAGTTCCTTTCACTTCAGCAGGTATGGAATACAAATGCTATCTAAATCTGGGAGAAAACAGAGCAATACAAAGGAAAAAAAGAGTCAGATCTGTCAACAGCATCCCACATTTTGGTTCCATTCTATTTCATTCCATGCAAAAGAAATGTGAAGTTTCTGAAGCCATCACATTGTCATCTGGAGGAGTGGAAATGCATCCTGCTATGAACTAATACCTGTAAAACATTTGGTTAAGTTTCCTTTTGTTCTACAAAGAAAAGTAAGTTATACATGCAAGGTTTACATTTAAATGCAACCAATCATTCCAAGCTTGTTTTAAGGATATTTGTAAGAAGATTTGTGCATACAAAATTGAGGTTGCCTTGGTAACTGTAACTATAGGAAGCCAGAGTAATTACTTACACAAAATCATACCTAGTGCTTTCTCCCTCTTAATAGGAACATGTAAATACCTTGCTCTAAGCTACATTTGTCAAAAATATTACTTGTCATTTATTGTACCCTTGAGGCATAGAAATCCAGAAGTACATGCTTAAAAAAGGTTAAATAGTCCAAAGACAATTTGCAAAAACATACTTCAATTCAAAACATGAAGTCAGATCACTCATATTTGCTTTTGGAATGAAGCAAAAAACTGAAAAGAATGTACCTTTCAATTTTCTTATTGCAAAATCTCATTGAGTAAACTGCGCCATTTATTCACCTATCTTAAA
Source organism: Oreortyx pictus (assembly GCA_036925125.1). NCBI lineage: Eukaryota > Metazoa > Chordata > Aves > Galliformes > Odontophoridae > Oreortyx > Oreortyx pictus. The sequence continues at coordinate 49,277,581 of JAUPFR010000001.1, forward strand.
ACATAACCAGCAAGGAGTAACTTTTGTGAATGGCAAAAAGATAAAGCTGAGACTACAGTTCAATATACTTAAGCTATATTAATGTGAATAGACCTACTAAATCATTGCACAGCTCTGCACTGCACTCTGTGGACCAACATATGTGGCTGGAACATGCGTAAGATCTCCACTCATCTCTTCATTACATGAGAGAAATATAACTGATTTTCCTGGCACAGTGTTTGAGATCCATCATTAATAATATTTGGTATAGTTCTGCTGGCCCCTAGGATTATCAGTTAATAACTTATCCAGTATTTCTTCTGTGTTTGTTAGAGTAGATGGTGTACATATAGGCTTGATCCCATCCCGTAGCTTTCCTTGCTTGATGAACAACACTGCACCATAGATCTCCCTCTCAGGCTGTGTTGTTCAGCTTCGGTTTACTGTTGCCATAAACTAGACTGGCCACAGGAAGGAGTTCTTGCATTGCAATAGGTATGAAAAAGAAGAGTAGTTTGTCAATTCATTATTCATTAGCACATTCATTAGCAGAAGAGCATTACTTTCCATATGTATGATTTCTGCCTGAGTTCTAGTTGCAAACCACTTACTATGAAAGCCAAATACACTGTATAACCACCTTTGCTTTCTTTCCTCTTCTTGCTTGTGATTCTTTCTGACTCATAAAGTGTACTTACAAATCTCTTGTTAGTTTTCAAACAGGATTTGAGCACCACATTATTAATTATGAAAATACTTTCACATGTCACTAATAAGTTTTACAATATGACAAGTGTTCAAGAAGTGATATCAGTGTAAAAGCCAATAGAAATCTGGGAACCGGCATCTTCCACAACACACACGGAGTGCTTTTCTTACTCTGTAGTCTTACATGCTGCCAGAAGTCACACGTTTACTCATGCAGTAGCACCACAGTCATCATCATTCCAAGTAATCCTGGTATTTTTCAAATTCAACCCACTATGCCAGTTAATCTGGGAGAGTATCAGCATTTAACACAATGAGTCTCAAATGTATGTGTTCAACATCTGTTTTCTAGTGACTACTAGACCTACGTAGATGTAAACGTCCTCTACGTTACTAAAATAATCCTTAGATTTTTACTTATCTCCACTGATTACAATTTACCTTGCTTCAGTGACTGTGTTTTCACTGCTGCAAAAGAAGCAAGCCAATCAGACATTCACTATGATATTCACTGGCTTCTAATTTTTCTACTAGCTTCTCACTGATTAACAGCTAAGACTAAAAAAAAATTAAGATGGATGCATTGAACAAAACTACGTATCACAGTCTGAGTTTTGAAGTTAAAAGAGAGAAGAAAATATAAACCAAATGAGGAACCGCTGTGATGCCTGTTTTAGGCTATCAAAGTTAAGTATATCCTTTAATTTTTTGTTCAGTTGTCCTAGATTGTGTTTGCTTTTATGTAATTCGACCAACTGTATAATCTGAGATCTCTCTTCACAATAATCAAGGGAAGACCTGTACTGCTGAATACTCTTGATTTACCTTTTGGTCAATATATTTGTTTTCCTCAATTGCTGATCTTTTGGAGTGGTCACAGGACGAAGATGATGCTGAAGGAAGTCTTCGCAGCAGACAGCTGGTGTCTTGTTGCTGGCGATCAATAAACTGCTTCATAAAACTTTCCCTTGTGAACAAACAGAAGATATTGACAGATTAAAAATCCCAGAAAAGTTAATATTTGGTTTTCTTTATAGTATGACACAGCACACTAGTGCCAAGGTGAGCTGTGAGGAAAAGGTATGCTAAACTGCAGATGTATAAAAGGACAGAGTACAGAAATAATAACTGAAAAAACATAAATTCACTTATTAAATGAATCTGTAGCTGAATTAAAAAGTAGATGGCTTGCATGTAGCTTCAAAAATAGTTTCATTACTTTTATAAATAATTATGAGAATTTTGACTAATTATTTTCTAATTAAAGTGTTAAATATTTGAAGTGCCTTTTGCAGTTTTTGGCTCTTTTGAGCTCATTACGCTGTGAGTTGTTACTGCAATATAAATCAAGTGCTGATATAATCCAAAAGAAACATACTTCCTGTGAGAAATTCTTTCTTCAAGACTTCAAACAACATCTGTTCATGTAACTGCTCAGAATGTCAGTATTAAGGCACTTCAGCAATTCTGTGCCTCACATATGCCACGTTCAAAATGCAGAAGTATTTGTTTACAACAAATGTACATTCATCTTGCTGTCTTTTAAGTTTAGCAGCATTTTAGTAGTAGTTACAATTTTCAGTGTAAATTGACTATATCATAACTAATTTTTACCTGGAGAGATAGTTTCACATAGTAGCTTCAGACTTAAGGATCTGATTTGCTAGCTGCAAATCTGAAGCAGCAGCCCTAAGATTTCTGTAACCTTTTTTAGAACCTTGCCAAGAAGAGTGGTATTATTAGCCAGTGATCTAGTAGCCAACTGTTGAATTGAATTTTACAGGAAAGTAGTAACAGCACAAGCCTAAAGAGGGAACAAGGTCATCACAATGTTACTGCTGTTTGCTGATCTGCGTTATCCACTCTTAATGATTTGCTGCCAGTTGATCTCATTTTTAAAAAGACACTTGAGAATTGATGAGACTGCTGCTTGTCCATTTCAGCTAAGAACCTAAACCCTGAATGGGAGTGGAATGACAACAGTGTACTTTTCAATTACGTTGCATTTGTGATCGTTCCAGTCAATCTAGTTCCTTTCTTGAATATGTCGCAATGAGTGATAGGATTTTTTTAAGGCAAAAATAAAATATCAGCTCCTTTTGACTTCAATATTAATTTTGCTTCACATTGATTATCTGTTAGCAAAACAGATCCATAGGCAAAACAGTTAAATATTGTCAATGTTATGGGACATCAGACAGGTTAATAGTATATTAACAATGGAAGTGTTTCAATACCTTATTTTTGGAACTGTGAAATCTGAAGGAAGCTTGGAGATTTTCACCATTTGTGGCCTGTTTGGAAATTTTTCAAAGATGCGTAGACGCAAGGGAAGCTTCTCCTTTGTATCTGCATTTGCTTCACTTTGCTTTAGCTAAAAAAAAAAAAAAAAGGAAATGAAAAAACTAAAGAAAGAGAAAACTTTTTTCTGTGACGTTGCAGCCTTGTTTTTCAGAATTCGAATAATAGCAATCATTTAGAGAAACAGAAGATGGCAGCAAAGAACTACAGAGGGTAAATTTCTAACGAGTATATTGGTCTGTTTGTGCCAGAAGCTGACAAATACTGAACAATACCATGCCTTTAGCTGAAAGTAAAAAAATAGGAGGAGCACTAGCAATTTTAGTCTTACAATATGAAACATTCTATTCAATAATACTTATTCCCTTGTTTTGTTCACAGTTCCCTAAAACTTATTGAAGGAAATAAACGTCAACGTTCTTTTCTTATTAGTCACACTTTTCTGTATTTATTGACAGTCCTAAAATATTAAAACAGAATGTAGCATTTATAAGGGGAGTAGTTTTAAAGGGAGTTTCAGAACATGGAAATAACAGGAAAATTGCATTTATATGAGTATTAAAAGTAATAACAAAGGACTCAAAAGAATGCATTGACATCCACAATTCTGATACTGAGCTGCACCAAATCAAGTGGTGAATGTCGCATCTGAAAGCACCCAAAAACAGTTGTGCCACAGACTGTTACACATCTAAGTACTGAAAAGGCAGATACAGCTATGTGGGCATATAATGGATATCTAATAATATAAGGTGAATGAAATTTTATATAGAGATGTGATTCCCGAATTCTTATTACTAAGAATATTGATTCTGAGTGTGTAGCAACTCAATTGTAACATCACAACAAAATACCAAGCCAGGACTTTGTGAAACACATTCATTTCAACATTAAACATTAAATGGGAAATTAAACATTTGATTTCTATCACCAGTGTATTCAAATTTTGTGCACCATTTCAGTAATCACATATCTGATCGAGACTATTTAGTTGTAAAGTTCAGTTCTCCTCCCCATACACCCATCTTGTGTGCATGAGCTTGGGAGCGTGCATTTTAAAACAGTTTTGCACATCAACACCTGCAGGGAATACTGCTGACAGGTACCAGCAATAGATTTTTACAAAGGGGAATGGAAGTCAAATGGAGCATTTGCACTGCCTCATGCAGTGCATGCTTACACAGCATGACACAGAAGAATAACCGCACTGCTGCTCTGTCATGCTATCAGCAACATTGCCGCTTCCAGCCATAGGACAGCTTAAACTGGAAATCAATTCGTATTCAGTTGGATACAAGTTGTCGTGTGGATTGGAAACCGTTTGAAGGGCTATGAACAAAGACTAATGATTAATGTACTGAATCAAAAGAGAAGGGGTATATTGCGTAAATCTGTATTATGTCCAGTCCTATTTAATGGCTTCATTAATGATCCTTTAAAAGAAGAAATTATGACATTAATGAAATTCACTTGATCTTAAAATGTGAAGGCTGCAAATACCACAGTGAACAAAAAAAAAAAAAAAAAAAAAAGACTGAAATAGAAGTAGAGGCTGGAAATAATTCTAGAGCAAGAATAAGAGCAGAAGCTAAACCAGAACTTCTACTTCAATATACCATCAAAAAGGCAATTTGGGCACCAGTTACATTTCCAGCCAAAGGCTATGCTTGCAGCTGGTTTCTCATTTAGATATCATATGGTCTTAGAAAATGGTACAGAAATTTGCAGATCCACTCTATGCTGCTATGAAAAGCCCATTCCAGGGGCTGCTTTCACTTCTAAATCCCATTTCATTGTCTCACACTGACAAGCCAAAGCAGCTAAGAAGAAAGACATAAAACCAAGGGAAGACTTACAAAAATCAAGTGGGACAGAGGAGAAAATATGAATGAAAGACTAAAGTGGGTTAATATTAAAATTTCAGCAATCATAACTGATAGTAAAACAGGAGGAGATATAAATAATGGAAGAATTATCTGAGATCAAAGTATTTGTAACAGAGTATCCCACATGTAGGAATGAAAGGATGACAGGTTAGAAATTAGGAGGAAGGTTAGATGTTAGGAGGAAGTTTTTCACTCAGAAGGTGGTGACCTACTGGAAAAGGTTACTCAGAGAGGTTGTGGATGCCCCGTCTGTAGAGGTATTCAAGGCAAGGCTGGATGTGGCTTTGGGCAGTCTGGTCAATTACTCTGCTCATGGGAAGGGGGTTGGAACTAAATTATCTTTGAGCTCTTTTTCAACCCAGGCCATTTTATGATTCCAAGATGAAGTTAAGAAAGGGAATTTTTAGGCTAATAAAAATCGATATCCTTACAGGAAAATGTATGAGTGTTCAGAGAAACCTCTGGAGGGAAACACCTCATCATCTCATTCCTACTAGACAGAACCCTTATCGGGGAAAATAACAGTATAATCTGCCAGGACTTCTCTGCAACATTATACTGTTGAAAATCTTTGAGAGGGGGGAAGCTTTAGATGAAAAAGAGGGTTCTGAGTTACTGCTAGTTTGTATTTGGTAAGAAGTCATTGTATAAATAGATTGGTTTGGGCATGGATAAATTATGTCTCTTGCAGCTGTGGATTCCCATTTACAAAAGTCACTGCAGACAAGATAGAGAGCATATGATAGATTGCAGTGCTGCCTGAAGTCTCAGTACCGAACAGATCAAAGAGAGCTTGGAAACGGGGAACTGCATAGCTAAAGTGACAAGCAAGAGAACAGTAATACCCCCACCCAACCAGGAGAATGATCCAAGATAGGCTTATTATTTAGGTTATTTTAAAATAACCTAAAGTCAAAGCATTACTACAGAATATCTCCAATTACTCATGCTGTGATAATATTACATACTGGGGACTGTGAAGAATATAGCTTCACTGAGTTCTTCTCTACACATTTAGGGTGTAATTGTTGCTCTGCATGACACACATCCTGTATTATATTGCTGCTTAAGTTCTTTACATTTTAACCTTTTTTAACACTTAACACATTTTTACAGACAAAAAATGCAATTGAAATGTAGTGATGATGGTGCAGAATGTTTCCAGCAACATCTGAACTCAAAATAAAACTTCAGGAAATCTTCTCTTTTTATTTTATTTTGTTTTTATTACTATTGGTGAGAAAACATATACTGGCTTGATGTGCTCTGCTTGTCTCTTGGTGTCCAGCTTCAAAGAACCTGCTGGGAGCAGTTCACTGCTCACCATTTTAACAAAATGGTAACAGCCACGGGAAAACAGCCCAACTTCATAGGAGGAATTTAAGCACTTTCAAAATGGTGGAAATAGACATAAGTTTGGGGAAGATTTAGATTAGATTTGAGGAAAAATTTTTTCTCTGAGAGAGTGGTCAGGCACTGGAATGGCCTGCCTAGGGAGGTGGTTGAGGCACCGTCCCTAGCGCTGTTCAAGAAGCGTTTAGATGAGGTGCTAAGGGATTTGATTTAGTAGCTTGGTGGGTAGGGATGGTGGTGTGAGGATGGTTGGACTAGATGATCTTGTAGGTCCTTTCCAACCTAATGAATCTATGAATCTATGAATAAGGGTCGCTTTAATGGCACAATACATATAGTACTATTGTCTACCCTGAGCCAAGATCAGAAGAACTTGTCAAGAAAGTATACTCAGTGTGGGGAGAGATGGGGAGGAAATCTTAATGTGGGATTCCACTCATTGATAGTAACTCGAACAATACATTCAGGTACACATTCATAGCACCACATACTCTAGACCTGGTTCACACAATTGCTACAGATAACTACAGAAGATAACTGAGACAAAGGCAAAGTAACAGGTGATATTTACCCCTTTTTTTCAGAATGATAAAATGGCCATACCTGTATTTAACTCAGAGCAATTTGAAGTGAATCCCCAAACTATCTGCACTCCCTGTTTTGTGATTTGTCAGCTGTGTTGGTAAGAAAAACAGATTATTTTTGGAGGAAACCTGGAAGCTTCACTCTGGCTGAACGCAAATGCACCTTAATTACTGAGGCTGACATAAGGAACAGAACCAATGGCCAGTACTTAACAGCGGCTTCAAACCCCAGGCAGGAGGAGCCATTTAGTCCAGGTAGCAATCCCACCTTAACTGCACATCCTGTAAAAATGGTGGCAGGAACAGCTGCTTCCTGAAATGGTTCCCTCCCATGGCACAGCTCAGGGCATTAATGGGGGATGATCTTACTCACACTGCTTAATACAGCTTTAGCTATACAATTGTTTGTGACTTCAAGGTTTCTTTACAGAAGGGCGACTGCTAGAACAGTTTCAATGTAGTTAACATGTTGGCCCTTAGAACAGAAGAGAACTTGTAAGCAGATGTCCTAAGTGCATACAGTAGTATGAATGGTGGTGAAAGTGGAAGAAGGCAGCAGCAGTAAAAGAGACAGCAGGTCATGACTAGTGGGAAGAAGGGGCAGGGTCAGCTTTTTAACGGATATGCACACTGGTGGTGGTTGTACATTTGAGGTGGGATGGTCAGCAAAGCAATCACTGCTCTACTCAAGTTAAGAGTTCTCCCAGCAGGAAGCTGGCATCCCCCGTGGAATCACACTGCTCCAGCCAGGCCAACAGAAATGCCAGAAGCAATTGGTAAAGCAATAAATGGTAGAGCTCCGTCTTTTCTATTTTAAAACATTGTAGTGCTATCATGTCACATCATCATCTTAATCACAGACACTGCAATCAGTGTGAAAGTAGCAAGTTCTTTTCAAGTATGTATTGTAGCTTCTCTGGTAGGCAGGAGCTAACAGCTTGGGGCATAGAAGAACTCTGGGGTCAAGTGATGTGAACATGGTGACTCGAACAGTTCAAAGAACTAACTGAGATATCTGTTCATATAATCACTTTGCATTTGAAGACTGAAACATCCTTGAAAGTAGTGTTCTCAGCAAGGCAAACTGAAAGCTCAAATACAATGCAATCATTGAGTTTCCAGGACATTGGTGAGAACATAACGAAGGAAAAACAGAGTTAATCATATCCCAGGGGATGAGACCTACCCTTCCTAACATTTTTGTTGTTGCTGTTGTTTCCTGTTCATTTAATTATGATTGAAAGAAGAGCTAGCAACATGCAATTTGTTAAGAATGAAAGATGCACTTTTCCTGCAGTCTGTTAAATTCACTTCAACACTGGGTAAATATTTCAGTGAAATTAAATGATTATGAAAAATGTAATGCTCAGTGTAATCGGTAAACTCTTATTTGAGTTGACAGTTTTCATAACAACTTGAGATCAATCGTGTCCAAAATTAAAAGCTGAACTACCAAGGTACATACAATTTATTTAGGAAATGGCCAGTTGCCATTTCATGGCAAGTGTGCAAAGTTCAAACCATTGGAAAAAGTTCAGTGGGCCTCACTACAGCATAGTTTAAAATTAATATCATCTGGTACATTACAGTGCACTGCTATATACCAATATTTTTCACTGGAAATCACCCCTAGGGACTGTATTTGAAGAAAAAAGTGACTATATCACATCTCTGCTACCCTCTTGGCAGGATATGCTATGTGCTCCTGCACTGAATGCTTTGAGCATGATACACATAGATGACAGGATGAATGACACTGCAAACTGATACCAGCACCTATTCAGCAGTCTTCCAGATCTTTCTTTCTTATCCAAATTGTCGTATTTGCTGTCATCTCTGATTTGTCAATAGCAACTTTGAATGAAGTCCAATTAGCAGTAAATGACATGTAAATTAAACAAAATCAGCAAGGCAGGCTATATAACTGCTTTTATTTTCCTATTCTGTTATTAGTCTGAAGACACAGATCAGGTAAATTTTTGTACATGAATGAGAGCTGCACAAAAAGATATGCATGTGGGTAAACTTTCACAGCCATGATTCATTCAGCTTTGGCATAAATATGTGTCAACATATTTGTACCTGTATTAGGTCAAAATTTAAGACATAGCAGCTGCTCAGTTACTAAAATTTGCACCTGTAATTCCATTAAAAATAAAGATGAAGCTCAATTTTGTTTGAAGAAAGTGTATTGAAAAAGGATGGTTAAAAAAAATGCTGTAGGTTGAATTTGGGTAAAAGAAACATTTTCAACAGGAAAAAAACAACAACAGTATTTATGTTGCAGATATCTCCTTAAGTTTGTATATAGTGCTAAATAAAAGGCTGCCAAGGGTCTAACCCTTGTCTAAATTCATACCAGCTGACTTCAACCATACTTCACAGAATTAGGCTTCTGGCTCCTTTGGACTCTAAAACACAATTACAGTAGATTTTTTCCTATGGAAAGTGAAAGCCTTTATGTGCAGTTCACCCAACTAACACTCCTGTGGAATGAAATTTGGGTTGTATACTGCCTACTTTGAGAGATACAAGAGCACATGAGTTTGCCTGAAAGTTGTGAGGCTTGCTGGGAGAACTGGTCTGGCTTAGAGGGGACAAACCTGGTGAAGCCTTGTCCAGGCTTCATTTGAAAGCACTCCCTCAGGTTAATCGTTCTCACAACTACACTGAAACATAGTCTGGGAGAATGCCCAGGGCATCAAAGTGAATGTCCAGGTCAGAGCCAACCATGAGCTAACAGTTATGCAGTTTGCTCAGACAAAGGCTCAGAGATGCAGGTTCTTCTCTGGTACTCTTTCAGTTGACCATCCAGACGTACCAACTGCATATGTTGCCCTTTGGAATCACCTAAACAAATAGGGACACTGCAGGCAGTAAGAAATGCTTCCACCCAGCAACTATAAAACAGAACTTAAATTGACTTTAACCACATTCTGTGGTGCTGTGGAGAAATATTTTTACATTTCACTGAAATGTAAAAAATTAAAATAAAATAAAGCAGTGCTAGCATTCACAGCAGTCTTTACTGTTGATAATCAAAGGGTAAAATAAACTAAGAAAGTTCCTGGCAGATGGAGGAACAAGATTACACATTTATTTCACATACGTATAAGATTTTTTTTTTATAAATAGCTTTTCTGTGTCACAGGGTTTATATGCTGAGTGTAATATGATTTGATACTGTGATTGCCGCTTTCCAGTTGTTTATTTTAAATAACTTTTTCCTCAATTTCGCATGAAGTCTTCCAAATTAATAAGATATTGAGTAAAGTTTCACAAATGTGCTTTCTTAATAACTTCCTGCCAGTAATTGTAGCTCCTATCAGTTCTTCATGAACAAATGCTGCTGAAAAGATGTGATTGCAATTCAAATGGCACAAAACTCCTCTAGCAAAACTCGGCTAAGATTTAGTCCATTTAATAGAGGATAGGCATCCTGTCTGACAAGAGAGTTTTCCTTTGATTGAGATAAATATAATGAATTTTTCAGAGCAATTACTTCATAGTCTCTACACATAACCCATACTTGCAATTTTTTTCCTATATTCTGGTGACAAATACTTACTAAAAAAAAAAAAAAAAAGAAAAACAGCAATCTGAGATTCAGTGACCAGATTCAGTGCCCAGGAATGTACTGACCAGAACAGATTCAATCTTCATGCCTTTAGACTCTGGTAGCTACTTTAGTTAATTATGTTAGACTTTGTCTCTTTATAGACAAAAGAGATGAAGAGACACTTCTTAGGAGTCATGGACTTGCTGTACCTTTCAGACATGCTTATCTTTCTCCATTGATTTAAATAATACTAGATATAAATCCTTTGTTAAGTCACTTGTGTGATGTCTAGTGCTATGGGGAGGAATCTAAGGCACAACGCCTATGACGGCACTCACCTCAGCTACTATTTTCTGTCCAAAGGTGAAATACATTGTTTAATCCTCTATGCACTTCCCACACTTAGCAGGAGGTAACTCCAGATCCTGTAACTCACCCCATACTAAGATGGAATATCACACTCAGGTACCTTCTTCAAACGTGGAAAAGTATCAGGCTATGCTATACTACTAACATACTGAAGTACAAACCCAACAGTTGGAAATAGATTGTCCATACTCTTAAACTGTTAGTAAGGCTGCTGGCAAAGTTCTGGCCTGATCAGCTATAACTCTCCTTGATGATGCCTGAGCATGGTTTGGGGTTTTGCCTACCGGGAATATTGCCAGCAGTGATGTTAGGAGACTTCCTGTTTAAGCTATAGGCAGTTTTGGAAAGGGAAAATAATTCAGCTGCATATAAAAGCCATGCTGCACCAGCCAGTAGGCTTTAGGGACAGAGATCAGATTCTAAACAGCTCTCTCTCTTCATATTGATAGATTAAATGATTAGCTTAGAGAAGAAACTAATTAAGGCAATGTAAAAATCAGTTTATCATAGAATCTTGTGAGGTAGAAAGGACTTTTAAAGACTTTAAGTCCAACTTCCCTGCAATGAACAGGGACATCCAGAGCTAGATCAGGTTGTTCAGAGCCCCATCCAGCCTGACTTTGAATGTCTCCAAGGATGGGGCATCCGCCATCTCTCTGGGCAGCCTGATCCAGTGCCTCACCATTCTCACAGTATAAAGCTTTTTACGTTATGTCTAATCTGGCAGGATAAATCTGGCCCTTATTTTAAGACAGTTCAGAGAAAGGTAATTTTAGGATGGATAGTTCAAAAAAAAAAAAAAAAGAAACAATACATTGTTCTTTTAATAGTTTTTCACATTTAGATGATCCTTTGCCATTTTCATATTAATCATTTTTCTCTTGGAATAAATAGCATGTATTTCTTTGTTTCCATACAAAGATCACTGAATCACAAAAGAATATTCTTTACAATAAAAAAGTGCATTACATGCACTATTTCATGAGAGTAAACTGTTTGAGACTTGACTAAAACTAGGTACCATTATTTGTTATGACTTCTATGTCTGATAAACAATAAGCAGCTAAAATATTTTCAAATGAACAAATGAAGAAGATTCATAAATGAATCATGAATGCTCTCATATGAACAGTCATTCAAAACTGACTAGATACAGTGTGTTAATCTTTCAAGACATATGGCAAAACTAATTACAGCTTTTGACAGTGAAGCAAAGGAAGTAGCAACGCAGGAAAATTCAGAGACTCTTTGAGTTCGCTTACCCATTCCAGATCCTGCAAAAAGAAAGCTTAATGAATGTAGCTTTGTAACTGGCACTTACCAACCTGTAGTCAAAACACAGGAATTCACCTGCTGTACTAGATTCAGAGAAAAATAAGGCCAGAACGAGAAATAAAAAATATAATAAAAAAAAATCGAGCTGAAGAGAACCAGACTGAACCAAGGAAGTAATAATCCTGACATTCTATCAGGATATAGACAGTGAAAAGCATAACAAATACAGAAAGGTAGTGAGGTCATACGGATAAAAAGGCACATTCTGAAGTGAACCTGCCATTTTCTGCTCATTGACTGACAAAAAATGTAAGTTTGACTTACGCCCACTTAATATCAAAGTATAGGAAAAATAGAATTTCATCCACATATGCAAAATCTTAATCACATGTGATTTGTATATGCTGATTTATTTATTACCTGGAGAATAGATCACCACTGAATTGGAGTGAACAAATGACAACTTGATATATTCCAGAAGACCCTTCTAATCTGTGATTCTGTTATTTGGTGATAGTTTTCTGCTCCAAGACAATTCTTCAATTGCCTTTAATTTCACAGTCGTATGTCTGTCTAATCTGCCATCCCTTGATAACGTGTAGCTTAATTTGAACTATTACTAAGCTGTCAGATTCTGTGAGGAGGTTATTTATGTAAATTTAGATGTACACAGCGCACCAAGTTCTGCAATATAACGCTGAAAAACTGTAATAAAACTTGAGAAAAAAATATCGTGTCCATAGATCGAGGCAAAAAAACAGTACATTTTTTTTTTTAAACAAGGAAGACTGCACAAATGAGCTGTTTCCTGCTTATTTGTGGTTTTGTTGTTCGTAACTTGACAGGGGTGGCCTGAGTTTTGATTCATTACCATTTTAAAGTATTTCTTCAGTATAGAAATTTACACATAAAATCAGTATAACCAAAGGACATGCAGAAGCAAACCTGTCTGAGGCTGATGCAAGTTACTTCAGGAACCTTCAAGTTTGGACTAGATTTGAAAGAAAATAGTTTAGTGAAATTGGCTGCCCTTTCTACCATACAAGTTTGCTGATGAAATTTTAGCTGGGGCTGAATTCTTGCATTCTGACAATCAGTTTCACAGGCAATGGGTATGGTTCTCTGTATTGTGATGATTTCTTCTTTGAGAATCAATATACATATTATCTCCCTTAATTCCGAAATAATGCTCCCACTTGTTTGGATGTTATGCAAGAAAAAAAATATAAAATCTGTGATTTCTCATATTCTGTCATGTTTTTAAGAGCACCTGTTTTGTTTTTGAGAGTCTGTAAAGAGAAGCTCCTTGAATCCTAAGAGGAAGATAAGTGACTTACAATCAGGAAAACAAAAATCTCAATAAAAAATGTAATCAATTAATCCTTCTACACAGCTAGCTTTTTCAATGAGTGAATAAAAATTATATCTCATGCAAGGGCCAGGCCTCTATTTTTAAAAGGATACAAAAGTTATGTATGATACATACATGAGTGCACAAATTCACAAACTCCTATTAGCTTAAGACACAATTCAGTCCTATGTGACACAAATAAAACTAAAGGCAAATACAGCACAAATTTTTAAGGATTGAATTGCCATCAAAATAAAAATTATTGTTAGAGAATCATTCTCCTCCCTTCCAGACACCTACAGGATTGCCTCTTACTTCAGAAAATGAAACATCTAGAATCACTAAGTGCACTGGGAAGCACTTGCATTTTTTCTTAGATATCAACCAAATAAAACAACAAAAAAAAATAAAGATTAGATGAACTCCTGGCGATATAAAAGCTAAATAAGCATTTTCTTCCCTAGTGATATAAATGAAACAGTAGAAGCTTACATTTATGTTTTTCTTACTGCTATTCATGCATTCATAGCCATCCTAACTCCCATCTCTCATCCTTGGAAAGTGCGTGCTTTGACCATGATCATCAACTAGAATTTTCTAAGGCTTTATTTGATAGAATAAAAGCTTTCTCCAAAAGAAATTCTCTTGAATTTCTTGTTTTCTTCACAAATAACACAGTACTGCATATGACAGGGAATGGCAACTTCTGAATTAATACCTAGGTATTTACCATTGAGCATGAAGTGCATAAGCCAGAATTTATGATCCATTGATATTGTTTTTAAAAAATAGTGGTAGATAGGGTAAGAAGTGTGAAAAATAAAGGTGGAAACTACAATCTTCAGGAGACTTTCAAAACTTTCTTATGAACTTAGAAGGAAGACTTTGGCATGAGTAGTTTTCCAGCTGACCACCTTTTACAGTTTTGTTTTCTAGAAATGGAAATATTCACTGTAAAGGTTTGAAATAGCAACACTTGAAATGGTCAGCATATGGCTTACGAATGAAAGATCAACATGTACTTTTGTGACTGTTCTACCATCTTCTCGCTATGAAGAGGGATTTCATCCATTTTATGTAGTACTTCAAATTCAGTTTAGAATCATTATTGTAATTTTCATTTGTTAATAAAATGTATATCTTTCTGTTTAATTGTTAGAAATTCATTTACATGGCATAAGATATAACAGAAAGGCAATTTTTCATGTTATTCTATTTTGTAGTTATTTCACATTTAGTATTACCTCAAGCACTATTCTGTGAATAATAATACTCTGAAGGCAAGTGAATCTAACTCAGCTTTAAAAAGCTCCTTGATTTTCACACACACTCATGTATATATGCATAATTTTATGCCAAGTGTATGTTTAAATTAGATATACCAATTATAACACCTTGTTAGCACGTTATGTTCATGAAAAATCCCTAGGCTGAAACTCACACTTCAAAGCTGAAACCTCAGCACCCAAAATTTGGAAGTGCCAGGTTTGATGCTACTGCTGAAACTGTCATTGGCAACTTCCTAGATCTGCTGATTGTTCAGCAGTGCTGAGGAAAGCACAGGGATCAGGGTCTGTGTTCTGACCCACCCAGCCCAGACAAAACTGGGCTAGGAACGCTATGAGTTTTTGCTTTGTAGCTCTTCACTCCATAATCTTATTAGTGCTCATTAAGACGTGTAAAACAAAATAAAAAAACAACAACTACTTGTTTTAAAGGGAAAGAAACATCTAGATGGTTCTTAATGTCCTTAAGGAAGTCTTTGATTTTTTTTACAGCTCTGCTTCTGGTTTACAAGATGTTCCCATTTGCATGACAACACTTAAGTCCACCAGTAAAAGGATCAAAATCCTGTATTTTCCACCTCTTCCTATCATGACAAAATATCTCTCCTGATATACCACACAACATACATTTTGGAGTCAAGTGCCTGAAAAATCAATTGCCAATGTTTGACCTGCCACTATCTCTGCTCCCCAGTAAAGGCAGTAGTGAGATATGTACTTAAGCTCCATTCATCAAGAGTCTTTGTTAAAGGATAAAAAAATATAATTCTTCACACTGGAAAGTACAACTGGGTCATAAAGTATGAATACATTTTTCTTCCCACTGAATAAAGAAGCTGGTAATAGGTCTGTCAAAATTACGTTCATATTGCCAGGATGGACTTGCTAGTATTAACAGGAATAAGGTCAAAACTATCTTCAGAATGAAGAAAGACTGTCTGTATGGCCTGGAATTCCCTTAGAAAGAGTTTGTTTTCAGAGGCTAAGCTTCTTCACCAGAAAAGATGTCTGAGGAGAGCACCTGAAGAACAGAGGATGCAAAAAGATGGACCACCTGAAAAACTGTTAAGTAAGCAAGCCAAATGCAGACAGGCCAGACATCCTAATTTCTTCACAAAGTCTTGCTAATATTGCTTTCCACTGAAGACAAGAATGGGTGCTGCTCCAAATATAATGCCTTCTGTTTTGTTAAGCTTGGCCATGACATCAGAGGTGGATGCTGGTGGTACAGCAGTAGAGGTTCAACCTTCCCACCACTATTTTGTTGGTGTGTGACAGATGGCAGCAGAGAGGCCGTCTGGCAAAATGGTGTCTGACAAGGAAAAGTGCACATGAAGCAAAAGTGTGTCACTGAATTCCTTCATGCAGAAACAACAGCATCCACTAACATTTATCAATACCTGCTGACCATTCATGGAAAGCAAACAGTGGATGAAAGCACAGTGAGGCAATGGGCAGTGTGTTTCATCAGTGGAAAAGCAATGTGAAAGATAATCCACATTCTAGCTGTGCAGATTTTTACAGGATTGGCATACAATCTCTTGTTCATCACTTGTGAAAATAGGTGCTTTGTAGCTGAGAATTTGCTTTATCAAATAGTGTTATTGTGCACTTAGTATCTGTTGTAGTTTCAATAGAAATAAATAGGTATTTCTAGGAAATGGTGCTACAGGAGTTCTAGAAAAGTCTATTTTCTACACGCATGGAAAAACTGGAATGTTTATGCAATAAATATTAAACATGAATTATTCCAAGATGAGTTATTTGAAGTGCCAAATGTGCTTTTAAATTCAGAACACTTTATAAAAGGATTTACCCAGTGAACAGAAAATTGTCAAATTATAAAGCTGCATGTACAGGTGCAGAAAGAGAGAATACAGTGGAAGTAATAATGGGCATGGTGGGAATGTGCACTGAGGAACTGTTTAACTGGAATGACTACATATAACAAAAGCAAGGACACATTACATGAAATAATTATGTGGCAAACTTGTAAGTAGAAATCTTGGTTTACTTGTTGGACATGGGAAGTTCCGAAGCCACACATCCCCCCAAGAGAGACTATTGTTCAATTATGAAATATCACTGGTGAATGAAACATTACTCACTATGTACTTTCCCTGTTCTTATGCTATTCCATAAATGTATTTTATTGACCACTATCAGAGACTGAACCAGGCGGACCTTCTTTTTTGACCCAGTAAAGCTACTATTACATTCTGAGCCTGGAGGTTCTTCTTCATAATAAATGTCTAACCATAATATTGGCTTTCTTCTTTCTAAACCAGAAATATAAGTTAGTGACATTTTATCATTGGTCAGAATAAAACTTCCAAGTGACCATTAGAATCTTGGTTCTACTTTCAGATGACTGTCACATTGTTAACAGTCTAATGAGAGCTAAAAGGGAGACAGAAGTTACCACAAACTCCCTACCCCAGAAACCAGAGCTCCTGGGAGAAAGGGCTGCAGAGGGCTTTCCTGTGATGCCAGTGGCCACTATCTTGCGTGAGTGAGATATCAAGCACGATCATACTCAAAGAGCAGTAGGTTCTAGGGTAGAGGTGCAAGAGGACATTATTTGAACTTGATGAACTTGGATCACCAAAGCAAATTTTTCTAATGAGGACTTACCTTAGGACAATGCACTGTCAGTACAAGCAAGGTGTGTAAGTACTGCACACCATTTCATTACTGACAACAGGAAAATAATCTTGTAGAATTAAGAAATACCTAGTTAAAAAAAAAAAAAAAAAAGAGTACTTAAAAGAAAGCTCATCAGAGGTGGTATGTGGCTCTACTGGAGCTCTTAGAACTTCAGGATTTTTTTTTTTTTTTAAGAAGCAACATTCTTGTAAAGTATGCATACACATTTTCAGACTTTGGGAATGCATTCAGCACTTAGATAAAATTGGCCTGATTTTAAACAGGATCTGTTCTTCTTCAGTAACCTGCAAGAATTAGAACACTTTGAAAAACTCTACATTTAACAAGTTTACAGCATGTAGGTGTGTGTGTGCGCACCTGCATTCACATATGCATATTTGGAAGGCATTTGCAGGAGCAGAAATGAAGGAAAACTTTTATGATCCTAAAGATATTTTGCATATGTGTGTTTTTGAATGAATTCAAAATCACAAGGCGCTTGCATGTATGTATATTTTTGCTCTCAAATGTATTTTATATTTGTATTTTTTGTCAGGAAAACAGATACAAAATATAAGTTCAGGATGTGACAATTATGTATTTTCCTGTTCTAGTTACCTATCTGAATGCACTCAATATCCTCATACCTTCTAGTCTTCAAATAAAGAAAGTAACTGGAAATAAAAAGATTCCTGTCCTGACAAATGGGGATTTCTTTGCCCCAAACATAACTGTTTATACTATTATCTAAAGGCTTCTTCCCAGCATTCACATATTATTTTTAGACCAAGACAGAGCACATTGCAAACATTCAAATGACTCCAAGGCACTGGTAGTATAACAAACAAACAAACAAACAAAAAGAAAAAACTGATTCAGAGTCTTTTTTGAATGATTTAAAAAAATAGATATTATAATTCCTTCATGCTTTTTTCCTCTTTTTCAAAAACCTGTGTGAAATATTTTAAACAAGACTTCAGTTCTTGTGACTTCACTTCAGACACCATTCTTTCTAGAAATGTGCCAATGCAAGTGACAATTGGCCCCTCCAGTCTTTATTGGAACTGGATTGGATCTTTACTCCAAGGTCCATACGCAAGTCTGCTCTTCAATCCTATTTTTTAACCTGATGCCTGGAAACCTCTGATCTATAAGTCAAAACATGCAAGCCAACAGCAAATACTTTTAACTAGCCACATTTCTATGCACATTTTATCTCCATGTATAGGATCATAATATTAAGCTAATGACACTGAATTTTGAATTACTTCTCCAGTAGAAGTTACACTTTAGCACTAAATTTATCTCAACTGTAAGAAATTAACCATGGCACCATACTTAGTCAAACAGGTACCCCAGACACCAGCTACTTGAAAGAACAAGATAGACCTGAAGAACTCAGTTTAGTCTCTGGAGAAGCCAATTCCTCTATGTTGTTCAAAGAATGGATGGAACTATATTACCAAGGCCAGAATTTAGAGGGGAAACTTCATGAGTCATCTCCTACAGGACTAGCGCCTGCTTAGTTAGATCAGGGCTTTATCATTTAAATGATTAGTTCTGTTATTCCATCCAGCTTTTACATGACTGGCTCAGTCTAGTAGATATACCCTTGTAGATGTACAAGGGTTACTCTCTTGCTAGTAGTATACACCAGATATGAATTTGATTTTGTTCCTGCAAAAACAAAAAACACAAAGTTTCTAGAATAATCTGTCTGGTCAAACAACCAATACAATTTCAGTGCACTGAGTTAGTTGCACTGTCCCCAGGAATGCCAGCACAAACCATTATCTGAACCCTACACTTTGTATGCTGCTTTCAAAGGAGCTATTCACATAAATCGAAATGATAATACCTGGTTATCAAAGTTATCCCAGAGTAACACAGAAAAACAGGATTCAAGACAATAAAACCTCCCCCCCCCAGTTTTCACAAGAATATTGAAAGCCTTTGTGAAACTCAAGAATGAAAAGGGTAGTGGGTGATGCAGTGAAGAAATGAATGCTCAAAAAGATTAAATCAGGCCTATAGGTCACCCGTGTTGTTTGAAGCCATGGAAGAGAGCACTTCTGCTCAGCTGAACATGGCATTGTGAGAACAGCCCTAAAAAAAATGGTAGTTGTAATGATGACACAACATCGTCCTAATATCGTAGTCAAGATAAAAAATAAATTAGTGAACAGATAGCTGGCAATGTAACTCACAGATCTTAGCTACTACTTGATCATTTTGTGAAAGTTTTATCGACATATTCTGCCAATAGGAATACATCATCACTACAGTATGATGGCCAATACACAGTAAGTATTACCATGGCTATGTCACATATTTCTAGATTTTATGTTCTCTGATGGATAGGAAACTCCATTTTGAAGTACACTCATTTCAACCGCCAACAGGAGTCTGTGTAACAGATTTGATTTTGACAAGAAGTGATACTGAGTGGAGATGATGATGATCATCTACACTGTACTGAAGTTCACTATAGCTTAATATAACTTGATTCTGTTGAAGCTACTGCCAAATTCACTTGAACCGATTAGTCAATTTCAAGATTTTGCAGTGGTAGATAACTCATTTTTAGTGTGTTTTTATGAGCAAAAATTCTAGCAGACATTTTTGTGTGTGTCTGTGCACATACACTTACAACATAAAGGAGGCTTAAGACAACAGTATTATACAGGGCAAGAGCATGTTATTCTTTTTCAAAAGAATTCTAAACAGGATGAGGGACATTTAATAACAGTTATACACTGCAAAATAGAAAGCAATGGCAGTCTTGTGATGGTCCTTGTACCTTTTTCCTACTACTCCTGTTCATACTCAGCCCAAATTGCCATGATCCTATGAGATCAGGGGGAATCAGCAAAATACCCACACAAGTTCATGAGAATATGCATTCTTTGCACCCCCTTAAGCATGGATAAAAAGTGTCTGCTGAAATTCTCAATATCTGGAAAGAAGTACAACTTTTAACAATGTTCCTCAGAAAAGTCACATTTTTTAATGAATAAATTCCAAAACATTAAAGTATTATGTCAGATTTTTGAGACAAACTCATTTTGTAAGGAAGGAAAATATAAATTGTGTGAAAGATAACAAAGATTACATTAAAATATTAAAGGAAAAAATCTCGTAATAGTTTGTTACAGCTGCTATATAATTATGTACTTCTATACAAGCTACATCTCCAGTAAGTTAAGTAGAAAAGTCTATTTTCCTAGAACAGAACCAAAAAAATTACTGTAAGAACTTTGAGAGAGATTCATCAGATTTTTAAATAAGATGAAAAAGAGGAAGGGGACAAAGGATGGTTCAGAACGAAGTACTTCCAGAACTCTATTAACAGTATGGAATTTCATCCTATATATCCCATGAAAATCTGGCATTGCCTGCTTCTCAAATGACTTTAATCTAAGCCTATATCATTTAACTACATGGAAAAGAGATAAGAGCTGATGTCAGGATATATTTTTGAGAAGCTTTTTGTGTATCTTTTGATATCACAATTTGAAGATGTAAAATGACAGCCAGCATTAACAGCTTTGGTTCCTAGAGAAGCTCTGGCAAGATTTTAAAATTACTTGCAGCTACTGCAAGTAGCACGTTTTCTCCAAGATCATCTACACCTTCTCATGCCTCCAAAATTGCTTGATACACTCAAGGAACTCACGTAAGATAAGGATAGAATAAATGAATGCACTGTATTTTTCCTCTTCTGTTATCCATATGACTACCCAGATCCAAAGTCCTAAGGCAAATACTTAACACAAGGAGCATTCCAAAATAATAGCCTATTACGTTTTTTTTTTTTTTTTTTTTTTTTTTTCTGTCAACATTGTTAAAACTGCTAAGTGTTTTAACACTTCACTGTTGCAGATGTTTCTGGTTTCAGAGTAATGCAGATTGTTACACTTCAAATAATGAACAGTTTGTGTTGCAGATGGCAATGCAACTACCTTGTCCTGAAACAAGAATTGTTTATGCTTCTGTTTTCAAGATGCAGAGAAAGGGAGAATCAAGGACTTCCCCAAACCATTAGAGTACTCTTAAAATGGCTTGCTTTCAAATGAATTATTCCCATATATATATATATATATGAAATACATTTTTCTTTTACTAAGCCAGGCATTATAGCGTGGCAAGCAGTTCACTGAATACTGAATAGCAGTTCTTTGAATATGTTCTGTAGAAAAACAGAATTCTACATGTAGAAAAACCAACCTGTAGAGCCTTGGTTGGTTTATGTCCTTTCTTCTTAATAGAGATAAAAATCATTTCTTTCTAGACTTCTCTTACAATACATAACTATATTTCCACAATTCCCAGATCCACATTAAAGAAAACTTTTAACTAGCTTTTAACTTCTGTATTGTTTCAGTTATCTCTTACATTGGACAATGTGGACTTCCTTTTTGTTCTGGTACCATGCTTACAAAGAACTGTTCAGCCTCACTTATCATACTAAACCACATATGATTCAGTTTGGCTGACAGTCAGATTATGATTCATCTCCTCTCGATGGCTAATTATGTTGACTAAATCACTTTGTCAACCCTTAACTCTATGAAGTTTTCATTGAGTTTTAATTATGAATACTTTTTGAATCAAAACAAACAAAGATCAAAGCAAAATCATTTCTGTTTAGTTCAGAGTGAGAAGTTAAAGGAGAATAAGAATGGCGCTGAGTTCAGGTTGCTTTCTTCATTTGTTCTGCAGACAATCATGTGAAATGCCAGCAGCAGGAGTGTCTAGCAGATGCAGTAAAAATAGCGGGTAATTTCACTAGCTGGAAAACCAACTTGCTGTTTCAGTTGTTATAACTGTTTTACATAGAGATGATGAGTATCTGGAGGGCAAAAACATATGGAAACCACATTCTGTAGTTCAGTATCTAGAAACAGTTAACAAAATCAGATGAAAACTGGAAAGGCTTAAAAAGACAGATTAGCTGCCTCAGCAAACATAATATACGTATACTCAGGAGGACAGTAGCAAAACCATTGCCTTTTTTCCCCCATTCATCTGACTTCAACAGAGGAACAAAAATAACACAAGCCTGAAAATGAGGTAACTATGAAGCCTTTCCTAGCAGTGAAAGTAGAAACATGCTACATGAGAAAAAGAAAAAACAATACAAATGAAAGATAGGTCACAGAATAGTTCTGCATGCTTAGCTCTGGGAGAGATGAATGTATGGCTCTTCTTTGCCCCTCTTCTTGCCAGTGTGAATTCTATATTTTGTGTTTGAGAAAGCTTGCATATCACAAACTTCAGGAATAAGTATATCCTTTGAACACAGAAATACTGATGATAAATCGATAGTAGAAAGTTTGGTCCAAAGAAGAGCAGGGGTCATTCCCAGAGCAACAACCAAGTTCAGAAAGGAGAGAAACATTGAGAAGTTTCAAGAAAACCATCACTGCACTTTTGAATTTATGGAGGCGCTCCTAACGAAGAGGTTTTGAAAATATTCAGAAATGGGAGGATGGATTAATTGCTTTGATAATGAATGGAGAGAAGTGAATACAGGCAGAAGGGAATGTGTGACCTAATGTAAACAAAAGACTGCACTTATTGCATCTAGATATGAAAGAAAAAGAAACAGGTGAGAAAGTGGGAACTGCAAGGGTAACAGTGGTAAACACTGTCAAAAACTGTCAGTAAGAAGACTGAAGCAGCACGTGTAATAAAATAAATTTGTGGAATCTTGATATTGATGTAGCAGCACCACTCTAAATATCATTGCAAGGAGCATAAGATGGATATCCTCAACATCATTGGTGGTGTAGAGATTTATTCTCTGAAGAAGCAATTATTTGTATGTTTGTCTTTCAAGACCTTAAACTTAAAGGTTTCAGTTTATCCCATTGACTGCCACACTGTGGCCGTACCCCCATGGTAAATGGTCAGTGCCTGTTTTTACACAGTCCACCCTGTTTTTTTCTCTGAGGATGCCTTTGGCTTTTGAAAAGAATAGGGCCTACATTTCCTTCCAAGGTACACTGTTACTTCTTTCTCAGAAATAAGTGCATCTTAAAGTACACAAAGTACTCTTTGAAGATTTCTTTCACATAGAGAAATTACATACATTCCGTTAATCCAAGTTAGATATTTCCATTGTATACGCTTTTCATATTTTCAATATAATAATTGTATAACCAACAACTAATTGCATTTGAACTTCAGATCAAAAAGTACAAATTTTTTGCTTCTTTCCAGTTAACAGAGAAATAAGAACTGAAAACTATGGCAATCACAGAAGGGAAAAATCTATCCACAGGAAATGTAAGTAGGAACTGTCTGGCATATGAGTACCACTTCAGTTCACCTAATAAAAATCTGAGTCAAAACTTCAGTTTGAATTAATTCTACATTAGAGTCAAATGTAGAAGAACACAGCAAATTTTCCACAGAGACTAACTTACTCTTTCTTGACTGACATTAAACAAAACTTTGCTTAAGCACTCTTGCATGAAAGGTGAACAGTATCCAACTTAGATTCAGAATACTGGTTCCAGAAATTTGTATGATGCTCAGAAAACACCAGTTACTCTCTTTACGCAGTAAGAGGTCAAAATTTCCATAACAAATTGGGGATTTTTTTTTAACCTTAGTACCAAATAGAGTAGGGAAGAAGCAAAAGCAACTGTTCATCAAAAAACAAACAAACAAAATCGGTGCTAATTGCTGTTTCCTTAATAACAAAATTAGACAAAAAAAAATCTCTCCCCCACCCATAATTTTCAAAGACCACTCTACCTTGCTCTGACATGGCTCTTGACAATTGGGTGACAGTGGATCCCAGCACCAGCACCCCCCCCATACTCCTCCATCACTATACCAGCACTAAAATAACACGTGTACTATGGAATTAGATTTCATGACAAAATGTATACTTGATGGCTCCCAGCTCCCAGTTAACTTTATTCTGCTACAATTGTTCCTTCTCATGAAACAGGGCACCTAACAGTTACCTTCTTGGCTTTAACTACACATATTCTGTCAAGACTGCTGATTTTTTTGTCAACTGTTTCATTTCAGAAAACTCATAAGAGTAAAATCATAGACCACTGATATCAAATTGAACTGTTAGGACACACATATAAAAAAAAATAATCTATCTTTATCTCCAACTTTTATGAATATCTTTGTTCTCAACATTCAAGAGTTAATGATTTTAACAGAAGAGAAAATAAACATGGTAAACATCTGCTTTATCTAGAAGCACAGAGGAAAAATAACGTTTTAAAAAATTTGTTAAAAATTTATACACTGTAAATATACATGGCTCCTGCATATACTGTTTTGATATGGATTCAGGGGGAAAATAATCATTTGCATTTTATTATGTGAAGCCAAAGGAGAAGGAAAGGAGCAAGTACATCTGGCAAGTAACCTCAATGGTAAGTGTGAAAACTTCATTAAATGGGAAGAAAGATGTTCTTACTCCATATTCTTGTTGATTTGTCCAAGAATTTCTGTTGCTAGGTAATAAAATGTGTATTGAGAAAATATTTTTAGCAACAAATCCTATCTGTTTTCACGTTTTAGATGCATAGAGAACCAAGGAAGTTAGGCCAGAGCTTATGCTCAGAGATGCTTGAGAGATCTGCTCTTTCCCTTGTAGAAATACATCACAGTTATATGGTTCGTCATTGGGCTACTTGCAAATTGCTTCTGAAACCCCATTCAGATTATGAAAAACTATAGGAGTATAAAAATAGCTTTTCTAAAATAGCTTTGTTTTTTTAGTCATTTTAGGTATTCCCTTTTTGAACTGATAGCTTATTCAAAGCTTACATTTCTGTATCTGTTTAGAATTCTTCTTTCTGTGCACTTATTCACATTGTATTTCAACTGAAATTTTATTCCTCAGAAAAAAATATGAATACTTTACAGTCAGTTTTAAATTTGGATGCCTTTACTTATTTTTCATCAGCAACTACTCACCCCATTTCCCAGATACCTTAAGACAATAAATAGCTAAGATCTTAGGCCAAAAGGAGCTGGGCTTTTTCAGCCTGGAGAAGACTCGGAAGATTTCATTGAGGTGTTCAAGTACTTAAAGGAAGCTTACAGATGGGAAGGAATCAACTTTTTACATGGGTAGGTAGTGACATGACAAGGGAAGAATAGTTTTAAACTTAAATAAAGGAGATATAGATTAGATGTTAGGGAAAAGAGGGTACTATAGAAAAAAAAGAAAAAAAAAAAAGAGGCACTATAGCAGGTTGCCCAGACCTAGATCATCATATAAATACCAAAAAAGCTAGTCTATAATGGCGATCAAAAATGCTCTTAAATTCAGGGAAATTCAATGTAGTAGACTGTTTAAGTTAATAAAAATAAAATTGTAATGTTGTTTAAAAAAAATTACAAGGAACAATTAAATGACAGGATCTGGGAGCATGAAGTTCATAAATATCCTGTTATAGAAGCACTGAGTACATCAGTAATCTACTGAAGAAATTCTAAGGTCAAAAAGGTCAGCATTGTCACGTGAAATGCAAAGAAGGCCCTCAGGTATATTTTTTGGAACTATTACAGAAAGGGAAGCTATATGCTAAACAAAGAATACAGAAGAGAGCAAAGGAAGTTTGCAAAAGTTCATAAAACATTTAAATGATGGATTGTGGAAGGTTTTGTGGGGCTATTTTCTAAAGAAAAAAAAATCTCATAAGGAAACTAATAAAACATTTAGAAAGCAGTAAGATATACAAATACATTTTAGGAGAATTAGAGTATTTTTCAAGTTCAGAAATACAAAGCAAAAGAAGAAAATAAAGTGAACTGTACCCACCACAGAGGAAGTCAAAGATGACCCTAACCCACATAGAAGTTAAATTTTCAGCAGCAATATCAGGAAAAATGCTTTTGGAAGAAAATCATCAGAAAGTCAATTTGTTACTCCCTAAGACCTGATAATGCTCACTCAAGACTTCCAAGGAATCTCAGGGATATAACAGTGGTGACACACTAACAGTGGCCAATAATCTACCACATAAATAAAATCAATAATGAGATAAAGAAAGTGGCACATATGACATAAACTTTAAAAATTACTCCAGAAGGCTGAATGAGGAACTGAAAAATAGTGGGTCAGACTACTTATTTATGTAAACTGATAGAAATGTAGTAACTGTAGAATTACTAAGTATGTAGAAAATAGGAAAAGATATCAGGGTTTCTGTGGTGGAAAGTCATACTTCATAATCATTTAAGACTTCTCTGAAGTAGTCAAACAACATCTGGATAATAACTCACACAATGTAGCTGAATTACTAAAAGGAAAAGCCCAACAAAAGGCTTTCAAAGAAATCCTTCCAGCTTCTTAAATTTTGGCCAAAAATTTGAGGAGAGAGGGAGGAAGAGAGGAATACAAGAGGAGTAAACTAGGATTTTAGTTGATAGATTTCTTTTGCATAACTCTTGTGCTGAACACCACAGAAGGCAGGACCGGAAAAAATGAGTAGGATCAATCTCATACCTGCAAGCTAGTGTGTGTGGTAAGATCAGTCTGGAGTGACACAAACAATCAAGTACATATAGCTGGTGAATATGAGCTATGGTACAACTGCCTTTCACTCGTCTTGAGCTATCATGGCAGACATAGCCAAGAGGTTGACACTTGGCAAAGGATGGGGACATACTATGAATAAAGCTCAGAGCAATAACAATATAAACAATACTTCTGCTCTTAAACTATCTGAATGGTATTTTTGAAGAATAGATTCCACTCCCTCCTGCAAAGCTACATAAATCACTGAAATTAACCTCTTAAAAGTTTTCTTTCTGGTCTACATAGTATAGCATTTATGTATCACTTTACATTTTAAAGTACATTGCAAATATTAGCTAATTATTATTTTCAGATTTTTGACAATGCACTTTGTCAATGTATTTTGTTATCAAGTTCAAGTAAAGGACTGAAGATTTAATTAAGAAATATACATCTCAAAAGTGATTATCAGCTATGTGCCATTTCTGGCCTAAATATATTCTCCCTTCAACATTGAAAATCCTTCAGTACTTCATTATTTGAAAATGTTTTGGGCCTCAAATTTTAAAGTCATTAAGGTCTGTGGAAAAACAAACAAACAGAGGATAGAAATAGTTTTGAAAGCACTACAATTTCATCAGTTTTAACAGATCAGTGTACTGCTGCATTAAGAACTTCAATGATTTGATTAATTCCTTCAAACACTATTCAGCTATGAATTACAGATGTCAAAAAATTCCTGTGCAGTTATACAGCCCTCTTTCTTTATAGAAATGGTCTTGATTAAGATGTGACAATTGCCTCCCAACCTTCCTTCCCTTTATAGTTCATTTTTAATGGGGAATTCAAAATATCATTTAAGTAAACTTGTTCTGCTTTATCTTCTGAGATAAGACAACCAATATGTCAGTGTAATAGCGCTCAGCTACTATCAGCACTAAGTCTGTGATACCATCGCATATACCCCACAGGAAACATTCTCTGTTCTAGACACTTAATTGGTTGTGCAATCACTTACAATGATTCATCTCCAAGAACCAATCCCTTATTTCCTTTTACCTTAAGCATTTTTTTAAACAACGCAAAACTTTGTATAACATGAATTCGTTAGGATAAAACACTAGGAGAGAATACCTTCAGTGATAGTCTTTGAAGACAGGCTACTGTTTAAATCAGTATTTCAAAAACATGAATTCAAGTGAATCCTTGTCAGCCACCTTGGACATCATTTAATGTCATAATGGTATATAATGCATATACCATTACACCAGAGAAAAAAACAGTCATGTCTAATGGCCAAGAGGCTCCTCTGTAAAAATTGGCTTGATCAAGCAAATGGACTATCAATGCAGAGAGTTGGGTAGTGAGGAACCTTATGAGGTTCGACAAAGGAAAAAGCCAAGAAATGATAGATACAGGTTAGGGGTTGACCTGTGCTGCAGAGAAACAAGCTCTGCAGAAAAGGACCTAGATATCCTGGTGGACAAGAGGCTGTCCACAATTCAGCAGTGCATCCCTATGGCCAGGACTACTATGGTATCTTGGGATACACTAAAAGAGCATGGCCAGCAGCAGGTCAAGGGAGGTGATCTTTCCCCTCCTCTCTGCCTTAGTAAGGTCACATCTGGAACACTGCATCCAGTTTTGATCTCCTCAGTTCAAGAAATGTAGGGAGCTTCTGGAGAAAGTCCAGCAGAGGGCCACAAAGATTATTAGAGACCTGGAGCATCTCCCTCTGGGGGAAAGACTGAATGGCCTAGAGCTGTTCAGCCTGTCGAAGACCGAGGGGAATCCTCAACAATGCTCATAAAAAAATCAAAACTGTGGGAGGCATATAGACCTTTTTGATGGTGCCCAGCAACAGAATGAAGGACAAGGAATGGAAAGAACAGCAATAATAGCACCTAGGCTACAGCAAATGACAAGCACAAATGCAGCGGCCACAGAACCGAAGGAAGAAAAACTGCTTACCTTTGGACAGCTTATAGCAGGCAGAGATCTCCAGCAAGATACACTCACCTCCACTGCCAAACTTTAAATGAAGTCTGGGAAGGAATGAATTCTGCCTCCACCCCTTCTGGTCACTCTGGTGCATAACATACACCTGAGCTTACGTGGGTTGGCCCTGCCCTTCCACTAGGTGCTCAATCACTGATTAAGGCCATCACTTAGAATTTCTGCTACAGAGCGCAGAATAGAACACAGGAAGTTCCATCTGAATTGAGAGGAAGAAATTCTTTAGTCTGAGGAAGACAGAGTAGGACATGTTGTACAGATTGACTGTGGAGTCTTCTTCACTGGATATACCAAAAATCCACCTGGGCACTTTCCTGTGTAATCTACTCTAGGGAGCCTGCTTTATAAGATGGGTTTGGACTAGATGATCTTTAGACGTCCAACACCTATGATTCTGTGATTCTGTGAATCCAGTGCCTGGTCTGTTCAGTAGGCACCTTTTTTACTCTGGTCCAGCACCTAGCTCATGAAGTTGTGTCTCAAAAGTATGAATTTTGGGGACTTCTTAAAAATATGTCTTTTAATTGAGTGTGCTCTACTTATACTCTATGGTTATTACAGACATAGGGTTCATACTAGGCTAACAAGATTTTAGGCTGCCACAGTGGTGAGCACAGCAAGTGGCGGCCTCTCATCATTTTTTGTTCCCTAGTTTCAGA
The DNA here is from genome assembly GCA_036925125.1 of Oreortyx pictus. Taxonomy (NCBI): domain Eukaryota; kingdom Metazoa; phylum Chordata; class Aves; order Galliformes; family Odontophoridae; genus Oreortyx; species Oreortyx pictus. Next base: position 49,307,061 of record JAUPFR010000001.1, read on the forward strand.
GGAGTGCATCTAAAACACAGTGTCATGTTTCCGTCATTTCATAGACAAAACTGTAAGTTTGTAAAGTTTCACACAAAAATCACAGCATTTCAAATCTCAAGCTCCTCACTTTGGAAAGTTGATTTGTGCACCTAATTCACGCAGATATTATGAAAATTTTACCAGAAGATTACCAGTATGATACAACATGGCTTATCGTATCTGAGTAATTTTCATTTCCTGTCATTCTACTGTTTGAGACTGATAAGGAGAAAAGATGAGTAAACTTTATTTGCTCTATTCAATTTGCATACTCCATTCCAGAATCAACTATATATCTTTTTCCACATTTGTGAGCTGATTGTTATATAGTATTTATATTTCTTTGTGCCATAAAATGCATGCCTTTTTAACTCACTTCATTTGCAATACATGATGATATTTGATACTGCAGAAACAAAAACAAAAAGATTTTTAGATCCAATTCTATCAAGATCTTAAAGTGACTATACAATATTTTTATCTTGTAGTGCCCTGAAAAATAGAATACTGGGAAGGAAGAGTAATTCGAACATTCCATGTATTCAGTGAGCATACACTAAACAGACAAAATTCATAAAGTTGACATTTAACATTCTTAAATGAGAAATCTGTGGAAAATAAACAAAATCAATATAAACAAAATAAATCAATAAATGCATTCTTTCATTTTTAAAATCGAAAACAAAATAACACAGACAGAAAAACAAGGGCAAGTTAGCTTCAATGTAACAGTTTAGTGAAGTTGTCTGGGAGATTATTTTTCAAAAGCATAATTTCACATGAATTGCTGGTGCACCTGAAAGACGCACAGAAGAAACAGAAGCCTGGCGAAAGAAGATTATAACTTGAATATTACAAAAACAGTTCCAACACATTAAACTCTCAATTTACTATTTCATACACAAAATATGCAAATGCTGATAATTTGACTTCTCTTTGAATACATAAATTCACATCTGTGTACTTAAAGCGTACAGACTCTTCTTTGGCGGTTCGTTCACTAGGTCAGAATGGCCAAAGGGAACTTTCTAGTTATGTTTGTTTTATGCAACTTTCATTCTGGGATTCAAACGTGAGACAGTGACTTCAAGGTAATCCTAATGCCCAGATATGGACAATCAAGCAAACACATCAACTTTGCCAAGTGTCTTTAGGACTCATCTAACATATTCAGCATGGTTCCCTTTCCCACTTTCTTTCTGTTGACTCTTGATAGAGCTCTCCCCTGCAGCAGGTCTACAGTTCACATATTAACATGTGAGGCTTTGCTCTAAACAAACAAACAAATAAATAAATAAATGCATTTGCAAAAGCCTACAGGAGCTACATTCTTTAAAATTTTACCTTCTATAGAAATGGGTCCACGGTGTGCTCATGCTTCATATCCTAATCACAGCTAATCTGATTAAGGAGGAACACTATGTTTTCATATTTTTTTCTTGCTGCAGTACAAACTAAGTACAGCAGTCACATGGTAAAGACTTCATGAACATGAAAATAAGCCAAACAACATTTTATCTATCAGTATGTAGTTCATGAGCAAAAAATACTATCCACTTATGATTCTTACATAATTTTAATTACATGTTGATCTAAATTGACTTTCATTTAATATTTGAACCATTTTCTACATCTCTTTTTTATAGTCACTTAATTTTTACTCCATACTGCATGGTAGTAAACTGTCTAAGAAAATAAGTCTGTTTGCTTCAACATCTCTTGTTTCCTTAGTACTCACTGAAAACATTTCAAATTTTTTACCATAGGAACACCAGTAGAGGAATGCTTTATTGAAAATATCTTCAAGCAGAGCAAAAGCATGTTCTTACTTGTTTAAGTTTTTTCAGATCTTCATCAAGCTCCAAGTTGTCCAGAATAACAGCAACAAACAAGCTGAGTAGAATCTACAAAACAAATGCAGATTATTTTTTAATTGCCTTGCATTTCCAGTAATAGAAATACTACGAAAAATAATGAAAAAATGAAGGTGTTACTGCTGTAAAAGGAAGTACTGCCTATCACGTCTGTCGAACTAATATTTCATGCTGATATATGCTTGCTAGCCATCTTGTAAGTAGAAGTTCTTTTCTGGCTTACTACACAGTTAGTATATGATAGTAAAAAAATGGAATTCTGGGAATTATGAACAAGATTTTATATATGTTTAACATAATACTCACCAAGATATATTTCACAGGAAAACTAAATTAAAATAAACAGAGACAACCTGACAATAATTTACTTTATGCTTAATGCTCAATGCTTAAAATGAATATAAGCAAAATAGCTGATTCCAATTGAGTGCACCGCCACTAAAAAAACTCATGAGAAAGAATCACAGAAAAAGAAAATGTGTATATCACATGATAATTTCCTTGTGTAGAGATACTGAGTAGAAGCCAAAGAACATGAACATTTTTCTGTGAAGGAAGGACAGAACAGGCAGAGAAAACATGTAGGTGAAGTAGGATACCACCATTCAGGATCTCTCCTAAGATGACTGAAGCCTTAAGGCAATAAATGAATACATGTAGCTTCACAACTACTGTCAAGGTTTAAGTTTCTAAGGATCAAAGCAAATATTCATTATCATACAGAGATTCTACAGGCAAGCATCAATTTCTTAGAGACATCAGCAAGAATTTCAGTTCTTTTACAGGAATTGCAGGCCTAAAATATTTCTGCGGTCTTGGATTACTAACTGAAAACCTGATCAAAACATTGCATCTGCCCATCACTTTTCAAGTTTACTGTCATTCAACAATACTGAAAAGAGAGGATCTTTACTCATAAACTTATAGAATGTTCAGTTTTTTTAATAGGGAACTGTCTTTAGCAATATTTAGATTTCTGTAGTTGCTATAAAAAACATATTGAATATTTCACATACCTAAACAGAACTTCAAAATGTTTTCCTTTATCTGATCATTACAAACAAATTAAGATGGCCTTCAGAACGTAAAACAGGACAGAACACTTATAAAATACATAATCCCAGGTACAAAGCACTTTGCTCCCTAATTGATCAACTGTTTTGCTATCATTTTGTCAGGATTTTACAGTACAGTGTTTTTCCTTCCTTAGCTACTTTATACAGCCTACAATAGTCTAGTACCTGCAGCTCAGAACATACTAGTTAAGGAGGTACTGTTCCATACAAATCAGAAATACAGTGCTCATTAAATATATTACCACTTTCAGCCTTGCTGCTTCATGCACAGAATCATATCAAGACATCAAGACTTTCATTTACTCCCTTTTTAAACTTTCTTCAGTGAGAACTAACGACCATGTGCTAGAAAAGAAAAGTTAAATGCAAACTTGTTATTTGTTTAACTTTCTCCACTGCCATCTCAGCTAATAACAGTCTTTACTTCCAAAGGAGGCTTTTGTTTCTTGAGCTTCAACTTTTCTTTGCTTTCTAACGTGAAACCTATTCATTTCATTCCAAAACTCTACAGTTTGCTTTGCCAAATATCTGCAATTATCACTTCTCAATTCTAAACCTCCCCCTTCTTCTGGCTGTTGAAAGTCATTTCTCCATTTGACTTCAGTTTTCTGATTTTCATTTTTTTTTTTTATTTTTCTTTTTTTTTTTACTTACAGCTGTTTATTCTTAAATGTCTCCTTTCTGGTTTCAGGAGCAGCCCAACTGTTTCCATGCTCCTTTACCAACTCTGAGTTTCTTTCTCTCTTTAAGCTTCTTTTTTTCTCCAGACAGTTCTGTCCTTGGAAGCTTTTCTCTTTCAAAGTCTGAGAAAAATCTTAGAACTGAAACTAAGACCTTCATAAGGCCAGGTAGTTTTGCAAAACTCTCTTAAAAGAGCTCCTTCATCCGTATGAAATTAGCATACGTGAATAAGGAGAAATGCATAGACTTAGGAAGCTATGTAATTAAAATTCAAACGCCCTGGAAAAGGACTGAGGACAGTGTATGGACAGGTGACTTACAAACTAGTAAAATAAGTAGCTTCAGTAAGCAGACATAGGAGTCCCGGATAATATTATGAAAGCAGAAACCAGAATATCAAAAATCTCTTACAACCATCTTACTTTTTAATTTAGTTTTGAATTTTTAGCACAGAGGACACCTGGCACTACTTTATGGATTCACTCAATGTTCATCAAAGAGGAAAAAAATGGATTCGATTTCAGGCTAGTAAAAAATGCAATAAAATTTTCAAATCAGTAACCAATTTATGATCAAAATTCCCCTTTTTTTTTTTTTTTTGCTTTTCCCAAGGAATTTTAAAGATCTCTCTAGCATATGAATGTACTTTTCCAGACCCAAGGACTTACCAGTGGAAGTTCCATATAACTGATGGCAAAGTATTTTTCCTCACCTTATATTTGAATATGGTTAAGCAGCACTAAGAGAATCGATTGCCCTTCACTGCCCTTTATGAAGTGGTCAGGATTTCAATGAATTTGAAGAAATCTACTGCACCCACAATTACAGATTGATAAGTCAGTTAACTATAAGTGAAGCAGGACACGTGATAAAGTAGAAAAGTAGTTGGAAACTGAAATTGTATAAAAATAATTAGTACCTTAAGAAGCAGGTAACAGCCTAATAAATGGAATATGAAAAATATGAATGTTTTTTTGTTTAATATGAATAAATATGTCAAAAACTGCAGTGAATACAAAACACAAAATGAACAAAAGTAGCAGTGAATTAAGCATGGATAAAATGGTTTTTCCCCTCCTTACCATTCTCTCTATAGAACAGCATACCTATAGAAAAATCTCATTTGAAATCCATACAAGAAAAACATCTTTTCTTAGATATAATCCAACTTTCCATACTCAACCAGGAACTGTTTTGTTAATTCTCATCCTTTTATGCTTACTATAATATATCACATATTTTTGATACATTGATTTTGCATCAGACAACAGGAAAGCACTATTGTATTGTTAAGAGTTTGCATCCTAAAGCTTAACACTTCTGACTTTAATTATTACAGCAAAGAGAATGCAGTTGCAATTGAAAAGACTATTTCTATGTAATAAATACAAACATTTGCTTCACTCTGTAATCATCAGAACTGTGAAGGCACAAGACAGACAAGAATTATACCATTAGCCTACCAGTGTGAATTGGATCTTAGGAAGAACAACTCACACCAGAACAAAAGCTCCCCCACTTATGCCACATGGCTGAAGGCTGAATTCTACCACATCAAAGAAATAAACTGAAAGCCCCTTATGCTGAATATGAGCATCATGATCAATTCTAACTAGAAGAAAAAAAAAAGTAATACAACAGCTATGTGAGTAATTCAAAATAAAGAAAAGCACAATGTCAAAACTTACCAGTGTGGCAAAAAGATGATACAGTATAAAATAAATGGCAACTACTGGTGCCCACATATGTCCTACAGCATTCAGTGTCTGATCCATGACATCTACCCATCCTTCCTGTGTGAGAATCTGAAACATTGACATGAACGCCTGCAAGAAAAAAATACAAACATATTAATATTTCACAAATTGCATTGAAGTAGTTTTATGCATACATTACTCAAGTTTACTTAACAGAACCGAACATTAGCTTTTTTTTGTTGTTGTTGTTTTATTTTGTTTTTTAATCTTAATAAATGTATTTCAGTTTTTGAAGTCAGGGGAAGGGTTATTTCAGAGCAATAGCAGGAATAAATAGCCTAACCTTTGATTGCACTTGTAAACATAGCTCAAGCTCCATTAGCCCATATGAAAAGCTTTTTGTTTTCCTCCTGGGATAACACAATAGGAAAAATAAACTGCTCATCACCGCTTATTGTTTACAATAAAACACTGCACTGTAATGGTTTGGTTATGCACATATTTCAGTGTTATCTCTCCATAAATATGCCTATAATAAAATGTAAAATGAAATGAGAGCAAATATTTATGTTATCTTAACAGCAAAAGTACTCCAGGCATCCCACTGAGACTAACCAATACAAAAAAAAAAAAAGGTCCCAGTTCTTCCATCTGTTTCAGTTATTCAGAATCCACCTCTACGCATTTTGTCAACAGCATTCATTGTGCAAAGGTTTATGTAAAATTTTTAAATCCCTTTAAAATTTTTAAATGTCAAAAATGGAAGGAATAAGGGATATGTTTCAATCAGTTATCTTTGGTGTTAGAAATGTCTGAACCCAGATGAGCCCTAGAATCCAGATGTCTGAAACTTCTGAAACCTCATCCTTAAGCCTCAGATCAGAATGACAGCATTAAACAGAAGAAAACAGCAGAAAACAAGCTACATCCTGTTCATCGACTGCCATTTTTCAAAAACCAAAATCATGCCTGCCAGGTGAAGTCCTGGTGACTAGAAAAATGGAAACATCACTCCTATTTTCAAGAAAGGAAGACCTGGGCAGCTACAGGATGGTAAGCCTCAAATCTGTGCCTGGGAAGATCAAGAAACAGATCGGACCCACCTGGAAGACATGTTAAGGCACATAAGGGATGAGAGTGTGATCTGCTACAGCCAGTATGGCTTCACCAAAGGCAGATCATGCCTCATCAGTCTCAGGGGAGACCTCACTGCAGTCTTCCAGTACTTAAAGGGAGCTTATGAGCATGAGAGAAATAAACATTTTACATGGTTAGATAATGACAGGACAAGGGGGAATGCTTTTAAACTAAAAGAAGGGGGATTTAAATTAGATATCAGGTGGAAATTTTTCACTGACAGGGTGGTGAAGCACTGGCAAAAGTTGCCCAGAGAAGCTGTGGGAGCCCCAGCTCCAGAGGCTGCCAAGGCTAGTTTGGATGGGGTTTTGGGCAATCTGATATAGTGCTTGATTTAGTGGTTGTCACACTGCTGTGTAGGTGTTTTGAAACTAGATGGTCTTTGAGTGCCTTCCAACAAAGCCATTCTATGATTCTAAGATAATGACCTCATCAGTACACAGTACCAGTTCTCAGCCTCCTCTTATCAGGTGAAGATAAAGCTAAGGTAGACAATTGCAGAGCATCTCTGGAATTGTGTAGCACCTGTGGAGGCAGTAGTGGCCTTACCTAAAAGGTGGGACATTCTTTTCTGAAATATAATGTAGATGATTAATTATCTTAAGTAATATAACAGCTGAGTGAATGGCTAATTGAACCAGTACCAAATCACATCAAAAAAGATATACTTTAAATATATACTTTAAATATATCTTCAGATACAAAGATGAACTAGTATTATATTGTGGACCCCTTATTAGTACAAACACAAAATTAATCTGAAAAAGATCCACTTTTAATAGCATAAAAGTCTACCTAAATCAGCTGTCCACAAAGCATACAGGTATTTCAAATGACCTTCCAATACTATTTAAATATTTTATTATCACATTAAGACCAGTATATGACAGAACATTAGTTTTAAGAGAACACAGCAGTGCACAATGAGTTTGTTTTGCAACCGTCAATCTCCTTCAGAGCAAGTTATTTTTAGCTGAAAGGTGCACTTCCCACTGTTTATATTAAAATTAATTTGAAATGCAGCTATCTAGCTGACAGAATCAACATCTGTGAAGATGAGACTTAAAGATTTATGCAAATGGTGACTTTCTGAATTAATTTACGTTATAGAAAAGACTGTAAATTTCTTTGAGTATTTATGCCCTATTACTTAATTAGCTGTTTTGATGATGGAACTCAAACTACCTTTCTATTTTTAGTAGAAGATTAGCAAACATTTAGTGGAATGTACAAGCAGAAGTTCCAGCTCTGATAGCCTGCCCGTCTATTACAGGGTAGTGCAACCCCAAGAACTACTTTCAGTTTTAACGTACTTGCCTTTTAAGTGCTGATTTTCCATATAAAATTTTAGCCAAATTCCTGGGGAATTTGGTAAGCAGTTCCCACATTCACTTATTCATACAAACTTCCCTGAAATCAGTGTGACTACTTCTGCAAATTAAGTTAGCAAGATTTAGGCCAATGCTGTGCAATACATGCATTGCTTTCTACCTGCCTTGAGCTTTCCTGTTTCTACTGACACAATAACAAGTGCTACATGACACAGTGCAAGAAGCTTTATGAGAAACTTTGTAAAATGTCAGCAGCACTGAGACTGTAATTGCATCAGAAAATTAAGATGACATGGTACAGCTTTTTAGAGGGATGATGATTATATTGAACTAAAAGGTCACAACTGGAGCTTCCTCCATTCTCAAGACTAGAAGCCAAGTCCTGCTTTTGCTGGTGACCATGGGATTGTTGCTGTTGAGTTCAGCAACAGTTTTCTCCATTTTGGGCCCTACACTGAACTATCCAATTTTTAACTTGTGGCTCAATGTGCGCAGCCAAAGAAGACATGCAAAAATAGAGATGGCAGAATGGTTAAAAACTGGATAGCAAACATTTTTATTTTTATATTTGGTATTAGTGAGAAAGCCAGTCGCATAGGAAAGTTGCAATGGGCAAAAGAACAGTGAAATTTGTAACCATAGCAACACTGAGTTTGTGCCTATTGACTGTTGTCAGGAAACCATGTGAAAACATGCAATTTATAGGCATTAGTGAAAGGAGGAGGTCTCCTTGTTCCCAAACTCATACTGTGCCTTCTTATAAGGCACTTCTGGCATCAAAATGATTTTATGTTTTGTCTGTTTCACTGCAGCAGGCACTTTAAAGTAAAAACTAAAATTTTATTTCTAGAGTCATCACTTTGTTAGAGTATTCGCCCTCTGTATATTCAGAACTGAAAGAAGCTCATAGCAACAGGGCTGCCATTTGGAGTTCTCTCTTATTTGCATGTAAGCTCTTCAAAATTTGTAATAGCAATTTCTGCTTTGCAGACCTCATATCTTCTACATTATATATTGATACAAGAATTTAATCATCCACATTTTGAAAAGGATGGATTCCAGCCAAACTCAGTAATGCATATTTCATCTCTGTCTTATTGCACAAGGATTCTATGGTCTTTATTGAAAGCAGACATTAGAGGGACACTGTCAAACAAAATATTTTTAGTATAAAATTTTCATTGACTCTATGGAAATATTAAAAGCTGCCTCATTAGAAAGTTAAGAAAATGAACCAGATGCAGCAAAACATATTTCTGAACTATTTATGACTAATGTAATAAGTATATAAATAAAGAATAACTAAAAAACAAGTAAACACTTTACTGCACTCTATCATACAGAAGCTATAAGAAATATGTCAGTTCACTGGAATTGAATACTGGAACAGTCCCTTACTATTGTAAATGGCCCTGCATTTCCCCCCCCCCCAGAAAAAACCCAAACAGAAAATAGAAAACAATTTTGAATACTTTGTATTTGTTTTTTAAATAACAAAACCTAAAATTTACTGGAGAAAATATTTTCTCAGTTTTGTATTTTAGTATATATATGGATCTGCAAAAATTCAGTGTGGTAGAAGTTCTTATTAAAGCCTACTTGGTCTTAGATTGAATGTGCAAAATAATTTAAAATATTCCTAACATCTTGAGATATCTTAGCAATGTTTTACTACAAGTCAATCTTTTTCAGTAACTTATACGAACTAGTTCAGTTAAAAATATTCAAGTACTCATGAATGTCTCTTGTTTTAATTATACCACAATAATTCCTTCAAGACTGTCATTGCCATTTTGCATTAATAACAAATTAATTCTGAACCAAAACTCCACTGTCAATTTCAAGCTTTTGTAGTTCATTTTTTTTTTTTTTATCAGAAGTTATACATGGGACTTGGGCATAGAATGGGGTGACAGTATTACTCAATTTAGAGGCAGATGCACCGGTTATTTAAGTAAAGTTTAAGTTATTTTATCCTCTTTTTGCTTTCTTCAGCATTTCAAAAATGAATTATACTGAATTCTTTATAATCTTACTATTTTTGTAAGTACATGTTCTAATATGGAAAGCATGACATAATTCTTACTTCTTGTGAGTAGGTATTTTTTGTCTTACATTTGATGGCTAGCATCCCATACATCAAATCCAGGTGAAATTTTTGTCTCGTTATTTTTTTCGCTAAATGCATGACCCTTGAGGCTGTCTTGTTCATTATTATTTAAGTGTTCTCACCAGTGCACTTTCTCAAAAATAGATACGCTGGATAGCCAAACTGGAGTGACAGAAACAAATGAATTATGACTGAAACCAAACCATGCACACTTGGTTTATTACAGTATTAAGTAAAGGTCCATATTTCATTCAGAACAGTGTGCTTCAATAAATACATTAGCTCAAATTTCCACTGATTTTCATTGTTCTATTCTGAATTAACTTAATGCCTATAAGCAGATGTTTATTCTGTCAGTGCTTACAGGTTTTTTAACCCTGTGTAGAGGAAGAATTCCTGTACTAATCAAGATCAAGCACTTCACAATATGAAGACATAAATCGTGTAAACATTTTACTCAAATTCTGTGGACAATTTTCATGGTTCTGAGGATGGGTCTTTTTTGTAGTATACTAGACTGCTGTTAAGCCATATGGTTATTGGTGTGCACACACATACAATTTTTTCCATATTCCTGTAACAGAAATAGAAACACAAACTTTACAACTGAAGGACTAGTGGAAGACTACTACACCCAGAAAACACATATTTTAAGCATAGGCTCATTCTGCTCCATGTTTCTTAGAAGAATAAGAGCATTGGTCATATAATAATGAATATGACATATTAATAAGAATAAAATAATAGTACACAGTAAGGTATAATTGCTGGTTATACTTGCCCGTGGAAAGGTTGTAAATCTATCCAGTTCTTCCACAAAGCAAAACATCTGTAAACTAATTGCTGACATTACAATTAGAAGGCTGGCAGTAAATACAACCAAACTCCCGAGTTTTTTTCCTGGTCCAAAGATCTTATACACAAAATCCTCTAAAGCAGGAGAGATCTTTATAAGCCGAACTACTCTAAGAACCTGCAAAGAAAGAGAAAATACAACTGCATTAATTATTTGATTATTATGTTAATAAAAAACCTGTCAGAATTCATGATAAAAAAGGAAAGTGTAGCCTTGTAACACAGTAAATGTTTGGTTGTCAGTGGTGTACCAGACCACAGATTGTTCATTAGGTTAAGAACATAAGCCATGGAACCTGTTAGACTTTGTACCTGTCTTGAATTTCAGATTTGTTTTAGCTAGTAACAATTATTTAATGACCAGGTAACTATTAACACATTTCTTTTTCTTAGCCTTGGAAAATTGTATGCTGAAATGCTTATTCCTGCATATATCTTTTGATCTAACATACATTAATAAAAAGAAGCAACCCCTACAGTTCTGTGATTCCATGATTTCTCACAGATAAATCTATCTACAGCCCTTTCAAAAAATGTAGTATCAAGGCATGGTATGACGGTATATTTCTTGAGGATACAGCCATAGGACGATACTGAAGACCCCAAAGCTATCAATTCACCTGTGACCCATGGTCATCACAGAAATGCAAGGGAGTGAAGCTGTTGTGAGGGTAAAAAAAGGAAGAGAAACACACAAAACGTATGATAGTGGGTCTCAATGCAATGAGAAATTACAGACCAGTGAAGGTTCATAGTCATACCAAACATACAAGAATGACCTCCAGCAGAGGATTAAATGCAACAGTCTAACAAATGAGAACTGATTGCAGCATAAGTAAATTGCACCAAAGTTTTATTATCATCACTGTTAAAAATTCATGTATCTTCAATGGACAAGAACCCTGAACAGTCTTTGAAGAACACTCTGCTTTGAGCAGCAGGCTGAATGAGATGACTTTAAAAGGCCACTTCTTACCTACTCTTCTGAGATTCTGTGTTATTTGTTACAGCAGGTTATATATTTGCACTTCAAATGGCCAAATCTTTTTCCACAGTACATCTTTTTATTTCAGTGACCCAAGGCAAAATTGCTTGACATTGTGTCAAGTATAACCTAGCAAGTTCAGTAATAAACAACTTGCTATTTTATGCTGTACACAATAAGGGAAATTTTGGGGGGCATTTCTCAGTATCAGAGAAAATGGCATTGTGTGTCACTGGAGAATTTGATATATTTTATGTGTCTCGGTGTTAGAAGGGCAGCAGAACTGTGATCATGTGTGGAACTCCTCATCCACTCACTGCTGAATCTACTTTTGAAAAGCTATTGAAAGTTCTGATCCTCCTATTCCAGCCACTGATGGTGACAAAAATAGTAACATGAACATTAATATCAACAAGAGGCAGTAGCATTCTCAGTAGGGACAGGAGACAACTGACAGGATGCATGGGTCAAATCTAATTCTGCAGTTCTTACAAAGAAGATGACTCTCTAGCCCAAGGTACAGCCTATGTTTACATGAAAATCATATTGAAACTGAAAGGTAGGAATTACAGTGAAATTACAGGCTGATGCTATGCACACCTGGGTACTTATATATCAGGTACCCGGAATATGCCATACTGTCTGTCAGGGTTCACAATAGGCTCAGCTGTCAAAAAAAAAAAACAGAAAGTCAACACCAGAGAGCAACTTATTCCAAACAAACCAGAGCCCTAGTGCAATGGGAATTGCCTTCACTTTCTTCAGTACTTAAAAACAGTCCTGGGGCAGAGGTTACATGAGACAGCTTAATTTTCACATCAATTGAATAAAGTGTGGTAATGTCCTTTCTATCACATTTCATACTGCCAGTAAGCTGAATACATAAAACTGGTTGCCAAGAGAGTGACAGCCAGAAAGATCAGTGAGACTTCTAAGTACTGCAAACATTTAAATGTGGTGCCTTCTTACTTAGACACCTACTTGATGTGTAAATGTACTTGAATGCTAGTGTCAACACTGACCCCAGTGGAGCAAAGATTCCACGCTAGTTTGTATTCTGAGTTGTGTTTTGGTTGAACTTTACTAGCTGGCTTACTCTTTTTACCTTCCTTCGAGGAACTTGAATTGACCTTTGAGCAACATGCTAATCTTATTGGTCTTTTTTTAATTTTCCATTTATTTTCATTAGGCAACAAATTAAATCCAGCAAAAGTACACTGCAATGAACATTTATACATTCCATGTAATTGGATGGCAAACTATATTAAATTTGAAAGTTGAAAATGGTGCCCAGTCTGGATCAAATACAAAAATACATTAAAAAACAAATAAGAATAAAAGTGACAAAAGGGAAATAACAGCTCTGTCAAAATAATAGCTTCATCTTCGAAAAGTGATGAAATCTATTAAAAAAATGACTCAGCAATATTTCTTGTCATGGTTTTATGATTTTTGTTGCACTGTTGATATTCTACATCATAACATCATGTGGTACATTGGGAGTTAGAGAGTTAATGCTACATCTCTGTGCATCATCGATAGTTACGGATATGCCTGTCTCTGAAGAGAGGGAGAACTACATTCCCCAGAGGACTTTGAGATGCTTTGTATTTTTACGTGTTTTCCACTCTAAGGGAAAAAAGATAAAAACTGTCTGCGGTCACAGGACACTCTCTTTTTCCTTTGGGATCGACTCAACAGTGGGTGCATGCTGCCGTATCGACTTCAACGTCAGCATAAGGCCTTCGGTTTATCGGACACTCTCTCTTGCCCATTTTGTTTGATTCATTGGGCTCAATTCCAATTGTATTATATTGTGTTATTTTACTTCCTAATATCTTATTTAGTAAATTAGCTTTTCCTCCTCAGATCGTTGCCGCTGTTTTGTTTTCGGGGCTCATCTCCCTTTTCCCTTTCCCCCTTCCCCTTGTCTAGGGGTGTGGGCTCTTTCCTCAGTTGTTATGGAACTGGGCCGAACCAGCCCACAAACCGTTGACATTTCTCCAATCACAAATACCTTCTCTGCAATCTAATTCTGTTTAAATTTCTCCCTTCATGGAAGTTCATTAGAAATCTCTGCAATAATATGTAAATATGGTAATTTCTCTACAGACAATATGTTCTATAGATTAGAGAATGGTGCTTTGTTGCAGTTTACAAATGTTTAACAGAGGACTTCATGAAGTATTTTGAATGAACATTTAATGATTTTAAGAAAGATAGGTAGGGAAGTGAGCAGTAGCCAATGTGGTGAAGAACAAATGATGTGTTGGTAAAAGGTAATTATGAGGCCAATAAATAATGAGAGTGAGATATCTGCCAAGCAAAACTAAACAAAGAAAATAAGATTTCTGTTTATTATCCTGGAATGTGTCAAATGACTTCTGTTTTCAGTAACCTGTTTTCTTGGCTAACGATGAACATGTTTAACCTGTCATCATTAATATCTAAAGACCTGGAAACCTACCAAACATCAGTGTGAAAAAGACATTCTGACCTTGATTTGAAAATGTATTTCTGGCTTGCCAGAAGTATGGTGTATACCACCCTTAAATATTAACATCAAAGTTAAAGTATTTTTCCAATGTTACTGTCATCTGCTTCCTTGGGGATTTGGACAAAAGACAGCCGAAATCTTTCAGTTTAACGAGTGTTTTTTTCTGTAAAATACATGTCTCCTATAAACACATATTTTTGTAAAAGCCATATCGTTACATTTTCTGTCAGAAAAGCAAGCACTTCAAGAAACAACTCATTTTATTATCAACAAGTGGCTATGTTTTAATTATACTTTCAATCCTAGAAATATCACCTATTTAGTCCAACATGCCTATAATTTATAATACAAAGAAATCATCAGATGTCAGTGGGTTCTACTCTAGTAATTGTGTACTGATGTGTTCACTATGGAGCTAACTGCTGCAACTATGAGATCCCAATTAGGTTTCTTGTGTACTTCTGACACAGGGGTGCAATGGCATGCTCTTGATAGAACACCCTTTTTTTTCATATTAACTATATCATCCATGCTCAATAACAAAATTTTTACACATTTAGACAGTGAAGTCAAAGGTATAACCATGTAAAAGCCTTCAAATGGTATCAGTTAAAATAAAAATAGAATATGATATTCTGAAATCTTTCTTGAGCAGGTTTGTAAAAGCATTGAGAAAGAATACAAAATGCAATTTGCAGAAGTCTGAAAAAATCATCATGTTACAGCACACATCTGGGGAGGCTGCCACCCCCAGTGTACTTACTTGATTACTGTGTGTTATTGTAGCTAATCACATACACGAACAGGATTCTGAGGATTCTGTCAGGATACTTGTTATTTGCATTTAATTAATTATTCACCATCACAATCCTCTGCTGAATAATGGTCAGATATGCTTTTTTCTTTTTTGTTGGCTTTTTTTTTTTGTTTTGTTTTGTTTTTGTCTGTTTTAAATGCAAAGAAATTCACTTCAGCACTGTAGAATATAGCACAATATAACGAATTTCTACACATTCTTCCACAGCTGGAGTAACCCCAGGCACTTTGAGAAGGCTAAACAGGGAATTAGTTGGATTAATTGATAGAGGAATTATGAATCAATCAGTCCTTTGTCTCTCCTCTCTTCCTCAGTGTTAACATGTAGGAATAGCTGCAATAAACACACTTTCCCTCTGAACTGGGAGCAATTGGAAAGCTGTAAGAGAAACCTTGAGCTGCTTCTGGTTAAATGTCTTCAGAAGACTCACAATGCAGTTCTTCTCAGTTAGAGATGCGACTGCCATGGGCATCAAGATTTGAAGGAGCAACAGAAAGTGCATTGAGATCCCAGTGACAGAAGCAGGGAAAGCAGTGGTGGCTTTTAGAGGAAGGTGATAGTATGCAGCTGTAAGTAAAAGTTAGAAGTAATCCTAGTTCTGCAAATTTACCTGAGACATAGTTAAGAACAGACTTACCACTTATTTTAAAGATATTCTCAAAAGGAGTCCATATTGTGAGAACGCTGGTAGTCTGAAGATAGAAGTTACTGAGACTGAAACACGTACTCCTCTTGATGGGTAATATTTCTAATTGGTATAAGGGTGAAATGTGAAAAACAGCTGTACATACCTGAAAATAAGTAAACTGAGAGTGATAAAGATCTGGATATATGTGAAGAGTGGTTCCAATTACAAGTAGCAACTCAAACTTGTGAAGAGATGAGCTTATATATCCTGTGAAACCCAAACACCAGATCTTCAGGAGAGCTTCTAAATCAAACAGAACTGTAAAAGCAACCTACATGAATATAAAAAACAAGATGTGGTCAAAACACTGAGTTCAATTACAACTTTCTAAGTCATAAAGTCTATCAAGGTCTTGTATGGCAAAAATAAAGATTCCATTCTATAAAAAAAAAACCAACAAAATCCCACAAACTCAAACATGGTATTTTATTTTTACATGATTTATAAAAATGTCTGTAATTGCATGGCACTTACTTGTTCACTGATCAACTGTGAATAATACAGAACTGAAATGAATTTATAGTAAAATTTATAGAAGTTTTAATCTCATGTTTTGAAAACTTTCTGCTAACACAAACACCCAACTGTATGAGTATTTTATTATTTGGAAGAACAATTTTGTCAGTGTAATGAAAATCAACTGTGACAAATCACATATCTACTATTCCTCTAAGGAATTACATCTACTCTGCTTCAAAACTTATCAAATTCTTTACTTCTTTTCTTTTTATCTCTTCCATAATAATTGGAAACTTGTATCATTTACACAGCTGTAAAATCTGACACCTAAATTTTCAAAATTTGTATGCTCAATCTGAAAATTCATTGTTGGATACCCTAGTCTTTAATTTAGATAAGACTTCCTTTATAAATTCCTTTTTTTTCCCTCATATTGTTTCTTGGGGTGTACACTTCATGAAATTTTCTGAAGCCTTAACACAGACATGTAGAATGGCAAGAAATAATAAATCCAAACAAGGAAACAATGAAGAGGATTTTTTCCATATGTGAAGCTGTGAACACAGAGGAGCTGTCTGAAGAAGTTGAAAGATCTTTCATTTGAAAATTTCTACCTCAATTTTTCTAAAATTTCCAAAGTAGTAAGACAACTGAAAGAGATTTTAAAAAGTTGATGGAACTTGAAGATGTAAGCCCTCACTCTAATGTTCAAAATTCACTCCTTTTTCTCACGCTAATGAAAATCATCTTGGCTAGATATACTTCTCACTTGTCTTTTTCATTAACTAACCACTGTCTCTAATATGAGATATTTTCTCCCTCATTTTCCATCAGCCAGGAAACTCAGGATGGAAATGATGTTTTCCTATCTGACTGTTCACTTAGTTTGGTGTATGAGAGAGACACTGAAATAACATTAGATGCTATCTGTATCCAGCTAAACTTTCAAAGTGCTGTGTAAACATTAACAAAGTACAGCTCAAACCTTCTTTCAGACCAAGAATTATTAGCCCTTTTTATTACAGAATGTAAAGACAGAAGATGGAGAGATTAACTGACTGCAGGCAGTGAGGTTTACTGGATTTGGCAGGGGGTAACAAAGTTGAAGAGTAAGATTTGAATCATGAATCTGACAGTGACTGTGGTGGTGTGCTCCCCCAGCTCTCTTAGCTACTTCCCTAAACCTTCTTCAGCCTGGCCTTGCTCACAAGACCCTGCACAAGGGAGGGCAATGAATAACGATGCTGATAATACTCTTGCTAAAACAGATTAATGACTGTAGATTGGTCCCAAACTGGGAACTGAAAGAACTGATAGCAGACCTCTGGTTCAAAAGCTGAGGACCAATGGAACATGCACCAAAAAGGTGACTGATGACTATGAGTCAATCATCTTACTGCCATAAATAGTGTGCTCAAAGAGCCCCCTTTGAGCTCTCCCATGTGGCAGCTGGCTGCATGACAGGATCTCCCTTTGAGAAGGCATACCTTACACTTTGGCATCAGGACGCCTTTCCAACACAGATACTTGGAAGTAACTAATAGCTTGTTTTCGGCTTAGTTAGCCTCACTAAGATTGACTGTAAACTCTTGGGCTTTGCTAAGTTTGTATCTTAGATTGACTGTGCGCATACACTACCTTTGAAATGAACTCTTATCCAAGACAGGGACTAAGGAGAAGATTCAGATGCACCTTGGCTCCTTACCTCAGTGGTTCAAGGAGCTTAGAAAGCTAGGGGGTCCACTTTGAGCCTCATGACTCAACAGAAGGACCTCCTGTATGTATGTACTTACTCTACTCTCTATGCAATAAGTAAACAAATGTATCAAGCCATCTTGAATCCTGTTAAGTCACTGCCTTAGTTACAATTAAGCTTTCTTAAAGCACTATGTATCCATATTATACCAATAAACATATTCTAGCTTCTCTTCTTTGAGTGCAGTATAATAAGGTTGTTTTTCATCCTCAACAGTGACTATCTCTGGGATACTGGCTTAAGTACTTACATCACTTAGTCCATCAAAAAGATATCTATCAACATTAAAGAAGTTGTTTCTGAGAAAGCTAATTATGTTAATTTTATGTATTTTATGTGTAAAGGACTATCTAAAGCATGGAAATCAAACACCTAAGATTATATCCTACGCAAATTCCTTTGCACTATACAGCTGTTTATGAGTAGTGCTGCCACTGATATTTACACGACTTCTTCAAGGCAGGTAAAACAGTTATCAGGCTTCAAACATCTTTTTAATTATTAAATTAAGGCAAAATACTCCACAGCCCTGGAGTGATCTGTGTGATTTCATACACACATGTCTCCAGGTACACAGGATGCTTGTATTCTGAAATACAGAAAATTTTTCAGCCATTACAGTTCAACGAGCTCTAGGAAAACCATGTGCCACGTCTGAAGAAATGACTCCTTTATAGGAAAATATCCCGACTTGAAAACACAAAGCACATACTTTACCAAAAAACTTCTCCCTTCTAAAGAAAAAAACATCTAATTAAGTCCCAAACAAGAAGAGGGGCAAATTAGGAATAAGAGTAGAATGCTGCTGGAATTCTGTTTCAGAAGAGGTGGAATAACAATATTATTTAAATACACATATACACACTTCAGAGCACATTGCCTTCCCATTAGAGATAAGCCACTTACAAACACAATGTTAAGTGCATTTTAATTTATTCTAAAAAATGTGTGGGCAGGATCATTTGCATTTTATATGCTTGTGAAATGAATTCAAACCAGTGGCACTTAAAAATGTATTTAAAAATTTTTAAAAACGTTTGCATAACATCTGAGTATGTTTATACACCTGCCTTCCACTGACAGAGCTTGTATTTCATTTTGCTTGTAAATCATTACAGAAGACTGAGACTATTTCACTAGATCTTCTTCTGAGGTGTGAAATGTAATAGAAATGTATAGATATTTTTTAAGCTGAAATCACTCCTTCCATTGCTGTAGAGACTGAGAAAAAGCAGATTCATCTAAGAAGCTGAAACAGTCCTGAACAGGAAAAGCAGGTGTAACACATGAGCAGCTGCCCTCCATAAGGCTGCAAATTTTGCTTTGCCAAAAAAAAAAAGTCACTTCATTTTTGCCCTGTGTGAGGAAATAAGGTTGGCAGAGAGAGGAAGAAATGGAGAGCTGCCAGGAATGGGGCAATGTCTGAGTGCTGCCTCCCAGCCAGCATGTGGAAACTTCATGGTCTCAGCCTTTAGCAATGTTGTGTTCAGGCACTTTAAAAGAATACTTGTTAAAACACTATTTGTAGGAATCCCACCTGTCTCTGCTAAGAATTCTAGTCTGTGCTGCAAATTTAAGTTTCACAATAACTGAGTAGGGAATGAAAACAGCTTGTAAATTTGTCTTCCTTACTAGGATTGTTTTTTTTTTTTTTTTTGACTCATGCTCTTCTAATGCTGCATTTTATACCTCCTGCCATAAATCAGTAGGGGTTTATTATTTGATTTTTATACTGTTTGTAGTAAAGGTTAAAACAAACATTCAATAAAACAAACAAAAGTCAAATGGACATCAAAATTGAACATCTTTCAAACAAAATACCCTTCTCTATTCCAGACTAGTTTCTAGAAAAGCAAACATGTAGAAAAGTAGAAAAAATGATTTCTTTTTCCAAAGTTTCCCCACTAACAAATCAGTACTGTGATTAATCTAAGCCATTTGGAGGCAGAAAAATAAGTATTTAAAGAAAACCAGACACTGTTCATAGGACAGAAATTTAATACACTAGTCTATAAAATAAACTTGTCTTGAAAAATAAAACCCTGATAGTATTTATGTTGAGAAAAGCTCCAAGCCCTACACTTCAAATAGATCTGGAAAAGAGTATTTCGAGCAATTCGAATTAATGCTACTTTGTTAGGAAGTCAGGCTCCAGTTTTACTTTTTTTTGTGTAAAGCGAAAGTGCCACAAATTCATGGTTTCGGGCTTTAATGTTGATTTAATTATTCAGTGCTGGCCTGGAGATTAAAATGAGTTCCAATCTCTTCACTTCCAGGAAGTGAAAATATTGTCAAACCTGCAGGGGATATCCTAACAAGGATCCACTATTTGTTGGTTTTACTCCAATGTCTTACTCCCAGGACCATCTTCTTTCTCATTCATGTTGTTTTTAGAATGCACGTAGACCTTGAGATAAAATAAAGCTAATATTGTTCACAATTACTGTTCCTATGACTACTGTCTAAAAGTGCAGATAGCTTCAATATGGTAAAAATATTTTTTTAAGAACTTGTTTAATGTCTGGAATAAAGTACTTCTTAAGCTCATTGGGGTTTGTTAGGGAGGTTGTTTAGTCTTGGTCATAATTGCGATACATAAAGCCACCACTTACTTTCCTTCTAAATGAAATTCTGGTTCTAAACAGTTTAACTAAGCCAGAACTTGTTTTTTGAGATTTGGGGTGAATTCTATGTTTGAGGTCTTACATGAATTTCTTCTATTTGCTAATCAGTAGAATGGGATATATAGCTACCATATAGAAAAGGATTGATTCCATACAGATGCTTTTTTCACTTTAACAATGACAAGGTTTACTGGATTTCTTGCAAATACATATGTTCAAAGCTTTTTTTTTTGTGTGTGTGTGTGTGTGTGTGTATGTGTGTGTGCAGATCTAATCCTTTCAAAAACACTTGTCATACCTAATAGTAAGAAAAGTCATTAAATCTAAGTAATATTAGAATATATTACAATAAACATTAAACTGAAGTGCATATTGGCAAATGGCCTGTCTTAATCTGTGAATTAATTTGCTTTAGAAGTTTAAACATCCTAACTTTATCAGCTGTTTAAAAAAAACGTTAAATCTAACATATAGTCTGGCTGGAATTCAAGCAGACAGAAATAAAAGGAAGTTTGATTCCTAGAAATGCTGGAAATTTAAGTTTCTCTTGTAGGGGAAGGGACAAGACTGTGAGTGTTATATTTCAGAGCAGTTTGCTAGGATGCTATTTAGTCAACTACTTTTGTTACTAGATGAAATGAAGTAAAGGAAGAGAAAGCCAAAGTGCTGTTATCACCTGCATTAATCGTTTTTCACACAAGCTGTAGTAACAAGGAATACTGAACTATAGAGCTTGTATTTCAAGTGCTTCTGTATTTTTCCTGGGGCCAGGCCAACATTTAATCAGTGTACATACAAACTACTGCCATTCCCATCAACATGAAAGACAACTGAATGATGAAACACTGACGTCTCTACAACCTGCACTATTTGAGGGTTTGGACTCTGGTGCTATCTTTAAATTCTCTTTGCTTTTTTTTTCTTTCTTTTTTCCCAAAAATTGAGAAGTTTGTGCTTTGTAAGATTTTAAGAGATCACAAAAACTCTGAGTATACCATACATTTAAAAAAAGAGTAGCAACTCAACTTCCCTTAAAACAGGAAGATGCATCACATATCATAATGTTGTGCATTAAAAGGCTTTTGATTCTTCTGCCATTTTCACTGTGAGCCTTGTATGCAATGCCACTGCCAGCAGAGTCACAGTGCAAAAAATGCTGTCAACTTTCAGAGAGTAAAATCATAAAATAGTCTTAGAGCTTCTTCCTCTTAGTTGCTGACCCCTTTGGCTCCAAAGAGAGTCTGTGTAATTACTGAAGTCAAGAGAACTGCAGTAACCATAAAGCTTGAAACTACGATCAACATCCTCAGAGAGCCAGTCTCAGTGAATTTCTGCAGTGGTGGACCTATTTTTGAATGAAGTGACAAGTCATAGTGCTCACTGAAGTAAGCACTGTCAATATTCATTTCAAAAAAACAAATATTTATTTGAAGGTATGCCTTATTATCAAAGACTTGAAAAATATCTTTCTGTTCCTGCTAACTAAATTAAATAGTACTAAACAGTCATGCAGACAAGGTTCTAGACACTGTGGCACATTCTGTACAGTAAAAGCCTTGACCAATTAAACACTCAAACAGACTGTCAGTGGGAACTGCGTATTAAAAGAATCTGTTTTCCTCCACTTCACCGGTTCAGGAACACAGCATCTTCCTTTACTAAACTCAGGACTGAATAAATGCTTCTCAGTGTGCTTTTGAGCTTACCGAAGCCAGGATATTTTCAACACTATTCTTGCTATGCTTAAGGACCATCCTCAAGACAAGTATATGTTAAATTAAGATGATTTAGAAAGAAGTACAATAATCTTTAACGACAGAGCTTTATGATTTTTTTAACATTAAATTCTTATGGATGTTATACCCTTGCTAGAGAAAGATAGCAACTCAGCAGCCAGGCATTGCCTGCAGGTGTTATACTTAAGCCCCTGCTCATTACCACTGACATTTTGTTGGAGGAAATTACCTTTCAAAAGGTTGTCAGACAGAGGAACTTGAACAAGTTAGCAAAGAATTCTTGGAATGCTTAAGGGAATAAAAAAAATTACATGCTAAAATGTGCTTGACATTCAGATTTTCCAATTTAGTTATCTTGAAAAATATCCAGACAGTCATTTCAGCATACTCACCTCAGCTAGGTAAAATTCATCATACTGTCTCTTGAAATTTTCTCCTTTGTAGTAGTTACTAGCAGCAACAATAACATCTACAGCGACCATGCTTAGTATGAACATATGAAACACTGATGACCTCATCATTTTCTGCAAAAGAAGAAGTTTTCATCAAAATGAGTCAAACCATATGTATAATAAAGTTTTATTATGCTGTCAAAACATTATCATCTATAATTATATGTTTTATAAAGCTTTTTTTTTACATGATTATAAGTTGTTAGTCTTTAAAAATATTCCAATACATTACTTAAACTTGCTTCAACATGACCTGTTGCTCACCAATGCAAGTGAACTGACATTGGGATTGGAGGCTGCCTGAGCTGTAGTGATCACGTAAAGTGATCATGTGAAGTGAGTGAAGTTCACTCTTCTGAGGTCCATCAAAGAGTAAACAATCAGGATGCTGAATTTTAGGAAAGCAGAATTCCAGCTCTTCAGGGAATTAGTGAATGAAGTCCCGTGGGAAGCTGTCCTCCGGGACAAGGAAGCTGAGCAGAGCTGGCAGATCTTTAAGGAAGTTTTCCGTAGGACACAAGAGCTCTCCATTCCCAGGTGAAGGAAGACAAGAGACCAGTGTGGCTGAACTGACCTGTTGGTCAAAATGGAGAACAAGAGGAAAATGCCCATACAGTGGAAGCAGAGATAGGTACACTGGAGGGAGTATAGGGATGCTGCTAGGCTGTTGAAGAGATGGGGTCAGGAAGGGTGAGGCCTTGGCTTGGCGTGCAAAGAAGGATAAGACTTCTAAAGGTACATCAGCCAGAAAAGGAAAGACTAAGAAGGTGTACTCCCTAGTAAGCAGGCAGGCTGGTAACAATGAACAAGAAGGCTGAGGTACTCAACGATTTTTTTGCCTTAGTCTTCACTTGTGATTGGATGGGTTGGAAGGTGGCAATTAGGGGAGCAATGTCCCTCCTGCTGCAAGCAGATATCAGGTTCACAACCTCCTGATGAACATGAACTTCTGTAAGCATATTTTGTAAGGGTCCCAATGAGATGCATCCCAGAATCCTGAGAGAATTGGCCAACTTAGTCTCCAAGCCACGCTCGATGAGATTTGAAAAGTCACGGTGGTCAGATGAAGTCACTAATGACCAGAAAAAAGGCACTATCATTCCCTTTTTTAAGAAGAGAAGAAAGGATGAACCAGGGAACTACTGCCCTGTCAGCTTCATTTCTGTGACAAGGAAAATCATGAAACAGATTATCCTGGAAGTTATGGTAAGGCACATGGAAGATCCAAGTTATCCAGCATGGCTTGACCAATGCCATGTCCTGTCTGACCAAGCTAGTGGCTTTCTATGATGGTGCAACAAATTCAAATCCTCTAATCCAACCAAACACACATCCACATTTTCCCTAGTCTTCCTTCAGCTGCTTTCATACCTATAGAAGCCCTTACTGTCTTCCACATCCCTTGGCAGATTCTACTCTCACTCTCGGACAGCAGATCTGCACTCCTCCTGGTCTGCCTGGTCCTCTTTATGTCTGAGTTTCATCAGCAGCTACTTGTTCATGCATGTGGGACTCCTGCCACATATGCTTGATTTCCTGAAATTGGAGATGGACTTCTATGAGTTTGGAGAAGGTTCTGGAAAGTTAACCAGCTGCTCTTGCTCCTTTTCTATCCAAGAGTTTGTCTCATAGGATTCTTCCAAGCAGACACTCCAGCAGGACAGTTTGTTCTCCAAGGTGGTGGTTCTGCTTTTGGTTTTGCTTCCTCCTTACAAGAATCACTGAGCTTCAACATCTCACGGTTGTGACAACCAAGTCTGCCCCTTAACTCTCACAGTCCAACTAGTTCCTATCTGTTCATAGGAGGTCTGGACAGAAAAGCTGCCCTCATCACATGTGTTAGAAAGTTACCATCATGGCACTCCAGAAATCTCCTGAACAGTTTGCTCCCTCCTGCGTTGTACCTCCTGTAGGTATCAGGGAAGTTAACATTTCCCAGAAAAACCCGGGCCTGTAGAATGCAAAAATTAAGTAACATGTATTTTTACATTTGCAAGCATGCATTAACTCCTAGAAGACTCATACACATTTGTAAAATACTAACTCAATCTTCAGTTATGTTGACAAAGAAATTTCCACATTTACATTCTACATTTAACCCTTCCTAGGAGCTTAGGGTTTTGAGTGAACTGCCCTTTAAAAATACTGTGAGTTTATTTATTTATTTGTTTATTTGTATATGGTCGATTTAGGACACGTATTGAATACAGAAGGCTGCAAAATCCAGCACTTGCTCAGACTTTTGGCAAATACTTGTACCTGCCTACAGGAGAATTCATCCTCTGCTGAATTTCACTGAAGTCGTAGCGAAGTGGAGAATATGCACACAGCTACATGCGCACACATACACAGCCTCTTGCTTCCCAACATCTGGATTTAATATGTGATTCATTGTTAGCACTGCAGACAGAAGACAGTTCAACCCTGTTCTTTCAGACTAGTTTCGTTTCAACCTTAGTGGTAAAAACTGTTGTATATTCCCAACATGGAGTCTGAGGGGATAAAGCCTGATAGGCAGAAATTAACTTTAAAAGTCTGGACTAATAACAACGCTTGAAGTGCAGTGAATTCACTAAAACTGAGTGGCTAAATGTCTTGCTTTTATTTTTAACTCACATGGCAAGTTATCAGGTTGTAGTAATAAAAGACACGTCTACTGGTTTCAAATATGCATCTTTCTAAGCAGTGAGATTCCAATTGGTAGCATCTTATCTGTTATATTTCTATTTCATACAAGTTCTAAACAGTCAGCTAGTCTCTCTGCATATTTTACACTGCATTTTTAACAGTGTCAAAATTTTCTTCATAGTAACAAAGTTTGCTGTCTTAATTGCAAAAGGATTTGCTAAAATAAACTTCTATGTAAGGATAAAAAATATATTTTCTGTTCTACCACACACATACACACACACACACACTAAATGTCAGAAAATAAACAAACAAACAAAAGCAACAAAGAAGCAATATGGTACTAGAGGAAGAATAAAAATTAATAAACCATCTTGGTATACGTGTACATACATACATGCATAATTTCTCAATACTGTTCATATCTTGGTACACTCATAAAAAGATTTTCCAGCGCTATATTTTATGCTGGAAAATAAAATGCAATGACTTAAAAAATACCCTACAGCAGTATAATAAGCCCAGTACAATTCAATAATGCTTCTTGTCAGTTACTAAAGGTTGCCTTCTCATCTCAGCTAACCTGAAAGGAGACAATTTAGCTGATAGTGTTATGTTTGTATAAAACAATTCAAAACCAAGATAATAAAAATATAGTCTGAAGTATTTACAGATAGCTTAAATGTCCTGCAAGATGGAGATATGCAGGCACACACACAGCAAAAGCACTATGCTGAGGAGACTCAAAAAAGAAACTTATTATTTTTAAATCCCAAGATTGGCTTGCTCATGGGAGCCAGACTGGCATCCTACAGCTTCATATTTCATTACTACTCCTTCGTATCAAAAGTGAATATATCCACATTATACACAAACACACAATATTCTTCCCAGAGGATCAAAGAATTGGATTTAGATTAATTGTGTGACCCTTTATGACATCTTCATTATTGTGCTTAAAGCACCGAATAGGTTACTTTCTCATTTTTGTCTTTAGCATGGCAGAAACTAGTTGCTTACCTGTCAGGAATGCTATGAATGACAAGCTGCATTCCTGTTGGCCTCAGAGACAGATTGCAACATCCTTAGGAGATCAATCATGCTGTTCCAGCACATAGACCTACTGTTCCCAGCTTTCTCTCTATTTTCACCTGATTTTGTTCTTTTTGCATCACAAAATTTTAATTTGCACTTGTACTCTTGAAATGGCTCATCCGCACCTCTGTGTAAATGTTTAACCATAAATGCTCATTACACATTTCTGTAAGACTTTTGGAATATGGTGTAGGTGAGGGCTGAATTTATCTCACAGAAGTTATCCAAGCCTTTACAATCATTTTGGATCACCAGACCAGCAGCGTGTCATTTGGATTACAGTCCTTTTTTTCAGAGAACACAGCCATGGAATGTTTTATTTTCAAACTTGAAGGAAGAGACATAATGCCAGGCTTTGTTCTTGTTTAATTTACTGACCTTTTTTTCAGCCCATGGCTGTGTGCTTCTTAAACTGTAGAACTAAGATAAGAGAAATATTCTGATGTTGCTGTCAGCCCGATGCATGATGGGAAAATTGTGTCTAATATAAAATTGGATGTAAGATTAGCTGTGCTGAAGCAGTCTTAAGTGAAATGCCCTGTTGCTGCCATCAATCAACCACAGCAGTGAAACATTTCTTATATCTACTATGAGTCACTTCCAAAGCTGGCATCAGGCTTCATGCAGGATGACAACTCCCAGAGTCCAGGACACTGTGAACATGGATGGCACTGAGCATTAAGGATGCAATGGCCTTAATAATCAACATAGGACAAACATGTAGCAATCCAAATTCCTTCAGTTTTTGGAAACACACAAGCACGTTGAGAATTTGCCTTGTGCGTTTCCTGGAATTTCATGAAAACAGAAAAGTCTTCTATACTACTATTCATTTTTACACATAAGAGTTGTGTTTATTACAGCAGAGGTGCTCTAAATGAAAAACTGTATGTAGCATTGTGGATTCACTCAAAAGGTCAAATAAGCAATGACACTGGAATTGCTGGCTACAGAAAACTACCTGGGTCACTTAATCTGACAGAACATTACTGTGCATGGGTCTTTTGTCACTCCAGGACTAGTACTCTGCTCTAAAACACCATCAGCTTCCTACATAGCAGAGGGAGGATGAGTGACATAAATTGGCCTTTGCCAGTTCACTGCCATGGAGAAAATTAGCAGTAGCTGCCACCTTACACAACCGGAGCAACATACACCCTAGGCTAAGAAAGCAGTGCTCCACGTGAAATACAGTCACAATGCAAAACAGAATAATGAAGTAAGATGGAAGTATGCACTCCTAACATTAAAGCCATTGTTAGGGCTTACAATTTACATCAACTCATCTCTTATTTCATCATCTTTCAGATGAAATTTTTATTTCAAGACTATTATAGACTTTATTTGCCAAGAAAGCATGCTAACTTATTGGGTCAGACTGTAACAAAAGAACAAAGGGGCTATTTTACTTTTACCAGCAAACTGGGTAATGTTCAATGTCACAGTGTGAAATTTTGGAAGAGGTATTCTCAAAGGGAGTCATGATTTTAGTTTAGATCTGCAGAAATTCAGACTCCATTTGACAATAATTAATTGTTGTCGATAACCTAAAAAGAATTCTGATGACAAAGTGGCCCAAAGAATAAGAAATCATTGACAAAACCCTCATTTATTAGTACTGAGCAGATTATGGAGAGAATTTGATATGCAGAAAAGTCCTGCTTATTTTACCACTTAGTGTGTGAGAAGCTCAGAGTACATAATTGTGAGATTGGCAGGAGCAGCTCTTAGAAGAGACAGATTAAAGAGCAGAGTAAATACTTAACTGAAATACTCTGATAACTTTTAATATGGGTAAGCAGCTTTACTCCCAATTACTCTGGAGTTTTGTATCCAACAACAGGAAAAATAAGTTTGTAACTCTTTGTATTTTATATATACTTAGCGTAGTGTATAACTTGTACTCATGTCTACACATGCTTTCTGGAACATCATCTCAGGTAGCTAGAAAAGCCTTTAATTTGTACAAGTTGTTATTCACATGTGTAGAAAAGTCAGGTGATATTTTGAAATACTTATCACAATCAAAATGGTTACATTTATGCTACTACAACCTTCTTTGCTCATGGGCCTACTGCAGACTAGATCAACCCAACATACTTTGGGTTTTATAAAATAGGGCCAGGTTACGTTGTGTGGGCTGAATTCTTGTCGTTAAAAAAAGTAACATGGAAAATTGTCACTCAAGATGCTAGCCAGCATTGGCTTGATACTGGAAGCAAGAGACATAGCATGCTTCCAGGTTTATAGTAAGATACTGGTCCTGCAACAAGACAAGAAATAGTAAAGAAAGCTTGACTTCTGCCTAACATGATTTAGAAGAGTGGCAGAGCAAAGATTCAATACTAGGCTAAAGAAAAGGTAGTCTTTAATCCTGTACAGGTTTATTATATGTTTGGTCTTTATTTCTTTTTCTTTTCTTTTTTCTCCTTACAAAGTGCTTGTTAATACCTTGTCTATGAAAGGAGCTTTAGAAAATCACATTCAATACACTGCTAATCACTGATAATTCATAGCATGAATAGGATAAATTTGATTTCATCTTGCTGGCTAATGGCCATCTAGGCAAATACAAAATTGTGAAATTGCAGGAAATTTTCCCTTTTGTTTGCAGAACACTGTAGAGCATTTTACAAGCATGTAACTAATTTTCTACAAACTATTTTGCTCTCAGCAAACTTTATGACTGCTTAACAAAGATATGCTTGTAAGAAAAAATTTAACAGATCTGAGTATCACTGAGAATTAATCACAAATTTTAAGGGAGCAGGCTTTTAACACCTTTTATTGATGCAGTTATACGTCAGTGTGGGGCACCACAAAACACTGTCAATCTAGGCTAGAATTTATTTCTCTCAAATACAAATGCAAGTAATGCAATTTCAGTGAGGAAACAAGGTGAAATGCAAGTTTGATGTATACTGACAGGGATGGCATTTGGACAGTACAAAGAAACTAAGTCAGTAGCCTCAACTCAGATGTTCTGGTGAAGGCAGGGAAGCAGTTCCTCCTTCCAGGTTTCCAATCACAGTGACGTAAGAGAACAATTCTTCACTAGTTCTGTAGTGAATTCTCTGTAGGCAGAGAATTTCTCACAGCAGTTAGGCAATAGAGATAAATATGAAGACACTTTATGATCCATAGTCCAACAGAAAATAATTACTTTTCTTGTAAAGTATAGATAAAATTTGCTCCTAATTGCTGGCGATATTCAAGGAAGCATGACCCTGCCCCTCCCCCCCCCCAAAAAAAAAATAAAAAAAATCTTAGCTCTTGCAGGTTTTAGAACATGCAGTTGGAAACCTTTCCCTAAATGCTACGTTTCTGGCTGCTGCAAAGGTGACAGTAGCCTGGGAGAAAGGACACAGAAAACTGTCCTACCTTGAAAAATATTGTACATACTTCACCTTACTTTCCTTAAGTTTTCACTTTCTACTTGACCTAGTTAGTTTGTAAAACTCAAGGAAGAGATTGCATCTAACTATGCTGTATAGTTAATAGATGTGTAGTTAACAGAATAAGCAGTTCAAATAGTATGGTAATCAGGTTGTAAAACAAGAAAGATTATTGTGGTGGAAGGGAATAGTCAAAAAGAGATGGAATGCTCACCCCTGTCCCAGGCTCACAGTGGAAAAAACACCAACAGGAGAAATCTCCAGAAAGCCATGTTTCCCCAGTGGCAGTCAGCCCTTAAATGAGGTGTAGGAGAGGTGGAGTCAGCCTCCGTTCTGATCACAGGTGAATTGCCTTCACCTATGCTCCATGGCTGACTCTGCTCACCTCTGGTGATCAATCAGTGGTTCAGGCCGTGATTCAACAGTTCCTACACACATGTGTTTTTATAATCTATTACTTTTGTGGCCTCAAAATAAGCTATGAGTGGAACATATTAGAATGGCAATATATTAGAACATGCAGATATGACATAACAGAAGATGCAAATATGTGCTCCAATAAGCAAGCAAGGGCCTGCTTTTTATGCTATCAAAATATCTTCTTCAAAACAGCAAGTATCATTTTCAGATTATTTATAACTAAAATCACACAGAAATCAGCATTTGCCAAGGACTACGTTCCAGTGATCTAAATATAAATTTTATAATTGAAACAATAAGCAATTCACGAATCTGTAATATTGTTCCACACTCTCCTGCCATTTTTTGCATAGTAAATTTTGATGAAAATAAAAATCTACTTTAAAAAAAAGTGATCAGAATTCTGATCAAAGGAACAAACTAAAGTCAGTAAATCAGGAAGACTGAGAAAATATACACTTGGGAAGTAAACAGTAATAACGAATGAAAGCTTATTAAAGAGAAAAAAAATCTGTAAGGAGTGACTTTTACAAGTAACAGATTTAACAGCAAAAGTATGTTTCATAAATTATATACTCTTCTCCATGACATCTTGGATTTGATAGCCAAAGCACTATTTCTGCTATGGGGCAAAGGAGTGTAGTATGTGCCTTCCACAGACATGCTGCATTGTTACTTCGTACTCCCACTAACAGTAGCCACTTTTCTCCTTCCACAAACTTCTAGGACAGTCAGTAAGAGAAACGGTGACTCTTCTGTCCTATAAATCATTGAAATAATGGCTTTCTTGAAACGAAATGAACCTCCTCCTCCTCACCAGTTTATAAATCATCTAGCACTGATATGTTATTTTATTTGTAAAAGTCATGGAGGAAGTAAGCTGCCTTACAATGTCTGCAGTCTGACTTAAAGAAATGGAGAGCAGCAGCTGCAACATAAAAGAAACCTAAAAATACCACTTAAATTGTTCATGACAACAATAATGCAAGAAGATTGTTACCTTCCTTCAAATTTTAAAGCTCTTAGGAAGTATATCATCACCTCAGCAGTAATTTTCTTAAAGCTACATGTGATGAAATGCAAAATAGAGTCCACATAATTTGAATACAAATTTAACTCCTTTTTTTCTAAACATTGAAATGCAATTTGGCAAATGCAATGAGACAAAATAATTATTGTATAAAAAGTGAATTGAAATAGGCCAAAGTAATTTTTGATCTATTTCTAGAGGCCTTACCTGAACTGTAGGGATGAACTGTCCTTATTCCTTAATCACTTTAATTAAGCACTTACCTGCCCTATGTTGATTCACCTGCATAGTACTTTCAAAAACAAAGCCGACAACTTCTTTCCCATTCACTGTAAAAAATACTCTATCTTTCCAAATTATACTTGATCCCTAGCAACCTAGCATGTGAACTACTTTGAAACCAGAGTGGTAAATGCACTTAATGTCAGGTACAGGAAGAGGTAAATACCCAAGCTAACACTCTCACCTGTTACATTATGGATTAAGACACCACACCTATACATAAATACTCTAAAAAGTATGTATACTCATTTGTATATACATACAGAGAGAGGACACACCAAATTCTAACTTTATTAAGTTAGTTAGTGTGGTTATTAGTTTCACATCTAAGACTAAATCTATTTGCCATTATTCAAAAGCTGTATGTATGAACTGCAATACATTTTACATTGATCACTCCTACAGAAATACATTAACTATAATCTTGATTAGTAACTGATTATTATAAGTGCTTCAACTTTCTGCCAAATTGCAGGGAAAGTGATGGAAAGGGTAAGGGATTTGGAATCCATTAGCCTTGTAGATTTTTCCCCATGCCTTCAGAATTTCTGTAACTTTTACAATTTGTAACTCTAGGAACCCTGCTTCCAACAGTTTTCAGTTATCACTGTTTCTTTGGATTACACTCCCTTTACTTGCCCTGAATAATACCCAGGAATTGCTTACCCCTTCACTTACATTTCAATTCAGGATCCATGTTTTTGAATGTCATTTATTAGCAAGATATGAATCAGTCATTCTCACTGTCTGTTTCTAACTCATTTTCTTCAGCTATTTATTTATTGATTCATTGGAAATGTGTTTTTTTAATGTCTTTTTATATTATTACAGTAATGTCCATTACTTACAAGCTGCTTAACAATTATGAAGGAAATCAATGCTCTTATTTTAGTGAACAGCTCATGAGCTAAATAAAAGGGCAATCACCCATAACAGATTAGTATTGTAGAACAAACTCCAATTCGTGCTTAGGATCAGCACAAAAACTTCCAGAATTTATAGCATAGTTCTTAGGATAAGGCATTACCCATGCAAAAAGGTAGGTTCAGCTGGGCAAGAGTGATGTATATACCTTCTCATCCATCACAGTTTAATCCACCTTCTCAAATGTTTAGCCCAGCTTCAGTTTCAGTGTGACTTGTGCTGCACCAACTCAAATGAGCAAATTGCTCATATCAAAGCTGGTATCTACTAACCATGTATAGATCATGTAGAAGAAATTGCTCCTCTGGAGGAGCCCCTTGCTTTACATACATGCTTTAACCTACCTCTGGTCAGAATGGTATTCAAATACTATGAGAGACTTATGTGGGTGTTTTGGTGACGGTAGACATGGAGAGCAAAACTGACTAATCAGAATGAGCTGGAGAACTGGAGACATAAATTCTGCTATTAGGAAGACTTGAAGGCATATCTAGTATTTCCTTTAACTTCATGAGAAATTAACTTACAGGGCAATTCAGGACAAGCAGAAATTGAGTTTATACTTGCTGGTAACCTGTTTTTACAGAGATGAAACACAGCTTTGAATCCCAAACTTCTTGCTTCTTATGTACTAGGGAAGCAGTACAACAAGGCCACATGTTTTAGCAGAGAATAAGAATAAAACCAGAAAATATAAAATAGGGGAACAATTTTCTTCAGTTTGAAGAAGGGATGGTGAAAAAGCAAAAATGAAATCTAAATGTTTCAAAGGCTGCCTTATGTAGGAACAACGATAAATATGTCCTACTGAAAAGCTTATTTTCCAGCATCAAAATATATGTGTGAAGCATTTGGTTTTCTCTTCAGACATCTTGCTGCCAGTATTTCAAAACAGCATGGAAGTAAGGTTCTTAGAAGGTAGTTCCTCAAGGAAGATAATATTTTCTTTAAGATTTTCTTTTACCTACTATTGAATTGTGCTATTATTTGCATTTTCCAGACAAAGACAATAAGGAAAAATAATAATCCCTTCCTTTAAGGCAAAGTCTTAAACTCAATCAGAGCTACTTATTTTCTCAGAGATTTTATTGCAGCTTTTTATCTTACTGTATCACTCATGTGATGCTTTAAAATTCTTTAGAAGGTGACTGAGCTAAATTTCAGTGCTTTCTCTTAGTCTTGAAAGCTGAACTGTTCAAAACTTAGAAATGTACTTGGTCAGCATTTGAAGTAGTAGAATACTTCAATTATTTGAAAATTTCCCTCCCTAACTAGAAACTGGCAAATGTGTGCTTTCAGCAATTCTACCTAGAATTAAGAAAAATCTTTTCCTGAGTTGGGCTGAACATCTGTATCAATTATTGATTTCTGATTGCAATGCCTTGACTAATAGAGTGCATTAATCTTCTTGGCTACTATAAGTAACTGTCTTAGGAACACAATGTACAATACAGTTCAGACAGGCAAGAGTTACCTCCCTCAAAATGCAGTGAGTTCTGGTCTTTATCACTTTTACATAATGACTTTTATGTGCTCAAATGAAGCAACAAAAACTTTGCACTGTGGGAGAAGTTTTATGTCAGGAAATTGGTAATTGAATTAAATTCAGCACACAGTGAATGTGATTCAAAACACGCACTCATCTGCTTCACAGGAAAAAGCTTAGAACATTCAGAAACAGTTACTCAGGTACAGGAGGGGAAACATAAGGAGCATTCT
Source organism: Oreortyx pictus (assembly GCA_036925125.1). Lineage (NCBI taxonomy): Eukaryota > Metazoa > Chordata > Aves > Galliformes > Odontophoridae > Oreortyx > Oreortyx pictus. Next base: position 49,341,350 of record JAUPFR010000001.1, read on the forward strand.
CCTAGTAGCACACTATGGAAAATCTCAATTTTAGAAAATAATATTTTTCTAAACTGATTTACTTGGCTATATAAATAAATATAAAACATTTTAATGGAATTTCCACCTTCTGATTAGTTTTTCCTTGCATTTTCCATGCATAATTAAATTACTGTACTCTTCTCAAAAACTTGTGATTTACATATAAAAGCAGAGATTACTTTGAAATAAATCAAATGCTCAATTAAATAAGTGATCAGATGAATAATTAAAAGGAAAAAAAGAATTTGCTCTTAGACTCAAAACCTACTTTCTAATAAAGCAGTTTGCGTATAAACAAATTTTAACTCACAGAAGAGAATCATTGGAGTTATTTTCACCTAACTGAAACAATGCTGGAAACTGCTGAGTGTATACAGACTTTGCCACCTTGAGTTAGGGGACAGCAGAACTCATCAGAGATTTTGACTGCTATTCATCAGTACTTTCCTAATTCTTTAAAAGCATTTGTTCTCCAAGTTTGCTCACCACTGCAATACAGCTGTGACATCTTTCCCTCTCTAAAGCAGAACTAGAGGTGTTGGTTTGAAGAGGCAGCTCACACTAATGTGCCCCAGACGAAATAAAATAACATTTCAAGTTGAAATTATATTGAGTCTAAGGTAATGAAATGAAGGTTGGATTGGACTGCACCACACAGAAATCCTGTTGAGGCTGTAGAGTTCTGGTTATTCTGAAGTTCACCCTTACAAATTCAGTTGAGAATTTACTCAAAATTAGTTGGGCAATTGAATGATTAACATAATAGCTCTTCAGTTTCATAACCACCCAGGAGTCTGGCTCACCCATTAGCTGACTCCCAGACAACAAATCTGGCCATGGTCTCCAATCAAAAAGCTCTTATCAAAAAGAACACGTCAACTGCCCAAAAGGACCGCAGGGAGTGGCTGAGTCTGTTGCTACCAGTGAAGTGTGGCATGAATTACACCTATGTGAGGTGTGAGAAGGTGGATGGTCTGCTCAGTATGGTGGCAGAGCATAAGAAGTATGTGGAGAGATTAAGCAGCGTATGAGATCTTAGCAGGAGATAGACAGGTGGAGTATCTCCCTGCCAAACTTGCAAGAATGCCACCAGTGTGATACACCCCAAATTGTGGTGGACCCCCTGCCCAGCCATCATTGAGCAGAGGGAGGAGGTTCAAGAGATGAGGGGGAGTGGAAGCAGGTCCCAGCTTGGTACTGCAAGCAAACCCCATCCATATCTATCTCAATTACCCAGGTGCCCCTGTATAAGAGGTCTGAGGTGGTTGACTCCACACATAAAGACTCTTTTCCACCAAGAAGGAAAGAAGGGTAACTGTCATAGGGGACTCACTTCTGAGAGGAATGGAGGGCCCCATATGTCAGCCCAACCCTACCTGTAGGGAAGTGCGCTGCCTCTCTGGGGCCCATGTCAGGCACATTTCCAGGAAACTTCCTAGTCTGATTTACTCCTCTGATTATTATCCATTACTGATAGCAATGAAGGTGGGAAATGAAAAGAAGAGAAACTTAATAAAAGAGGATGGAAGGTTAAAAGTTTCCCATTGGCACGTACACAGCCTTAAAAACTTAAGAAGTTTAATTACAAAAAAAAAAAAAAAAAAAAAAAAACAACCATAACTGTGAATTGATTTTGATATACACTAAATGAAGCAGCTAATTAGTAAACCATATCTCCTCTGGTTTGTATGGTAAGAGTTTCTATTGAAGTTAACTTCAAAGACTTTCTTTAAAATATTAGCATCAAACATTTTTTGAGCAACAAAGGAATATCCTTTGATTGAAAAATTCTGTTGTCCTATATTTGTAGTATGTAATTCTTATTTGATAATTCTCTATGGAATCTTAAGGTACCTCGTAAGACTCAAGGAGAGAAGTATACTGTAATTAAACGATAAAACAAGCTAATAACAAATCTGACAATATTGGTGCAACTTATGGAAATTTTGATGTTTTTTCATTTCAAAATCATTCAGACGATTTTATTTTTCCAAGGAAAAAGATTACAGCACTTTTAAAAATGGTCACATTAATATAAGTTATAAAGAAATATTACCATTTACACAGTTATCCCTGAAAAAGAGGAAAATACAGAAATTCCACTTATTTCATAAGCATTAGGTTTATATTAGATAGTAAGGAAGCTATTTGTCTTTACCAATACCAATGTATTTATTCTTGACCACTGAAATACATACAAAACAGAAGAATTATTTGTAAGACAGCAGAAAACACTCACTCTCAGAGTATCCCTACAAATTCTTTAGAGGGAATTGTCATCTATGCTACATTGCAATACACTGAGTTAATATGCAATCCTAAATGTCAGTGAAATACAACCTATACAGACATAGATGTCCAATTTTCAGCTTTGGTAAACTATATTTTGTTTTTAGCAGATGAAATCTGATGTGGCTGCAAACAAGAAAGTGCTCCAAAACTTTTCGTTAATATACTTATCTGAAGAGTAGGGCCCACTGGAAATGTATTAGCTCAGCATGCAATTCAGTAATAAAGCTGGAATCTTGATTATTTAAATCTCCTAGGCTTTGAGTTATCATCAATGACTATCATAAAATTATGCAATTATATATGTTATTTAACCATCTGCAAATGTCTTTCTACTGGCAGTAGAGCACCTAAAGTGATCAACTCTGATCAGCACATTTAATTGTAAGACTCCTCAGACATGTCAAACAACTTCTATTGCTCCTTCATCTCTGTATAACTGTTGTATCAACACCTATGCATTAGTATCTATCCTTGCCCCAATTTCCACTCACATGGCTTTTAAGTAATTTTTAAATTAAGTTTTACTTAATGTTGCTATCCCACCCAAAACCATTTCTAAACCACAGTTATATAATGTTCAATTTTTCCATACTATAGGTTATTCTTCTGCTGAACAACAAGTAGGATTAACCTTACTCTTATATAGTCATGACTAAAGTGTACGCATTTCAAATTGTATATAGATTTACAATGCTTGTTTTTGTTTTGTTTTTGTTTGTTTGTTTGTTTTTCTGCAGCAACAGAACCTAAGTGTCATTATTCCTGCAAATTTCCAAATAATCTGCAAAAGTAACTACACTGTTTCATATATACACACTTACACTACTGTAGTTTCATTTTTATTATAATGCAAGTTCCTGGTGTTTTTATCTTAATATATTTGCATAAACACAATCCACAGAAAAATGTTTGTAGCATTCACCGTGCATCTTGTACATCCACTAAACTGTCTCATCATAAGCTTCTTACTGGTTTACAAAAACATCAGACTCACATCTGGAATAGTCTTCTTAGAGATCAAGATTTGCAAGCAGTCAGTGGATTTAGGCACATAGGTTCCACTGAAGAAATTAAGTACAAAACAATTCTTGGAATTGCTGAAGTATATTAGTACATGATTAATTCCAAGAACTAGGCAGTACTGAAAAAATGTGTTCAAGATTAAATATATGCAAGAAAATAAATTTCTTACAGCTATAGTAAATTTAAGGAAATCCAGTTTTCTCATTATATTTATAGCTAGGAAAAATAACCAGCTAGTTTCTCCTGCAACCCTCTAAATCTTCATGCTTTTATGGAGGAACATTTAGCAGGAACATGTCCCTTTTCTCTCATGGTTTTGTAGTAGTTTTATTTGTTTCAAGACTGCTTGACATTTAAATTTATTTCAATCTACTGTTTTTAAAGACTGAAAAAACAATTCTGTATATTCAGAACATTAGAGATGAAATCCTTTTCCAGTGCCAGTGGTGGCATAGCTCTTGCTGGGTTGGATGTTTCCAAAGTTGTACTATTTCTCCTCTATATGTCTCCCAAATGGGAAGAGAAAAAATCTGAAGGAACAGAGTGCAGAAAAAAAATGTTTTGGTCACATGCCCTTTAGTACTTAGTGGATTTTTTTTTCTTTAAGGGGTAGGTAAAACAAGGTCACTAAACTTAGACCGGCAGAACATGAGAATTCCTCACAAATTTCTTTTCAGAAATCTAACCCAACAGCAGTAAATCATTCTCTTTTGCAGTTTGAACAGTGAATAACAACCTGCCTTGAAATCTTGAAAAACTCAACTGAAAGATTCACAAGGCAATGTTGATTTATCTGTATCTAGGTTTTACTTTGTATTACCTTAAAATAGCCATCACGTGAGGCTGGACTGGGGAAAGAATTTTGAACAGAGAATGAGAATTGTTTCTAAACATAAATATTGAATATTATTCTTACAGTGAAGATGGTTTGAAGGTAAAATGTACTGCTTCACCTTTAAAGCAATGTTCACATGAGACAGTCTAAGAGCTTTCTATATTGTTCTGCATCATTTTTTTCTCTAAAGTGTTTGCTGGTTGACTCCATGTCAGCTACCGCTTTTGTGGTGGATCTGCTCAGTACTTTTCTTTAGAGAAATCTTCCCTAAAAAGGTCGAAAAGCTTTTAAACAGTAACAACGAGAACATAAGCTCTGTCTTTTATTGGAATGAAAAGAAGGAAGTTAACTCTTTTAACAGGAAATAAGATAACCGCAACTTATTCAGAAATCTTAGGAATGAAAAAAGCTCGTAAACAGCTATCTCCTTGTGCAAGTATCCTTGCAGGCAGACCACTGTTACAGGTTCATTTTTAGTTAACTCAATGGCATTCTCAGCTGCATTCTCTCTGCTCTGTCTGCTCTATACTCAGGAAGTTCCTTCTATCACTTCTCTGAGGATGCCTACTCACAACCATCTCAAACACTCATGACACAAGCTGCAAGATCCTAATGCTATTTTATGTACCTATACCTTGCCTGACACCAGCCACATCCTTTTCAACCATTTCCACGTGAAGCGTACTCTGAAGCATCCCTGAAAATTGATCAGGGCTCCCTTCTCTCAGGGGAATCCTTCTAGCTGAGAGCACACAAATGGAAGTAAGTAAAATATACCATCCACTGCAAGATACAGAGTAGGTCAGAATCCCATGTATAGCTGCAGCATGCCTACCTTTGCGCAAACAATCCCAATGTCACTAGTAAGAGGTCCAGGGCACAAAATCCTTACACTTTTCAATGATTTTAATGAGATGCAAACATATACCTTTGCTTGCTAAACTGAATTTTTGCTGAATAAAACTATGGTATTCAGGAAACATAATAAGGGTGTATATGCTTAATAGCTTTAGATTAAAATTAGTTCCTACTAAAGCAAGGCTGCAAAACTACAAAGTTTCAGAATGTTAGAATTAAGGTCATGTGCATCTGGTGTGTGCACATGGCAATGTAGTTTTCAGTGATGTGGTCACAAAAGCTGTGAACAAAGCTTCCAATCTTTTCATAGAACGTGGAGGAGCAGTAGCATATACCTCAGTAAATAAAAACCTCTGCAATGTGGGTGTGAGCGAGGCAGAGAATGGAATGTGCAGCATGGCTTCATGCTAAGGCAAAGAAATATTTTCTTGCAAAACCGTATTCAGTACCTATCTGCTGAAAACTTTGTGATACTAACCAAGCTGCTGGAAACTTTTGTAGCCTGTCGTTATTATGATGGTTCTCATTTTCAAGTTATCAGAATCAATAGAGTAAAAATATGAATTTCAAATGCGTTGCCTGCCATGTCCTTCCATGCATTTCAAAAGCACAGCTAAGCAGTGAGTTCTAGGTGGGCGTGCAATATGGATATGCCTTACTGTTTCCACAGTATATCTCTCTTTTATCTTTTTCTACTGGTATTTCAGACTTTTGTTCAACAAAGTCATTTTAAAGAAAGTGTGCAATGTTCAGAAAAGTTGGAATCTTAAAGAGTTAACTTACAAATATGGAAAAGCAGATTGATTTGCAGAATTTGCAGTTACTAAAACTTTCCCTTTCAATCAAGCTTATCATTGAATGTGCCTAGCAGAATGATTACTATGTAACAAAAACAAGCAAACAGTGCTCAGATAGCAGCTCTATTCTGATCTCAGCAAAATACATATGCGATGGATAGGTATGGCTAAAGTCTACCTGACACCCAGCAGCACACAAAGTTTGCTTTAACAGGAAGAGGTTTAATCTTTGCAAAAAAGAGTACAGTACAGCAGTAGTACAGGAGCTATTCTAGCTCCACAAAGCACACAACAGGCATGCACTTGGCAGGAAAAAGACATCCAGGAAAATAATACAGATAATTCTCCAGAGGCAAAACACAGAACTGCTCAACCATAACAAACTTGTTCAGAGGTCTGTTACACTCATTTCCTTTGTTTCTGCTCTGTTTCAGTAATTGCTATGCATGTGTGTGTATACGTGTATGTACAAGAGCAAAGAAGTTCTGCTTGAGTGGCTGATAAGGGAAAGAAGATCTGAACAGAGAAAGTTTATCAGACTTTGTTAAAGACAGCCAACACAGACCAAAAGTTTCTGAATCTTGACTAGAGAAGAACAATAGGATAAATTAAAGATCCGTGAATGGATTTATTGGTGTTGGCTTCTAAGGTGTGTTGAACTAGAAAACCTTAGTTTGTGTAAGGGGTGAAATCGAATGATTTAGGGTAAAAATCACCTGGAGTAGCCTGTGGGAGACAGATTCTCAGTAGAAATGGCTTGGAAGCTGCAGAAGAAAACTGAGAAGATGTCCAAGAAGATAGCTCTTAGCCAACAGAAAAACTAACTGGGTGGCAAGCCTGTATGCAGATAAAGAGAGCATAAGGAAGAGAATCAGGTGTATAGTCAGCTTTCACTGATTAGCATTTCAGTTCCTCCTCTGAGTATTTCAGATCCTACGGAAGGAAGTAGAAACTAGAAATAAAGGAGCAACGCATATGTACTCCCACTTCTTCCCTATTAACAGCATCTGTAGTAAGACAATTTCTGAAATCAAGCCCATTAATGTATATACCTGCTTTCCTGAGTCTGACTTTTCTGAAAAGAATATGCTAGAGAAATTGATTTGATTTATTCATACTCAGAACACAGTGCAATTAATAAAATGGCAACACACACATTATAGGCACCAGGTGGCATTAATAACAAAATAATGTATTGCACTTAATGTATGAACTCTTGAGCTTTATTAAGTCAAAGTCGAACTTAGGAAACTCATAACAGCTACTAGGCAAACTTATGGAAAAAAATCTATCGTAGTTGAGTGCTACTATTTCAGCTGTGGTTCACTTCTGTCTTTCTCATCTTATAAGAGAGTAAAAAAATAATCTACTGAATCACAGTGTTAGTCCTACCAAGAAAGTATTGTTTTTTATCTTTCTGTCCTGCCTGTCTGGCAAGGACTAAATGAGAGCATTTTCCTGTTACCACACAAAATCTTCCACAGAACCTACAATATTTTTTTACTAGAATTTATTTATTATTTGCTTTGTATCACATAATGTATACTGTTTTATTCTAGAATAGTTGCCTGTCTACTTTACTCCCTCCTAAATAGTATCAGGCATGCTCTTTTTTTTCCTTATCTAAGGACTGGATCACATCCTTCCCCTATGTTAAGAAAGAATTTGTTGAAAAGCTTCAATGTAAGAAAATGCAATCTCTCGTGCCAGATGGCACTTTCACTCTGTTAAAAGAAAGAAAGCCAAGAAGGAACTACAAACACTGGCCACCATAACCAGTCTGCTTAATTATTAACTGGATGCATGGATCTGGGTGGGACCTCTTCAGCTGGTTCTCTTCAAACACAAGTATGCCTCCCTCAATTCTGCCCAGTCTTCACAGAAGTTTGAGGCCTTGAATAACTTCTTTTGCCCTGGTACCATCCCTAAAAGTATGAATGGATCATCCCACAGAACTGGTGAGATGCAACACAACCCCTATACCACCTCGGATTGTCAGAAATAAAAACTGAGAAACAGTTGCATCAGAAAGATACAAGGATGCCTCGGGTTCAGAAAAGACCAAGGGCCAAGTACTGTAAACACCAAAGAAGTCAGTAGTCTTCCTCCATATGCCACAATGCCCTTGACTGCTGGGCCTCAAATCCCCTCTTTTCAAAGATCTGAGTTAAGTGCAGGAAGGAAAGGTAATCCTAGGAAGGGGAAGCAAGACTGTGGGGGAATTACCTTAAAGGTCTGAATTTACTGCTCTCAACTGCTGCATTCTAGTATGCCAAAAAATACATATGTCAGCTGACAATACTTCTCCCCAACTGGTACTTTAAGAATTCACAAAGCATGAAGGGTGAAGGCTTTGACACGATTGTGCAAATACTTCTCTATTTGTATAACAACTGCATTTATGTCAATGAAATCACTCACATAAAACAATGATTCTCCAAGCTTTAAGTACATTTTACTGATTTCAGTAGGATTTAATAGATGCAAAAAACATGAAAACTCAGTATGCACGCTTGCAGAAACAGGACTCGGTTTTGATTTAAAGCTGCACAGTAAAAATATACAGAATTACGGTGTCATTTTTATAGTGTCATTTAGGTTAGAAAAGACCTTCAAGATTATCACATCCAACTGTCAACCTGACCTACCAAGTTTCATCACTAAACTACATCTCTTAGTGACATAAAATGGGAATCTTTTACACATTCAAAAAGATTAAAGTTCTTGAGGTGTTTTTAAGCAACATCTTTAAAGAAACAAAGTACTTAGTGGCAATCAAGCTGCCCACAAAGCAAATAAACAAAAAATCCAGAGCTGGTTTTCATTATGAAAACAAACGTGATTTAGAAATTGAAGCAGAAATATAGTTTTCACACTTGTATCAGTTTTATTAAATTTCCAAGGACACACAACTTTCTAAAATAGATTATTATGGACTAACAGAGAAAATGAAGATACAGACTTTGTCTTTATCTATTTATCACAAAACAACTGGTGGGCCTAAAATACGAAAGTATACCCTGGGTATACTTGGGTATACTTTCTTGGGTGCACTCCATAGTAAAATGGACACCACCAGATTCAGATTCTCTGATATCCTCTGGCAGTGCCCACCTACTTCTACTGGCTGTATGAGAAACCTGTGCCTTCACGATCCTAACACTGATATCTGCTAAGGGCTTGTGGACATTTGGGATGAAATGGGACTCTGATGACTCTCAGAGGAATTACAGTCAGTGTTCGCAATAATAAGGATACGATAAGAAAATGCATAGACTTTTCTCATAAATATATCTTTGAAAAAATGATGTTAAGCATATTTAGGAATCCTTGTAAATAAAGATTTTCATCGAAATGTGAAATGTAAACTTATTTCCAGATTTACCAATAACTGCTTGTTCAGCTCAGATTCAACCAATTACTCATAGGTAATTCACCGAGGAGTTGAGAAAGCCACAGGTTCATGTTGTCTCCCTGTGACAAAGCAGAAACACAGGAAATGCAAGAGGGAATTGCGTATCCCCCATATGCGAACGATTGGAATCACTCTCTACAGTGACCACTGGGGAGCCCAACAACAGTAAAAAATATTGCACAGAGATATTTTTAAAACATTCAAAATCCTGTAAAGATCATGGATTTTAGATCTAACAATTTATAGAGCTGTAGAATATGATGTTCTATGTAGTATTAGTGAAAAAAGAGACCTTTTTTAGAGAAATATTAGAAATACGGAAAATACTGTCGCAAGAACTTGCACAAAGTAAAAAATTCCTGCTAGTTTTATTCTAAGACTCTGCAGTCTTCCACTTTGCTTAGATTTGTCATCCAAGTTACAGCTCAAAAGGAAGTCAAGCTGCTGCTGCTGCTTCCAGCACTTTGATTGCTGTAATTGTGCTATACACAAAAAAGCTACATGACAGTTTAAATACCTGTTTTCAATTTGACAGGATTTGAAACACTGGACACGTTTAACCCCAGAAATAAAATTTTCTAAAGGAAACTCAGCTGAACTTTAATTTTAATGGCATTACTGAATAGTTTCTATAATTTACTGACACTTAAGTGCCCCTCAAATTGTAAGCACAAATTATTAGTACAGGCTGTACTGAAGTCCATTGTTGAAAAAAAAGCAAAAAATAAAAAAATAAAAAAATCCACCCTGCCTGTTTAGATATCAGCAAAAAACACTCAGGTAAAAGAAAGAAGCATATACTCAAAGCAGTCTTAAAAATATGACAGCTACTTGTGTATCTTTATCATGGGAGATTTTTTTTGCTAGTTAATTTGAGGAAAGTGTTGAAAGGATATATTATGAGGCTTACTCTTTTTCAGGTCCCTTTTAGTCAAAAAATGGCAAACTCAACAATGTAGAAAAATTATTTGGGCAGAATATGTTTGACCCTTAACACCACTTTATGGGTGAAAAACACTGATGACCTGGATGCGGGGATTGAGTGTACCCTCAGTAAGTTTGCAGATGACACCAAGTTGGGAGGATGTGTCGATCTGCCTGAGGGTGGGGAGGCCCTTCAGCGGGATCTGGATAGGCTGAACAGCTGGGCTGAGGTCAATTGGATGAGGTTCAATAAGGCCAAGTGCCGAGTCCTGCACTTTGGCCACAATAACCCCATGCAATGCTACAGGCTTGGGGCAGAATGGCTTGAAGAGTGTATAGAGGAAAAGGACCTGGAGGTGTTGGTTGATGCTCGTCTCAACATGAGCCAGCAGTGTGCCCAGGTGGCCAAGAAGGCCAATGGCATCCTGGCCTGTATTAGGAATAGTGCGGCCAGTAGGAGCAGGGAGGTGATCATCCCCCTGTACTCAGCTCTGTTGCGGCTGCACCTCGAGTACTGTGTTCAGTTTTGGGCCTCTCACTACAAGAGAGACATCGAGGCCTTGGAGCATGTTCAGAGAAGGGCAACAAAACTGGTGAGGGGTCTGGAGCACAAGTCTTATGAGGAGCAGCTGAGGGAGCTGGGATTGTTTAGTCTGGAGAAAAGGAGGCTCAGAGGAGACCTCATCGCACTCTACCACTTCCTGAAGGGAGGCTGTGGTGAGGAGGGGGTCGGCCTCTTCTCCCAGATAACTAATGACAGGACGAGAGGGAATGGCCACAAGTTGCACCGGGGAAGATTTAGATTAGATTTAAGGAAAAATGTTCTCTCTGAAAGAGTGGTCAGGCACTGGAATGGCCTGCCTAGGGAGGTGGTTGAGACACCGTCCCTAGCGCTGTTCAAGCGTTTAGATGAGGTGCTAAGGGATTTGATTTAGTAGCTTGGTGGGTAGGGATGGTGGTGGGAGGATGGTTGGACTAGATGATCTTGTAGGTCCTTTCCAACCTAATGAATCTATGAATCTATGAATCTATAAATGTGGGGCAGAAAGTTTTCCTGGGACCCCATTTGGAAAATCAGGGTGTCATGATTTTATGATTTTTGTCATTGGTATTCCGTATCATAACATCTTTTAGTGCATTGGGAGTTAAAGAGTTAATGCTCCATCTCTGTGGATCATAGATAGCTCTGTGTATACCTGGAGAAGAACTATGTACCTCAGAGGACTTTGCATTGCTTTGCATTTTTCCATTTTCCACTCAGAGGGAAGATGAAACTGTTCGTGTGCTATGAGACACAAGCTCTTTCCTTTCAGATTAACCCAGCAGCAGATGCTCGCTGCCATCTCGCCTTCAGCATTCAGCATAAGGCCTTTGGTTTATGGGGCTCTCTCTCATTTTATTAGCTTCAATTCCAATTATATTGTATTACATATTGTTATTTACTTTCAAATATCTTCTTTTAGTAAATGAGCTTTCCTCCTCAGATTGTTGCTGCTGTTTTGTTTTTTATAGGCCCATCTCCCTTTTCCTTTTTCCCTTTCCCCCTTCCCCCTTCCCATGGGCTCCCTGCCCCAGTCGTCACAGAATTGGGCCGAACCAGCCCATAAACCATTAACACAGGGTTACAAATAAAGCTCTACTTTCAGCTCGTCCTAAAATGAAGGGAAGTTCAGAGAACTTGACATATTGTGTCAGCCAAGGCTTCCACAAGTCTTACATACAAAGGTTTTTGAAAACCTATTCTAAATATCCCAAGGAGATGTCAAGGGCATCAAGTGACCATGTCTTCAACTGCAGTAGCCCCTCCTCTAACAAAGAATACTGCCAAGGAAAAACACTGCTCTCTCATAAACTTAAATTGCAGTTTAACTCCCATCTCCCATTCAAGGTGGAGCCTCAGGAGGCATAGTAGAGAGGGTCAGTCCCCTCCCTCTCCCTGCTGGCCACTCCTCTTTTGATGCAGCTCAGGATACTTCTGGCCTTATGGGCTGCAAGCGCTTTGAAGTTTTCTTCCTATCAGGACTCAGAAGTCCTTCTCAGCAGGGCTACTCTCAAGGAGTTATTCTCCCATTTGGTAAGCATTTGTGGGATTATCCAAAACCTTGCAGTTTGCTTTATTGAATCTCATTATGTTCCTTAAATTCACTAAATTAATTACTCCAGGAATTAATTAACCTTAAGTGATTTTTAATTAATAATTAATGTTTATTAGTTCCATCTGGTCACCTATGGGAGATTATAAAATTTTCTTAGGAAATAACAGACTGGTCACCAGGTACATTAGCCAATTTTTTATCAGCGTTTCCTGATACCCATAGTCTAGTTCACATTTGAAGCTTTCTCATCAGTGTTAATTCTCTTTATACAAATAAATACAAAAATAAAGTACCCACCATCTACGTACCATGGTGTCTCATTTGTTACAGTAGCTTATGATCATATCATTCTAAATTTCTGTAGTTCCAAATTCTTTGTTAATAGAAAAAAGGAGGATCAACCTCCAAATTAAAATCAACATTTTTTGCACTACAAATTTACTGTTTCTGAATCATCTTAGAAAAATAAAATTCCTCAATTGTAATCAGTTAAGTGCTACAGTTACTTAAAGTAGTTTCTCCTGACAGATATTCTGGAGACCAAAAGTATAAATGGGTTAAAAAAAAAAAAAGGCTGGATAAACTCATAGCTGACAAATCCATCAACAGATACTAAATATAATAACCCAAATTTAACATGCTCTCTACAAAGTCTCTAAATGAATGTTTGCTGAAGTCCAGAATGGAGAATGTGAGCATTAATCTAGAATTATAATCTAGAATTCTCTAATCTCTAGAAGCTCAGAGAAGGATGATCTATATTTACCTATTTGTAGTAATCATTAGGTCCAACTGTCAACTCATTACCACACCAACTAAACCATGGCCATTTTTTTTCACCCTAAATAACACTGTGATTCTATGAATTTATATTAGAGAAAGAGAGTGGTTCTCAACATCATTGCAGTCCATTTTCATTATTGCCTATATAGTCCTTCCTCCAGTTAAATAGACTGTAGTCATTTCACCTGTCTGAATTCATAACTTCTTTTAATAATGTACTGTTTCAAGTCAGTTTACATTACTAGAAGAGACAGTGAATTGCAGCATCCCAGGAAAAAAAAAAAATTGTCTCTTCAGTTGCTGTTGTTACTGTGGTTAAAACCCCTGAAAAAGGGGAGCTAGACACTGGAGAATGGTGACTGCTTTACCTTTCTTGTGTGATATGACAAAAAGCCGAAACTGAGCACATATTGAACACTACTCCATTTTGTGAATTCTCAACCAGTATAAAAGCTATCCAGATGGTGGAATTTCTAACCCTCTACTCCACAGATTCACCATTTCTTCCCACATACTGTGGAGAAGATCTTTCTTTCCTTCTCCATTCTATGACAGGACTTCAGTTAATTGAAGGAATGGTATTTATATGTGTAATTAGTGGAAAGGAGAGAACAGGAACGAGTAGGCATACCTTTTGCTGGATTCCAAAGTTACAGTAAAAGGCAAATTGCCACATAAATAGTACTAGCATGCCTTTCTAGTTCACTAATAATTACTTCCCAAGACAGAAAAGAAAAGCCATTTATGCTCTCGTGTTATTCCCACAGTGAAAATCTCTAAAAATGGTTTTATCTCATTTCTCTCCCATTCAATATATCAGTTATGAAACGGCTAAAACACTCAATTACTGCTTCTTTGATCATGTCTCCTCCACCCTCCATAAGTTTTCGGTTTTTCTATATTCCTTTTGACCTCTGTATCCTTCCCTTCAAGATTCTCTAAAGTTCTGTAATATATACATCCATTCTCCTAATGTTACACAGTATTAAGGACTAACTTTTTTGAGGTAAAAATACATGATTAAATTTCTGACACTAATCATATGTTCAAGAGCACTGTAATCATAATAATGTATCTGGCTTTTTCAGATCATAGTTTTGTGACCTTCTACTTCTTCCCTAGATGAAGTGTATAAAATTAAAGTGGAATACAGTATTTTTAATGTGTGGAAGATTTCATTATCAGAATATGTTTGTGAGTAGGTGACCATTTCCACTCGCATTTGCACATTGCATGCAGGGTTCCCAAGATTTTTGTGGATGACATTCCATCTTCAGCAGCATCTTTCATTTCTGCTGGATCCCAAAATATCAGCAGGAACATGTAATTTTTGTCTGCCTATGTTAATGTGTTTTCCAGAGGAATTATATTTCCAGACTTTGTTCAATAAAAATTTACTAAAAAGACTGACGATGTAATTTCTTGGTATTAGCAATTTCAAACAGTTTCATGGAAGACATGTGAGTTGAAGTTTCCCAGTTTAGCTTTAAATTAGTACACACATTTTACAAGGCTATGTGATCTAGAAGCTAGAGAGAAGGAAGGAGTGATAAAAACATCAGCAATCTCCACAATTAACAGGAAAGGAATAAGAAACACACTGAGACTTTAACATCAAATTAAAGGGGTAAATACATCCCCAAAGAGTTTTTTAAATAATTTTTTTTTGAAGTCTGTTACTCAGTTTTTCTTTATTTGTGAACTGAGAGATTCCTACTGTGCTTGTAGGAGTAAGTCATGGTAGGCAGGAAGTTCTAACAAACTACAATATGTTAAAGTAATACCAACAATGGCAAAATAATGTGACAATGTGGGGGCCTCAGCATGCAATCATGCCAAATGGTTGATGTTAAAATGACAAGCACAAAGAATATTTTTCAGTGACAAAAGAAAATCAATATTTAAAATCAATTCCAGTCATGGGGAGCAGTGAGAACAAGTAACAAAAGACCACAAAGCACCTTTGGGAACACTTGAAAGAAAAATAGAAAAAAGTATAAAGCCATTATACAGAAATAAAAGTCTCTTTGGCCCATGTTGGCATAGCTTTGCTAGTCATAATCAGAAGCAGTACTGTTACTGATTTCTCATGTTGCCACTTCCAGCCAGCTCTAAAAAGACAAAACTTAGTAGATGGGTGTATAAGTTAAGTAAGATTTCAAAATACCAGATTATTCTTCTTCTTTTAGTTTTAATCATTTTCAACTGGTACGAGATTGTACACAAGAGCACATCACAAATCCATTTGCTGGTTCTGTCCAGCCTTTATGCCATACAACCACTGGACAGGAAGGTGGGCATTTAAGTGCTCACCTGACCAGCACAATTTCATGAAGCAGGATTCTAAAAGCTGTTTGAAACCCCCTTTTTGCAGAACAGTGGCTACAGAAGCATAAAGACATGGTTACCATTCTTATTAGATCTGATCTAATTGGGCAGTTTGTTGCCATAACGATGTGTCTGAGTGAGACAAAGTTACAAAAGAATAATAGAGTCATAGAATCCTTATAGTTGGAAGGCCATCTAGTCCAACTCCCCTGCAATGAACAGGGACACCACAGCTAGATCAGGTTGCCCAGCTCAAAACTAGTAAAATCGGACAGACCCAGTTAGGTGACCTGAAATGTCTTGAAAAAGCTGCATTAGAAAGGCTTTATATTACTTGTAGCACACAAATTACATCAATCATTCTGCGATTACTGGCAGCTTTAAGGGGATGGATGTATACATTTACTTAATTAGATGGCACATGCCCATCTTATTGAAGTGCCTCTCAAGTAGTTAGTAGATTTAAATACCATGATGACCAAACCTGAGAGAGGTACACACACCTTATCACATTAAGGAATGTGAACTAAATCAAAGATGCCTATTAAGTACTTTTCTCAAGGTCAGCAGGAAATGTGTGCTTGGCCAATAAACTGAACCCAGACCTCCAGAATTCCACTCCATTTCCTTAGCTGCTAGGCTATTCTGTCTCCTAAAAACAGCATACTTTGTTAAGAAAGTAAATTCTAAACTGAGTACATCAGATAAGTGGAGCTCCACCAAAACAGAGATCCAAACCCATGCAACTATTGAGAGAGAACTTTTACATTCACAGCTGTATTATTTAAAGAGCCCAGAGAGAAATTAATAAAACCAAATTAACTATGAAATTTAATTAAAAAGATACAGGACAACAGACTTCACTACCTTTTTCCGAGAAATCCATTTTTCACAGGATATTGAATGACAATATCTTTAGATATCAAAGGTCAGAAAAAAGCATATGAATTCAATGTACACCAAAGGTAGAACATATATTCTCCAATCTGATTAACTCCTTCCCAAATTCAGATTTATAAATCATGTTTCTCTTAAAGAACAAATCCTAGGCAAATTCTTGAAAAATAACAACCACACTTCTCAGTAAGGATTTCATGCATAAAGAACACCTTCAAAATACTGCAAAGGCCTTAAATACGTGGATTTTTCAGAAGGCTATTTTCTTTTTACTTTTGGACAGATAGAACTGAAACAATAACTCACGGTGAGATGAATAAAGGTCTGAGTGTTTATCTTTGTTTTCTTCAGCCTGTATTTTTGTCTTTGATTCACTAGAATGAAGTCTATACGGAGCAGTGTTTTAATGAAATGGTATTTTACTGTACTGTTTTCCTTTGAATGTCACTGACATCCAGCAAGGTCATACAATACAGGAATGCCTTCAGATTTTGACAAAGGAGGATGAGAAGAAAATTGCTATTTTTATTGCAAGAGCACAAAGTTATAGCACTCACTGATGCAAGAAGTTTACATTCTCTGGAACATACTTTACCATTTGTTCACATGATTCCTAACTAGAGCAAAAGTAGACCAAGTAAACCAAATGCTATCCTAATGTTCATCTGGAGGCATTTTCATTGTGAGTTCAGCTATGTTTTTTTTACATACTCAATATAGTTATTCGAGAATACCACAAAAGATGTTTTTTTTGCTTTCAAAAGAAGAATTAAATTTGGGAAAAGAAATCATCAGTTGCTATCTACATGCATCTTCCCCTCCTTAAGTGAGCCTACTTTCAAGATGGAACCAGAGAAATGAGTTACTCCTGCGTTCGTTATGATTAATCATGTTTCTTGGTGTGTGTAACTGTATTTTATGGTTACTAAACAAGTGGATTTGGTTCATACAATAATTCTGAGAGAGAATGAAAGATTACTGAAAGATAATGAAAAAAATATATATAATATATGAAAGATTAGATACCTTACTCTTTTGCACACACAATACAGAATGTTTATAAGGAATACATTTTTCTAATCTTATCACTTTGAACGTAGTAATTTTTTTCTTACCTAACAGATTTTGAAGAACAGCATAATTAAATGCATTTTAAACAATTTTTGACTATAAATATCATAGCTGCTGTTTTTCACCACAGTACTTACGCCAACATTTGACTAATGCTTGTTACAGACAGTGATTTATTAAAAAGCAGTGTCATACCTGTAGACATGCAGGAGCTCTACCCTGAGGTTTATTCACATCAACAGCCACAAGCTGCCAACCTCCAGCAGCATCTTCATGAAACATCTTGAAAAGGAAAATAGTTGTCAGAAATTTCTTACGTGCCAATAAATGCAAGTGAAGTATAATATATTCCCCTTAAGGACCTGCATACATCTTGATGATAGATTACTTAAAATGAAAGAGGAATGGTTTTTATTGCTGCAAGAGAAAAGCAAGCAACATGCTCTTTACCCAACACTAATAGATGCTGATTTTTACTCAGATAACATCAAACGCAACATATGTCTGTTAGTCCTAACACTGGAACTGATTCAACATAACTCTGGTCTGTACCATGAGATAACGGTACCCATTCAGAATAGATTTGTTACTTAACAAAATTTAACTGAAGAAATGTAAACACATTTGGGACTAAAAGTAAGTTTCACAGTGCATTTTCAAACAAAAGACAACTCTTTACTTTTTTACTGGCAAAATTATCTTAGTCTGCGGATCAGATTTTGCTTTTCTTGCACTGATATGCATCAAGTGTAGCTGTGCAGTACTTCTGCACTGTTACCCAAAGCTTTAATTAATGTAAATAGCTGAATGATATTCCAGCACTTATGACGTAAATGGAAAAAACTTTCTCAACCACAGTGGTACTTCCATTTTTCCAACCCTTTTTGTTTCTGTCTTTTTTCCCTCCAGACATAAAAAGCTGTACACTGCCGGGCTTAAGAAACAGTAAGAACCCATGTCTGGGAGTGATTAACACTGCCCTTAAAATGTCCTTGATAGAAAATGAAAGGCTCTACCATTTTTGTTGCCATCAGAAGGTCTGCATGTATTATGTAACAAAACAGTGAGAAGTTCCCACCTCACTCCCATACTTTTCTTGACACTCAGCACCAATCAGACCACCTCTAGAACACAGCCGTAGCATCATGGTTGAAGGCTAAAAGCCTTTTCATCAGACTGTGGGGAGCATTGCACAAAAGTAGTTGTGATTATGTTCTTGTGTAGCATTTAGGTACCAGGAAGAGTTGCCATCTCAGATCAGCATTTACCTCTCTTTGTACCGCGCTTTAATGTGCAGAGTTGTAGGGCTTTGCAAGAATCTTCCCTTCATCCTTCTCCATAGTCCCCTTCACTGACTTAGACTCTCTTCCATAGCACTAAGCTTCTGGACCACTTTAATGATTTATGAAATGGTCAAATGAAACAAGATATTGCTGCTTTTTCTGAAGGCTATGTCATACATAAAACAATCAAAGTACTTAACTTGTATCCGGTGCTTTGAACAAGAAACCCTGGAACAAATTTTCTGCCCTCGTTAACAGAAGATAAATCTTTTTTTTTAGTTCAGTAAGCAGGACTCCATTTATGTCTCATTATATCAGTGACTCAAGGAACAAAGTAACCATTTACTTGTCTCCAGCCTACGTACTATTTTTATTTTGCATTAATCTATTTATATTCAGTATGTTCATAATTCTTCAGCATCGCGACATTATTTTGGATTTTTTTCTTATTCTTGGACTACTTTAATATTGGCTGCTTCTTGAGTTTCCCTATGTAGACCTTTCTGTTCCAGATCATAGTTCAGAAGATGTAGGTTACGCCTATATGGTTCAGGAACTTGTCCTGTGAAATAAAAACTTAGCCTTATGCTAAGTATGCACCACGTAGAAAGGTTTTTATTTTATTTTATTTTATTATACATTATATTTATATCAACAGGTCTGCTTTGACAAAGCAATAAAAGGAGTAGTAATGCGACAAAATCTATTCAAGGCAAAAAAATGTAGCAACAAGCAGTAAAATAACAGATTTATGTAAAGATTACAAGAATATCCAAAGGTATATCAGAAAGTATTAATAAAATAGTTTTGAAGATGCTTAAAATAATCTCTAGCTACAGAGATTAGAAAATGTTTTCTCATCAGTGCATTTCTCACATCTGCCTTCCAAAGGGCTTTCTGCATGCAATTGGTACTGGTCTCTCAAAGAAGGCAAAATGCAATAGTCTGGAAAAGCCTGACTATTTCTACTCTCAGGATTTCTAATACAGTTGTTACAGTAATGAGTGAGGGAGTTTAAATCTCAACCTGTATGCCCTTATTTTTCACCCTGCGTCTTTCTTACTGCTCAATCTGAGTTCAGTGCACTTCCTATCATATCTTTTCCTACCCGTTATCTTAAATCCATGCTCTCACTTTCCGTTCCAACTTCAAATCTGAGCATGGCTCTTTCATTGCCTCAGCACCTCGTTCACACTTCAGCTACACTCTGACCCCTCTTTTTCCAGTTACAGTTTGCAATTTCAGCTCTTCTTCCTTAGCACAGAAAGTGACATTCACTAGCAACCCTAATTCCAAGCCCTCCAATGACATGAGAAAAAAGCTACTATCCTACTTAATTAAAATAGAAACTTTGCCACAACATACCCAGTCAATTGAAGAACCATGTTAATCTTCTCTATCTCTTTTTTTTTTTAATTAAGAATATACTCCAGAATAGAATTTTATATGAAAATACATATACCAACTGTAAAATATATGTGGTCATTTGATGTCATATATAACTGAACCTAGTGGGATGCAACAATGATTCTCCGGAATATTTCACTTACTATTCATTCTTCAACAAACAAACAAACAAAAAAATCAAATCCTCAAAGAAACTTAAGTATTTGAGTTCATCACCTGGGTGGTAGCAGTTGAAGTGGTACTACTCCTGGATCCCCACATCTGCTGGAACTGCACTCTAATTTCTGCAAATGTTTCAATGATGACTGCAATGAAAACATTCTGCAAAAAGAACAAGAAAGAATGGGTGAAATGATGCTCAGCAAACAGAAAAGAGAAAAAAGTCATTCTGATCTGTATTTCAGACAAGTTTACGAGAACAAATTTTTCAGTACCTTAACAAGCCAGGCCAGGAAGAAAATTAAGGTGATGAAATAGAAATATGAACGCCATCGAGGAAAGCTGTCAATTGCTCGATACATAAGGAACACCCAGCCTTCCTGAGAAGCAGCTTCATAAACAGTAAATATGCTTGTGCCTGAGAAAAAATGAAAATGTTTTATGTTAAGCCTCTTGAAAGCTTTCAATATCAGCAAAAAATCACCTCTTATCTATTTTATTTTTCTTTTCTCTAAATGGTATCAGCTTTTCTCTCATCACTTTGAAGAGAAGATTTTCAGGTGCATTTCTGTTTCTTCTTTATATAACTGAGTATGAATTGATTTGATATCACACTAGACTTCATTACCTCCCTGGACACACATACATAATCCCTTACATTAGACTGGACATATGCAAATGTCTCCAAAAGCAGAATTTATTCCATTATGTCACTTCAGTAACACTTGTGAGCAAAAGTAGCTTTAATTCAAACTATCAAGAGCAGCATTCAGCAGGTGAAAGGAATCACTATAACATAAGGCAGACTGAGTAACAGAAGTGTGTCAAGATAGTGCTTGTTGCTAGAAGCTACTGAATGATTTTGAAGGCAGGTAGCCATGGTAGTTACATTAACATTAATGTTTTGTGTTGAAGAATGTTAAAGCATTTTAAGGTTGAACTTACAATAACCTTTTGGAGAGGAGGAAGGAGATGAAAGAAAAGTTATGAGGGGTTTATATATGTGGTAACAACTTTTGAATAAAAGCTATAAAGTATCTGCTTCTTCATTTTAAACTTAAGATCTAAGCTCTTCCTAAATAAATGCTGAGCGATAAAGTGCTCTAGCCAGCTCCTCCTTCCTCCTTATCTCTCCAACAGAAACTTGAAAGTATGGATTGTGGTTGGAGGAGGGTCCTATGTCACTCTGGTTTGAAATAGTTTTAGGGACTGCTACTGCTGTAAGCACTGTATAGCTACTCTGCAAAGTTCAGGGCAGACTTAACAGCAGGTTTAAATGTGCCAAATGATGCACGTGTCTCTCAGTTCTATCACTAGCTGCAATCTGGCTAGGAAACCATTGTGCTTAGCAAAATAGGAGCTACAGTTACCTGCACCAGATGGAATGCTAAAATGCCTGTGCCCCAATTCACAGAAACAATGTGGAGAGTTCAATTTCTCCACTTATATGGACTTAGGGTGCTCTGGCTTAGATGATGTTCTAGAATGAGCTCCAGAGTTTACAGACTGAATTGAGAACTGGCTTAGATGATGTTCTAGAATGAGCTCCAGAGTTTACAGACTGAACTGAGAACTTAATCTTCAGCAGACCCCAACCTACACTAGCTGGCAGCACCCATACACAGGCACCCTCCCCACCAGGGGTAATACATCTGTTATTTTGTATTTTAACATTTGAAAAACAGAACTCAGACAATGACAGACATTCAGCTATAATGCAGCTCTCGTTCAAGTAGACAAAATCTTTTACACAAGGGCTAAATATAAGCATTTCTGATTTTGTTTTCATCCTATTCATTGGCTAGTCACTTGCTAATGACAAGTCTATTAAGTATGAAAGGCCAGATAGGGATAGGTCTCAAAATCTCAAATACAGAAAAATAAAATGAGCATTAAAAATAAAAAAGAAACACCATGTACACTTCATTCTTCTCTCTATTTTTGCCACATAAAAGGAACAGACTAATAAGTCTCCTATAAAGAGTATGTAATATATAAATTTGGAAAACATTAAGAAAGAAATGAAGAGTAGAGATTTCTCCAGATTTTGCTATAAGAAATGGTATTTTGGTACGAATAAAAGCACTTGCTGGGAGTCATTTTTCTTACCCATTAATTTTTCCCTCTGTGTGGCTAGTAAGTAATGATAGATGAGCTTTGCTTTACTGAGAATGGAGATATTTATAAACCTGCAGTGCTTAGAAAGTGCTAGCTCTACTAATGCCCCCCAAAGTGAGCATCTTCAAAGTTCACTGGTAAACTCGTCATATGAGTTACAATAAGAAAGAATTTGGCCCTCTCTAAGTACAGAAAAATATGTCTGTTAGCACAATTGATATATATATAAACAAACTTCCCCTCATTAAGCAGTCTTGGAAAGAAATGTACAATAATAAATAAAGATAAGTAAATAAATAGTGCACCTAGCATTGCAGAGAATCAAGGTTAGGTCTGAAATGGACCAGATGTGTGACTTGCATTCAAATAGATCTTGCCAATGGATGTCTTACCACACAGATCTGATTCTTCCTGTGGCAAGGCAAGATGCAGGAGAATGCACCATCTGTTTTAACAGCTCTTTGTGGAGAGCTACAGCATAGACCTCTACAGAAAAGAGAAGCTTTTGGACTTCAACAGACAAAGGAGACAAGCAAGCAGAAGCAAAAGAAAGCCTAAACAGCTTAAAATGAAAAATCTACAGTAATTGTTTTGAAGTGAAATGATTAGATATGGAAATTTATAGTTCTGACTTACCCTGCAAAGAAAAGCAATATAACAGTGACTAACTACACAGCTATATCTAATGCCTTGAGCAGACAGGCATACCCATCACATCATTCCTTTCCAGATAGACTAAACTTCCTTCACCCTGGTCTCTCATACAATTATCATTCTTACAGAGTTGCACCACTTTCATACTTAGCATCAAACCCAATCTCTTTATCAATTCCAGTTTCCTGATTACACCTTGTATTCTACCCAAACTAATCTGAGTTATTTTTTCTTTCCTTCATCCCTCTCCTCATCACAGCACTCCTACACTTATCCTCCTATTCACAATTTTATTAAGGTTAGTTACTCCTTTGTCTTCCCTGATGGCTAGCCTACATATACTGAAGTAGAGGTGAACAGAGAGAATAAAAACTCAGAGCAGGTCAAAGCATTCTCCATTTGAATGAAGCATCATCAAAGTATTTCTAAAGCCTTTTGCTTTTCAGATCTGTATCTGATTCCATAAAGGTTCTTTAAAGTCAGGAAGCTCTTTGAGGAAGGACAGTTTGACAGTACTGTGTGCAGCTGAGAGGCTCAGTTTCTCTCCAGCTGGAGAGTTCTGGCATGTAATCTGCTTCAAATTTAGGTAGACTTGGGATCTGAACTTTATTAATTCAGTGTCCCACACTGAAACAATCACATCTTAACCCCAAACTGGACTTTTAGCTCTATTCCAGTTATCTACTTTTTAAATCTCTTGGTTTTACTCTGAGAAGGAACAAAATCAAACTGTGAAATTAAACTGTGGAATCTCACAGACTGCTGTGAAATCGTGGAATTGTTCTACAGTCACCTTTTAACTGTGTTCTGCTACTGCTTCATTTCATGAAAGAGCTTGCAGAAAACAGAGAGTTTGAGAAGTGCTGCCCTTAGCAAAATACAGTAACTGCTAAAATAGAAATACTAAACAGGAGCCAGCCAACTACACAATATTTCTGAATTTGCAGCATCTACGTACTGGAGTCTGCTAACATATGTGGGAATAACCTGGAAGTGTTTTTGCTTTAGGGAGTCTCTTTTGTAGATCATTCTCCACTATACTAAGGGAACAGAGATCAGTTGAATTTATTCTGTATGCACACACTAGTTTGATCTATAAGTTTTGAATGGTTTATATGATTATGGTGGACATGCAAAAACATTAATCCTTCCTGTCAGTTCTTTTGATTATTGAATTCCTTCCTATTTACCGAATAATGCTCTCAGGAGCAATGTACAGGAATGAAAAAAAAAAAAATTCAAGTATAGATAGCAAAGCCATTACTGTTTCTTCAAAAAAGAATGGTCTCTATCAGTACTGAAATACTCATGAGTATTTTGCATTTCAAAAATTCCTAATGTAATGGTTCAATTATCTAATATTATAATTTTGCTATTTTGATTAAAATATGGAATAAAATAGTATTGTTAAGGACAGGAAGAAATTAAGAAAAAAAAAGGAAACTATTAAAAATTTAGCGGCTAGGAAACTGTAATTAGTCATTACAAATGAGAAAGTCACAGTGAAGACTAGTAAAATAGCAGAGATGTTATGTGAAGTATTTATAACACATACACTGGGCCATCTGCCACAGTCAGGCAATACAGTGAATGGAAAAAAAAACACAGAATAAACTCAACTAAAATAGAACGTGTTCATCTGTGACATTAGAGCAAAAGTATACCTGACATATCCTCACCTTGAGTACTGTGTTCAGTTTTGGGCACCTCAGTACAGAAAGGACATTAAGGTGCTGGAGCAGATCCAAGGAAGGGCAGCAAGGCTTGTGAAGGGCTCAAAGAGTATGCCCTATGAGGAACAACTGAAGGAGCTGGGGATGGTTAGTCTGGGAAAGGAGCCTCTGTGGGGAGACTTTATTGCTTTCTCCAAATACCTGAAAGGTAATTGCAGGGTTGGTCTCTTCTTACTGGTGACAGGACAGGGGGAAATGGCCTCAAGTTGCACCAAGGGAGGTTCAGGTTGGATGTAAGGAAAATCGTCTTTGCAGAAAGGGTTGTTAGGCACTGGAGTAGGCTCCCCAGAGAGGTGGTTGAGTCACCATCCCTGAATGCGTTTAAAAACCATCTGGATGTGGTGCTCAGGGACATGATTTAGTGGTGGGTTGTAAGAGTTAGTATGGTTAATTTGTGGCTGGACTCGATCTTGAAGGTCATGTCCAACCTGAGCAATTCTATGATTTTATATAACTAATACAAGTGTACTTAAGGCTATTACATATTTTAAAGCGATCACCACTAAGAATTCACATCCTTAATTAATGTATGTGACTGCACAGAAATACTGCTTACAGTATTGATGCCAGGAATCACATTGCTAACTGCCTCTGTAAATGCTGTTTTCACTGGATATAGACTACAAGCATGATAGTATAGGGTCCAACACTATAAAATATTTTGCTTTCAACATCTTTTTTCTTGGTTAACATCTTCCTTACTGCATGTTCTTTGCACTTCTAAAAATTATATTAGTTTCAAGACAATCAGCAACCAGCTCTATTCTTTGGAATCATTTATTTTAGATCTGAATACATCTTCTTAAAGCAAATGTATAAGTTATTAAAAAGATTCTCCTTTCACAGCAGCCCTGTTTTTCTCACCGTGAATTTAAGTGACATGGCAATGCTGCCATATATGAAACCTAACTTATACATCTTAGATCAAAAGGCATATTTCTCCTTTTCCATAGGTTTCAGTTTTTGGCACATCAGTGACACAATATATTCTACAAATTCAGAGAGCTTAAGCCCCGATTGCACAGCGCTAGAAGTACCGTGGTTAAGGCATATCAAGCAGAGGTAGATTTTGTTTGAACTCATCTAACAGATTCTACGTTTTTATGTTATAATACACCACTTTCTTTAACCAAGCAGGATGGTTCTTCAAAACAAGGAAGGAAAATACATAAACATCATAATGTGAATCAGACTAAAAAGACTGCTTTTATACAACCAATACGAATTTCTAACTTTGAAAATATTTTACAACTGCACACGATTTTTATCAAGAAGAAAAGAAAAAGTCCAGAAAAGAAAAGAATGAAGAATGGGAAAAGCAACTGAATCTTTCTCAACTTGTGCAATGTTTTCATTTATTTAATAACTTAAAGTAGGAAGACAATAATCAGGAAGAAAGCCATATCTCTACTAATTTTTCTCATTTTCACACAGGCACATTCAGCACTGAAATGTAGGAGGCTTATACCTTCTTCAAGACATATATTTCTTTTGAATCTATCAGCTGGGAGCATTAGCCTGAAGGGGCACAGAGGAAGTAGTTGCTTTACTACCCAAAGGACAAATGATTATAAATTATTATAATAGAATAGAACTCTGCTGGTTTCCATGCCTAACAGGTGCAAGGTTGCCCGGCTCTTTCACACTATGCAGATGAATAGAGTAGCAGAAGAAAAAGAATTAAAGCCATCAGAGCACATAGCTGACGATTTTCCACAGGGGAGTGAAAAAAACTATTCCATCAAAAACCCATCTTTTAAACAACCAAGAAATAGAAAATATATCTATTAAAAAAAATTAAAAAAAGGGCTCATAGTTTACAGAAGGAAACAATAGCACCATTTCATGGATATACTATTCCATGCAGTACTTCTAAGTACATTTTTAAAAAATAGAAGATTTTCTTTCCCTTTTGGTGCCTCTGTGACACCACTATGCTCTGTGACATCAGATCTTGCTATAATCAGCTCATCTTGTGAATGGACATAATGAAAAAGGGAGTGCACTAATACTGTCATTTTTATAACTGCAGAATTAAAGGAGCCAAGCTGAAAGGTCATGTGGGACATTTACCAGCTCTGGAAGCAGAATCCTTTTATCCCGCCTTTATGCTATGTCCTTGTTTTTTGATTCAGAAGTCTGTGATATTAGGGGAAAAGGGTGCACAGCACCGAGGCGTTGTCTTTTATAAACATCTGTCTTATGTGATTTGTAGCAACTCCAGGTGAGAAACAAAAACTAAACACTATTATTTGGAGTGCCTTTAATTCCAGACTTTTTTTTTTCTATGTCTACTGACCACCTCAGATTAACCACATCAGTTTTTTCTCAGTTCTGTTGTGACTGCACTGAAGCTGTTGAATAAAGCAATTAATGCGGCGGAGGGACACCATTACCAACTAGGTGAACTTCCACAGGACAAAACACTAGTGGTGTGGATAGTCTCTAGAGGAGACTCCTATAGTGCACGGTTAGTAAAAATAAAATGAATGAAAACAAACCCATTCCCGGAATGTAGATGCAAGTGTTTTGCAAAAACATGGTATAAGGTTGGCTTTTTTGTTTTTATTTTCATTTTTTTTTTTTTACATTTTAATCAGGAATTTTTAGGACTGTTGAAATGCAGACGTTTTTATTAAAAGCTTAAAATGCGATACGCTGCTAGCCAAGGAGAGACCTGTTACCAGCCGGAAACACGCTATTGATTTCCGCACGTTCTGAGAGCCACTAGATGGCGATGCAGCACGTTGGCCACATCTGGAACACCAGGCAGCCGCTAAGCCTCTGCCCGAGACAGAGCAGGCTGATAACCTCCCAGCGTGCCTGCGAAAGGATTGATTTTTCTATTTCCTGGCTAAACTAAGAAGCCCTCGGGTGCTGTCTAATTTAACACTGCTGTGCCGAATACTGAACGGCGTCGCTTCTCATGAGTGTTCGCTGAATGTTGTGCCTGTAAGGAAACAACCCTTCTCCTAGCTGCAGAAGTGTCACCGATCCTGTTTCTGTCACTGCTCACTTTCACTGATAAAATCGAGAAGCTGAATGTTCCTGGATGTTCCCACTGACCAGCCAGCTTTTAGTTTCTATCTCATCTTTCTTCACTGACGTGCCTGTAAAGCGCTGCATGCAGTCATCTATCTAACACTGTTGCTCTGGTGCAATTAGAAATGAATAAAAATTGCCCGGGAATGCATCAACCAAACTTTTTGCACTTCTGGGAAGTAGGCAATAGATATGAGTGAAATTGAGCAAAAAAGGAAATATTGGATGGCCCAGTGAGCTTTCTTGTTTGCACCCTCTGAATGAGCCATCCAGACCATTTCACTCTCCCAACCAACATGTATCAGCGTTTGCTGTAGGGGGATGAGGAGGAAAATAAAATAAAATAAAAACAACAACAAACCATGCCAATGCTCTGCACTTCCTTTGAAACCCTAAGCCCCACTGTAATTTACCAGAGACTGAGCTGTGGCAAAGCTGGCAAACCAGTACAGTACAAACTGTGTAGAGCACTGATTTGCAACAGAAAGGAAAAAAAAAACCAAAACCAAATCAAAACAAAACAACAACAACAACAACAAAAAAAAAACATTCACAGTCTGAACACAGTATTTTAACCCATGAAACTGCAGTAACTTCAGTAACTAGTGACATTATTGATTTCTCCTTCTGAAAATCTGCTTCCTTATGAGAAGATGAAGAGTCTACATATGAAAAGATGCTATATAAGGAGACAATATACAGAACACCAGTAAGGAGATAAAGAAACACTGCAAATAAAAGTGCTAGGATTAATGCAATTTGTTCTACAGATCTACTAATGGGAAGATGGAAAGTCAGACAACTACATCATTTGCAAATAAAAGTTTGTTCATCACTGAGAAGTGTTAGCTTACTAATATGAATACAGTAAAGTATGCATGTATATTGGCTGCACAAGGTAAAAAGGAACATTGCATTTTACACTTAGTTGTACCATTAATGTCTTAGATGTGGTACTACTGGTGTTTCCTGATTTAATACTTAATACTTTAAAAAGAGAAATCTGTTTTAAATTTGTAAACAGGACTGTAGCATAAAGTGGGAAAATCATTCTTCAGAGTGACTTAGGTGTGAATATGACTAGCATTTACAGTTGCTTTTCCTTAATACTTTGATTATGATGTTCCTCATCTATACAGTCATAAATAAATCAGCAGAGATCCAGAATGTCAGCAGCACTCATAAGCTGATTTTATGCTCATAAATGCTGCCTGCTTTTCCCTTTTTGCAGTCCGACAGCCGTACTGCTAATATACACTCTCATAGAATCACAGCTCTTTTTGTGTGTGGCAACTTAAAAAAATGTACTGGCAGTTAACAAGGATCAAGGAGAGGCTGAACTGTGAATTGTTCACACCTCGCGCACCACTACCTGGAAGCTCTGCAGCACAGTCAACAACTCCCACATCTCCTCCTCCCTACAGGCTTTTTAAGGAGGCAACTTCTTCTGGATCCTCAGACTCCCATCCCCAGCAGAACTGGGAGAACTTGGAGCCGGTGCCTGAAAGTAGGACACTGCCATGCTGGGCACTGACTGAGGGCTCAACACTGCAGTCCCTGACAGGCAGCCAGCACTTCCTGGAATCCAAGGCACACTTGGCTTCCAGGCTCTTCCCTGTTCAGATCTTTGAAATCCACGTGAGCAGAGCAGAAGTAAGCACAGTGAAATTATGCCAAGTACAAAGCCCATCCTCCTCTCTGGAGAAACATCTGTTGTGCAGTATTAAGATGGAACGGTTTCAAGGTAAACAGATGCATACCTTCGCATACTGTTTTGAGGAGCCCTGTGGAATATCACAGTAGAGTCAGGGTCGCTAGCAAAGTCCAGGTGCTTGAAGGCACACGCTTGGACAAGCAGCTTATAATGGATTAATGCACCTAGGCACAGACTGAATATCAGGGAATCAAACCCTAATAATTATACCCACTTCCAGACCTCGAAAGCAAAAATACAGAAACAGCAAGGCCTTGGTTTTAAAAGTGACAAATGCTGTGAAGATGGGCCTGCCACCACCTCATTCTTTATAATGTCTATTATTTAAAGTACAGTCACAGAAAAGAAAATGACTGCTACAGTAAATGTTATGACAAAATCGTGTAACATAAAACCTGTTAAACAGAAGAAGCTCTGTAATTTACATTAACTTATTCCTTTGAAAATGAGCCATTTTTTTTAGGACTGTTTTCTCATCTTTTAAAATATATTATGCATGTAGATAGCTTTAAGACTGCACAGTAATAGTGACAGTTCAAAATCCAAATATTCAGAAATTCACACAAATTCTTACATTTAAAAGTTAATGAACGCTTAAGGAGTATTAAACAGACAAATTTAAGGCATGCAAACACTACAGACTTTATGTATCTGGACTGTCATTCAGCCATATATTAATTACTAGGAATGTCTATTAAAATCAAGATAGCAATGGATCCCTTTGTTAGAGGGAGAAGTATGCAAATCTTCCCTGGCATTACGTTCAGCATGACTTATGTACTGTCAGTCAAAATCTTTCACTTTTTGCATCATTTTCTCCCAATAGTCTTAGAGCAATCCAACTCATTTCAAGAGGAGTTACGAAACACTGAAATTAGCACATTACAAGCTGTCAGCTAGTTTTCTTAATATAAATCTGCTTTGTAAAGAGAA
This sequence comes from Oreortyx pictus, assembly GCA_036925125.1. Classification (NCBI taxonomy): domain Eukaryota; kingdom Metazoa; phylum Chordata; class Aves; order Galliformes; family Odontophoridae; genus Oreortyx; species Oreortyx pictus. Next base: position 49,371,733 of record JAUPFR010000001.1, read on the forward strand.
AAAAAGTAATTGTTAACGCATGGAAAAATGAAATCAGAGAATATTCACACAGAAATATTTCCATATCTAGCATGATTACAATGATACCTTACTCAAAAGGAGAGTTAACGGAGAACCCTGACTGTAAAGTTTACTTGGTAACACCATGTCTTCAGTTTGGTCAACTGCCTAAAAAGCATGATAATGGGTAAAGGCAGAAAAATTTAAAAACAAAAAACAAACAAACAAACAAAAAAAACAAACAAAAAACCTGCACTAAAAGAAAAAGATTCAGGAGCTATTGAAATCATCTGTATGTGATTCAGCTGAACAGAAAAATAACTGGGGAAGCTGATAAGCAAGGACCCCCATAAATTTGTGTTTGGAAAGTAAAGACTAAAAGAAGCTGCCTGATCTAAGTGGAGCATTTCCAGTGTGATATTTATGTTAGCAAAATCTGAAAAATCAAGACAAAAAGGCTGGCACAATCCATAAGGAAAATAAGATGGTGTCTGGAACATACTAAAAAATCTCTTTCAAATGATTTCAAAACTTACTGTAGTGTATTTTATTTGAGCTCTGTGACAATGTTTCCTTATTTTCCAGTGGCAGTGAAACCTCTTTATTCTAAAGTTTCAAATACTTAAAACAATCAGCAAATAAAAAAAGTATAAATATTTACAAAGGAAACAATCTCCCTACCCCCAGCAGAGCCTTCAGAGACATAGGAGAGACAAAGGGCTTTACATTTTACTATACAAGACCCCATGCTGTTGACTGTGTGGGAATTGGTTGGCCACTCTGCTAAGTAAGTAGGTTAAATAAACAGAGAGAGAGTAAAGATGAAATTCCATGGTATATCATTTCAATATCTTATGAAGGCAATGTTAATTATTTTAGCGTGAAGCGAGAGACTCAACAATTTAAGGGAACCTAGACCAGCAAAGCTCCAGCTCTGCTCTAAAACTCTGTTTCAGCATTGCTTAGTTCCTCTGAGTATCATCTGTGAACTGTACACATTTCTCCGAGGATATAATCTCTCCCTTAGAATGAAGAGATCAACCCTTTCTCTTTCATAGATAATGTTTTCAAATGCAATTTCATGAAATTTTGTCTATCCTGCAGTCAGCGTTAAAGCAGCCTTCACCTTAGATAAGATCTGAATCCGAGCAATCCCCAGAGCATCCTGACTTAATTGCTTCTCCCTCTTGCTGCAGGCACAGTGTAGATCTGAGCAAGCATTTTATTCTTCTTCTGCATACAGTTTCATCTGAAAATAAGGGCAACAGTAGAAAAACACAACCAGCAAGACCTGCTTAGTACTCAGTGGCCAGATATAAGACAGCAGCAACAGCTAAAGCTCAATAGATTTGGAAAAACAGAACAAAAACAAAATAAAACACAACACTAAAGCTTGCAAAGGCACTTGAAAGCCAAATAGACATTAAAAAATACCTAACTATCAGAAATCTCATTAGCCTCCACACAGGTAAATAACAGGAGCAGTGCTAAATGTGTTATGAGAGACCAGCATAACTAAAGAGACGCAGCCTTCAAGCAATGGGGGTGTGACTGACTGTCAGAAGAAAATCCAAATGCCACTAAGAGACTGATTTAGTCATTAACAAGTTAAGTATTCTCTGTGTATTTTATGGCACTGAAGGAAAAGGAATTTGTTGAAGTGAGAGAAAGAAGCTTGCCCACTAGCCCAATATGTTACGGATAGGATGGAGAAGACAAGAAGTGATTTAGTATGGTGCTAGCTCACTAAAGCTCACAGCACCTTTGTGAGATAAATGTAGTGTTAAATCCATTTCAGAGATGACTATATTAAATTAGATACTCAGAATTTCCTCACATACCTCACAGAAGCAAAGGCGAATGTGAGATCGTAACTTGAAGATTTATGATTTTAAAAGATGAATTTTCACAATTTTTAGGGTTTTCACTATTTTTGTTCTTTAGTTGGTTATTAACAGTGAAAGAAGCTTAACATTTAATTAAAAAATGTATGTGTATATCAGCAAGAATAGGCAGCTTTTTTCTGACCTTCAGAAAATAAAATTGTGTTGAAAAACAAACCTATTATCATAAAATTTCATTTATTTTATTACTGACTGTCTTAAAGCCTGCATGACCACAAATATACTGGTTATCAGAAGAATTCTTGGAAGACTAGTACTAATAGACTAAGCAGCTGGCAGTTTTTGGAGATGAAAATCAAAACCTTTGGAAAGAAAAGCTGTATAAACTGCCATATATTTCTGGGGACAGAAATCATTCAAAGTTTTAACATACTCCATTTAAACTTTGTTTTCCATATTATCTCCTTCTGCAGAAATTCTTTCTGACCATTATGCGCTACAGGAAATAGTTTAACACACACATAGGAGAAATTTCCCGGATTTTTCTCTGTCAAATAATTTTTTTTTCCCCAGATATGGCTTCTCTCTTTTTTTTAGCATCAAGTTTTCCTGCAAAGATGCTTATTCTTTATGTGTGTCAGCTTCATGACACACTTCTTGACTCAAAGAAGCTTTAGTTTCTTTTAGATCTATACTTTTTCTTCATAGCGTTTTGCTAAAGAGGAAAATATGGCATTTTGATCAGAGCTGCATGAAAATGCGGTTCGAAAAAAAAGTGACCGTTTGAAAAAAAAAAAAAAAAAGAGTTTTGGCACTGCTCTGTGAAACAGTTTTCCAAGAAATGCAGATCAGATCTACCCCCAACAGCTTTTTATCAAAGGATGAATTATACAGACCTCATTTTCCATGTGAAAATAATTTTCAGTTGGTGAAATCAGAGCTTTTGGATATGAAAGCATAAACAAATGACATGTACCAATCCAGGGACAATTTTCTGCAAGTCATTTAGTTCACTGAAGTCTAAGGAACCTCTATCATTTACTTCAGAGTAAAAGCATAAATGAGGACAGTTACTGATGACATTTACAATCAACACAGCTTGTTATCCTTGGTAACTTTTGTACCAGCCTACCACAGCTTGGAAAAGAGTTTAATACTGTTGTATTGTGTACCCATATTTTTCAGAACAGGAACCAAATCCTAATTTGAAAGCTTTGCAACTTTAAAATCACACTGCCCAAATTCAGCCACGTGAGCTGATGTTCTGATAGCTAAAATTAGTCTGATTCTTTGAGATGTTGTAGGACATGAGTTCTGAATTTTCACCTGGCCTGAGTGCCAGTGCTCGAAGCCAGAAGGAATTTTAGTATTCCTTTTAGTAGATAAGTCAGATCTATCATTCTTTGATTCTAACACTGAAGTCTCTGAAAAACACAAAAGATGTTGGGAAAATAGTAGATTGACCAATGCGGTGTTTTAAAATAACTTATTAAGTTGCCTGATACATAAAAAATAAAGTTACTTATTTTAAGATGCATTCAGAGCAGAGATCACCACTGTTTCTTTTGTAGCATCTAGGATGGGCTTCCTAAGTAAAGATGAATGCAACAGAAAATCTCAAAAAAAAAAAAAAATAAAAATAAAAAATCTGCTTTTGAAATTGTCCATGAGGCAGATCACTTGTGCTCTGGCAATAGAACACTTTCCTGTGACTTTTCCAAGTTACTTGTGAAATTACCAATAAAACACTTTTAGCAGGAAAAACATGCTCAGAAATAATCAGAATTGAAGGGAAAAACTGCTAGTTCTTAATAGTAAACACTGGAAGAGTAAACTGTAGAATTTGTCTCACAGGAGCTGTTTAAAAGCAGATAAAGCAGTTGAGAAGAGAATCATAGAAACATAGAATCACAAGTTTGGGAGGGACCTACTAGATCATTTTGTTCAACCATCCACCCATTACTAGTATTACCACAAGCTACTAAAATCATTTCTTGTAGCTCCTCATCCAGACACCTCTTGAACACTGCCAGGGATGGCAACACTCCCTATGCAGGCCATTCCAGTGCCTGACCACTCTCTGAGAGAAAGTTTTTCCTTATGTCTAATCTAAACGTCCTCTGGTACAACTTGTTACAATTTCCTCAGGTCCTGTTTGTTGCCTAGGAGAAGAGGCCAATCCCTCCTCATCACAGCCTCCCTTCAAGGAAGTTGTAGAGTGCAGTGAAGTCTCCCTTGAGCCTCCTCCTCTTCTCAAGACTAAATAATCCCATCTCCTTCAGCTGCTCCTCATAAGACCTGTGCTCTAGATTCCTCACTAGTTTCATTGCCCTTCTCTTGACACTTTTCAGGGCCTCAATGTTTTTCTTGTGTTGAGGAGCTCAAGGCTGAACACAGTACTCGAGGTGCGGCCGCACCAGAGCTGAGTACAGGGGGATGATCACCTCCCTGCTCCTGCTGGCCACACTGTTTCTGATGCAGCCCAGGATGCCATTGGCCCTCTTGGCCACCTGGTCACGCTGTTGGCTCATGTTCAGCCAAGCATCAACCAACGCCCCCAGGTCCTTTTCCTCCTCACAGTCATCCAGGCACTCAACCTCAAGCCTATAGCGATGCATGGGGTTATTGTAGCCAAACAGCAGGACCCAGCACTTGGCCTTGTTGAACCTCATCCGATTTACCTCAGCCCAGGGATCCAGCTTGTCCAAATCCCTCTGGATGGCCTCCCTACCCTCAGACAGATGACACTACCTCCCAACTTGGTGTCATCTGCAAACTTACTGAGGGTACACTCATTGCCCTCATCCAGGTCATCAATAAAGATATTAAACAAGACGGGCTCCAGTACCGACCCCTGGGGGACACCACTTGTTACTGGTTGCCAGCTGGACTTAACTCCATTAACCACTACCCACTGGGCATGGCCTTCTAGCCAGTTCCTTACCCAAAGAAGGGTATACCCGTCCAGTTCACGGGCAACCACTTTCCCCAGGAGAATACTGTGAGAGACTGTGTCAAAGGCTTTGCTGAAGACTAGGTAGACTACATAAACAGCCTTTCTCTTGTCTATCATACTGATCACCCAGTCATAGAAAGTCATAATGTCAAGCATGACCTGACTTTCATGAACCCATGCTGTCTGGGCCTGATTCCCTGGATGCTACACACATGCCGTGCAACCTCACTGAAGATGATTTGCTCCATGACTTTCCCTGCTACAGAGGCCAGGCTGACAGGCCTGTAGTTCCCTGGAAGTAATGATGTAGTCTTGGAATGAACAGGTAATGAGCTGGACCTTCAAGTAGATCTGAGCTAATTTTCATCAGGATTTTTTGTTTTGTTTTGTTTTGTTTTGTTAATTCAGCATTAAAGATTGTCACATCACAACTTCTGAGATTGAGGCACCTTCACCTGCAATACCTGTGTTCCTTTGTAAAGCCATTCCAATTTTCTGATTTTTTCCTAGAGATCATCTCATACTCAATATTAACAGCAACATTCAAAAGCATGTACCCTCAATTATGTGATAATATTGGAAAATTATATTTGTACTACGAACTGAAGGTTAATAATCAAATGAGGATAAGAATCCTTTTAATAAATATTTAATGAAGTAAAAAAAGAGATAAATTAGAAAACACAGAAGATTAAGAGAACCGAAGTATCAAATCACATAAGGAGAAAGTGAAATAATACTACTAGTTAGAAGAGGTATGTGATGAAAGCTGCATTCTTGGGGAATTCAAGTAATAAAGAATTTTACTGACCAAAAATGTCCAATTTCTTTTTTTTCCTTCTGTTCTAGCTACTGACTTCAAACAGTTACCCAGCTTCTTTCTGTGGGGCTGACACTGCTAATTATTTGGCCTGGCAACCAGATGGCTTTCTTGTTTAACATCCCATTATTTGCTATGCAAAGAGCAGAGGAAGCTTTGCAAAGCCATCTTCTACTGATCTGTCAAAAAAATAAAGCCAATGGAAATTAAAGACGGGATAGGAGAAGAGTGGAAATCCTCTTAAGTTTTTCATAGTCGTGTAAAATCAGTAATCTCATCTTTTGTAATTATGAAAATAATGATATTAGCATGCATAAAGAAATCTGTGTGTATTTAGGCCTGGTCAAACGAAGTCTGTTTCTATGAGCAGGTCTCCTTAGTATACTATAAGAAAAGTAATAAGTAGCAATAACAAGAATCAAAATCTGAAGTAGTAAATTATAGCATTATTATTTTATCATTCTCTGAATTGTAGTTTGTGTAAACAATTGGATAAACAACTAGGAGTCCTACAAAGAAACAAAAACTGACACTTACTGCAGTCACATTTAGTTACACAAGAACTGTTGTACTAATTTGTATCTTCATTACCTTCTCTTCAACAGCTCTATGTTGACCAAGATAAGTAGCTAGTATGCATATTATCTATTTAATAAACAAAGTAATTTTCATAATATTTTTTGTTGGAAAGCTAACAGAAAACCTTTTTTTTTTCCCATTTACAATGCCGAACAAAAATAATAATAAAATGAAAGCCCATCTTGATATGAAAACAAGTTGTCTGACTGTAATTATTAGTTTTTGACATAGCCTATCATATACTTGGGTTTTTCCAATGCTGCACAGAGACTCTTCAAAGAAAAACGGAGTTCAAAGTGCAAAAAGCAGCTTGCATTATAGTTTAATCTGGAAAACTTCTAAGAGTGTAGCCAATTTCCACTACTTCTGAACTGGATAAATCATACTCTTCAGTGAGAATCCCTTTTTTTCTTTTCTAAGGAAGCACTCATGAGTCATGGGCTGTAGATCTAACTGCTGCTGAAAATGGTCATGTGAATCCCATTTCTATCAGTGAATCATCTGGCAGAAGTGAAGCGTTAAGTTTCACCAAATTTCTTATTACACAGAATAGGATGCAGGGATGTTAAGTAATGCTGTGAATAAAAAAGATGTCACTTTGCCATGATCTGATGATAAATTAACTCTTTTTAATTTATCTCGCTGTGAATACTATGACAAAAGCATCACAGCCACATGACACGAAGTAGTGCCAGTTAAAGAAAAAAAGTTTTTTGATGGTTTTGCTTTGGACTGAAAGGTGGCACACTGCACCATGTATAGTCTGTCTGCATACTAACTCATGACAGGCAGGTATTTTCTGTTCTCATCCACATAACACTGGTCCAAAGGTAGTAAGCTTGTATGTATTCAGAATCACATACCTGTGTGACTCTGACAGTAAGACTTCAATGTACCCTGACTCATCTTGAACAATCTGTCCTATGAATCATAACACAAGTCAAACCACAACCTCTGTCTTTTGCAAACCAGCACTTCTGAGAGCACTTATGTATCTCCTGTTCCCTGATGCTACGCTTCCATGGATGTGCGTACAGCATGTACACTTTCCTCCAACCTACACATATCTTCAATTATTACTCCAGATAGGCTCAACACTTTAAGATCTTCCATGGGCTAACATTTCCCCATGCACCTTCAGTAGAGGATTATATAATCATAAACCTAGTGGGCTGTGTGTCCCGGAAAGTGACAGAACGCCTAAAGGAACTTCACATTGAAAAATCCCACAGAATTTTTGGGTTATGTCTTTGGCCCATGAAGGTCATTCACGGGGTCCAATGGAGATCAAAACTTGGTTGTACATGTGGATACACAGCTATTCTCTCTAGAAGGGCGTAGGTTTGAGCAATGTGAACGAGTCAGTCTGTATCATGTTGTTTGTGGACAATCAACAAAAACAGATGGGTTTTATTACTGCAAATCCTGCCTCCATCTCAATTCCATAGTTCACACATTATCGCATTATATGGCTGCTCTACACATCAGAAGAAACACGCAGTAAAGGCAAATATAACCTCTAGCAATAGGAAGCTCCAAAATTCGGACTGCCAAAAAATGGAAGATACAGTAGGAAAATATCGTTAAGATCTTCTCTCAGACTGTAATAGAAATGACGAAAGGTAATACTGACATTAGAACAAGTGACTATGAAGAGAGAAGTTCTTTATAGGTGAGAGAGTTTTTCGTCCTTAAGACCTGAAAAAGTTTTTCATTTGTTTTGTCTGTTCCACTCCTAAGTTTTCCAAGCTGGGACTTTATAATGTTATGAACAACAAATACAGTACAGCTCCCTATGGTCTTAAGCAGGTGTGGACATGACTATCACCAAGGTTCCTTCCAGTTGGGTTACATCATCATGAAAACATTTATAACATCAGTAAACAGGATGATATAAACCCCAAATAAAAATTCTGAGACCAGCAGGGTTGAGTTGCTATTTACAAAAAAAATTAACATGAAGTTAAGTCTTACTAATCAAATAATAAAAAATGTTAATTATTTTGTTTAAATTGGCTTCCTGATAGGAAATATTTCTAAGAATTATCTAATGAGATTGTGCAGGAAGGATTAAAGCCACGCTCTGTTCCAGAAGTTCTCAGCAGTGGGGTTGGTAACACACAACAAACTGGAGAAGGTCACTGGTTGGTACAGATACAAAATACCTGTCTACTCTGAACTACGTTGACTCCTTCAGGGAAAACTCTTCCTAGCTTGCATTTTCCCCTGAGTGCCTGAGGGCACTATGTACACTGCTGCAATTCTGCAGCTTTACATGATATGTGAATTTCTTTAGATAGTTACGATATCCCCTTACTTTGGTAAAGGATTTAGAACTGCTGTAGTGAATGTATTTAAACACTTAGTACTTGTGAAACTGCTATAAGCATACCAAGTCAAATATATTGCTGATACTAATATATAACTGAAATGAGGGACTGCTTAAGGACCAGAGGGAACTAATCAGAAATTTAGAAAAAAAAACAAATAATTGCTCTCAAAGATACCAAGAGTCTACATATATATGAAAGCATACGTGGTATGGATTTCATAGCACTTCTAAGGAGCGAATGAAATCAGAAAGCATCCAGAGATAGACAAGCTGGTGGAAACTAGCAAGTTTGGTATGATAAGTCTAAACATAACATCCCACAAATCTAATAAATATTTAAGACAGTAGATAGTTGTGAAACAACTAACAGTCTTTTTATTAGGATTAAGATGCTTGTAAAAGTACTACAGAGCAGGTTAACTATTTTTAGTAAATGCATAGCAGAAGCTGCATTCTTCACTAGCGAAAATATTGACCAGGTAAAGTGATTGCAAAAACTAGGCTGATTGTGAAATAATCATACAGACAGGTACTAAATGAATTGTACAAGCTTTCAAGAGGAGCTACTTAAAAACAGAATCCTCTCTGAATACTTCAAACTACCTTCAGAATTTCTCTTAGTGCCTCAAAGAACTCAATCAATATCCTTAGCTATTTCCAGACGATGTGTGAATGTCAGTATATATGTCTATGGTATAATAATGATAGAATGCTGACTTATTCAATGGCTTCCACCACTCTGCAAATCATCACCACTGGTCCATTGTTTTATATAGAATACTGAGAAGAAAACTGAAAAGATTCAGATAATGGAAGAACTTTGATTACGTATGAAATGCAAACAAGGAAAATAGGAAAAAGAAAACAAAGCTGGAGCTCCTTTTTTTTTTTTTTTTTTTTTTTCAGAGAAGAGGATTAAATAGTATTACAACTGTTTTTTGTTTGAGAGATGATAATAAATATATTTAATTAATTGTCACTTACACTGAGAATTGTAAGTGAAATGTCCAAAATAAAGAAATGGCAGAAGAAAAGCAAATGTAAAAAACATTTTTGTATGCAGAGTAGAGTTATCTAATACAGAAGTACATGTGAGTATTACACATACCATTATTAAAAAAAACATGCAAAACCTGCCATAGGCAGGTAATTAAAAGAAAAGAATACCACAGTTCATCAGCAGACATACAGAAGTCCTGTTGTGACTAATCTACTTTATTTAAGATTACCAGTCCCTTCTTCTGTCAAGATGAATCAGTGTTGTATACTCAGCTCCTTACAATAAGAACAGATTACAGAAGCTTTTTCTCTTTTACACATTACCACAGCATCTATGCAACTTGTCCCACTATTGACTAAAAGGACCTCCTGATAGAAAATTTGGCTAATTGTTTTCAGTTCTTTTGAAACATCTGCAATAAATAATTTTAATTTTTTCCATTAATTACAGAAGTGTGTGACTTGCTGGAAGTCTCAGCTCAAACTAGTCTGATTTTATTGAAGTTGTTCAAAGTAAGTGCCAAAACTGGGAATGTAGTTACTGCAAGCTTCTTCACAGTGAAGAGAAAGATGTAAAACTGTTGTGTGGTTTTACTCCTTGTCAGATGTGAACTAAACCTCTTAAATGGAGGGCTTACACTAATTAAGCATTCTTAGGAGGCATCAACTATGGTTTGCATCTCTTACTGAAATAAGGCGAAGTAATGCTAGTTATGGTAATCCTCTGTACTTCAAGGTGGCAGTATTCTGGTTCTGCAGGAAGAGTAGAAGATAATCTTCAAGGAGTGTTTGGATGAGTGTGGAAAATGCTGACTGCAGCATGTAAGTAGAGTTATATCAACACTTTCCAAGATGATCAGTCCCACCTTCAGAGATGGAACAGGAGGTCTTCAAAAGTCTTCAATTCTGCTAAGTGTTAGGGAGAACTCAAAAGCTGCTTGTTTCATTGAAGAGACTGTCTATTGAAAATATCTATAGAGATTTTAGGAAAGACAGCAATATGTGCACATTGAAATAAATCATAGAAGAAAAGTGTCCTTGTGGCAAATAAATAAAGATCTATTTCCCAGAAGTATGTCCTACATACAGAAAAAAATACAGAAATTAATTGTTAGATGTGTTACAAATTTATTTATTTTTAGACACTGCAAAATCTACTTTCCCATTTGACCACCAGAATTTCAGATATATACAAAGAATACATAAGGTATCTAGTCTCCTTAAATACTACTTTTATTCCTTCAAATCATTTATACTCTTGTAGATTCTATGACAATGGAAGGAACTGGAAATAAACAGTCTTAACATCATTTGAAGAAGTATTTCAGTAGTTCACAGAGAATACAAAATATTCTACTACTCTTTTACCTTCCAACCTAGATCTTTTCTAAATACAGTGCATATGTAACTCTATTATGTTATGGAAAGTACAGCAATGATAGTGGGGCAGCAAAGTGGTATGCTGCAGCAAGTGAGGATATGGCCAAATGCAGCAGCTGAGGATAAAGGAACAAGGGAAAAAAGCTTCTTACCCTTGGAGGGTCCCAGGTAGGCAGGGGTGTCCAGCAAAATATCTGTGCCTCCACTGCCAACTCTTAAATGAAGTCTATGAAGGGCTGGATCCTGGCTCCACCCCTTCTGGTCACTGAGGTACACTGCATGCAACAGAGGTCCCCTAGGTTGGTCCTGCCTTCCCAACAGGTGCTCAGTCACTGGTTTGGCCTGCGACTTAGCATCTCCGCTACAGCATAACAGATATTGTGAAAGAAGTTCTTCATGTCACCTTGTAATGACACAGACTCTAGCATACAATAAAGCAACTACTGATAGTACCAACCATCAGTAGGGAAAAGATACTTAGGAAAAGAAACAGTTTAAATATGTGAGTTACAGAAAATAAAACTGACACTACACCATTTACTACAAAAGGAGTAGGTCATCATAGACTTGCCAAAGGGCACTGCAGAGTGGCAGCAGTATGAAGTCAGTCAGCTCTGGTGAGCTGATGCGCTGGAGTCACACCTAAGCTTCTGCTATGTGTGGTACCCCCTCTAGAGTGACCATCTGTGATCCAGATTTTCTGCAATTGCATTTTTCCCCCTTATTGCTCAGCAGAAGTGGGAAAACCAAGCTACAATCTGGCCCTACATTATCAAATCTTAAATCAAAGATGATTTGGTAAGCCATTCTAATTACAATAGCAGAATGGCCTGTTGCACGTCTAATAGATTCTATTTGTAGTGTATTTTTGCTTATTTCAAACAGTTTTACAAAAATGCTGTTTAGGATAAAATAATTAAATCTCAGAGGGTAAGGTAAAACAACGTGTCTCATGCATTATGCAAATACTGAAGGTCGAAGCCTGTAATGTGGTCACATACTGAAGCTCTTGTCTAAAAGTGAAAATCTTCCACTGAGAAAACAATTACCTCTATTATCCTATAACTCCAGCTTTCATTATGCAGAGCTGTATTGTCTTAATGGCACAAACTGGTAATTAAGCTGATAGGATCTAATTTTCTTCGTATGAAATGACAGGTTTCTAATCACCTATCTTCAAACTTTGCCTATTGGCTAAGACCTTTCTGCTCTGTAGTGTGGCTGAAATCAGTCATGTCTTTTGTTTTAGGACAATGCATACTACTGTCACGCTTGAAATTTCACTTTCTGTTCTTTCAGATTGCTCTCTGCTCCTTGTCATACTGTGAAGTGTTGAGTAGCTATCCATAAAGAAACAGTTATTGCCTTTGACATAAGCCTTTCTTAAAATCTTATGCACAGTGGTGTGCAGAGTGGTTAGTTTACTCAAAGCAGATATTTCTATTTATTTTCTTAGTAAATTTTCATTAAGGAGATGGTCTTAAATGTGTATTTATTTTCCTTTGACCATGGCACATGTGTCTCTTGACTGCTTTGTTTAGCTTCTCAAAGTAATCAGACCCTTTGATTAGTATTCTGCATCAGAAGAACAAGAGCCATCACTGTTGGTAATAGACCCGAGTATTTAACTTATGCTTCCTCCAGGAATTACAAGTAAATAGTAGGAGCAGTAAAAAAGAAAATTTCCTCCTCGACCTTCGCAGAGTGCACATCATCTCAAAACCACATTGGGAGGCCTTTGCTGGAGCAGGGCTGCAGAAAGCAAGCATGAAGTGGTCATCTGTGGAGCCAGTACTTAAAAGGACATTTAACACAGAACATTCTTGTGAGTGCAATATGAAGTCTTCTTAGAAACTCCCTCTTTTCCTGCAGCACAAGTTGGAATGTCTTCAGCACTACATTTTACAGCAACTTCACTTCACAGCTCCTTCAATATGTATGTTGCAGCAAGACACATGAAAAACTAAGCAGTAGAGAAGGAGTGGAGATAATCTAGCCCATTAAGAAGCCAATGCTAGTGCCAGTGCAAGTGAGCTCTAATAAACTGTAATTTTTTTCACTATTATTCTTGTGATCTCATAATCATCAGGATAATGTTACACATGCAGAATTCAAGACAATATTAATTGAGATCAGTTAAGAAACAGTGCATTAAGTTCTATGTCAATAAGAGATTGACATGTCTGAGGGGATACAACTTACAGTGGTAAAAAAGAAAACACAAAAACAAGATGCAATTGCATTTGATGTGGCTCGAATCTCATTTTCTTAAAACCTTTTTGTAAGACAGCACTTCTACCACTTTTCCATCCCTTCAGCTTATGATTAGTGAAAGTTACGGCTTTCAGAAAATATCAGAAAATACATTTTTTCAACATTCCCGACACTATCACAGAAACACTTATCAGAAGGTATGTTAGAAGGAAAACTTCAAACTATCTACTTTCAAAATGAAACCTAACTAAAATATACTGCTTCATTGTGCAGACTGTTCTCTCATTCTTCCCAGGCACAGAAAAGAAAGAGTGAGAATGGACGAGGCACACAGCACGGATGTCAGGCAGGTCATTACCTGCTGTGCGGGATACTGTACTGACATGAGCAATATATTAAACTATATATAGAAAAATAGGATGGATACCACTAAAGATCCACAATTACAAACAAAATTGAGAACAGAAGATAAAGTAAAGCTTTCTGGAAAGTTGCTTTACTCCCTTACATAGCTGACTATTCGGCTTTTGAAACTAACATCTCATATCCTGGAATACCAGGGGAAGTGGGTTCCAGCAAATTTGCTTAGCAGCAATAAAGTTTTCTTCGACTGTCAGTACAAGACAACTGTACTAATCTATTCACATTAGTTTCACCTGGCTGCTTGGTTTAATGCAAGACTCAATTACTTTGGGATTAGCACAGCAATAAATTAAAATTCTGGAGGACTGCTCAAACTACTCTTAATTTCCCCAAACTCTACAACTTCCACAAATCATTTGTTAGAATAACAGAACTAATTCAGTGGATGCTATTTTTGCTACTTGCTCTGTGTCTATAAACTATTAATAATAATAATTAAAAAATCTCAATTAATGAAGCAAGTAAAATGGTGTCACTGAGAAAAGTGGCAAGTACACAGAAATACTGAATAGCCCAGGGAGTTATCACTATTTTTTTTTTTTAATTCCAAATCCAGGCCACTTATTTAGTTGCACTGTGTTAAGACACAGCCTTTTTTTAATTTGCTGCAATTTTCTCATGAAGGGCTCTTTACTATTTCATTTCTGGGTTTAATATAGATCACACATACAACATTTCAGATGCTGGAAGAGACTGAAAATTTTCAAGAAACAGGTTCCCTGATAGTCTGATCATTTTGGTGCTGTGTTCCTCGCAAGTGAAGAAGTGACCTATTTTCTCCACAATCCATGCAACCTCACTACCACAGACCTACCCTAGAGAAACACCATTTTATAATGACATTATCTGTTTAAGGTAGAATTGTTATACTAACTTATGAAATTGTATAAATTGAAGATTTCTTGCAAACTAAATTTCTTCAGTGGAAGGCACATCAGGACCTCATGTTTGAAAGGCCTTTTTGGTCTTTCTACAGTAATAATAATACTGCCATGCGTCCCAGAATTTTTCTAATCAGAGCTATTCATTACTCTAAAACCACCATCATCCCCCATAGACTTGGGTAACTGCAACAGCTAATCTCTATCAAGATTAACGAAGCGCACACATTTGTCTGCTTTTTGTGAACCTTAGTGCAGTACTTTTAAATAACAAAAAACTGTATTTTCAAAGTATCATAGAATCATAAAATAAGAGAAGGCCATTAAGATCATCTAGTCCAACTGCCAACCCACCACCACTATGGCCACTAAACTATGACCCTTGATGCCACATCTACACATTTCTTGATCTCCAAGGATGACGACTCCACTACCTTCTGGGCAGCCTGCTCCAATGTATTACCAGTCTTTCTGAGAAGAAATTTTACTTAATATCCAACCTAACATCTAACCACTATAGAGATATTCACATACATGTGTAGTTCAGAGAGGGTATAAACCCCATCTTGTCAGACTTCAGGAGTAAGTCACTTACAAAGGATAACCAACTTAATTACGACCAAAGGAAGTCAATAAGTAAGGGACAATCACTCCATGTTTGCACAGGAGGTATCTCCACAAAGACGATACCAGTATTTCTAAAACTAGTCTGCTGGCCAGTTATCCTGGGAAATTAAAAATCGGTGCTTTGATTATGAGGTTTACAAACCCTCAAATAAACTTAATTTAAGTGAAGAAAACACATATAATGAGGATATGGCTGCTTCTAGATCGAGAAGTAACTTCACAGAGGCAACAACACAGTATGAGCATCTTGGAGGCCACTTAAGACAGAAGCACAAATGCTCTGACAGCATTGTAACTGAGTCAAGAGACCTTAAGGAGCTAGGCTGAAGTGTAGGCACAGCAATAAAATGTGAGCATTCATTTAAAAGGGACAAGTGACAAGCATAACACACGATATCCTTGACAGAGCATAGAGAACTGTGGAAGACCACCCAACACTACTCAACAACACAGCCATGGAAAGTACAGAACTGGTACCCTTCTTGGAAAATTGTATAGCTAATTCTAAAGTTTTTTCTAATATTTCTCACTCTAAAGGGGAAGAAATAGGAACAAGATATAAAGTTCATGATGCAGAATGTGGAGATGTGAGTAAGGGAAAAGCTTATTGCTGTCATCTGAAAGGTGCTGTTTATCACACTGTTTTACTGTGCCGTGCATTAAATTTATGTTCCATGGATGCTGCCAAGACTGGAAATATTGAACTGTGGAAGCACATTTTACTAAAATAAATTTTTCTCGCCTTCTTTTCTGTTTCTGCTCCTAAACAACAAGACTTCTCTTGGTGCACCAATCTGAGAGTTAAGTCATATGATTTTGCTTTTGAGACAAGTATGAATAAATCTGTAATAGAGAAATGAATTTTCTGCACAATGCATTTATAAATCTTTCATCTTTTTCAGTTCAAAGTTATGTGATTCTTATTATCTATTTTAATAATAAGTTACTAACAACATTACTAAGCATACTTGTAGTAGAGGGAAGTTGGACCAGAATGTTTGAAACTGTCTTAATCATTCTATTTGTAAGACAATATTAATTGCATTTGGAATATTATTCAGAAGTCAGAAGGTATTCAGAAATCAGTTTTCCAGAGAAGCGAAAGGAGTGGTAACTCAGTCACTTACATGACATTGAAGTATTGGAAGCAGAACATAAACAAGGCATTGAAATTGTAATAAGCCAACAGAATAAAAAATAAAATTTCTCAGAAAAAAATGCAACAAGAAAATATCAAGATACCTTAATAGCTTCAAGATATTAAGCTTAAAGCTTCATAGCTGTAACTATCAAGATACCTTAATAACTTTAGGTCTTTTCAAGATTCCCTAAAATGTTTGGATTTGACATATCGTATTTCTATGATATGAATTCTATGATTTCTTTGTAATGGGAAATTTGTAAGCCAGTCTTTAGAAAGCTGCAAGTAGTGGAAATAGCATTGTGCCTTAAGCCTACAAAGGGATTCACTAGTTTACTCTCTTTCACCTTGTTTGTTATATCTAAGGTACAACCTGAAATTGTTTACCTCATTCGCATAGTCATGGCTCACTTCCCACAGTACTCATATCCTTTGTAACTAGAATTATTTCCCTGGAGGAAAAACACAACAGTGATCCTAAACTGTTCTCACCTTGAGTACACAGCGCAAATGAACCATTTTCCTTAGTTCTCTGGGCTCACAAAAATGCTGTATAACCTTCTGAAGCTTCCTGTCCAAAGGCAAAGTTAGCCTGTTGAAGTTTATTTAGGTGCCAGGGTTTTGGAAGGCAGGAGGGTCTGCAGGGGTTGTGGCACACAAGAGTATGGCCACTCCTGAATGGACTGCGGCCTACCGCTAAACCCATACTGAAACAGAGGTCGTGAACAAAGAAGCAGAAACAGAAGAGTATGAAACAAGGAGAGGGAAGAAAGAAGCCACTACACACCTAACCCAGATTCCGTGCCCAACCTCACTTCACATGCAGCAAAAGCAGGGAGTGGGGACTAAGACATGTGCAGGAGAGGTGTACAGATTGAAACTGAGACAAGCTAAGGAGTGAAGGTGTTTTCCCTGTTTCTTTACTTATTTGACTTCTTTGCTTCTCAGTACCTGAGTCAGTGATTGAAAGTCTGTGTCAACTGGCAGTAAAACAAATTAAGTGAAATTCCCTAACCAAAAACTGTTTTACCCAAAGCAGTACCTCAGCTGAAATCAGGACCTTATTACTCTCCATCTGTAAGGCTTAGGTAGGGAAACAAAAATCTACTGTCATATTTAAAATAATGATTTTCACAGGTTTCTCAATCAGCAGACTAATGTGGTATGCTTTAAGTCATTTTGGTTCACATTTAGAAAATATGACTTTCATTGCTTGGCACTCTGATTACATTTGGGCAACTTTACACATTAGGATTTCTATTGCTTTATCACATTGCCACACAACAATCATGCAGGCCACCGTCATGGATGAAGGCCTTCTTATTAGGCACTTCACATGCAAGCATTTAACACAAAGAGCTGTATAAAAAGAATGGAGTTAGATGATTTTATCAAAGTATTTAATATTATGATACACTTGATAAGGTGAATGGAGTATTAAGACTCAGTGCATAGTATCAAACGTACATATCCTCTACAGAAGAAAAGAGTCTGACCCCAAGCTCTGAAGAAATAATTACTGAGCCAACAATTTTCATAAGTGCTCATCTTCCTGTATGGTAGAATTGAATAGAGACCTTGATTTAATTGCATCCACTTGTTGCTTTCTGTTATCCCAGATACCAGCAGACTCAGATCCAAGGGATTCAGTCTGTGATGCTGATGCTTATCCATACATGATGGCCCTAGGTGCTAGTGTAAAATCACACTGAGTTTGTTCAGGCGGAGTTTCCTGTGTGAGAGGGCAGAGAGGAAAGCAGCATCTTAGGAGGCTGAAAACTATCCTGTAATCCTTCTGACTATCAGTATTTTCTACTTTGAAGAAAGAACCTAAAAATATTTTTATTCTGGTCATCAGTTTGAAGTTCACCACTCCTCATGGAGCTGAAAAGCTCAAAGCTGGCAAAATAGGAGTTGCTTAGGGCTCGAATCAACTCAGCTGCTTCCTCTGGGTCCTACCACAGACACAAAAAGAATAAGCAGTTGCTGGTAGTGCTACCAAGAGACAAGTATCATGTCACTTTTAGTTTCTTGTCTTCTCCTTCTTGCTGAAGAGTCGACCTAATGGCACTCTACTCTTAAGAGCAGTGCCTTTTAAATTCAAACTGGCTGCACAGCCTCAGGTCTTTTCTCCATTTTAAAAGAACCCCTATGAGAACCAGTGTAACTCCAGCATTTGGCAAATAAGGTTCCCATTTATGGCTAAACAAATATGCTATTTTGATAATTTCATAAACCTTTTATTAAAACAACAGCTATAAGTGAATGGAGGAAGTTGACTTTGGCCCCACAATGATGTTTCCATTAAGAAATATAAAATTAGGTTCATTTTTATGCTACTCATGGCAGACATTTTTCACAGTGACATATAAAATCTTTTTTCCTAATTACCAGTTTAAAAAAAGGCTCTCAATGGTAGGCATGCCAAGAATATTTAAATTCTGGGTCACATATCATAAGGGACAAGTCCTCATATAATGAATGTGAAATATCTGAGACCTCAAGCTCTGCTGATGTTCTGTAGCCCATGAAATTGGATGATTTTGCTGGCTCATTGTGCCATTGAACGATGTTCATTGTTACTATAAGGTGAGAAATGTTTAATACAGATTCTTTTTTTTTTTTAAACATGCAATTTGAAGCACTCCATAGCACTGAAAATTCATTCTCTTTGAGATACAGCACCTGTGTGTTTATCTCCTGTGCATAAAATGGACGTTAATACAGTAGACTTTGACAAACACTCTTCGCACATACAAGATGTAATTATTATTATTTAATAGCGTACAGACCCCAACAAGCAACAGATTGGTGATACAGTATAGAATAAGATGCCCTGATTCTTTATTTTGAATGATCTTTGATGGCATAGAAATTCTTTCCCTTACATTGTAGAATAATTTTTAAATTTCAGGGAACTTTCACTCTGGACTTTCTTTCATTTTGAGAATATTTTAAGCAACATGTAGCATTGCAAATAATAAAAAAAAAAGTATGTAAGATGTGAAGAGTAAAATCAGTAAAGTAGCTGCAAGTGTACATCTGTAGGTGATTACAGATGATTGCACCCATGATGCATGTGAAATGATTATTAGCCAGATGTTACAAAAATCTGAATGCACAAGGATCTGTACTATATGGAAAGCACAGGTAAGGAGGAAAACTGCCCAGGATCCAGCAAAAGGTGTTGGGGGTGTGAGAGGATCTTGTACATCTTTGTCTACATTACACCCTTTTCAGCATTACTCAGGCATTCAGCCCTACCAGTAACACTAGTGTGGCCCTGACAGCAATCACTGCCACATTAAACACATTAGCTGGAGATAGACACAGTCACACAGACAGTGACATGGAAGGCAGAACTACTTAATACAGTTCCCCAGCTGCCATGCTCCTAATAAAGTCAACAATTATATTTATGCATTGTAGGTAAGTTGGATGATAATATGCAAATACAATCACATCTAATGAATTATACAGTTATTTTGGTTAGTTTATAGAAAGATAAATTCAATATTCAGCCAAAAAAATTTGCACACTTCACAGTACTGTCATGCTATCAGATACAGTCTGTGGAGTCAAACATTGCTTGGAAAAATGCAGACAAGAGAGTAAAATGAGAAACAGGCCAACTGTGAATGCACCTGATGCTCTCAGTGTGAGGCTGAAGGCTGTTCTAATATGAAAAAACCATCAATCTTTTTATAGCAGCCTGAACCAAAATCAGATAAGAAGTCTGAAAAACAGAAGAGCTTGCCAGTACTATACAGGTATAGTCAGTAGTAAGGAGCTTTGCCACCCACCTCCACACAGTCAGCCAAGCCTTTCATTCATTTCCTTTCTCTTACACCTACACAGCCCAAGGGGTAGTATTTGAACAATCTTTCAGGCAGCCTGATGAATAGCATGCTGTTCCTGTATAGGAACATCATCTACTTAAGAAGTTGTGTCTCAAACTGTTGGAAAGAGAATTTGAGTTTCCTGAGTTGAGTTCCTGAGATACTTGCTAGAAAAAACAGTAACTCCTTGTAACCTTCCATTAGCTGGAACCTAAAACATCTGAAGTCATTTCATCTAGGGGGAGCAGATTATTCTTTCCCTCAGAACCTCATAGAGCAATGAATTCAAGGTACAGAGGGCTTAGATAATTTATTCTTCACTCAATGTTTCATTTGTTACCTTGCTTCATAAACAGTTCTAAGATACCTCTGCTGCTGCTGATCATAATTCTTCGAGAAAAGTAGCAAACAAAACTGGCCTGGCTTTTTAACTTCACTCTCATTTGAGATTTACACCAGGCAAAACTGATTTGTGCTCTTTATTTCATTCTATATCTGATCTCTAAATACATATGTTGGAGAAAAACAGAGACATTAGCCATCGATATTTGCTGATGTGGCCTATGTTTGAAAAATTATCACAAACATCAAGAGTAAGTATTATACTACTAATAAACATTGGCATTCTGCAGGCATTGGGGAACCTACGGTACAAATGTTATGTATTATTGCTATACAAACACAGAATGGAAGCAGGATTTGTAAATGCAAGCTGCTACTAATTACACATTGTCAGACTGGAAGACTATCAAATGAGTCTGTTTTTGATCTGGATTATTTTTGACCAAGATGACAGAATATAAAATTTACTCATCAGATTTCGGATAAAAGTATGCTAAGAGGTTCTGAAAGTACTTAGGAGGAAGGAAATAAAACTCAAGAAGAACTTTGCAAATTGAAGAAATAGTCTTAAAAAAAAAAAAAAAAGCATGCTATTCATAAGATACAAGTGCGAGGTTCTACATTTTAAAAGAAATAATCAAGTAAATGAATACAGGTTGGAAAACAGTGATGGCAGCTCTTACAAAAGGACTCAAAGATGGTAGTAAATCAGAAAAACACATGAATCATCCACATCATGCTGTTGTTAAAATGGAAAACATCTCACTGGGGTGTAGAAACCATAGTAAAGCTTAAAAACACATTCAGTAATGGCTTTACTAGAATATTCTGACAGCACTGCACTTCAGCGAAGAAGTGTATCAGCTGGAGAAAGTCAGTAGAAGGCCAACAAGAATAACTTGAGGTGTAAAATATGTACAAGGTTTATAGCAAAAGACTGAAACATTTAGAAATATGTTGCCTAGCAGATCCTTAGAGGGTAGAAAAGGCATAATGATGGTCTTCAGAGATGCTAAAAAGCTTTTTTGAATTTTTTTCTACGTCCATACTGAGCAAGACAAGAATTTATGATCTTAAATTGAATAAAGAAAGATTCAGGTTAGACTTTAGGAAAGTACAGACAACAAAGTAGTACAACAGATTGCCTGGAAAGATGGTGAAATCTGCTTCAGACAGAAAGGGGATAGACTATCCTGACAAGATGACTTCAAGCCATATTTATCAACGGTCTATAACTATGTTCTTCCTTAAAAAATTCACATATGCATACATACAAATATAGGTATAACAGATGAACGAAGTACCTCAAAATAAAACCAGAAAACCTGGAAATTGTCAAGTACCAAAACTTACACTGTCTTCACAATTTCCATCCCTTTAAAATAA
Source organism: Oreortyx pictus (assembly GCA_036925125.1). Classification (NCBI taxonomy): domain Eukaryota; kingdom Metazoa; phylum Chordata; class Aves; order Galliformes; family Odontophoridae; genus Oreortyx; species Oreortyx pictus. Next base: position 49,393,496 of record JAUPFR010000001.1, read on the forward strand.
AAGTTGCTTATAAAATTGTGAGCAGGGCATGACGAAAATTAAGGAACTTTTCAATTCTGTTGTTACCCGCTTGGCATGTTGTCACAGCATAAAGAACTCTATTAACTTTTATCTGATGGGGACAGTTTGATCACCCCATAATAAAATTGTAAAAATAGAAGAAAAACAGATAAATATAAAATACTTCTATAACACAAATTAAGTGGCAGTAATGATATGGTAACTGTCAACGTTCTACACTGTTGTGATTTTTGTAATGATAGATTTCAGGATCCAAAAGGACAGGCTGCATGATAATATGCAGAACTAAAACATCGGTAAACATACACTATAAGAAATCACACAGAAAATATCTACTTTATTACTTACCTGTTAACTACATATATAAATTCATCACAAAACAGAGATTTATATTGACAGTCTTGCTGGCTATTACTCTTTCTTTTAACATTCTTCATTTAAGAACTCTTATTTAACATTTTGTGGCTGCTGTAAATTACCCAGTGTTTTAAACTTTAGTGATCAGCTTCCAATTGTCATTTTCTGACTACAATACTGAGAGGTGCTTAAATACTGATTACTAACATCTAGATGAAAACAGTGTACTGCAGACAATTCTTCGATGTCTATTAGTAATATTTAATCTTTCAAGTAAAGCCATCAGAATGACATATTGATAAAGCCAGGACTGTAGCTCAGGAGACTGGAGTTTCAGCAGCTTTTAAAATCTGCTTTGCAGGCACCCTTGTGCAGACTATTTCACACTGTCAGCCTGCTCCTTCATCAAAAACATGCTTTCCTTTATTAAGCACTCCAAGCCTTCTTCCAATCATCCATTCACCTAAGCTGATCTAACACATTGCATCCACTTTCATTGGTGACCAGGTAGGCTGCTAGAATAACAGCCTTCAGTGCCATAGCCAATTTTGTATGTCAGGATTAGAAGGATGATTTCCGTCTATCTGAGGCATCATTTTTCTGATGACGCACCTAACCCACACTCCATTGCTAAACTGTCTCAAACTAGAGAACTTTCTTGTCGACGTTTTTATCCTCAAGTTGAAATCAGCTCGTATTTCCCCAGACATGGCAGTATGATACAAACTTAAGAATCTGAAGGTTGTCTCTGAGAAAAGACAAAGTTGTTCTTTGATATCTACTGAAGAAAAATTCCATATAAAAGACAGCTACTACCAGAAATGCTATTTAGCTAGCAGTACTGGGTACAACTGTTAAACTTGTGCTTTCTGGGAGAAAAAGAAAGGAGTTTGGTTTAAATCTTTTTTTATCTCCCTTTCCCACTAGAAAAAAAAAAAAAAGACAGAAATGGCAGTTTCATTTCAGAACCTATTTGGTATCACTGAGTGCCTGCTGTAACAGGAGACTATTCTTCTAACTATCTGGTTGACAGTGAATATTCTGTGGCCAATTGAGGTGACTTCAGCTACAAAGGATCTCAGTATGCAAAAAAGTCTTTTTGGATTGTTGTCATTCAGTCATCAAATCTTTCTATTACCTTCAAGCTTAGCTGTGGACACGATAAAAGTCTACTGGCTAGAGTTCATGCCAGGAAAAATGAAAAATAAGCTTATCAGTCAGAGAGAGGCATGAGAAAGAATGTGGCCTGTAGGAATGTCTTCTCATCTGAAGGGAATTCCCTACCTGTGCTCATGAAAATGCACCTTTGTCTGCTACATAAACGTGAGATAACCACAGTATTCTGATAGCATAATGGCACATTTTCTACTTGGATATGGATCTTACCACTGCTACCCATTCCCTTGGCATCTTTCCTGAACTATTTTTCTGTGCTCCTACTTGTTTCCCTATGGGGATGACACAGTACATGCCAGCTTGCAAAGACTGTGATGTCCCGGTCATTCTGAAGTTTTCTCACAGAACAAATATTGCATCTGTTGTACACTATATCTCTGCCTGACTCTCGGTCATTTTGCTGAATGATATTCTGATTTAAGCAGTTTGGATCCAGGTTGCCACAGATGTCACTTTTTCTCCCCTTTTCTCTTTATTGTCAAGATATCTATCAAAGTAATTCAGAGTAGTCTTGGATTTTTTGAGAGTTTTGTTGTTTAATTTGATGTTGTATTCTTTCTTTCTTTCTTTCTTTCTTTCTTTCTTTCTTTCTTTCTTTCTTTCTTTCTTTCTTTCTTTCTTTCTTTCTTTCTTTCTTTTTTTTTTTGAAAAGGAATTCCAACTAAAATTTGACAAACAAGATGAATTATATACTCTAAAGTGAATCATAAATAAAACACATTAATTATTGTATTTGCATATTGATGACAATCAACAGTAAGCACTTCTTAAATAATGGTATTTAAATCCTCAAATCCCAAGCAATGCAAAAAATAAATAACTTCATCATTCTAAAGCAACTAGCATCTTCTCTTTCTGGCATGTGTTCTACTTAAGCAGAATCTTCACTAGATATCTTTTCAGAACAGACATGAGTTATCTGTTCTACTCATTTCATAAACATTTTTAAATGTATACTGAAATGGATTTTACCAGTAGGACAGACCTATCTCATTAAAGCCACTGTAGCCCAGCTCTTGCCTGCTTAGTCCCAGATCTTCAAGGTCCATGCATTTAAATCCAGGTGGGCACTGGTAACCTTCTTCTAGCTCTCTGGAACAGTGGGTGTCTGGGATAGCTAAATTATTCCAGGTTACATTTCTGTGAAAAATACAAAATTAAGGTGTTATATCGACTCAGCTCACAGCAAAGCTAAATACTTGGAAGCAAGAAAAGCAAAAAGCATATCAGCTATTATTTTTGCTATCTGATGTTCTTCAGTGTACGTTATTTCCATTAAGAACTTACGGTAAAAGAGGAACTAATAGACTCATAAGACTTCAGTCCTATGTACTGACAGCACAAATAAAAACAGTAGAAGTTTCATAATATCTAGAGACCTCAGCAAAAATGGAAACTAAAAGACAGAAAAGAGCTGTTAACATAGAGATGTTCCAACTGTTTTTATTGGAATTTGGACGCTTACTCTTTCAGTCTCCTTTGGAAATCTCAAGACCGTGTTTAACTGCAGTCAAAACTAGCTTTCATGCCCTTTAACATGATCATCATGGATGAATTGTCAGCCACATATGTATGTGTCAGTTTTCTGTACCTTTCTTATGTCAGGTTTCTACCACAGAGAGCCCAGCCCTCTCTCCACACCTTTTCCAGCATGTACCATACTGAATTTGCATACACACATGAATATATATTCGAATAATCCCACACATTTTTAAAGAGAAGCTCAGGCAGTTGATCCCTTGTTGACATTCACTGCATGTTGTTGATAATGACAATTCATAACTGTTTTAGCACAAAAATTAGCAAAAAGTTGCATTCTGAGCAGGTCTATGAGTCAATACAGAATAGCACTAAGTGCAGAAGTGAGGATTTGTGCTACCTGTAATAAAGCCAACTGTGTAAAAAAAAAAATATAGATAAGAAAAGTTGTGATATGGCGTAGCTCCAAATGTGCTGAACAGGCACACAGCTAAGCAGCATCAGTTTTCTCCTTGCTTGTATTCTCTCATTCAAGATGTTCTGCTTCTTGGTTCACTCACAGGGCAATTTCAAGTCAGGCTTGGAAAGCCAATCAGGGTGAGTTACAGAACGAAAAACAGTCCATAGCTTTCTTCCGTTCAAGTTCAGCTTGCTTTATGACTTCTAAGTCACAGCACAGACTTTTAATATAGAAACATTCAAAACTAACTGCTGAAAGTTACAAAGAAGATCTTGTAGTATTCACCCTATTATCCTGAGGCTTCAGCCCAGAGACTTAGAATTCATCATTTTAATTAATCTTGTTTGTCCATAGAACAGGTGCGATTTTCAGACTGCCCTTTAGCATGATTAGTATCTTGTTGTTCTTCTCCAAGTCCTCTTCCTTTAATCAAACTCACACACGCATTTCGACAACTAAATTGGGTGAACAGGAGCTGTAATTTCTTTATTTTTCTTGCTCTTAGGCACTGCATGCGATAGCAATAGATTATTCTAAATCTGTCAGTGTGAAACTATAGCTTCCTACACAATTTTTTTCTAGGCAATTATAAATGCAGATAATAACTGTAGCTGCACTCATTCTGTAGCCATTTCTTCATGATGCCATGAAGCCATACACATCTGCATGGATCAACACACACAAACATACACTTCCAGCTGAAGTTTTAAGGAATGCCCTGAAAATTAACCATCTGCTTAACTAGAAAGACAGACAGACACACTAGTATACATGCATCCATTTCACTTTTTATAAACATGTTCAGCATCTGTCACTCAAGGATTTAAAATTTAATCTGGGCACCTTAAGTCCTTCTTACAAGAATATGTTAATTCATATCCAGTTGTGTGCTTTAGATTTGTGATACAAAAGCCATTATAATATAGGATTATCAAAATACAAAATTTTATGAATAATTTCAGAGATGAAAATAAATTCATTGGCTAAAGTGCATGCAGAGCCCAGGCTACTGTTAGCTAATTAATTGTACATTATGGTTTGTGTTAGCAAATCCCTCATATCCCAGGGATAGCAGTGAGAGGACATATTATTAAAAGTATTGCTTCCATTGTCACAATGCAAAGCAGTCAGTTTAAGTGCTTGATTTAAACCCAGGTCACAGAATAACATAAATGTAGATTTATAGGACAGAATGATTTGGGTTGGAAGGGACATTAAAGATCCCCAAGCTGTAACTCCCCTACCAGATCAGGTTGCCTAAAGTCTTATCAAACCTGGCCTTGAACGATACAAGGGATGAGGCATCCACAGCTTCCCTGGGCAACCTGTTCCAGTGCCTCATCTCTCTCTAAGTCATTTTTATATTGCAATTGAACAACCTTCTGAAGAAGAAGAGAAGTTGTCTCCTGTACGCTGTGTATGATTTAGGCTAAAAAAAGAGGAATCTCTGATTACAGATTTGTACCTATACAGGCATAGGCTTTTTAGGACAGATGTTATCAGGCAGTTTGTGTTCTGGTTCAGGATAGTACTAAGCATAGACAAGTCTATGTGGACTGGAATATATTAAACTCCTAACACAGAATTGGCTATAATATCACTTATCGTTTTCAGTATAACATGATTTAAAATGTTTTGTTTCTTCATGGGCTCTACTCAACATAAACTATGTATTAAGGTGCTGACTCAGTACGTGACTAACTTTAAGCATCCAAAGAGCTCTATTATGAAATGTATGTGCACGTGATTAGCTCTGAAAGTAATGCCTCCTATTCATTTCCATGGAAACTACAACAAATACAAAGAGCACAGTAACACTATTTGACAGAAAAATAACCAGGTACAGAATGCTATTTTTCAGCATACAGTGAGTATTTTCAGCATTTCAGTGAGCAAGAGCCTGCATGCTGTGCTTGTCAAGAACTGCATCACTATGCCAACGTACATTGTTTGGTCTTCATAAATGTTCAGCAAGCGTTGACTAATTTCAGAGGGTGCAATTTTTCTGTGTGGAGGAATTCAGTGACACCTTTGCCTCATACACACTTACACATCAGATGCCATTTTGTCAGACTGCCTCCCTGCTGCCATCTGTCTCATGGGAACAAAATGTAACAATGAGAAGGTTCAATCTGTACTGCTATACCACCACCATCCTTCTCTGACACTGTGGGCCAAAATTATAAAATAGGAGGTATTACTTTCGGAGCATCTATTGCACTTAAGTAATTTGCTGAATAGAATGCCTTGATAAAATCCCAAACATTTGCAAGAGTAAACAAAGAAATAATTAATCCAAAGAGCTCAACCGAATATTTCTCTGCTTAGTATTCTGGTACCAGTACTTCCAAAATTTTCGGTAGTGGATTATTATTGGTTGTATTTTTAAAAAGTGTACTAACAGCCAGTGCTTTTGTCAGCATTTCTACGTATAACCATAAATTTCAGTAGAAGAGTCATACAGTAATTGATCTTTGTTGAAGAAATCTCTTAGATTTTCCAATTTGTGCTTCTCATTGAAACTTTGGACAGTATTGCTGCTGGAATCACCTCATGTTCTGGATAATTCAATAACAGTATCATCCAGAATCACTGGTGGTAGCTAAAGAAATTTCAGAGTACCTCTCTGGCTTAAAGATTACTTCTAGGCACCGTTCTCCTTCTTATGTTCTACAGTCTTCCAAGGGTAGTATTTTAATGTGATGTTTTACTTTTAGATGAACTCAGGTCTAAAGTCATCACACACCACATGCAGTTTACAGAATCAGTTTTCTGTTTCTAATCAGAGAACAAAATATAAAATAATTTTAAACTGAAGAGTGTGAAAACATCATCCATATTTAATGTTTCTCATAATTATATGTGTTATTGTAACTATAAAGCTTTCAAAGCTGTTTGGTAACATAGTGTCCCTGATATCCATTTATTATTTTTATTACATTAACAAATAAGAGTGCGCTTGAAGGACTTATGAGTTTAGGGACAGTATAAGCACAAAATTTCAGCTTTGGCAACATTCCATATTTTATGCTTTAGCTTCATAAACACAGATTTCACTACTCAAAATTCAGTAAGTGAAGAGAATATTAGATAGCATCTGCTAGGGATAATTATATTCAAATCAACAGGCCAAATGACTGAGGGCATCTCTCATCTCTCTATTAATTTTTAATAAAACATGAGATAGCAGGGAAATTCCAGAAGAATGCCAATGTGCTATTATTTTTGAAGGACAAGCAGCATGACAGCTTAGCCTAACTTCAACAGAGACGAAAGAAAAGAATAAGTTGTTACACAGTCTAATTGATAAACAATGAAGAACTTGGATGTAATTAGTGGTAGGCAGCACGGATTACAGAAAATAATTATCACTGTACTAGCATGATTCTGATAAAATTGCTGATTTGTCTAATGAAATTGTCTAGCTTAAGACTTCATAAAGCAATTCATTCAATAACACAGCTGATAAAAAATTGGTACTATACAGTAGCAATAAATTAGAAATGCCCAGAAAACTGGTTAGCTGACATCTCAAGAAAAGATCATCATGATCTATCATAACCAATGAGGGAAAAATAGATATAAAATCAACAACAGATTGTAAACATAAAATACAGTAAGGACTGGGAAATATGATTATCGGGATCATTTGGTTACCCAGATCCAACAAAATGTGTTTTAATACAGCTAAATGCAAATTTATGCAGGTAGGATCACTGCAAGCAAACCTCATGTGCCTATGGAATACAGGGGATAAAGGAGGATGTAAATGATACATTACAGAATGTAGATGCTATGTGAGCACTAAAGATAAAATAGGATATTCTGTTATATTTGTCACAGTAACATCATAGCAAGGAAGAGCCAGTGCTTTCCCAAGTTGTACAAGCAAAACAATAACGATTACATGTTTCTCTCTGTATTATATTCACATGTATTATGAGTAATATTATATTCAGGATCTTGTTCATCTATTAAAATTGTTTTGAAGTTTAAGGAAGGAGGATAGAAATATGAAAACAAGAAAAGGGGAAAACATGTTAAGCAGTAACAGAGCTACAAAATATTATTTTTTTTAGAAAGCATATTGAAGGGCGCCTAAATTATTGCACGTTAGTGAACTCACAGCAGAGGTATTAGGAATTACGATTCTGTGTAATCTAGCATGAAAAACTGTAATGAGTACAGAAAGCTAATGGTTGAAGTCAGACAACTTAAGATGATGAATTAGGAACATAGTTTTTTAGCAATGAAACATCTTTCCATATAAAATAAAAGTTTTCCTTGCTTATAAATTGTTATTATTATGAAATTATTATTCTCTTAATAATCTAACCAAGAACAGATACATATCTAGAAGAGATGCAGGATTCAGAAGGAATTTATAGTATTTAATAAAGGAGAAACGTAGTGAAGTCAGACTAAATAATCCAATTGTTTCTTTTGATTACAAATGTGGTTACCGTAAAATTTCACTGCTGCTAATATATTGTCTTTCAGCATCTATGCCCTATGATAAATAGACTTTTATTCCTTGTTACACATTTAAGAGCTTGTGACAGAAACTGAGTTCTGTACTTTTAATACTTGTTAATCAAACCAGTCTCAAGACAGATGTGTCAGTGTTTTTCCGTGTGTTTTTCTTTTCCTTCTCTTAGAACTATGTAGTTTGTAGAAGACTTAAAAATAGGCCTATAAATGTTTTTGTAAATTGGAACCACAGCGTCTTCTTCTATTTTATTTATCTATTATCTATATATTTTTTATTTATTGTTTTATTGAGTTTTCCATTTCAGTATCTGTTCTTTGGTAGCTTTCACACAGTTCAGTGTTGTCAAATCCGGAGCCTTTATAGATAGAACTTGAATTTTCTTTTACTTCTTAGGTCAATTTCTTAAGAAAAAAAATTTGTTTAAGTGCTTATTCAACAAATTAACACAAGTACTGCTTTTATTCCCTTATTCATAAGGAATGATTAAATCCAGTCTCTGAAGTAATAAGGCATGATTAAATTGAACTATCTGTTAGATAAGTCATTGATATTAAGTAACATTTGATTTGATTGGGATTGTGACTTTTTTTCACTTCATATATGACCTAAATTAAAGTGTCTAAATTGAATCTTTGATGTTTCAACTATTCCTATTCACTTCTCTGCAGTTTTGAAGAGTCTGAGACACATCTCCAGAGGTTTGGAGGTTGGTAGTCTCAGTCTGTCCTGGTTTCAGCTGGGATAGATTTAATTTTCTTCACAGTGGCTAGTAAGGTCCTGTGGATTTAAGATAAGAATTATCTTGATAACACACCAGTGTTGCTGAACAGCCCTGACAAGTCTTTTCAGCTTCTTGTGCTGCCTCGCCAGACAGGAACTGGGGGTGTGCAAGGAGCTGGGGGATGTATAGCCAGCACAGCAAATGCAAACCAAAAGAGAGATATTCCATGCCATATGGCATCATGCTCAGCAAGAAAACTGGGGGTACTGGTCAGATACCACTGCCTGGGAAGTGCCTGGGTGTAGGACAGTGGGTGACTGATGATCGCCTATTAAACATTCTTTATCTCCACCTATGAGTTTTACTTGTTTTGCAGTTCTCTCTCTCATCCTGCTGTAGGGGACTGAACAAACTGCTGTGTGGTGCTAGGCTGTCTGCCAGGTTAAACCACAACAGCTGTGCTTCAGAACCACCTTTCCCCATGAACCAGAAAGGGAATTCAAGGCATTTAGGTTCCTAAAACAGGTGCTGACATCAAAATCAGATGACTGTACTTAGGACAGATTGCTTGTACTATGCAAAGCCAATGCCGTCACTGACCAAAGGAGAACAGGATGATTGCAGCTACTTAACAGCTATGACAGTTCACTGGTTTCATCACTTGTTACCAGGATTAGAGGAAACAGAATTCAATTTAGTCTGTCATTACCCTTCAGAGTAACAAGGCCACTGAAGACAAAAAAAATGAATAATAGAAGAAATCTTTCCTGTAGAGAGTATTGGAATGAACAGTCAGCCATGAGAAAGCAAAGCTCAAAAAAGAAAATACAATTGATCCACTATGAAACTGTTCCTCAGGTAGTACACATGAACAGAACCACACTGAAATTTTATCAAATGTCATTCAGCATAACAACTCTATGACAGCTCATTTTTGTTACTGCTACAATCATTCAGGAGGGAGCTGAGTCTAGAAATTGCAAGATACCGATGCTAACGTAAGACTTAATAAGTGTTAAAACAAAATCTACGAATGAAATTCACACAACAATGAAGACTGTTACTATTAGTACTAAAACATAGGAAACAGAAAGGAAGAGTTAAAGGCAAATCTAGCTAGCTTGCATGAATCTGCATTTCATCAAGAAGTATCATTACTTATATGTTATCTACAGTATCTATTAAAATTCAATAAAGTCCTTCCATAGAAAACTTAAAAAAGAAAGAAAACAACTCAGTTCTCTTTTAAATTGCAAATGGATCTATCAAAATGTATGAAACAATCTAAGATGAAGACTGCATCCGTTTTAAATATGTTCAGAATCCCTTAAAAACCCTAAGTTTGTATATCAGATTTACCTGGATTAAATGCAGAAAAATACCTTTTAGTAGCTGCTTTCCAAATACAGAGGAAACATACATAGAATATGGAAATCATAAGCCTGAAGTTAAAACTGGGATTCTTGTCCATCAGAGCACATAAGTACTTTGTGACCTGTCACTCATAGCAACAGGGCCACAAGAGCAACAGACATCATCTACTTGAACTTGTGCAAAGCGCTTAATGCTGTCCTGCATGATATCCTGGTCATCAAACTGAAGAAAAATAGATTAGATAGATGGATCACTTGCTGGATAAGAAATTGGCTGGATGGTCCCAATTAGAGAGTTCTGGTCAATGGCTCAATGTCCAAGTAGGAGCTGGTGATGAGTGTCGCTCCTCAGTGATTGGTGCTAGGACTGGTGCTATTTAACACTTTTGTACGAGGACAGTAGAATCAAGTGCAACCTCAGCAAGTCTGCAGATGACAGCAAGGCTGAATAGTGCATTTGACACGCTAAGGGAAGGGATGCCATCCAGACAGACATGAACAGACTCGAGGTGAAACCATGTCAACATCACGAAGTTCAAGAAGGTCAAGTGCAAAGTCCTGAACCTGGGTTGGAACAATTCCAAGCACAAATTCAATTTGGGTGAAGAATAGCTTGAGAACAGCCCTGAGGAAAAAGATTCTGGAGTTCAGATGACTCAACACGAGCCAGCAATGTCTGCTTGCATCCCAGAAGCCCAACAATATCCTGGGATGTGTCAAGAAAATTGTGACCAAAAGGCTGAGGGAAATGATTCTGCTCCTCTACTCTGCTGTTGTGAGACCCCACCTGAAGTACTGCATCCAGTTCTGGGTCCTCTCACTCTAGAAAGACTATTGAGCTGCTGGTCCAAGGTGGGCCACAAAGATTATCAGGGGACTTGAACACCTATGGGGACAGCCTGAGAGAACTGGGGCTCTTCAGCCTGAAAAAGAGAAGACTCTGGTGGAACCATATAGCAGCCTTCCACTGCCTGAAAGGGGCTTACAGGAAACCTGAGGAGGGCCTTTTTAGAAGGACTCCTAACAACAAGATGACAGGAAATGGTTTTAAACTGGAAAAGGGTAGATTTAAACTAGATTTTAAGAAGAAATTCTTTACTGTGAGAATGGGGAGACACTGGAACAAGCTGCCTAGAGAGGTTGTGGATGCTCCCTTCCTGGAATCTTTCAAGGCCAAATTGGATGGTGCTTTGAGCAACCTGGTCTAGTGAGAAGTGTCCCTTAGTATAGCAGAGGGGTTGGAAATAGATGAACTTAAAGGTCCCTTCCAACCCAAAACATTTTATGATTCTGTGATACCTGCAGCAAGGCAGCACTTGAAGATTTACCTGACACCATATCATTACTCCTGGAAGCTTCCACCTTTGCCATGAGACAGGGTCATAATAAACATCACAAAACAATACACAGATTTTTTGCTACAGCTTGTCTTGTGAAGTGTGAATACTACACACAGGATGTCTTCATCAAATGAACCTACACAGCTCTGTGACGAATTTGCCATCTGAAGTAGCAAAGGCTGGGACAATTGGCACAGCAAAAGAAGGCTGCTAGCACTGAGTACCTGAGAACAAACTTTCAGCATTTGTCTGCCAACTCCAAATGGACACTATTATGCATTTGATGATGGAACTAGCCATTGCACCAGGAGAAAACAGTGTGATTTCTTTGTTTTATAGTATTGCCAGGCTGATAGGAAGTCTTACAGGACTAATTGGATAACTGCTTTTGCTGCTTGAAGGGCTTCACTGACAGCATTACAGAGAATAGTATCATGAAAATACGTGGTTGCAGACCCCCAGTAAAGTCATATAATTCTAAGAATTTGGAATCTGCAGCACTGCTAGGAGTCCAGGAAAACCAAGTGTTAAAGCCTAGCTGGTCTAGCCTTCAAGCACACAAGCTTTAACTAGATCAAGTAAGAAAACTAGTTGTTTACAGTCCATAACCAAAGCTTTTTCTGCAACTACTAGCTGAAGAGCTTTTCTCATTAACTTGTCAGGTAGAAAGTGTACAGGAATTTGAGCTGATTTGAGACTGTAATACTGCCCCTAGGCAATGGCTATGACTTTCAAGAAAAAAAAGGCAGGCAGCAGGAGATATTGGAGGGGCTAACATTTGTTTGCCCTCAAGGAAGGAGAGTGTGAGGAGGCTAAACTTTTGTTTGAGGCAAGCTAGGGAGAAAGTGATGCAGACATGGAGATGGAAGAGACAGGATGAAAAGTAAGATGAAAAACCGTGAAGAGAGTTGGGCAAATCAGGCATCTGTGAGCCCAGCAGAGCCTGTTAGAGCAAGGACAGACTGGTATTTTAAGTACTGCAAAAAAAGGAATGTAGTGCATTTGTGTGAAGGGCAAACAATGTGGTTCACTAAGTATAATGAAAAATGAAACAAATATCCAAGAGCACTCTCACACCCCATCTCCGAGCTTAGGAGTTATATACAAAGAGAGTGGAAATAACAAGATGGAGCATGCCATTCTCTCACCTCTGCCCTAGCACACAATAGCTCCACTCCTGCATCCAAGCTTTCAATGTAATCCAAGTTAAAAGAGTTGTAGCAAAAGCAAATAGTGCTTAGGATTCTGAGGATAAGGATACTCAACATTCTTATGTCTAAAATCACAGAAAATCATAGAAATATAAACCTGGATATGAAATTTCAATATAACATGATATATACATCCCTGTTCCAGACTATTTCTGCTTTTCCCAAGGCAACCAGCTTTAGACTCTACACACGATTCTTATATCTTAAATCTGATACTAAAAATTATAAATTTTTACAAAGCACAATTCTATTCATCTCTGTTCCTCAACTATGCTTCCAAATCACTTTCTGAAGAACTGTCTTCTACACAGTATACCTCACAATGATATATTCATCATTTTTCCTAAGTGCAGTATATTGTCCCTGTTGACTTTCATTCAGTCTTTTTATAGAATCATTAAACCCATCCACTTGTTTCTTGAACATCTCCAGGGATAGTGACTCCACCACTTCCCTGGTTAGCGTGTTCTAATGCCTCACTACTCTTTCTGAGAAGAATTCTTTCCTAATATCCAATCTGACTATGTCTTCAATTTCTCAAGATCATTTTCATTCTAACCTTGTCTTCCAATACGTATATATAATATCTGCAGTCCCTTTTAACTGCAGGTCATCTCCAGTGCTGTTGTTTGCTATTTGTTGTCATCTGGGATGTTAATGAAAACTGCAAATAGCACAAAACAGACTTATATGAATCCCCACTTGACAACTCCTTCCATAGTGACAGTAAGCCATTAATATGAACTCGCTGTGAATGTTTTCCAAGACATTTTCCACCTATTCTATGATTATTTTCACTTTAAATGTTTCACCTGTCAGTTTAAAAAATTGTCCTATGAGAATGTTAAAAGTATTCCTAAAATAAAGATATATGACATCCGCTCTTCTTGTCAATTCACATCTGTTACCCCGCCACAGAAGATAATTATCTGGTTTGACATATTTTATTCATGACAAATCCATATTAGCTATTTCTCATTTCCTTTTTACCTTCCATCTGCTTACAAACTTTTGTTTGCTTATCTACTACAGAATTCTTTGAGGTATAAAAGGTAAACTTGCTGATATTCCAACTGAATAACATGAAATTCCCTGGCTTGTCTTGCTATGTCTCTTATTTCTTCCTCCTTTTTAAACTTCTGCTACTCTTCTGACTTCGAGTTCCCCTCTGACCCTTTTCAAGTTCTTGGAAATAGTAAAATAGCTCTGATAATTTCAGTTTGCTCATACATATCTCAGGATGACTATTCCCAGACCTTCCAGAACTTCAGTAAATCAAATTGTTAAGACAGGATTCAAGTCTAGACATCATATTCACATATTCAGCTTTCAGAAAACAGTAAAGAATTGAAAATAATATATTTAATTGGTTTTGAAAACGTGAGATAGTTTCCAGATACACTCAGAATTTTCCCTATTTGCAAAACAAAACAAAAAAAAGAGATGGCAATATGTGACTCACATTTATAGTCAGTCAATTTCACAGGATTCTACAAAATCGAATCTAGTTTACGCCCAAAGGGTTACTTATCAGCCAGAGGAGAGGAATCCCATAAAGATGGACAGGCTGAGCAGAAATGCAATGTCTGCTGGAACCAAAACATGAATCCCCTCAGATTTAACATGTGTAAGTGTGTGCCACTTCTGAGCTACTGAGACCTGAGTTTATTTGGTTCTCCTTTTTAGAAACTTGTTAAAATGTTTCCTTACTCAAAACAGAGCTGGCAATAAGAAGTACTGGGAAGCCTGTATGGAAGAAATCAACAGTCCAACAATTTTGGATAACTGTGCTTCTAATTGTTCTAGAGAAAATCAGGATTTATACTCAGAAATTATGTACACTCTGGAAACGAGGATGAAGATCACTCCCCTTCAGTTTCTCTATGGGCTGTCACCTTTGTACCTTCTTCCACTTTTTTGTAAGATTGTATGTGGATAGAATTACATCTCTTTTAGTCTGATGCTATATTTTCTTGATTTTGGGTCAGTTCTAAATAGCATCTGGCCTGGAAAATGCAAGATTTCTTTCTTTATTTTTTTTCCCCTGAGGAAATACCAGAGACATATCACCACTGCAGAGATTCTGAATTAATTCCAAACAAAATAAAGCAGTGCTTTTAGCTTAACTGACATCAATGGATTAATCTGCCCTGTTAAAGAAGTCTTGTTATATTGGTTTTTCAGACTTGGCCTTGAATTTCTTCTTTTTCTCTGAAACACAAATACTCATTATCTCAAATCCCTTTTGTTCTTTTTAATGATATTTATTTCCTCTATTAGGTATTGTAGTTAGCTTTCAGCTCTAGCAACTTTAAATCTATTTTCTGACATTTTGAGGGACTTAGGCATAGATACAATGAAAGATGACCAAGATTTCTTAGATCTTTCTGTAGCTTGGTAATTGTTTTTCTAATGTTTTCCAGAGCAGTTCTTACTTTAAACAAGAACATTTACAAAGAAGATTTTAAAGTGATTGTCAAGGTGATAAGTTAGACAAAAATACTCAGTAGACATTCTACTGAAAGCATAAAACAAAGCATATATGAAAGCATAAACAAAGGACCTTATGGGGTGAGTTCAAAGAATTAGGTAATTACGTTGTTTTATGGCCTTTAACCATGCTAAACTTGTTTTGGCTGAGGGAAAGCTTAAAAGAAGCTACAAAAGTAAAATTTTCTGTTGTGGAATATATATAATATAATCATGTTGTGCAAAAGTAATGTTATGTTGGCAAACATGTCTCAGTAAAAAATTTATTTTTAAAAAGCAACAACAACAAAGCACTCAGTAGCATATGTGTGAAGACATATGACCTCTCTGACAAGAGAAAAAGATTTGCATGTGTCCTGGTGGAAGTAACTTCTGTATACTAAAGGTGACCAAGATTCAATCTCAGATTTGGGAACACAGCCTACTTTCCCCATATTTTTTCATTTCTTAAAAATTAATTTCAGAAAATAAAATGATGTGTCAAACTGTTTATAATTTATTAAAATGTATTGATTTTTATTTGGATAATTGTCAATAAATACACTACATTACAATTATACTTTATGTCTTCCAAGCAAATAAAGGAGATCTGTAATAAGGAATTCCATGCAGTATACCACTTACTGACAGTAAAGATAAAAGACGTAGCAGTCAGAGAAATTATCAGGAAAATCTGTGACAGCAAAGTTTTAAAAAGATAAGTAACAATCACAAGGGAATACTGAGTTAGAAAATTGCCTGGGAAGAAGACAGCATTTCCCATGGGGAAAAAGAAGTCTGTCAAAATAAGAAAAAGACAATACAAATGAGAGAAAAAGGGTTATCATCAAACAGTAACAACAACAACAAAAAAGCTACTTTTCAGCCTTTGGAAGGAAGCTGGATTTTGCTGATTTCACTGATGGAATAAGATGGAATGAAAAATTCAGAACACAGAAAGCTCCTTCCAGTATTTCAGTTTGTCAGAGTTAAGTCTAGAAAATCACTGAGGAGGCGGAGAGACAGGAGGTCAGGGAGAGTGGGTGTCAAGAAGTACAGAAAGATAAAAGAACTTGTAGCAGTCAAAGAGGCAACAAGTGTCTGATGTGCCTGCCATGTCCTTTGAAATGAGGAATAGCAAGATTTTAAGATGTCATTTTCATAAGACATTTGCCTCCTTTATAATAATAATTCAGAAGGAAGTAGACTTGGTAAAACTGATTTCTGAAATAGCTAAGTCTTGAACTCCCTAAGAAGATTTTATCCTTGCTTTTTGCCTTACAATTCTGCTTAGTACAAAGTAAATCACCCAAAATCAAAGTTCTCAAAGGTGGCCACTAACTGCGTGCTTTTCATTTTCTAAGACTGACTTAGGAGTCTTGAATGTGACTTTGTATTTATAGCTGAGGCTCATTAGAAGCTGCACTTCAATCTCTTAAATTATTTAATGCCATGCACAGTCAACGTAGCCATTCTCCATGGCCTGGAAAAGAAATACGTGAGGTAGAGACACAAACAGACATACACACTCCAGTTTGGAAAGCATGTTGAAACCTGATTATTAAGTTGAGAAACAGAAGTCAGATTTGTCCAAACTTATGTGCTCTTCTATGTCGCAGCTAGTAAACTCTCCTTATTCAAAGGGGCATGCTGCCTCCTTTCTCAGGAGAACTCCAACTCCAACTTGTCTTCTTCTGGCAGTATGACTGTTACTTCATTTTTTATTTCTATTTTCCCAATTCAAGTTAGTTATTACACATTCTACAGGAAGCTCTAGTAGGGTCAGTTGTGATCTACGCAAGGAGGTGACAGAATAATTCTACCCGGTGCTGCTGCCCCGCATTCCTTGGAAATGAAGATACATATAGTGTAGGTATAATGATGATTATAAGAAAAAGAAATAAGTGTTTTCAGGGCAGGAATGAGAAGTATGTCACAAATGAGGTACAACACAAATAGAAAAAAAAATACATATACTGATTATTGTGTGGGCACCATTTATTTGCCAAAGTAAATGAGGCAGCACTTATAAGAAAAAAGGGGTTTTCAACATAAGCGTAGTCCCCACACGCAACCTCATTTAAAGTTTGAAATCAGGTTTGCAGCAGGGAAAAGTGATCAGTGACTTTCTGGCATAGATATTTGATCGTTTTAAGCTTCCCCTGTAATTCAGTTTTTCAACAACTTAAAATGAAACCATAAACCCTTTTCAATTCTATTTTTCAGTAACACACTATTTAGAAAGTAATCCAGTACATGCAAAAGAAATTAGCCTTTTTTTTTTCATTACCTTAAAATTATATGCTCATTAATCTGCACTGAAAACACTTCATTTCATGTCAATTACAATAACTTCCCATTTCAACTTTTCCAACAGAATTCGAAGAGAGGCTACATCCATTGATATACATAATTGCATAATGCCCAACCTTCCCAGTATTACCTATCCCATTTCCTGCTTTCTTAAACTACATAGGCAAATCATAGATTTCATTACTGCAAATAAATTATTTTCACAAAGATTTACTTCCTCATTTATGGGAAAATAAAAAATCTGTGCTATAAATACTCTCTCTTAAAAAAAAAGAGGAAAAGTTTGAATAAAATACTCCATTCACTGCTTGGGTGAAGAACAGCCACATACTATAATATTGACTAAATAAATAAGAAAATATCAAAAATTCAACCACCTCTTTGTTTAATAAAATATTATGTAGTGTCTAACATATACTGAAGTAATTTTGTAACCTTTTTCAATCCGTTGCTTTTTAATAATCTCATTTTATATTTGATAGCTTATAGGCCCTATTTTATAAAAATATTTTTTATTGCAAGACATTGCTTTGCAATAGTCTGAATTTTTATTCAGCACAGTAGCAGATTAAGCAGTGTTTTCTTTTCTTATAATGTCTATTCTACTTATGTTCTGACAAATTCAATACAGAAATAAAAGGATACAATTTTGACCAAAGTAAATCTATTTCCAGAGCTAACGTTTCCCTATCCAAAGAAATAAGAGAAACAAGAAGAAAATAAATAGATGCAGTAGAAACTCTCAAAAGTGGCTGAGCATATATTCAAGATACACTAATAGAAGTGTAATTATATGGGTCATCCCAGAAAGAAAAGGCTATGCCGTGCTTCAAATTAATCATAAGTATGTGCTGAAAAATGTGATGTACACTTAATCATCAGAAAATAATGTTAATTGTATTTTCCAGGGGCTAGGTAAAAAGGCTCTTCAACTTTACATCTAACTATCAAGTCTCAGGGACATGTCATCCTAAAAAGAGTGTGCAATTCTGTGGATAGTTCTACCCTTTAGGTCTTGACCCATATGCATACATTCTGGGAAAAGATAGGAGAACTTTCGAGAGTTGAGGAAAAGCATTAGTGACACGACTCAACCACAAGCAGCAGTGTTCTTCCTGGAGCCTCCCCTGCTCTGTTCTCTCTCACTTACGCTCTATCTACGTGCATCCTGACACACTCACCTCCTCAAACAGCCTGCTACTCAGTGTCTTAATCTGTAAAATCCGTTACATTTAAAATTTGTTTTTCTCTTGTTATTTGTAATATTTTTGTGTCCCAAATTTATCCTGGGGAATTGATTTTGGTGTATCACTTTAAATATTTTTAATACAATTTTTCATCCATTCATGCTAACTGAAATTATTATATATATCTTCACTGAAAGAACAGTCCCATGTTACTCCTGACCAAGCTGACTCACCCTGGCTGCGTGTCATCGGTTACACAGTGGTATGTAAAAGTTCCAAACATCTGCACCCCCAGGATTCCATAGAGGAGAAGAAAGAAGAGAAGGAAAATTGAAACGCTCCAGATCTGCTCTCCAGAACGCCTGGCAAAAAAAATGGAACAGCACAATGAACGCGCAGGCAATGTGAAGCCTCCTCTGAAAAACTGTAGAATAGGAAATGTTCTCACACAGAGAGCAGCATTTCATCCCGCAGAAAATTTGCCCTTAAAACTGATCTCTTGCTATGTGCCAGAGCTAGAAAAGGGAGCCACAGCATTTCTAAATCCCTGAGTTAAAGCAGCTTACAGAAGTGAGAATAAAAGTAAAAAAAAAGTAGAAATTAGCTTTAGTAAAATAATATTTAATTAACTATACAAACAAGATGATGAAGTAATATCAAATAAATAAGAGAATCCTTTCCCTTTACGATTACATGGCTTTCACTGTTACAGGTTGTACAGAATTTGTGCGCATATGCTTGCCTCTGTCTGCATACACATAATGAAACACACACATTACTTTTTAGCTTGTTTACTATGTTGTCATATTAATCAAAGAGAATTTATTCCCAATGGTTTAAAATTGCTAGCTAAACTTATTAGCAACATGCATTAAAATTTATCTAAGTATTAGGCAGTTTTGATTATTTTATAGAAGACTTGGTAATTCCATATATTTTTTTTTCGTCCAGAAATAAAACTCAGGAAGAAAATATACATTAAGCATCATTCTCTCAGCTGCACATTCAGTTTCCTAAGTCTGTTATTCTTCAGATAACCACCTTACTTACTTTAAGATATTTGTTATCCTAGTTCTTGGTAGCTCGAAACGAAAGTATATCCGGAATGCTCGAATCATGATGAGTGGCCGTGGAATCCGCAACATGCCCCAAGGCGACATCTGATCAACTATTTCAGCAATTTCAAACACCTACCAAAAAAAAAATCATTTTTTTTCTTCATAAACCTGTCCTCTTCCTCTTGGCATCCATGTAAATTTTTGAAACTGAAAAGTATACATAATTTTTTAAATTTTCATTTTCAGTCTTCCGTGTTCCATTTTACGGTTCAATTTAAACATGTTTTTAAAAAGAAACATCTTAGTAAACTCTTTAACCCGTTTCTGAGTTACCATAATGAAAATCATATAAAAACTCAACATATTCTGCTTATGTTCATAATGCTTCTATCTCAAAGAACTTAAGAACCGCACGGAAGTTTGTGTTAGTTGCATGCATGTGTGCTAGTCCTATCTCTCCTTTGTTAAAAGCGAATGATTTGCACTTTCCAGTATGAAAACCAGTTATCTGTTGACGATGTACACCACTAAGGCTTTTACTATTATATAAATGTAGGTACATCCAGATTGCCTTACATGTTCCAATATGCTTACAAATTCTTCTTTTAACTCCAGAAGCATGAGATAACTGCGTATGTTCTATGGATCCACTTACGACACAGATTTCTCAGTCAAGCTTTGAGATGGAACCATTTCCTTAACAAGTTGACAGAAGGAGCTCCTCCTTTACAGTAATGAATCAGTAAAAATATCTTGTCTTTACCCTCATTTCTCACTCTGAGAGTTACTGCTTAATTTAATATTTGCTAAAAGTATTAAGAAAATGGAGGGAGAACCTGGCAATGCATGGGCTGGGTAATCTCTGGTACATATCTGTAGTAACCAATTTTCATTCTACTTGTGTACATAGTATACCAATTCCTTCTCTGTTTATGAAGTGGAAAATGGCAACGTATGTTAAATTTTTCAAAAGTGGATAAATTTTGTATAATGTCAATTGCTATGGAACTTATAACAGTTCTTGTATTATTACAGGCCCAGCCTCCAAGTCCTTAATTTGTCCTAATTCCAAAAAATGGCTATGGTTAAGATCTACCAATTGGGACACAATTTCACCTGAACCTTAGCAGTTTATTTTCATTTTTTGTTTTTATTTTTTGCAATGTGTCTGTGTTCATTACCTTATGAAAATTTATCACATTGTTTCCAAATGTATTCATTACTATTTCTTTTTTTTTTTTTTTCCATTAGGCTTTATCTTCCAATCTGTAAAAGGTTTTTTTCACACATGGTCCATATTACATGAAAGCCTTTCACTTACCCTACTAATATGCTGAGATCATGGCAAATGTCTAAGATGAGAATCAGACTCCCTTTTGTTGCCTAAGCTAGCCACCATTGCATCTTTCTAACTACAGTGGAAGGAGATCAATGCAACTGTCAAAATAATAAGGGACAAATGGCTCTCTGAAGATGCTCTTCTCTCCTTTTCACTATGCAGACAGTTTATAGTTAGAAACTTCAGATTAACATCTAACTTCTTGGTGACAAAGAAATAAACAAGATAAATACTGAAAGATAAACTAAACTGCTAATGTAGATATGCTGCAACACATAATCAAAGTGCTAATGAATTTGGCATACAGCTTGATTCATTTAGAGCTGTACTAGCAGATCTCATAATTACTTATTCATGTCATATTTTTTCATAATTAAGGAAAAACTTACTGAAAAAAGGTAAGTGAAATAATTACCTGTAAAACCAGGGACACCCAAAGACAAAAGACCATGAAGCCATCAAATACACACCAACGATCCTTTACATAGGAGCTATCCCCCTACAAGACAGAAAAGAAAGCTAAGAAGTTTACTGTTGTTTGATTGTCAGGATTTAGTAATATCATAAGCAAAAGTTATTGGAAGAAAGAAAAATCATCTCTGGTAGTTTTATCCTTGTACCACACTTCTCCTCAGCTTGAGTCAAAAGCGTCATCTTAAGAGGCCTGTTATTTATACCAGATATAAATTTAAAAAACACGCATAAAAATGAACACTGCACTCACCACTGTCCTGACCATTGCATAATACTTGCATATGAAGTGTAAACTGCTAGCAACCTGGTATTGTGTTGTCCAATTACTTCAACATTGTACAATAGCTTCTGTCAATTCAGTATCATTTAACATACTTTTCTCACAAGTTTTGAATCACAATCCATGCTCTAGAAAAGCGCTGCCACTTTCAAAAGACTAGAAATTAAACAGCATCTTGTCACAATGTAGGCTTTCAAGTTGTTTTAGATGATACAGAGTTGCTCAGGAAATGTCTCAAACAATTTTTTCTTTAAACTTCGATAATGAGCAGTATGGTGAACCTTCCAACTTCCATATTATTCACACTCTGTAATCATTTACTATAAGACATTCAGAGTATACCTTTTCACTACTGAATAAAAGCAACTCAGGAAAGAAATTTGAGTACTGTATCCTTGGATCACCTGTAACCCTTCCTACCCGTACTCTGTCTCTGTTTTAGACTTTCTTCAACTATCCTCACTAAAATAACACTTCATCTTGGGTTTGGCAATGTACTAACCCACTGACCACACCCAAAAGTAAGCATGGTGAATGCTGCAGCAAAGCTTGGTTCCTTCCATATTGCACTCCATTACTGCTCCAGTTCGTGCAGTTTGGTATCCCCACATCCCATGCCATTCCCAAAGACATTCAGTGCACACCCCTCACAACATAATAAAACAATGCTAATGGATTATATTTTATTTCAACCATTGCATTAAATAAAAAACAAACAAAACAAAAAAAACCCTCCAGCATTTATTAAGTAGATTATATTCAAAAGTTACAGAAATCTGTGGTAGCACAGAAGTTGGAGATCAATTGCATATAGACTCACACAGCTTGCGGAAACACAGACCAGTCAAGACTAGACTTAAAGAACGCAGACAACCCAGTTTTATGGTATCTTGCAGTAAAAATGTTTGCAAAGACATTGGTGGGGTACACACAAAATATCCCTTTCCCCATGAACTTTTTTGGCAACAGACTGAATGCACCCTCCTCCGCTTTATACATCCTCAAGTTCCTATTTTCTGTTTAAGTCTTCTTCAGCTACAGTTTTATGCATCACTTGTCATAGATACAACTGAATGAAAACAATTGTCAGTTCTCAAAAATGTTGAGGACGTTACTGGACTGACTTTTGCCAGCAGTGTGATTCCTGGCTTGATAAGCATTGTTTCTTATTTCAGTGGTAACTATTTCAGTTGTTCTGTACTTGTTTTTAAACAACTCAGCATTTTCATCAACTCAAGAAGCACAGACAAGAAATTTTGTTTTAATGTAATATTTTCAATGTCATACACTATCCTAGAAAGGATTTATCATTCCTTGCAGTAGGTGACAGCAAGATGCATTGTGTAAATAGAGATAAAATGTTTATGTTTTTTTTTTTTTCAAAGTTTTATTTTAGTTGCAAAAATTACTTAGGGCAGAAGCAAACAAAAGAAGAATATAAGGGTAATGCAGTAAGTGATTTTCAAATTAAAAATAAAGCACGGAGAACCTTAACACTCTTTTCAGTCAGATAATTTTCTAATTCATAAGCATCTTACAGTCCTCAACCTACAAACTGTGAGAATCATAGTATCATGGGATCATATAATATCCCAGGTTGGAAGGAACCCATACAGATTATTGAGTCCAAGTCCTGGCTTCACATAGGACCACTCAAAAAAATGAGACCATATGTTTCAAAGGCTCTTTGAACTCTGGCAAGCTCCATGTCATGACCACTACTCAGGGGAGCCTGCTCCTGGGCCTGACTACTCTCTGAGGAATAATGTTTTCCCAGTCTCCAACCTGAACCTTGTAGAACCTCCCCTAAACAAGGACTGCAAATCAGGAGATAAGAGAACAAGAACCTTTGCATCATAATTTCAACCTGTCCCTTCTGAAAAATGTAGACTTTGTTCCTTAGAAGAATCTGAGCTAAGAAACTTTTCACCCAGGGCAGAACAAACTTAGCTATTTCAGCTCTTACACTCAGTAATTATGAAACAGACATCATTTATCCCTGTTCCCACTCAATAAACAAATCTCCAGCAGCATTT
The DNA here is from genome assembly GCA_036925125.1 of Oreortyx pictus. Taxonomy (NCBI): domain Eukaryota; kingdom Metazoa; phylum Chordata; class Aves; order Galliformes; family Odontophoridae; genus Oreortyx; species Oreortyx pictus. Next base: position 49,417,282 of record JAUPFR010000001.1, read on the forward strand.
CAACATGCAGCTTTCAATAGTATCTATGAACAAAGATGATGATTGGTCTTTCTATAGCTGAAAACTCACCTTTCATCTCTTAAGTACCATTTGTCTGAAGCAAGAAGTTTTCCCTGAGTTGTGCCATACAGATTTGAGCATGAGCTTGCGCAGGAGTTCCTGTATTCACTCTCCTCTGAATAATCCCATGAGTACTCACAAAAAGCCAAATCTTTTTTTAGAAATTGCTTTTACTCTCCGCAATACACACAGCATGATGGCATCTGCTCTGATCCTTTTCCTTACAGAAAAGAATGTCATGACGCCCTTTCAGTTTTCTCACTATACACTGCTTTCTCCATATCACTTCTCATGTTAGTTCGGTCAGCATCCCCCACCACATCGTTCCAGTGAGGGGGGTTCACTGTGCACCTGGATTACATTCACAGAGACCACTCATTCTGGGGAATTGCTGGAACTATCTGCTTTGCATACCTTGGCTAAATCCTTTTCCCACTTGTCACTGGCTGGCAGTGGGCATGGTGGGAAATCTTTAAAGTGTATATACCATTTAAGAGGGATGTTATTAGCTGCTGGAAGAATTTTTAAGACAGAATCCCATCCCTCCTAATGAGAAAATCAGAATATTTTTTTTTAAGAAGATACTGACTTGTAGTACTACTTACTTTCCACAAAAAAAATCTAACTCAGATTTAACACAGCCTAACGCTCACATATTGATAGCACCGAACAGCGAGTTTCATTCACTGTATTCTAGCTTTTTAAAAAGCTCTGGATTAAAATTCCATGCTCATTAAACAAACAGTATTCTGTTCTTAGAAATGGAAAGGAACACAAATGCATGCGATTAAGTACATATAGTTACATTTTACTTAAAACACTCAAAGCAATGTAATGTGTTAATCTCTACTCTTTTTTCATCATGTCTGTTGGAAATAAAGAATTATTGATGACGTTGGTTTAGTATTTTCCTGTGAACACACTATCCCAGATCGTTACCATGATGGTTTATAAGTATTTGAAATGTGGTCTAAACATTTGCAAAAGATGAAGTGTTATCACTGTAGACTAAAACCTCAAGCTGAGTCTTAATCTGAACCTCATAAAACCATTAAATTTGCTGGGTCCCTACTGTCTGCAGTGGACATTGACACAGCAAAGCTTCGCCAAAAGACATACAGTTTATGTGGACAACAAAACTTCTTGCTTCTGACAGCACAGTAAATTCTAGTCCTTAAAAAATCTGAAGTTCAAAGGTCGCAATATAACTTAGATTAATGGGTCAATCTTTTCTTCATAAACTCTCTATTCATTATTTTGCAATCGTCATTCCTGATCTCTCTGAACAGTTTCTCCTAATAACACTTTGATCTTCTCTCTCAGCATTTATTTATTCCAGACCAGCACCATTGCCAAACTAGTACACAACCAAGGAAATGGCATTCTTGGTAAACAATCCATGGAATGGATTAGAGGGCTGCTTTACTCTCAAATGCTCATCTGAATTAATCTGGAATTTCACATTCCAAAACAACAGACACAACAGTTTGTAATTGCAGTATTCTCTGCCCTGAAAGAACGTGTTAATCCCACCATGGCAATACAGCTTTAACTAAAAAAAGAATACCCCAAATTCAGCAGATCTGTGTTCCTTCACATATTTGAAAATAGGCCCAAAACTAAATATCTTCCCTACATATCTTCCTTATTTCCATTTCTTTCCCTCTAATTTAATCACTGTTACAATAACTGAGTACAACATAGTACTCATTTCTTCATTTTTGATTTCCACTTGGAATACTGACCCCCCTATGACTGTACTGAGATGCAGAATGATAACACTTTCTCAGTTGTAGCCAGCACCTTACAGATAAAACAGCAATTGACATTATTGTGTGCTCTAAGGCGCAGTTACACACAGTCATGAAAAAAAGCTACACTTTATAAGACCTAAATATGAGCCAGTGTAAAATACAGGTGGAACCACAGCCCAGAGCCATATCTCACTTGAGGAAGTCATACCATGAGAACAGTCTAACATCTACCAAAAGGGAAGACTGGCCAGACTACTGGCTTTTAATTCAAGTTTATTTTGTTATCAACTTTGCCAAAGACAAATGGCTTTATGAAAGCGACATTTGAATTGCATAAGGCAGTCTGCTTGGAGATTGATGATGTGTACCAATTTTCTTAAGCAATTCCAGTAATTCAATGGTAAAGCACACATTTTAGCTGGACGATAGTGCAGTCTGTCACCTAGATCATTTCTGCCCTGCTTCTCAGGAACACTGCAAGATAAGAAACAAATCACTGCAAGTGAAAAGCCTCCTCTGCCTCTGTGCTTGCCTCTGGGTATTACTTTTTCTCTCTCATTCTTGACTACAACCTGTTCTCTGAATCCTTTCCTCCCACCTCTTCCAGTTGCATCTGTGGGAAAGTGAAATAAAAAAGGTGATGTGACATTTGCTCTGATGGTAATCAGATTTACCATCATCTGCTCCAGAAAGCAGATCTGCAGCCTTGGGTCTGTAACTAGGTGAACCTTATTCATCCAGCCTCAGACAAATAGGATAACTGAAAGAGGGCACAAATGCGATGACACCTTAGCTGGTTGTTCCCAGGCTTGCTTGCTTGCTCTGCTGTAGTTGCTGGATCCTGCCTGTTGTGGAGATAAATAAAGTACATCAACACCTCACAGCAAAGTTTTCAGATCTCCCTGTGGGCTACTTCATGTAGCACTACAAATAAGCATTAAGGGGTGGAAGCTGACATTCACTAGCATTTTAGGAGCAGCATAAATGCAGAGGAGTAAATAGAAGGGAAAGAAGGAACAGAAAGAATAATAATTTAGAAGTGCCACTTTCCTCCTCCATTGTCACTATAATGCAAAAAGCACTTGAAGACCTTATCACACATAGACACTGTAGGGAAAGGAGTGGGAACAGAAGACAAAAAAAGAAAACAGATCTCAAGTGAGAATCTTGTGCAAACTCCCTCTCCCAACACTGTTTTCACACATGAGAGAATGAAAAGATAAAGCCTAACACTAAGAAGAAAAATTGTCCCAGATTTCTGTTCTCAATTCTCCTCTCCTGTCCCTCAGATAAAATAATTTACCCATTTTTTTTCCATGTATCAAATGTTAGTTGGTTTCCCTCCTTTTAAAATGGGGGGCCACTTCAAATTTAATCCTTTGTGACAGTATCAATTCAAAATGACAAAAAGTATATATTTCAAAGCCTGTACTTAAGAAAAGAGGAAATGATAAAAGATGAGGGTCAACACTTCTCATTTCTGTGCGTCTTCTTTTCTTCAAAGTCTTCGTTCACAGTGCAAGAACTGCCTTAAAATCCATTATAAAATACATTCACATAACAACAATTCATCGGGAAGAGCTGGTAGAATTAGAACTGTGAAACATAACTCCGAATGATTATAGTTGTGTAATATTACTGTATCATCACAGAGTTACACAAATTCAATTTGTATTTAATTGCGTACTGTACACTGAATTTCTTCATCGTCAAATGCTTCCAAGGAACACGTTACAAATTGTATAATTTATCTCTGTCATGACACACAAGGTAGTATTTACATTAACCTTGCATTCTGTACTAGAAAAGGCTTGGAAAAAAAATCGCTTGATATTATAGCAAACAAAACAATGCTACTCTAATACTAAAAACACAGCTCTTGTTATCTTGTTGTCCTTCGAATTAGAGGGTGATTCTATGTATGTTAGAGACACACAGTATACACAGATGAAATCCACCATTACAGAAAAGCAGCAATCATGACAACCATTAGTTCATCACATTAAAAAAAAAAAAAAGAATTCTTTGAAATTTTCAGGTTACTTCAGGAATTATCATGAATATTTCATTTATTAAAAACAATCTCAGGTGCAGATAATAAGGTGTGACTGATTTTTGTCACCTTATGTAATACAGTTCATCAAATCTAGTGTTTGACTTTTCAGATTATAATCAGATGTTTTTGAACTGTATCATTCAGCATCTCTCTTGCTGTCACTAATAGCAAAAATTACCTGGAAAAACAAAAAACTAGATCAGAAATAGAATATTAATTGGGCTGTTCAGAGATAGACAATGAAAAATGCATTTTCATTTCATTTGCTAAGTGACCTATGACATCAAAAAAAGTGAATAGTTTTAGGGAATTTAAGAATTCCTTGCAGTGACCTGACAGTCATGACTACTTGAAAGTCAAGCAGAGATAGTTTTGCTTGCCAGAAATCTGCTAACAGCATTTACTGTAAAACAAAGGAAAGAATGAACATTAAAAAAAAGTTGTTAAAATTGAATGTAAAAACAAAACTGCTGAAGAAAGTTTAACAGACATGAAACCAGTGTTTCTTCCCTTGAGTAAAAAAAACATCTAAGGGATTAACTGTTTCCACAGACCAAAGGAAAGGAACACCTCAGCAGCTCTCCTGTACCTGCCCGCATCAGCATAGAGCATCTCAATTCAGCTGAGGCATATGTAATGCAGACAGCACAACACTGAGAGCTGCCAGGTGCAGCCTTCCCCTATAGTCACCTGGGGACTTACACTTCCCTATCAGCACCTCGTATGCCTACAGAATCTGTGGGGTGGGAAATTCCACCAGTGTGTAACACAGCTGCTTTCTCCAGACACCACTCCACAGCAGATGGGTGCCAATGTGGCCTGCAGAGAGATTTCATGGGTTACTACACAGACAGCCCGCATTTCATTTCCCCCTCCATCTGCTCATCAGCCAACTGTATTCAGTGCCATAAGGATTGTCTTACTAGCTGATGCACCTCCCTTGGATGTCTTACTGGTTCACCAACTCTTAAAATGGATAATCAGGAGCAGAATTAATATGTTACCTGAAGCTGCACTTGTTTCCAGGACTTACACAAGAAAAAGAAATGTTTACTGTGAGAACCGCTAAACACTGGAACAGACTGCTCAGATGTGTTGCCCATGTTTGCTTCATGGAAATGAATTCAAGACAGCTTCATAGCACAATGGATAACTAAATTGTAGGCCCTGTTTTCAATGGATTACTACAATCTCTATGGTGCCTCCAACCACAGAATAATCCTTGACACTGTACCTCTAGCATAACCTCCTCAAGATGCTTTAAGTTCTTTGGGGAGACCCCAGTTCTTTACCCAGTTATATGCACATGATTGTTTTTGGAAGTACTCTAACACCTTGAAAAGTCAACATGCTGTTTGGGCAGGAACTTGCTATCCCAAAGCTGTCAGGTTTCCAGTGGATTCAATGGGCTGTTTCAGAATCAGATGTTTCAAGCTGAGAGCTCAAACTTGGAAGCAGCAGATACTGCCAGGAGATTTGATTTGCAAACTCATGTGACAAAAGTCAAATCCACAATGGGCAGCTCTCCTTCAATGGATAACAGCCATAACAATGAAAGGTGGAGAATATAACAAAGAGGCCTTTATCAGAGGAAGGATTTTATAATTTGTTAATTAGCATTACTAAAAGGTGATGAAGCTATTTTAGTCTATTCTATTCTTAGTATAGCCATAAGAAAACAATATTTTTAAAACTCTCATTAATGGTGGCGAACACAATACGCAAAATATTTTTTTTCATTGAAGTTGCTACCTTAAAACCCCACACAATTTTTGAGTTTTTTTTTTCTTGAAAGTACAGCTTCACATAAATGTTCTTATTCACTTGCCCATGGATTTGGATGCAATTACAATTTTTCTTCTTGATGACATTTTATATAGGTAATGCCTCTTATTTATGGAACATCATATCATCCTATATATTGAAAGAGTATTTTTAAAATGCATCTTACAAGTCTGTATGTTTTATATTTTCTTATCAGCTTTGTGATTAAATTATGACCACCACAGCAATTCACCAAATACACTGGACTGGACGTGTTTAGCCTTGCAAAAAATAATTTCCAACAAAAAATTTCTATGACACATTGACTAGTTAGAGAAATTACCATTTTTATTCTTAAAATACAGCCTATGTAAGACTAGTAAGTAATTTAAATGCCTTTGACTTCCTAATAATCAAAGGCAAAAATTGTGCAAAAAGCCCCACTGTGTAGTATGAGTCATTACTTCCCTGTAATAAGCGCTCCAACAAAACCAGGAGCAAGTAACCATAGAGACAGGTGTGTATATTTTAGTTCGGCAGTCTGTACCCTGCCCCCAGACAATAACAATGAACTAACAGCATGCTGTGGGCAATTTCTTATTTGTTTTTCTCATGATAATCAGTTTTAATTTTTTTAATTTCCTGTGACTGGAAACAGCATCAGAGCATTTGGCTAGCAACAGGAGCCCAATAGGCTGGAAAGCAATGTCCTTGCAATGGATATGTGCTTAGCAAAACTGCAACAAACACAGGGCTGAAAGGCTTTATTCTAGTAATGAATATCAATACTGTAAGCCTAGCAATCTTAGCTGCCGCAGATATTTAACTGGATATTCCAGTATTAAACTTTTAAGACAGTTCACTATCAAATACATTCTCCCACCAAAGAATATCATGAGACCTGTGCTAAACATCCTAGATTCCAATAGCATAGGAGAGAATTCTACTCTTTCATATAGATACATAAAGTAATTTATCATAATGACAAATAATATTCACCTCATAATCTCAAATCAGAGTGGAAACTCAAAACTAAAGATAACAGGATCTTTGTCTCATAATTGTTGTGAGTATTTTTGCTACTAGTGGTAAGTAGTCTTCCTATTTTTCCCCCTTCATAGAATTACACTCTCTTCAATCACATAATCTCAGAATTTTCTCATCCCCACCACTGATTCTGCTGGCTATGTTCCTGCTTTCCAGGTTGAGGTTCTCACACCTGTTCACAACTTGCACACCCCACACCTGAGTACTTACTACCACGTACCACAAGCCATCCACGTGTACTGACGTAAAAGAACAGGAGCCACGTATTCTGTTTTCCTATTCAACCTTCAAAAATGACACAACTTTCCAATCCTTAATCCATTTAATGCCATGGAGTACACAACTTATTTAAAGCCACAGAGCACAGGTGTTTTGGAATTTGCATCCATCTTCTGTTTTCAGGCTACAGCACAGGGCAAACTGACCTGACCAAGTTACCGAAAGCTACATAATGAGCTGATAGAATTTCACTGAAATTAAGTATGTATTTCCATAACTTATCAAAAAGACTAAACTGGTCTCATAATTTCTCCACTCTCACTAGTGGAAGGAGGAGTTGTTAATTTTAAAATTACTGAAAAGAATGTAAAAATAAGTATGCACAGTAAGTTAAACAGCAATTCTGTAACCTATGAGTCAAGACAAGCTTCTGGATGAAAAATATTATGGAATAAACTTATTTAAGCATAACTGAGTCAACACCACATGTAGAGACTAAGCTGACACCCAGCTACAGGTATATTTTCTGTAGTGACCAAATAACAACAACAACAAAATATATATATCTAAATCATGAGTTGACTTAACCACTCACTGTAACATATCTAAAGGCTAGGTACTACCAGCCAACCTCATTACTTGAAGCTTCCCTTATATTCAACAGAGAAAAACAGGCCAGCTGAACTACATTTTGGAAGAGCCTCTTTCAGGCACAAATGTAAACAGCTAATTACAGACAACTGCAGATCCTTAGATTAGCCTTAATGAGTTCTATTAAAAGTGTTTCTATTTTTAAATCCTAAAACTAAGAAGTGAAAAACAATTTAATACAAGCAAAGGTGGTTGGAAAAAAAAAAAAAAAAAAGGAGGCACATGCAACAGGAAATCATGCCAGAACCCAGTTTAGATGATAGCAACCGGAGTATTCATCACAAGGCAGAAATGCCTGCTCTACCTGCAGCTGCCCTGTACTGCAAGAGCACAGCCCCATTTATCTAGAGATAATTGAGCCTAGGAGGAAGTCCACGCTGCTCAGTCAAACCTCCAGCCGGCTCTGTCCTCATCTCTCTCACCTGGAGCAGAGAGATAGCAGCTACAGCAACCAAAGCACCTGTCAGAAAAATGGTGATGACAATGAGCTGCCTGTGTAGTGCTAACACTGACCAGGAACATCTGACATGCTGAAAGCCATTGACTGCAGCTAAGGAAGGAACCTGACCAGCGGTATTTAACAGAAACAGCTCCTGTCTATCCGTGAAGGGGCTGATTAAGCTTTGTTTCAGCTGTTGTATGATTTCAGGCTTGCAGGAATACCAAAGTCATTGAATAGCACTGTATGCTGATGAAAGAAGACTGACACTTCCAGTCACAACTCCTTTAGTTTGTACGAATTTTGCTGTGGATGTAACTGATATAACAATAGTGGAAATGTCAAGGCCATTACTTTTGACTTCCTGTAATTTCCTTTGTTAGCAGATATATGGAAAGAAAAACATTTCTATTAAATCCTATAAAAGACATTTATAATTTCTGCCATAATCATACCAAAGTAAGGGTCAACTGGACTTTTTAAACAGACAGAGGAGGGAATTCTCACACTATTCATTTCAGAGAGTTGCTTTTGTAACAGACTAATAAGATGAACCATGCCTCTACTTCACGCAATCTGGATGTAGATTTTGTTAATGCCATCCTGTCTATAATTAAAAGTTGCAATGAATATGGGGTATAATGAAAATACAATTACTCTCCCTGTACTCTCACACTGTCTGCGGAGTGAAACCTATCTCATCGATCTCTTATTCCTTTGAGGCAGAATTTTCAGCTGAGTCATGGATGGGAATTCTTTTGCCACCTGGACATAGTTTCTGAAGTTCCTTGGAATTTTTTCTCTTTGGTCCAATATATTTTTCTCATTGATCCAATGGGCAATTGTGTCAAGTGGAAGTAGTTTACCTGGAGTGCTTCTCATAATAGAAAGTCTGAAAGTAAATGTTTATAACAATAGTACCTTTAAAGTAAGATATCCTTACCTTGCTCATTTCATGTTTTTCAGAAGACAGTTTATTAGAAAATAGAAGTTAATTTTTGTATCACACTAATGAAAAGAAAAGCTAACTCTTTCCATCAGAAGTTTGTCTCCCTGCCTTTCCTGCCAGAAAGTGAATTCTACTAGAGGCTGTTTGATAACAAAGCCATTATTGTCTGCTGTATCATCATAAATGATCTCTCTGACTTCTGTTAAGTCTCCGACCCCACATAGCATTATGCAGCCAACTTAGTACCACAGGATTTGAGTGTTTCAGGAGCCAGTGATTCAGCCCATATCTGCTGAGCAGATGAACCTTATTATAGCTGTGGAAGATGACCTAAGTTAATGTACTTCCATCCTCTGTGTGCAAGGATTAAAAATATAATGAAATTAAGTAACCCCTTGAAACACCTCAGAATTTTTCACTGAACTGAATGATTGATGAGATTGAACACCTTGTAAGGACTGGTAGACTTTTTAGATTTGTGATAATGATACCTACTGTTTGTACTCTATTGGTAGCAATGATTAAAACAGAAGCTTGAATTCACTCTGTCAAAACATCCTGTTTCTAAAATTCACAGTAATCTGGTTTTGTTCATTTCCATATAGAATGTGTGCTAACACCTAGTCTTTGTCTACATATTAGATCGGATCATAATTTTTTTTATTTCTGAAATATTAGGCCTTCTTAAGACATATTATGGTTAAGAAGACACCTGCTAGCATGCTTCATATGCTATTCCTACAAAAATATTGCCATGAGTAATTCAGATAATCTATTAATTCAGGTGTCACATTTTCTCTTATAGCTGTTTCTCTTTCAGCTGTTTAATTATTTACTTGACAAAGTAATCAACAGCTAACTTTTAATGTCAGTTGGAGACCAGATAGTATTCTTGAAAGTTATTCTTCAGTCTCTATTTCAGATCTATTTCAAATATGTTTACTATCTATACTGTATTTTTCTGAGCAATTTCACATTATTTCAGAGTGAATTCTAGCACAAGCCAACATTCTTCAGTTTAGAACATAATTTAGAATTTGAGCATCAAAGCGTATTGTAAGAAACAGATTTGGCCTAATTCTCTATCTCATAAAACTCCACAAGTCATTACAAGATGGTTTTATTATTTGTATGTACATTTTGTATAATGTAGCCAGCCAGTGTTGCACAGACAGTCCCAGAATATTATACTTTAAAAGACCTCAGTCAGCAAGAAATTATAGTCCATACTACATTTTTCAGATACAAGTTTCTAGGGTAAAGATGTTATTAGCATTTGTTTAAAATTATGAAAAGTAGCAATAGCCTATAATATTAAAAACTACAATACTAGTATCATGTCGCAATCTTTTCTTCCCATACAGTGCCTACATACGAAATACAATCTGACTGCACATTTATCCCATTTCAATTCTTCCAGAAGAGTCATTTCAGCGTAACAAACACCTATAAGAAGGCAACAGCATAGGATAATAGCGATAATAAGAAATATAAACATACTGTTTGGAAAACAGAAGTACCTCAGCCCCTGATTTTACCTGATTTCTTTCATGCCTGTATTTCACATCCTTTGTCTGAATGTATGTCAGGACTGCCGGTGGTGGTTACCAATATAAACAGTGCCTTTGTAATTCATGAAGTCCTCTGACTGAATCAACTGTCTTGTCAAATGGGACAACCAACAACCATTACTACCAAGGTATAGGTGGCCCAAATTTTAAATAGACTCAATATAGGAGGAAAGATGACCGCTAGAAGACACAATGTCATGGCAACATTTCAGTTTAACTTTTCCTTCTGGAGTAACAAAGCACGTGAACGGATGCATCACTTTATTTTGTCACTTAGTTCATACAAGGAAAAGAGAAACGTTTTACAGAGACACGACTGGAATTCTCAGAAACTACCTTTTCTAAAACCCCCTGAGAACCAGAGGAAGTAAATTTATAATTTGTCCTCAGAATGTGTTAATTAGACATGACTTAATGTTTTCAAAAATTGTCTTAGATCAGCTATATTAATATTGTTATAAATTGATACTTAAATGGATAGCACCTACCTTCTCCATAAATTTCTCTCTGGACAAAAATTTAGCATTAATCAAGGTTCAAAACTTTGTTAGTGCTTAAAATCCAAAGGCTTTACAGAAATACTGATTGATGGTAAAGTTCAGAATCATACAGTAATGCATTAATTGATCGTATATTTCCTTAAAGTTTTGAATGCACTTAAATTAGGACAATAACTCATAGACAATTTCTATTCAGTAAAGATGTTTCATATACAATATCTCTAACATATGGTAATAGACTTCTAATAGGTGCTGTATTTTACTTTGATTGCCACTATGTCCATGGACAATTATGTTTTTGGTAATAATAATAGAAGCAATATTTTCCTTAGAATCAGTAATCCAAAGAGCAAATATGATTATTCACTAAAAATGGATTATTCATTGATTAACATTCATTGAAGCATGTGGATAGCATATTCAAAAAACTCTAATTTAATAGCTGACACAAAATTAAGGCTAATCCTATTCTAATATTGTTTTATGAAGTTTACTATACGTAACACAAGCCCACATATTTCAGCTACAGTTCATCCCTATTCACATCAGTAGTGTACCCAACAGACCCAGTGAGGTAATCTTTTCCCTTCAATCAGCACTTGTGAGGCCACATCCACACCTTGTTTTGAGCTGAGTTGAGGCTGGGGCTCCCCAGTACAAGAAAGACACAGATATAATGGAGCTAGACTAGCAGAAGACCACTAAAAAGGGCAGAGAACTGGAGCACATGGCATAGGAAAACAGGATGAGTGACATGGGTCTGTTCAGCTTTCAGAAGGGAATGTGGGAGAGATTCCTGCTGTCTGCAGCTGTCTCGTCAGGGAATACAGAGAAGATGGAGTCAAACACTTGGAGGCCCACAATGGTGACAGAAGATACAATGCACACAAGATGGAACATAGAAATTCTGATTAAGTACTCGGAAAACATGTTTTTTGCCTGAGCTTGATCAAATCCTGAAGCAGGCTGCCTAGAGATCTTGTGGAATCTTTACCCATAGAGGAGTTTACGATTCATGTGGACATGACTGTGGGCAACTTCATCTAACAGGACCTGCCCTGGGCAGCAAGTTGAACTAGATGACTTCTGGAAGTCTCTTCCAACCTAAACTATTCTACAGCACCATGAATAGCACCAATGTAAGTAATTCATTCAAGTTTAATTGCATTCAGTGATGAATGCAAAAAGACATTAATTGTAAACAAATACTCAGTTGTTAAAATAACAATAAATGCAGTAACAATAAATGCAGTCAGTTTCTACTTTATCTTTTCACAACAGTGGTTATGCCTAATCTATTTTATCATACTTTCATCTTACTAAAGGAAGAGTAAAATGTCAGTGTACAAATCAAGTTATCTGCATCCTCCTTTATACGTGTATAACATGAATCAAGACAGTGGAACAAACTCCAGACAGCTATTCATTCTCTGAGGACAAATTCATCAGATATGCTTTGAAGATAAGTTCATAATATCCACACAAATAACAATTTAAACAACCCAGTGAAAGGTGTTAGAATATGCAACAACATATTATTTGTTGCCCCTAGGTGCTGACTGTGAGTGTCTCTGGTATTTCCATATACAAGGACTGAAAAAACAAGAACTGTACAAAAGTCATGCTGTAGGCAATCCACCTCTTTGTTTCTGCTATAATATTTACATACCTACTATTTTGCAAAGTCCATACTGGCTAGAATAGTAACTCATTAACTCTGCAGTGTTCAAATGCTCATGTTGGTCACTAATTCCCCATTTGTGAGCTTCTCTGTCCTTATAACCACCTGCCTAAAGGATATTTCTTAATAAGCAAGCATAGCTTGCAGCCAGAAATGCTACTTCACAAAGAATTATTTTGTCTTTACATAACATGAGAATGTTCTATTAGAATCATCTTATTTCAGTAATTTCCTAAATACTACTAATAATAATGCTCCAATTTTAACTGTTGAAATTCATTGTACAGGATGGCATAATAGCTTAGTTTGGCAGCAAACAAAAAGTGCTGCCCACTCAGAACAAACTGAAGAGCTAAGTGGAACTTATGTCTCTGGAGTCACCAGATCTTCCAGCAGTAAAAGGAAGAGTAACGCACTGATTCTGCAGTACTGACAAAACTGAACTTGTATTTTTTTTTTACTGAAGATTAGAAACAACCACTAAAATAACTGATGACTACTGAAAAGGTCTGCAGGTTAATGTTTTTTTCATACCATATCTACCAGTATCAACTAGTTCAGCAACATTTGTTTACCGATATGCATTCTATTATGGAAAAAATACAGTGAAGCAAGATAATGTTTTCACTCAGCTCACAGTAGGACATATGCTTTCATTTAAATCAAATAACCACACAACAAAATACCCAGTCTTGTGAAAAGGCAATCCAAGTTCTATATCCAAATATGCATCTCCAGACATTTACAGAATATTATCACTAATGCACATGCAGCTTATTTTGTTTTTCATTCTTTAAATTAATACAGTGAAACTATCTATTTCTTAGTAGGAACCCATTATTATGAATGTTGGTATTAAATTTAAGTGGGTATAGACTATGCAGTCAAGTCACATATTTCTCAATCTGTCTTTTGCTTATATGCCATGGTGTAGCTTGCAGCTAGAAACACTCACAGCAAAAGGAACTGAGAAGTTATGAAAGAAAGATCAGATGTAAATGGTATATATTCTTCCCCATTTTCTTAAGCATATATAGCTTAATATTCAAATACTTACCTTAACTATGCCACGGATATGCATTTTTGCTATCATCTCTGCAGTGTAGAGAAACATCAGTAGAGTGTCAAGTGCAAATGTCACATACTGGAGAGGAGGATAATGCTCGAAGGTCTTTGGAGTGTTCATACAAACAGAAATAACACTGATGATGGCACAGATTCGTAGTAAAGAGTGTACCCACTGAAAAAAAAAAAAAAGATCGCAAGATTGCTTTCATGTTTAAAATCAGCTCAAATATTTAGCCTCTAACTTGTACTGCCACTCCTTGTTAACACACATTCGTGGTTTTCTTCTACATCATGATACACAGATTTAAGATCTTAATCTAAAAAGTAAGTTCTCTTGACTTTTTTAAATATACAAAACAAGTTATTGATTATGTAATATGGGAGGTTACATAATTCATAAACCAAGTATTTAAGAACCAGGAAACAAAGAGTAAGGATTCAACTCTTTCTACATTTGTAATGCAATCTATTTTCAAATAACAACTTGATTCACACTATATGTCCACAATAAGTGGCATTATTGGCTGTTATAAATTGGGTGAATATATTAAATGAAAATATCTGTGGAAAATTTTAATTTCACATTTAGATGAATAGATTTTTCAGGGGTTTTTTTAGATAAAATGATTTCCTTTCAGTCCATAATTCCAAAAATGAACTGAGAGGCATGGGGATTAAAATCATCAGAATAAATATAGAAAAGACTGTCACAGAAAACTACTACTTCTATATCAGGATACACTTTTGTTCAAAACAAGTTTTGTTTCTGTAAGAGAACAGTTCATTTCTGAGACTACTTAGGTCTCAGTCTCACAGCAGTCATTATTAACAAGGCTATATTCAGTGCCAACCACACTGGGAGGTCTAATGAGACTGCAGAATTTATCAGTATAGGGGTTTAGCACTGGATTTTTATTTTTGTTTTTGCTTTTAAATCAGAACACCACTGAAACATCTTGAAGGCAGGCAGGCAGAAGAGAGAAAGAATCAGAGTTGATAGGGTCAAACCTTTCAGAAAAAGAAGAAAAAAACACTTCAGCAAGTAAAAAATTACCCCCCCTCAAAAAAAAAAAAAAAAAACACTGACATATAAATATGTATTTATACCAATCTGCAGAAAAAGAATACACACTCATTTACACTGATTCATACCTTTTGACATTAAGAAATGGACAGAGCATTTATTTCATTTAATGCTAATCTAAATGTAATTCTATTTGACCTGAATTGAGTACCTCTATTGTTTGTATACTCTGAACACAAATTAATAATTTGAAAGTGGAAGGCATCTGATGCATTGTCTCATGTCCCTTTTATACAGGCTGCATGGGTAGGCATGGAGGCATGTGCTGAATATCTCCAGAGGAGACTCCACAACCTTCCTGGGCAGCCTGTGCCAGTGCTCTGTCACCCTCACTGTGAAAAAGTTCCTTTGCATATTGGTGAGGAAGTTCCAGTTTGTGGCCATTTCACCTTCTCCCGATGCCACAGACCTCCGAAAAGAGGTTGGCCATGTCCCTTTGACTCCCACACTGAAGATTTTTATAAACATTAATAAGATCACCTCTCAGTACTCTTTTCTCAAGACTAAACAGACCCAGGATGATGGATGTTTGCAAATGTTACTTGATCATCCTCATCACTTTTGTGCGGAAAACCAGTGTTTTGATTTAGTTTGTGAGTTTTTCCAAAAAAATGAACTTGTAGATTAGCAGCTATAGCTTGATAACTGTTTCTGACAACAATTTCATGATTTTTCTTTGAAGTCATATTTCAAAAATACAAGTTACTTTAAACTTACAATTAATAATTACAGAATAAGATACTTACTGGTTTGTTAATCCACAGAATATCTGCATTGTCTGACAAAGATTCATCAGGACCAAAATCTGTAACTGGCTGGGCTTCCACCCTTGAACTTTGTTTCCTTTTCAACATCCTGAAGTTAACTTTTATTATCTATGATCATGGAACATCCTTAGAGAAAAAAAAAAAAAGACAAAATACATTAATTCACCAAAACAATTTTATAATGCCCTTTTGAACAATTTTATAACTAATCTAAATCTTTTTCACAGAATCACAGAATTTCAGAGGTTGGAAGGGATCTCAAGTCCAACCTCCCTGCTAAAGCAGGTACCATACAATAAGTCACACAGGTAGGCATCCACACGGGTTTTGAATATCTCTATAGAAGAAGATTCCACAACCTCTCTGAACAACCTGCTCCAGTGCACCTTAACCCTTACTATGAATAAATTCTTCTACATGTTAGTATGGAATTTCGTATGTTCAAGTTTTAGGCCACTATTCCTTGTCCTATCACTAAACACCAATGAGAAGAGTCTGGTCTCATTCATTTGCATTCCACCTCCCTTGAGATTCTTATAAACATTTATCAGAACCCCACTCGTTTCTCTTTTCCCCAGGCTGAACAGATCCAGGTTACTCAGCCTTTCCCTATATGGGAGATGCTCCAGGCCCATAATAATATTTGTGTCCCTCTGCTGACTCCTTCTAGGGGATTCCTTTCGTTCTTCATCTGGAGAGCCCAGAATTGGGCACAGTGGTACAGATGTGGCCTCTTCAGGGCAGGGTAGAGGGGGAGAATCACTTCCCTCAACCTGCTGGCCATGCTCTTGTTATTGCATCCCAGGATACCACTGTCCTTCTTGGCCACAAGGGCACACTGCTGGCTCATGGCCTACCAGTTGTCCACTAGGACCCCTAGGTACTTCTCTGCAGAGCTCGTCTCCAGCAGGCGGTCATTCCCTAATTTATATTGATGCATGGGGTTATTCCTTCCCAGGTGAAAGACTCTGCACTTGCTCTTGTTAAACCTCTGCCCAGCTCTCCAGTCTGTCTGGATCTTATTGAATGATACAGCTTTCAATTGTGTCTGCAATTCCTCACAGCTTTGCGCCACGAAAGTGGACTCTGTCCCTTCAGTCAGGTCATTGATGAAGATGCACTTGAAGGTCTTTTCCAACCTGAGCAATTCTATGATGATTCTGTGCTGAAAAAGACTGGACCCAGAACCAACTGCCAGGGGAACACCGGTAGTTACAGGACCCCAACCAGACTCTGCATTGCTGATGACAACCCTCTGAGCTCTGAGCTCTTCCATTCAGCCAGTTCTCAATCCACCTCACTGTTTACTCATCTATCCCAAATTTCCTACGTTTCATAACAAGGATGTTGTGGGATTTTGGTTTCATGCCAAATGGATTTTGTATTTATTAACAGGATCTTCATTTTATTAAAAAGCTTTCCCTATATAAAACAGTGACATGACTCTCAGTTTATGCCAGTTTACTTAGAAGCATACAGCCCAAAGAATTACCAGAAACCTAGCAGCACTGGCAGAAAATTCAGACCAGTATGCGAAGGAGGCTATTACTGTGAACTTAAACCCAAAGTAATCATTGGATGGATTTAACCTGAAGCCATTTAATTTTATGGTGACACTTCCATTTATTATACTTGGCTAAGATAAAGCCTAATAAGCCGAAGGCAAACAGGCAGTTTTAAGTAGCAAACAGATGTTATTGTTCTTTACTGAAATCAGAAGTCTTTTTGCTATGTACTTCTACTATTAGCATGCATTTTTCTAATACTTTTCTTTAATGTTAGTAATGCTAGTAAGCTAACAGTGGGAGAGTTGGCTGTCTCTGGGGCTTATGTTGATACATGGGAGCAGAGAGCAAAACGTGCTGTTTCCACTCGATTAAGCAGAGTTTGGACATTCCTGCTGGGGTGGCACAGAGGCTGAGCCTTCTGCAGGCTTCAGTGATACAAGCAGAAACCACTACATACCATGAGTGCAGAAAAGAAATCTAGATGATATTAGCATCAGCTCTACCCCAGATACCATACATCCTAGAATCTGAATAAATGCAAAGGGATGATGATGCAATCTCCCAGGAAGTCATAGCCTACCTAGACAGGAGCACAGGGCTTGCACAAAAACTGTTTTTCATAAAATGTAATCCCTTAGGCATGGTTTTTCAGTAAGGTGAAGAGGAAGGAGAAAGCAGGATCTTGGGCCTTGTTACAGACCCTGGAGCAAGTCTGGCTCGAAGGTAACACTACACTTCCAAAAAGATCATCGGCACTAACACAAAATACTTGAAAGCCACAAGTTGTTCATCAAATATCACAAGGTATGATGATTACTGCAGCTTGAATGTTAAAGAAACTGTCCTTGATTAGCTAGAAGAAGTAGTGAGCTCAGTACTACAGAAGTGCTTGTGTGGTTGGCCTCAACTGGCTTTTTCACCACAAAGATTATCTCTTCTCATCCAATTGGCCATCCCCAGTTGTGTCTTATTTTCACTATTATGGCAAGCATCACCAAATAATGTTCTTCCAGCTCCCTCTGAGTCTATCCTACTCTGCTTTTTCTTTTTCAGGTTTGCTCTGTTCTCAGAAAAGTGCTTTGAGCTTTTTCCAGTTATGACTCTCCATATGTACCATCCTTCTTGAAAGCCTTCATAAGGTTTTTGCATTATTCTCCTTCATAAATGTTAGTAAATTAAAACTCCTGATCATGACACTTGTATGATCAGCATGACCAGCCTACATGCATCTTTCTCACATTTTCTGCCTAACAGTAAAAAACCTGGACCATTAGTTAAAAGTCTGGACTATTGGCCTCAGTTTACAAAGACCATAACAGTGTAGGATCTTCAGCTGAAGGAGCTGAAATGTTACGATTCTGGGTTGTTGGGTTTTTGTTTGTTTTGTGGTTTTGTTTTTTTGTCCTGTTTGTTTTTAAGAAACAGAAACAATATAAAGGTACAAAATAAAGGACAACTTCTAACACCATTATTCTTGTTAGATGGTGAATCACAGTACCCTCGTACATGTGAAACTGAGAATCTGACAATAAATATATGCAAATATTGAAAAATGAATGTGATAGATTTATAGTCCTTCTCTAGCAAATGAAGGCTGCAATATAAACATATCCATACAAGCTGTCTGTTCTTTAAAGACTTGTGCTTAAGCTTCATCTTCATACTTCCTTCCTTTAAATAGTGTTGCTACTTCTTTCCTTTACTAAATTTTCCTCCTTCCTCCTATTTGTTTTCAAGCCAAATATAACAACCTGTTTTCTCTTTTTGGACCAAAGTATATCTAGAAATACTTGAAGCCTTGGAAATAGTGTATTTTTCAAGGTCATGAAATCTTAAAATGGCTACATTTAGCACAACAGTAAGTTTACGGCAATTTTTTCAAAACTACAGTTCTCAAGACCTTAGAAGGAAAAAATGACACTTTCTAAAATTCTTTTGCACATTTTTTTCTTAGTAAACTTACTTAAAAGTTAATCAGTCAATCCATAAAATGTTAATTTGATGCTTGTCATTTCCACATTTCCTTGTATACTCTTATGAAAACACTTATCAATAAAGGATCAATAAGTATTATAATAAATCAATCTCAGTAAGAGAATAATGAAAGAAGTCACAGGATTTGAAAAGGGGCAAGCCACTAATTAAAGTTTTCTTACAGATAGCACTCTTTGAACTGTCCATTTGGGGAGGAAGGTAAATAATTATCAACTGTCCATTAAAGACGAATTGTTTTTACGTTTTTCTCAGAATTGCTTATTTATAAATCTGATGGGTAGGACAATAGGCCATATCCTTTTAAAGAAATCCCCAACTACCCTTGTACCTAGTGACACCTTTGTCTGTTTATTTATTTCCTTATTGGATACATGAACTTTAGAATAGAATAATGGATTCAGTTCAAATATTAAAATGTTATAACAAAAGGGATCAGAATTTGTCTTTTTAAGAAGTGGCCTTGAATAAACAAGTTGCCATGCATATTCATCCAACAGAAGAGAGGAAACATTAACAGAATATAAGAACATCTTGTTTTAACTCTTGACCTGCAACCTATTTCGCACCTTTTTTTTCCAAGGGTTAACTAACAGAAAGATGAACAGGAGGAAGGGAGTTGTGCAGGAACTCCTTCCAGCATGCACCACGCAGTGAGCACCATACCAAGCTGTGCTAATGGGGAGGCTGCAGTTCTCCCTAACCCTGACTATAAATCCATCTCTGCAGTTCCCACACTGATTCCGACATAAATCATTAGATCTTTCTTTGATCACAACCAGTTATTATTAACATGAAGGGTCTAATAAATTCTCCAGGATATATTTTTAGATCCAGACTTTTTGTTGGTTGCAGGGCAAAGACAGGTTTTGAGTCAAGAAAACACCGTGGAATTCTGGGGCTGCATCCACTTCAGACTGCTTTAGAGCATTTTCTTCACAATAGCAATGAAAATCCATAGCACAGATGCCAAACTTCTGTAACAGGAATGAAGCCTCTTTGCTTTTGAAACTCTCCTGTATATTTTTAGAAACAAAAACAAATTAAAGGAAGAGAACAAAACAGAATATGATTCATTCACTGTGCCCCTTCTGATCCACTTGGTCAGCCTGTTCTCCCTCTCTCCTCATGAACAGCCTTTTACACCATCTTAGAACTAAATTTAATAACATACTAGATTTAGAAGCATTGCACTAAATTTGCAGCTTCTGCTGAATTGAAACTATACTAACACAGTAATTGGTAAATTTAAGACACACTGTGCACATAGGTAAAGAAGTCTGTAGAGGGTTTAATCCTTGCTTGTGATATCCACACTAACCATAAGACGTTTCTGCTGATGGAAGTTTGCACTTCCTACAAAAACCAAAAGACAAATTAAAAAAAGTAGCTGATCCTACCCAACATCAAAATTTGAGAACTCTGTCTCTTGTTTATTAAAAAAATAGTTTGCTGTATGTAGCATATTCTGCTCAAGCAGTACCTATTCCAAAGCCAGTGAAATGTGCTTATAAATGTTCTGATAGAAAGAAAGCAATTGAAAAATGACTTCACATAAAATAAATAGAAAAATAAAGCAGATATTCCTTTCTAAGATTTATGGAGGGAGTTCAAAAATCAGACAAATCCTTGGAATAAGCAATGTCTGGTTTCCAACATATTTCTGCCTCACAGTTTGTTGACTTTGTCACCTGAGAGCACTGTCTGAAGGTCCTCCCATGGCTGGACATTTGCAAGAGCTCTCTTCAGTGCAAATTCTCTCATCTAAAGATGTCAGCTCCAATGCAACTCTTTCCAGAATCAGAACACGCAAAGAGTTCACTTAAACTTGTAGGAGAACAATTATCTTTTAACTTCTTACTATCTATAGAAGCTTAAATCTGCCAAATATAAAATGGATGACAGGAAGAGGACATCAACACCCATACATATGGCATGATGGTAGAACTTTCTTTCCATATTGTGTTAAAAATAAACAAATAAACAGTGCACAGGAAATAGGAAGAAATTGTCCTTAGCTGTACCATGCATAATATTGTTAAAGGAAAAATAGTCTTTTTCCTTCTTTCAATAATCATCTTCTTTCCCTCCTAGCAAGTTGTCCCTGTTCCTCCGCTAGCTTTTCCCTCTGTCCCTACTTTTGGGTGCAGTTGCATGTACAGAGTATTTCAAGATTTGTTTTCATGTACCGGAACACTTGAAGTGAGAAAATTATATACATGATGGCACAGATATACTTAAGTTTAAGGGTAAAGACCAATTCCAATGGATACAGTCAGATATGATTAACTCACAACTACTTTCAAAGAAATGCTTATGTCCATAATTTTTCTCACTGTGTGGTATTATCATTTGGATACAGGTAAGAAGTGACAGATTGAGCCCACTAATAGAACTCTGGTCCAGAACTATCATGCTGGGGTTCAACAGTCAAGGAAAGTTTAACAATGGCTTAAGGCTGCCAGCAGTGTTGCACCAATAGCATCTAGCCTAAAAAAAAAAAAAAAAAAAAAAAAAAAATGGGTGTCCTGGCTTTAGTTCTTTCCTTCTGACATGCCTCCTGTGTTGTTTCTGGCTAAGGACAGTGCTCATGCCACATTTAATTCTTTCATTTAAGCTCTTCCTCTCAGACCTAGCCAAAATGATTCAGACCATTCAGCAGGAATACTGCATATAAATGCAGACCTCACATGAGCAAGGTGTAAGCCTACCATTACTGTTATACCATGTCATGCTGTCATGCAACCTGTTTCTTTCACAGGAAGCCTTCCAACAACTAGATGACGCAATTCTGGAGAACCTATGCGTATCTGCCTACACAATGGCCTTCATAATTTTATATAAAAGTGTTGTGTTTTCACATTTTTCAATTAAGAAACCATATTACCATAGTAAATAAAAACAAAAACCTAGAGATGATATTTCAGACGCTGTTGTTGTATCGATGGAAACTGGAGGCACATGAGTTACATGTAGGGATCATACTTTTGGCAGTATATTCCTTCTGTGGATTGGCAGTGAGGTTTAACAACTACATTGTTTCAAATGTTCACTTGAAGTGCAGACTACCCACCTATCACTTCCTGTCCTAAGATTAGCCTACTGCAGTCTAGTCTATATGAAAATCCTCAAAAGGCCAGAGCTGATTAGGAAGTGCAGCAACATGCTGTAAAGAGTCGTACTGGAAAAAAATATAAGAACTGTGTTCTGGGATTTGCTTTTGTGGCCTGGTCTTCTCTAGATGGAAATTGCACTGTAGCTCCGTATGAAGGCAAGGTGAGAGATAGCAAGTTACTCTTTGAGAGGATCCAGGGAGCAACCCACCCTTTTAAATACAGCTCACATTTCATAAACTCCTATTAATGTTGAGGGAGATACATTTTGCAAAAGAAGACCTGAGGGCACCCTTCCCAGAATGATTAAGGGGCGGAAAGGAGTTTCTCTGTAGGCAGAAGGCTGGCAGTATGCCTGCTTAAGTGGTTATTTTAATGCTGCTGGGATTTTGTGGTATCACTAATTACACGCTATGGTGCCTACAACCCTGTATACACATCTTTTCATAATTTAAATTGAAATACATGAAAAATATAATAGTGATTATTTTCTTTCATCATTACAATTTTTGCTTAAAGTAACTATTTTCTAAAAAATTGAATAATCTAGATGATTTTCTCCTTCCAAATTGTTTTCTTTCCACAACTTTAGGAATTTCAAGAAAAACAGCCAAAACGTGTGTATTTTAAACTCAAAATTCTTAAAATAAGATTAACTCTTCCCTCATCTTCTCTTTGAGACAGAAAAATTAAAAAAAAATAAAAAATAAAAAATTGACCTGTGATTTTCAGTGTTATTGCTACACCAGAGTTCCTGCATGCTGCAGCAAGAACCTTTGGAATTATAGTGCCAACTTCATAAACACAATGCCTGTATGTCATGCCCCACGAATAAAAGGCCGAATTTGTGAAGGTTTTTTGGGGAAAAAAATTAAATGGAAAGAAGAAACCACAGCACCACTGGCTAACTCAGGTTGGAAAGATTCACAGTGTCTCTAGTCCAATATCCTGCTCAAGAGTGGTCAAGTGGGGTGTGAGACCATATCAATACCATCCCGAAAACCACCAAGGATGGAGAGTTTACAGTTTCTTTGGGCACCTTGCTCAACTGCTTGTGTACCCTCACAGTGAGGAAAAAGGGATGAAAGTTGAATATATCACAGAAAATAAAGGGAAAATAAATTAACTAGGAGAAACAAGACAGTCTGAAACTATAACCCAGAGATAGTATCTCCCAAGACAAGACAATTGCCAGTATTTAACCAGACACAGGGAACTTCAAATGCAGGTAAGAAAAATGGAGATGGACCAAAAAGGAATTAAAATGTCACTCAACCCTTAATGTGCACATTGGATTGATTTTGCTCTTCACTTCCAAAAAGATTTCAAGTTCAATACCTACTGGAAAACCATGGAAATATTGTACTGGTAATACAGTAAAAATAAGTTGATCCTGTGAATGCATTTGTTTCTTTTTTACTCATAAACACATCAAAAATCTTGTTTTCAACTGCCTGAATTCCTCAGTAACAGAGAGAAGAATTCCAAACTCCTGAAGCCAATAGCAGTTCTATCTCATCATGATATATCCAAGATGGTATTCTCATCCTGGAAAATCAACGACTTCTTACTTCTTCCTGAGTTTGGTCCTGTAGGCCAACACCTCCTGTACCAAAACTTGGCACTACTTTCTTGGGAGGAAGGTTTAACAACTGTAACCTATGTAGTTCAAGACATGGGTTGAGATGAACACCGCACAGATCCACGTGGTGCTTATGGTAACATCAAAGTTCAAAAGACAGAAGTTAAAACAGTTAGGATGTTAGGAACTGATATTTCCAAGTGCATCTCAAATGCAAATGAACTTTGGCAGACTGAACTTCAGAATAAAATAAAAAGATATAACAAACAAAATGACCATGGGTCTATTCATCAACACTATTGATTGCTATGGTTTAAGAATTTCATTTTTAAAACAATGAACTTAGCTAAATAAATTAAAGAATTCCCTTAGCTGTTCCTAAATATTCCTAGAGGTACACTCATGAACGTGCAGCAGTCTTCTAACAGCCTGATAGCCCAGCTCAAAGAAGATGGTTTTTTTTCACCATCCACTGATGTTTCTTAATTTTGTGATTTACGTAGCAAAAAAAATAGTTCATTGATAATATGTATTATTTCTTTTTCGGTCACTCAGGGGGCTGGAGGGACATGGTGGCTGTAGAAGGAAATAAATAGAAGGAAAATGAAATGAGAAATTGAAGATGTCATGGCAAAAACCGAAGCATTTAGGTAGCATTATCTCACTGTGAATACCTTCTTGGTGAGAGACTCTGAATGCAACAATATAACTGAAGAAATCACAGCTAAATTAAAGGTAGATGGGTACCTAAAGGCCATGGCAAATCTCATCTCTTCCCAGCAACGTGCCTTTGACGTCAGGAATGCTACAACAAAAAAGATGCGAACAAAAAACCCCAAGCATGCCTTTCTCTGCTGGACCGAGGTAGACCCCAGGCCACTGATTGCAGGGAGCAATCAGCTCAGCCTGTCTCCTCGCACGGCGGCTGCCGACGCCCAGCAGAACGGGCCCCACGCCGGGCTCGGCGCTAACCACGCACCCGCACAGTGCCTGCACCCAGGCCCCGGATACACTGCTGCCCCGCAGGCCGACGCGGAGCAGCCGCCCTCCCACTCCTCCCCGGCGCAGGCCCCCTCCCACCGCGGGGCTCGGCACGACTCGGCCCCGGCGATCCGCGCATTCCTCCGGCGGCCGAAGGAGCGCTGCGGCGGTCAGCGGCGCTGGATGCGCGGGGATGGAGCGGGGAGGAGCCGCGGTTCGCCGTACCGAGCCGAGCCCGGTGCCTCCAACCTACCGCCAGCATCCGCCTTCATGTCGCGGTCTCTCGGCAACGGCGGCGGGTGGGGCGGCCCGCGGGATCCGGGGAGCGGCCGAGGAGGGGACGGGCCCGACCCCGCGCGCAGCCGGGCCAAAAATTAAGAGCGCAAATCCACCCCAGGATCCGGATCCTCCGGGTTTAAGAGGAGCGGAGCTCGGTGGTTTGGGAGCCGCAAGGTGAGCTGAGGCCGCCGCTGCCTTCGCGCAGAGCCAACGCGCAGCGAGGAAGCAGAACGCAGCCCGGGGAGAGCATCTCGGGGGGGCACATCGGGGCAGCTGGTACAGCCGGTGCCGCTCCTCGGCCCCCAGCATCAGTCTGAGCGTGTGGGGCGCTCTTTGGTGTGTGTGCGTGTGCCCAAACTGAGGCCCAAATTAGCTACGGGG
Organism: Oreortyx pictus; assembly: GCA_036925125.1. NCBI lineage: Eukaryota > Metazoa > Chordata > Aves > Galliformes > Odontophoridae > Oreortyx > Oreortyx pictus. Next base: position 49,442,728 of record JAUPFR010000001.1, read on the forward strand.
AAATGAATGAAAAAGGAGCCCGGCTTCACCTGTTGTAAAGAAATACCTTAAAATAAATACCTGGAAAAAACTACCTCTGTGACGTCACCACATTCCGATCTGTATTTTTATCTTCTTGGGAGAAAAATAAAAAATAAGAAATTAAAAAATTGTGACTTTCACTAAATTATACTTTCCCTTTAGCACGTTCTAGTTGATAGCCTTCTGAGCCTGTAAAATTAGTAAACTCAGAGAGATAATCCTGCAAACACGGTTGCTATGATAGCGTTAAAGATGTGGAATGGGATTTGAAAAAATGAAACCGTTAGCAAAATACCACAGAAAACAGAAGGGAAACGTATGGCATAAATTGCATTAAGTTCTGTTAGATTATATCTATGTGACGGTTACGAGAAAAAGCTATTAAGCCTGTTAGGAAGATGGCCTGGGGTTTATGGATGCAGTCCTGTTAGTGCTTATGTCCTGCGTTAACGACATTAGCAATTCCAGTGAATTTGAGTACCTAATTATAGTGTTCACAGAACTAGTGTCTCTAATAGTAAATGACCAACTGAAACAGGGAAAAATTAAAAACAAAAACAAAAAAGTAAGCAAATCAGTTTAAGAATAAATGTGTTTACAAGTAATACTCTTCATATTTAATCATTTTCCACTTCAATTATATTTCAGTAGTTGGAATAAGTTTCTAGGCAACATTATGCTGTTGAAGATAACATCTCCTGAATGAGAAGTGACAGATGCAAAGAGTGAAACCTTAAAGCTACCTCTAAGCAAAAGAAACCATCATATGCAAGCAGATGTGATTTTGTGCAACTGCTTTCCAGTGGATATACTGAAAAGGGAAAAATGATACATGATAGGGACCTTGGGAGACCATCTGGTCTGGCCAGTCTACTGAACTATCTTGACTGTCACGTAAATGAACCTGAGCTCTAGTCTATTCACATCTTCATTAACTTGTTTCACACTTCTGTTTTTACCTCCTATCATATTTGGTAACTGTGTTTAATTTTGCACTCTCTACCCCTATGTAGCTTCTGGGCACAGTGGGCTACTAGTAGAGACGGACCAACACTTCAGCGCAGGGTTGGATTCTCTTCCACTGTCTGTCCATGAACATGACTTGAATGAAGTGGTGATATTACTGGTAAAAAAGCTATTTCTTGATTTGATGTTTCACCACAAATTTTCTTTCTTACTTGCTACAGGCAGAGCAATTATGAACATTATAGAACTTAAGTTGCACATATCATGTATATCAGCATAAAGTGGAAAACATAGATATTTATAAAATGGCTGATGCTAATAATGCTATGATTGCTAATTTTGCAACAAGTATCAGTCATTTTTTTGCTTAAGACTATAGTTTGACTTTATTATGATTTAGAAAATTCCCACTGAGCATGCCAAAAACAGAAAAGGACTGAATTTGGGTGTTAAGTGAAACTTCACTATAATGTAAAATAAGTCAAAGGGAAAGATGTATCTCCATAACAATTTACCTTTCCTCTTTCTAAATCTAGAATAGAAAAACACATTTTATTAATTCCTCAAGCTCCAGCACATGGTTGAAACTGGCCGTGAGGAAACTTTCAAATTAGACAAGGTTCCAAAAGGCTGATACTAAGAATCCAAGAGGGGAATTCTCACCCTTTCCTATCACTTTAATTTCTGTAACATGATCTACAAACACAGTGAAATCTTCCTGCATAAAAGGTGATTACAAATCATGCTTTCCAGCCCTGCTCCTTCAGTAGGTACTGAAGAAAATGGGTGAATGCAAAGCCTGATTTTGCGTGTTTTGCTGCAGAATTTGCATAGCTTTCAAGGCCTGTATTGTTTTGAATGAAATTAACTCAAGCAGCTATATAGATAAAAATTCATCATGGCTGTACCAAAGTGGGCAAGCAATGAGCCTCTCATCTTCCCCATTTTCTGGGGGAAAGATCAACAGTTACAAAGGGAAAGCTCTAGTTCTAGCCACCAACTTTTCTGTTGTATAGAATTCAATTGCTACTCTCTCCTTTGCAGTTATATATAAATATGTACTTTCATAGCAGTATATCCATTTGGTGTAGCTGAGAATAGGAAAAGACATTTTATTACTAATGTAATTATGGTCTTTTATTTCTGTGTGCATTTGAGCTTTATTTGTACTCCTCTTGTTCTCACCATCCATATGTGTCTATTGAGGAGCTGAAGAGAATGGAAAAAAGATCTTGAAACATCCCATAGAGTTGAGCTTAATGGAAATGCTATTGTTGGAATTTGATTAACCACTTAGAAAAGAACTCACTGCTTGATCTGCTTTCAGATATTCTGTAATGAGTAAAAGAATTCATGAAATATTCATTTTGGAATGATGGTTGAGCTTTTAAAAAAGGTCATAAAATATCATTTAGTAATTCAGAATTAAACTTCAGACCCAAAGGAAGATTTAATCATTTAGGCATGGGATAAGAGTCAAAAAGTTGCTGTCTGGCCCCAAGGCATCCAAAGCCCTTAGTCATCTTAATGGCTGTGAGCACAAAGCTCTCCAGGATCCTGAAGTTCTGCTCAGCACATGTGGGGCAGCATCACAGTGGCAGGACTCCACCTGATTAAAACTGGTCCAACAGCTCAGCATCATTCCAGCTGCCTGCTTGGTATGGCTCAGGATGAGGAGTGCTTTCACTCAGAAGCATATGACCATAACAAAAGTTATCACAGAGAAACTTCAGGCAGACAAGTGCAAAATAAAGTGTGTTAGTGTTCATGAGGTTTTGATGGGGATGGATTGTAAAACTGTTGTTCTGCAACTAGTGTCAACACTGAAGAACTGGAATAAAGGACATGGAGTAAGCTTTTAAATTTCTAGACATTAAGTTGGGTCCTACATCTACCAGCTAAGTGTGTATGTATGTGGATTACCTTTAAAAAATGCTTATCATTCAGAAGAGGGGCAATAGTGTTCATCCCCCTCTTAATTTCTGTCCCGTTCATTTTTGATTCAATAACAAGAAGCAGGATCAGTGCAAGACAGAGCATTGAACCTGTATGAGAGGGGTTGCTGTGGCCTTGAAAATCTGGTGTATATATGTTCAACTTGGACATTAAACCGGAATCAATGCTTTTATGCCTCTAAAACGTCAGCAGTACTTTTTTTTTTTTTTTAATTATTAATTTACCATCCCTAGAAACAAATCCTCACTTACAGAGATAAGAATGATCTTTCATTTCAAATCACTCTTGTAACTGGCTAAAAACATACAAAGAACAGAGACATTCATTGTTTTTATTGTATTTGCCACTACTTCAGACTTGTTGAGATTCCCAAGCACCAAGAAGCGCTGTCCCTTTGAAAAATAGATTCATAGATTCATTTCGTAATTGAGGAACAGATTTTATTTTTCTGTATTTTTTAACTGCACATAGCAGCAGTGTGTTCCTTTCCAGGACAATGACCTCCTCCAGTGGTCTTAAAATGCTCATGTTATACGGCCCCCATCTTAAAACCTCAGGTGAAGATTTATTGGATAATCTAAGTTAAACTTAGACTGATTTAGCACTATAGAAATCTAGAAATCCATTTCAGGAGCCTCTGTAGCATTAAGTGGTGCACCTTCCCGGCAGCACCAGGACAGCCTACCAGCAGTAACAGAGAAGTAACGCTTCATTCCCACAAGCAGAACCACCAAACTGAGCAAGAAGGAAATTCAGCCAGAAATGTACAGTACTTAAAAATACTGTCTGCCCTCAATTCAGCCTAAGAGTCTGTGTTTCCCACTGAAGTTTGGCAGAGTGAGGTTTTATGTTGAAAAATGTCACGCCCGTTATGTCCTTCCTTGGCCTCTTTAACAATACTATTAGCATGGATAGTACCAGAACGTGACTCCCTTTCTGAAATAAGCGCGAAATGCTTAAGAACTTGATAGTATGTTTTTAAAAACATACTGTTATTGCTGGCATTCTGAGCTGCCTTGGAAGCTCATACTTAAAAATCTCATGCTGCCTTAAGACCTCTGTAAAAGAAGGGTAGTATTGCTTTTTGGAGGAACTAACTAGTAAACATTAGACAAATGAAAAACCTACCTACTATTTAAAGTTTTGAATGAGACCTGGAAGTGTAAACTAAGGCTTTTCCCTAAGGTGTAAAACAATAACCTCTTGATTAATGTTGGCCTGTGAACTGTTTGTATAGCTTATATTCACTACCATCCAGGGCAGCTACATTCAGGCCAACTCAGCTTTAATCTTGTTCTAACCTTGATCCTGTAACTCCAAAAGATATTTCTATTCCCTGTGTGATACATCAGCTGTCCCAGATTCCATGTCATGTCAGCAAAAAGAATACAAGTTTTTCTTCTCTGTACAGCCCTGCTGACATAGGTTAAAACAGTGCTGAATCTCAACAGTTGTGTGCACTTCTGAACTGTTTAAATTGGTTAGATTTGAGTTACCTCTGTCAAGCCTTTTGGTCTGCAGATGCTAAAACAGCTTGTCACAAGTTTGGTGATCGTGCATCTGTGACAGAAGTGATACAATTCACTTGGAGCTTCCAAGTGTCTTCATTCCAGGTTTTATAGAGAAATAATAAGTTGTGGGGTTTTCAACTTCTGTTTAATTTTAGGAAATTGCTAGGTAAGTGAATACCTCTGCAAGGTCTCTTCATACAAAAACTGGTGGTGTTACTATACTTGGCTCCATGGAAACCCAGAAAATTATTTGACAATTTTTGGTGGTCTCCAGTCATATTTTAAGCTTAGACTCCTCACGGGATGTTCTGTGTTTTGCTTTATGTTGTAAAAAGATCCTTAAAAATAGCATGGAATTTTGGTTTGCAAACCTAATTCCTTAATTAAAGAGACAGGGAAATTAAGCTGGCCACCATGAGGCCATAATAAAAGAGTAGGAAAAGTCCATCTGCTTCCCTGCACCAAATCAAGTCTGGTTTTGCATGGAATGTATTCAGAGTCACAGAATCACAGAATGTTTGAAGTTGGAAGGGACTTTTGGAGATCATTTGGTCCAATCTCCTGCGCAAAGCAGAGTTGCCTAGAGCCAGCTGCTCAGGGCAGTTCAAAGGGCTATGAAACCACAAAATAGCCATTACTAGTTTGGACAGAAAATTATACTACTGTTTTTTCTCCTTGTAAATAAAATTGCAGGATAAAGACTCATCCCAGTCTCTCACCATACCAAATCCCGCAAACTTTTAATGAGAGGACTAATAGAGATGTACTTAAACTGAGGTTCAGATGTAGGATGTTTAGCAGCACCAATTTTCTTGATTCCACATCTTTATTTGGAGACATTTGTCTGGCAAGTGTTACTTAAATCTATTGCCAGCTTTTCAGAAGGTTGTTCAGAATTAGTAGTATGCTCCATTTCCTCCTCCTCAAAATTTTGTTGAATTTCTCTTCTCCACTTCTCTACCACCTCTGCAGGTGATGACATAACAGCATTTTAAGTGTACATCTACCAAGCACCTACAGACCTGAAGCCTTACTCTGAAACTCCAATATGTAGAAAAAGTAGCATTTTATGACCACTGCTTTGTGTTGGTGTACGTTATATACTGGATAACAAAGCTCTTTATGATTATGTCCACGAGTGGCTGAAAAGTAGTGAGCAGTCCTCAAGCCTGCATGTCAGGTTCTCATTTAGAAAGAGGCTGTCTCGTTTTAAATTGATATGAATCCTCCTAAATGCACATGTTTTGTGCATAACTACATATGCATGCATACAAACATTCTAAACTTAAATAAGTAAATAATAGATCCAAGCAAAGGATTCAGTCCAGTAAAGAAGCACTGAGATATTGTATTAGAGGCAAGTACATATAAAAAAACTACTAAACTTATGTTCTGGGTGCACATTTGAAATAGTCCACTCTTGAGCTGTGTAACTGTATTTTCTCAAAATTCAGAAGGTCATGCATGCATTACTTAAAGACCCCCAAAATATAAATAAATAAAAAATTATGAAGTGATAAGCTCAACATATAATGGCAGATGTTTTCTCTCTGTGCAGTTTGCAGGCTGCTTGAAGGTTTTGCAGACATATATATCCACCAGTCTGCACAGGAAAAAAAGGAGGAGGATGAACAGATGGCAACATTTTAGTGTGTGGATTAAAGATAAATTTAGTGCCAAAAGGGAATTACTATCATCTAAAATGCAGAGCTTTCTATTATTTGACTCAGACAGTACAATTTCTGACAATTGCACTGTTCTTAAAACTGCTGACTTCTTAAACTTAGAGGTCTTTGGATTTTTATTGTTATTATTATTTATTGATTATAACACTACAAATTAATTTGAAAAACAACTGCACAGAACACATTGAGATATTAAGCATGGACTTCAACATTCAAGGGCTGTCATAAATAAAGGTCTGCCGATTTACTTATCTTTTCACTAGATCCATCGAAGTCAAATGCAAGAGCTTAGCGTGATGGTAAAATTTTGGAAGACTGAAACCTATAGATCAGTCTTAATATCAGATTTTTGTTGGTTGCATGAGAAAATTTTGCAATGGAAAATTACTAGAAAGGGCAGAAAAACTGTTAGAAAATTAGCATACGATATGCAGCAACTAAATGAACTGTAAATTGTTTTTGTTTGTGTTACGGGACAAAATTAAGTGTACTTCAAGTAGAGAGCAAAGTTGTACACTCCTCAACTTCAAGGAAATATGTGAAAATAAGGCAGAATTCTTTTAATAACCCATTGGAATCATGTTAGTTTTATGTCGTCAGGTAATAGGAATGTACGTAGGTTGCTCCAAAAGTAATGCCTCCTATTTATTTCTGTGAGAACTACAACAGAAAAAAAGCATAGTAACACTATCTGATAGAGCAAATTTTCAGCTGCAAAACACTGTTTTTCAACAGTGTCACCATTATTAGCTAATTTGTGCATACAAACTGATTAAGGCCCTCTTCATTTCATGGTGTAACAGCTGTGCATTTCTGTCTGGAATGTGCCTTGTCCTTCACATTACTGTTGTCACTTCTGAAATGCAACACCCACCTTCTCACTGTGCTGATATCTACTGTTTGATCTCCATAAATGTTTACAAAATGTTGATGAGTGTCAATGAGTGCAATTTTTTTTCTTTTTTTTTTTCTTTTTTTTTTCTTTTTTGTCATGGAAAAATTCAGTTTCACACCTTTGCACTTCCATGTCAAATGCCATTCTGTCAGACTGCCCCTCTGCTGCTGTCTGTCAGAAGGCAACAAAATGTAATGGAATATTGGTGGGGAGGTTCAACCTCGACTGCTATGTCATCACTACCTGTCTCTGATGTTGTGGGCCAAAATAATAAAATAGGAGGCATTACTTCTGGATCAGCCTTATGACAGAACAGATTTTCTTCCAGTGTCTTGTGTTTCAATGAAAGTCTATATTTCAAATTGAACAGGTACTTTTCTGAAAACTGGACTTTATGGGCCCCAGAATGGACTTAAAAATGTTCTTTGGCATCTATAAGACCAATAGAGCCAAGTGACTTGATTGACGAGCTGTTCACAGAAAGACTGCTGGGAGAACTACTTACATTAGCAGGAATGCTGGGAACTGTACACTTGAGTTCGATACATTAAACCCAATTACACATTTGGAAAAGGCAGTATCTGTAGGATTTTAACATAATATTAAAGTTTTCTAGAACAGTATAATCTTTGCTATTTCAGATATTTAACATGAGAATAAAATAAAAGTCATTTGTTTTGTGAAGGCTACAAAGAATTTGGCCTACAAAACAGCCTCTGGAACCAATTAAATCTTCTACGAGCAGTCTGCTTCAAAACTCCCTATGTGGATGTGTAGATAAGGACACCTATGCTGTACCACCTTAGGTGGTGGAAGTTTTATTAAGAGCTTTCCATCACATGTATGTATCAGACAATCAGCAATTCCCCAGGACAACCACGGACTCACAGGATGGTTCAGGCTGGCAGGGAGCTTTGGACCCACCTTTTCTAGTCCCTGCTCCAGCAGCACCACCCAGAGCAGGGTGCCCAGGCCCATACCCAGGAGGCTTCTGGAGAGCTCCAAAGTGGAGAACCCACAGCCTCTGAGCAGCCTGCAGCAGTATTCCTGATGTTCAGAGGGAGTTTCCTGTGCTCTGGTTTGTGCAAATGGCCTCTTGTCCTGGCACTGGGCACCACTGAAAGTAGCCCAGCTCCATCCTCTGTGCACCCTCCCTTTAGGTACTTATAGACACTGATGAGATCCCTTGACTCTCCTCTTCACCAGACTGAGCAGTCCTGGTTCTCAGCCTCTCCTCACAGAATTGACATTTTTAACCCTCTGTTCACAACCCTTCTGAAGAAATGCACATGGTCATTCTTGCCAAATTTCACTCATTTATTATGTATCTCCCTTCTTTTAGCTTAGTTCTAAGCCCCTTCCAAAATCTCATGCTGGTGCTCTGAAGCACTGTACTATGTGTGTTAATGAGCTGCTGGGCATCAGTTCACTGCCAATGTTTATACACTGGTGGTCACCCAGCCTGGTGCCAGCCCACGACCTGGATCTGCTGCACTGCTGCTCAGACTAGGCCTGCAGGGGAGCATCCGTCTCCACTCCTCCACCATATAGGTTTCCCTGACGCCTTACAGTGCACATCCCAAACAGCCATCCGTCAAAGGACGTGGGGATATGCATACCTCAAATATTTACGATGCCTGCACTTTGAGACAGAGACAGTCCGCTCACATCTGTGTGCGGGCCACTTTTAAAACATCAAAATAAACCATCTGGCTGCTCGACTGTTTCTAATTACTTCCCTGCCTAGACTGTAAACTTCAGGGTTTGGCACCAGCCTCCCTCCCAGAGCGCTGCCCAAATCCCGCTCCCAGGCAGCTAATCACCGCCACTGCAGCGCGGGGGGAGCAGCCCTGGAGCTGGGCTTGTCCAGCTTGCAACTCTCCACACGCCCAGCGGCTCTGTCTGTCCATCTGTCCGCCCGTCCATCCGTCTGTCCATCTGTCCATGGGAGGCAGCAGGAGTGCGGCTGGCACCATGCGTGCGCGGGGGCTGATGGGACTGGTGCTGCTGGTGGTGTCGGTGGGCTCTCTGCCCAGCCTGAGGCCCGCCACCCCCCCAGCCCTGCGGTAAGTGCATTGGGGAAGTGATCCCGGGGGGTTATCAGCTGCCTTAGGGGACGTGCAATGAAAGTCTGGATGCGGAGAAAGCAGAGTAGGTGGTGTGCAGGTGTGAGGTATTTCATGTCTGGGATGGAGATCTTTTGTGCATTAAAGAGATAAAAGTTGGACAGGAATGGCTGCTTATGCCTAAACCTTCAAATTCTGCTGCTGAGTAGAGTGGGAGCATGGCCACAGGCTGTGTGTGCTCTTCTGTATCAATGTGGCAGTGCAACGAGATTATTTTCCTTTGGTCTTTGCCTCCATCGGGATCAGCACCTGCCTATGTTTGTAGTCAGGAGTTCTCCTACCCTAAGCCTCTAACGTCTATTGTCTGAGGTGTGTTGATGCTGCCCACCTCAATCCTCAGCATTCCCTAGCATGGTGAACACCTGCTTTTGGCACTTGGCACTTGTCCTTGTTCTGTTTTCTGCAATTCTGATCCTGGTGAGGCAATGTCTGATTTTTCTTGCATATGTCCTGCAAGTCCTGATCGCCAATGCATGGCAGAACAGCAAATCCTCCGATCTCACATGTGTTTTCTCCTGAATTTAATAAAGTCACAGCCACTAAATTTGTACATGGAAATCACTGATTACTGCTGTTTCCTGTTCTGGCAAAAGCATAGATCCCTTATCTCTGAAAACCAGAAGACTGCAAAATGATTACTTTTGCAACAGGAACTCTAGTAAAATCAACCATAAATTGCTTTTTGATATTCTATGTTCTGGTTATCCTGCATAGAAGTTCTGTCTTTTGTAAAGCTTTTGGACCAAAATGCTTTATATCAGACAATCAAATTATACAGGTGTAATATATATATCTGCAGATATGTATGCGTAGATACCAGGTAGGTGTGAAAGAGATGATCCTCATGCAGTTTAATATGATAATAATTAATATGCAATATATTTCTGCAGATAACAATGGATCAAAATCAAATCATTTCAAGGAAGTGGTAGTTTGCAACCGTAAACAAAGCTGTGGTGTTAAAAGTGATGATCTGGGGAATGGCAGTGGGGTGGTTTGCTCAGTAGCACCTGTCTCTGACCACAGCTTCTCTTGGCTGTCCTCAGGAGTGCCTCAGGCAGCCCTGTTCTGTGTCTCCTGCCCCGTGCTGAGGCAGAGCTCCGGTGCCGTGTCCCAGGGGGCCTGCTGTGCAGCGGCAGGGGCAGGTGTGACTGCGGAGTCTGCATCTGCCAAGTGTCGGAGGCTGGAAAATACTATGGGCCGTTGTGCGAGTGCCAAGACTGGGTGTGCGAGATCTACGATGGAAAGGTCTGTGCAGGTAAGGAAGCTACTGGGGTGACTGGAGTTTTAGAAAATTAGGAATTTATTTGAAGTCCAGAAACATGCTGGAAAGACAGCACATGGAAACTGCAGAGACACAGTCATCTGTGCATCTTACAGTATCGTAAGATCATAGAATCATTTAGGTTGGAAAAGATCTTCGAGGTCATCAAGTCCAACCATAATTTAGTATCTTTAATTTTTAACCATTAATTAGTTTTTTTTTTGTTTGTTTGTTTTTTATCTGAGCCTCCTAACACCAGGAGGTGGGAAAACTCTAAATGGTTTTCTTGGCACATTGAAGGACACTAAATGGCACAAGTCAAAGGATCTGCCTCTACCATAAAATGAGACTTTGCCCACTTTTTATCAGTAAGGGCGAAAGTAGGAGTCATGTTGGTGCGGAGACTCTACAAACTGCATTTTGAATCTAACACAGGATGGAAGTCTGCAGGTTTTTCTCATGGAATATTGCTGCATTTGAACTGCTCACCTAACAGTTGTGTGCAGTTTCTACCAAGACTGTAAACTATTGCTAAACATTCAGTTGTGTCCTGTAATATCTTTCTTCTCCTACCCTGAGGAAGAAGATTTGCTGTAACATGTATCACGCTGAAGGCATATAAATATGAAAACAGGTTTTCTCCAAGCAGAGATAATGCTATCCAAACAGAGACATAAAACAATGTAATTGTGTTGTGGTTTCTGAGATTTCCCTGCTAATACTGTATCCTTTAATGGCAGATTAAATGACATACATTTCTGGGATAGAATTTAGTTCCTGCCAGTTGCTTGAACATGTAACTTGGTTTGCATCTAAATATTATCACCCTTTCATCTTTCCAGCTGCCTTTACTTAAGTTTCTGGGCTATTTCTGTCAGATTTTGGAGATTTTTTATTTCTTTTTTTTCTTTTCTTTAAAGCAGCTTAGAATAGGATTTTAGAGAAGAGCAAGAAGAAATGCCATCACATTCCTAAGGGGAATCAGTCTGGATCTTGATGAAAGGGGCCACATGGGCACTTCATTTCTAGTGTCCCTGCTTAAACAGCTTTACCAGATTCACACAAACGTGTCATCTTTTCAGGCCAAAAACTGCAATTAGGTCAATGGGAATGTTACAGGAATTCTGTTAGTAAGAGGATAATACAAACGCATTCCAGCAGTGGGTTTGGCAAATTCTGTAGGAAAAAAAGAGAGAGCAACTTATTTTAGCAACAATGTAGCTAAGAAGTCCAATACTAATATGAGAAGATCAAGAATGGGTTTATAAGAAAAATATTTGTATTTGGCACCTACGTCTTTATGGAGAAATTGAAATATCGACTCTCTAGTCAGCAATATAAATCCAGTTACACAAGAAATATCTGACAACTGCTGTTTATGTCAGTGCTTTGCTGTCCCAAAGGTGAATTTTCTGATTAGTGGTGTGGTCTCAATATGCTTCATATTGTTTCTTGGGGCAGTTATATAGTTAAACTGAAAGCTACTCCAATCTTAATAGTTTACTGCAAATTAAATTGTTATGTTCCTGTTGATGTCATGAACAGTGACTGAAAGTGTTGCTAGCACTTTGATGGAAAGAGGTGCTGACAGGATAAACAAAACCAAGAGATTTCTAATGATATTTTGTATAGCACATTATGTATCAGCTTAAAAATGCAAATGTTAAGTGATAAAAGTTCTTTCAAAAAGCAATTTTTGTAGTTGTCACCTTTTCTAGCTGGAATATTGAAGCAGCATTACCACTGCATTGTCAAATAACTAAGATTCACTCATCTTCATTAAAAGTAGTAAGAAAATCAGTACAAGTTTATGGAGAGGGAAATAGCTGTTAAGGGCTTAAGTTTTTTGCTTGTTTGGCTTGTTTCTCTTGTCAGTAGTGTTGAAAGTGAAGCTAACTTTGTTGGAGTTTGAAGTTGACTAGCACTGCAGGGGAGCAGATGCCAGGCAACTTTTTTGGGGCAGAGAAACTTAGTATGGATATGGTCAGTGGAAATTGTATTCCAATCTATGCACTCCTGGTCATGTCTTCTGTTACTGGCAAGAGATTGATCCATGTGCTGTATGACTAACATTCCCCTTGTTCCTTCCAGAAATGCTCTGATGGCAGACTTACCGGAAGACTGCCCTTTCATGTGTTTGGCATCAGTAGATACTGATCCTCAGTGACTAATGTGACTTCCTTTACTTGCCTTTCAATCCTGTGACCTTGTTATATAGCACAAAAACCATGTCTGTTATTTTGATTTTCTTAAACCCACTTCCGTGTGTATGCCATGTATGGGGAATTTCACATTCTTGACTTCATATTCTGAGAACAAACTTTTCAGAGACACTGCTATTACAATAATTCACTATAATTCACTACATTCACTACCACTTTCGCATCCAGACAAGTCTTTTCTATTAGTTTATTTCACCGCTCTTAGGCAAATTTAGATAATTCCATCGGAAAGAAAAATTTTATGCTGAATGTGACTGACCATTCGTTAAACAGTATTTTCCAATGTTTCTTTATATTAAGCCACCAAGGTGATTTCCTATGTATAGCATGCCTTCCTTTCTTTGAATTTTAGAGCAAATTTTTTTGACTCAGTGATGAAATTATATTCCTTCTAGGTGAATAGTCAAGATGTCTAACAGCATTTCTGTTTTCTTTTTTTTGTTTGTTTGATTTTTTGTTTTTGTTTTGTTTTGTTTTGATTTTGTCTTTATTTATAATTTTATATTTACTGGACTATTTCATTCCCAGTCTGTCCTGATGAGTACAATAACAATAGCAGCTGAGTGGGACCACATGCAGAAGTTTGAGACTAATTGAACATTCCTCTAGAGAGCCATGGTATTTGAGTTGAAAGTTATTTCAAACAAGCTACATTTCATCTTCCCAAAGTGATGGCTTTTTCAAGTGACTGATGTGTAATCACTAGTGATGTTCATATTCAGAGTTGGGCAGACAGAGTTGTCTGTCACTAGCGCCAAAGATAGTTATCTTAGTCTTTCCCTGCCAATCAGTTCAGACATATTTTCATTTCCATCTCCTGTCCCAAGCTAAACAAAATACTTAGATACTCAGTATGGAATTCCTCAAAGATGCTTTCTAGGTCAGAGTCACTTTCTGGACCAGATGCTGGAAACCTTTATTCTGAAGATGGAAGACCTGAAGATAGAAGAGAAGTCCACCTCTGTATCTGCTGGTTTTTTTCTTATTACATAAGTAACAGAAACTAAATTATTCCATTAATAATGAAGAAAAGCAAATACAATGTCTCTCCCCATCCTTTTACTGTTGCTTGCTTGAGACTTCTCTGCACTTTCCTTCCAAGATGTTTCCAGATGCTTTGAAATGAATTGAGATCAGTTTTTTCTCTTTTATCCCATTAAGATGGATAATGTAATAGGTGATTTATCAAGGAGCTAAAAACAAAGAAGAGAGGGATTCATTGGATCCCATCTCCTTCTCAGTGGCCTTTTAATCTGCCTTCTGTACCTTGGGAGTGCAGAGAAGATTGAAATCCCAATACTGTAATTCTCTTTGCAATGCTGGTAACATTTGTGTTTTGCCATTTGCTGCTGGTTTTCAAAGGAGGAGATAACAGTATAAAGACTACAGACAATCGAAATCTCAAAACATTTATACCTCATTTAGGGTAGGTAGTGTATTTGTTGCTTTTTATTTGCAAATAGTAGTTTTGACCTCAGTTTCATATTGCCTTGGGCTTTCTTAGTGTGAGTGGAGCCTATGTTGTGTGTAAAGGAAAATAGAATGTGGCATGAATTCTTATCAAAGAGTTGTTTGAGACCTATTTGTGTTTGGTTGTGCAGAATAGAGGAAAATCAATTTTAGTGAATTGGTGCCAACAAAACTGACAAAGTTACTTGACACTCTGATGAGTTACGTCAAGGAGATATTCCCTTTATTACAGTGCTGGTTGGATGGTGATCGTTCACCAAACATTCACACCAAAGCGAGAAACACCTACCTATTTAAAGGCACAGCACATTCATATTCATTACGTTCCAAGGACGTGGACAGAAATTCCAAAAAATTATTGATATCTTACAATCTGGTGATCCTGGGGTTAAAGCTAATGGTAATTTTCACTGTAAATTTCCAATCTTGAATGGGGGTTAGCCAGAACTGGTTCCCACTGGTGTTACATTGAGCTGAGGCATCTGTTTTGCCATTTTGCCATTTTGTCTTCAAAAACAGGACATCTATTCTACTTTCTTATCTTCACTTGACAACAAGTTTCATGGCCTCCTCATTTCATACTGGAGCTTGCATTTATGCAAGCCTCCTGTCCTTCAATTTATGTCTGCTCAAGTTTTTCTCACAGTATCCTCACAATTCAGGTTTTTTAAAAATGTTTATTGTTTGTTTGTTTGTTTTTAATATGCCTGTGATTAACAAAGGTAGAGAAAGTAATCTAAGCTTAAACTTCCATGATTAACTGAAGTAAGGACACTCTAGGTGTTCCTAGAGAATGGATGTGGAACTTACCAGCTGGAACACCAGAGATTTCACTGCTCATTTCTAATGAGATCAAGGGTCAGGCACAACCCTGTGACAACAAAAAAGAGTTGGGCAAGTTTAGTTTGAAGGTGAAGACTTTGAGATCTCATTGCGACAAAGGGAGCCCACTAGAAGGAGGAGGACCAACTATTTACACTTTGTTTCAGCCCAAACCACTTCAATTTTCTGCCTATATTAACAACTCTACATTGAAATACATGTATCTATATCCAGAGTTATGTTTTCCTGCACTCCTCTGTTTCAAGTGTGAGTACAGAATAAAAATAATGCTCTTCAAACAATATTTTCAAAGGCTATTTCCAAACTTCCTTTCCTTTAAAGGGAGTATCTTCTTTGCAGACAGAGATTCTGAAGGTGGTACATAGGGAGTGGGCTGAAACACCAATTTAAGCAGCCACATGATCAGATTTTCATATAAGAAACAATAAAGCTTCAAAAGACTTTAATTGCACCTGTCTCCTTTCTTGAAAAGCAATTCCTAAAGCTACTAAGACACTCTTCATCCTTTCACGTGTCCAACTGAAAATCAGCAGTGACATAATCCAAGGTATTTTCTCATCAATGACTTGAAAACTGGCAGCCAGAGTCTTCAAAGTCATACCTGGGGCACTTTTGGGGGGAAGTGACTGGGAACACCAACTCTGACAGTGGTCTGGAAATCAGTGGACTGAGTAATAACTTTATGAGGTGGAAAATGTTGCAGCCAACCTGCTATTGCCCTGGCAGCAGCCTGCTGCAGCAGATGTTGTGTCTGGAGTAACTGGTCACGGCATTGTGTTCCTGGGGTCAAAGTTATTCCAACAGATTTTAAACTGGAAAGAATTACAGCAATGAATGAGTTGTACCACTGTGGTCTGACTTTCAGAGATAAAGCTGAGGCCTTCTGTTACAGAATCATAGAAGTTAGTACTGCAAATGTACTTGGCTTTTTGTCTTTTTTTTTTTTTTTAGCCAGGTAAGTTCTGTGGAAAGCAGATAAACAGTAATAAATGTATTGAAAAACATAAATGGTGCTGAAACACTTTGCTGGAATATTGTTGTAAGATTGGAACTTCTAGTGACCATATTTTGAATGAATTATTTTTGTTCTCACTTCTCTTTCAAGCCACAGATGATCCTTATCATGAGCACAGCCAGTGTAATGAAGCATAACTTCCAGTTTGAGCTTAGGAACAGATCCAAGTGACAGCTATAGCTGAAAAAAATTGCTCATCATCTCCAGAAAGGGCAGTTTCTCTAAATGAGAATTGAGAATATAGGAGCAAATGCAACTGAATATAGCTGCTCTCCATTTATGTGGGTTCACATACAGTTTCATTTGTGAAAATACTTTTTATTTAAAGGAGAATCCCTAAGATTCATTTTTACAATGATCCTTTCTAAACAACAACAGCAACAGTCCAATCTCAGCTGGCCCAGACCTTATTTAACTTCATAAGCCTGGCATGCACTGGAGGACTCTTTAAGCTCTGTCCTTCATGCTTCTGTAAATGAACACCCATCTGAGAACTACCCTGAATAAGTCACTCTGTGCAACCTGTTCCTTTACAAACTCAAGATGCAATGCACCTTTTCCCAAAATATGCCTTTCTCGTTTCCTGGCCTGTCATACACAGAGAGACTGGAGCATTTCCTACTGCACCATTTTTTTTCCCAGGACTGCTTAGCGAATTGAAGCATAGAGGAAAAATTTTGGAGTATGTAATTGGCATTTTTTTTAACCACTTTCCTTTGTGTGTGGTCTCTGCTAAACAGGGTGTCTTGACTGTGGCATAACTTTCTGTATTGCAGTAAAAAATAATTTTGCACTCAAGATATATAGTGCTCCTATGAGCCTTCTATGTGATACACAGACACAAAATAAATGATTGAAAATGAAACTGGCAATAGTACCAAACCCAAGTTTTAGTTAGATTGTGTTAGATTTAGGAGTGGATCCTGTCACTCCTCCTTTACTGTTTGGGTTAAAAGATGTTTTAATAAAAGCTAATACTATGGCTTCTTTTTTATCTTAACAGAAGCCTGTTTTTTTCCACTGACATAAGTCTAATGAAATCAATACAGCTATGTAAACAAGAAAATTGGTCTCTACATCTCCTTCCTTTGTTTGACCAGAATCTCCATTTAATAGCAGACAAATATTGCAGCAACATCATACAGACCATGACATTAACTTGCAAAGAGTAATGGTAAAACAGCGATAATAATAATGAAATCTCTGGAGTTAAGAATGCTTTCAATCTCAAAAACATTTTAACATGATTTCTGTGTTTTGTTTTTGTGCTCTTCTTCTTTGTATTTTACTACCTAAAGGACTTCCATGTAACTCAGCAGATTGATGAGGCATCTACCAAATGTTTTTTTCTCTGGACTGGCAAAGTTAGACTTAGAAGAAATGTAACTTTTGTATGAAAACATTTTGATAAATGAAAACATAATTCTTTCAGAATTAGACTTCACTGTATTAATTAAGAAATCACACTGTCAGAACTATCTCAAGTTGTATTAAATGGTCTACTGATTTGGAAAGTTACAATAACAATAATATTTTCTAATTGGATGAGGAGGATACTTGTCATTCTCCCTTCACCATCTTAATGCTTTTGTATACGAGCTCTGTGGGATTTGTTTTCTAAATAAGAAAATTTTAATTGATTAAGATTTGTATCTGCTATACTTACATGAAGGTTAGGAGAGATTCGATTTACAGATATTATCCAGATTGATTAGATATCATTATTTCTCCATAGGTGGTTTTACAGAAGTACGTCACACAAGAAGGTTTAAGATGAAGTTCTTGCAGTATAATTCATTTGAATAATACAGTAGATGCAAATTTCACTTCATTTTGTCAGTGTCTGACAAATGTACTCAGAATATTTTAAAATAAAATTATTCAACCTTGTACTTAATTTAACAATCCCTTTCAAGACAAGCATGTAATTTCTGGATCTTCACATAGAATTTTTTGTCCCCTGCATTATTTTGACTTTTCCTCCATCTTTTTTTTTCTGCACAAGCAGTGATTTCCAGCCCCAGTCAAAAGATTTTGCCTATCTCCAAAGGCCAAATTGTTTCTCCTAACACCACTCCCTGCTCTCAGAGTGCTGCTGTATGGGTGGTCCCTATCTGGCCCAGTTCTTTGGCACTTCCCTGTACAGATTTCCTAATCCATTCCTCTAGCTCATCAAAGAGCTGTTTCTGTGAAAACCTGGGTGAGTTTTTGATCCACTTTGGCTCTTTTTACACTTCCTGGTGGCTGTTTCTCAGGCCAATGACTTTTGCTGTTGCATTAGTGCCTCAGCACTGTGTTTTCCTGGAGGAGGAATGCCTCAGGTTTTCACAGGCTTGCAGAAGTTAACCACAGTTATATGAAATTAAATACTTATTGTTAGCTCATGCTTTATTCATGTGAGTGCTGTTCAGTAGTAAAACCTCTTGGTAGGACATGATGCTAAACCATGGAATCCTTAAAATAGGCCTAAATTTCTTCATGCTTTCCCCTTTCCCCTGCCTGAAGCAGGGGGGACAGCACACCAAAATTTTAATCTCTGAATTATCTGTGCATTATATTTCTTACCCCCAAGGAGAGAGCATTTCTTGCCTGTAGTGTTAAAGCTTGCCTGAGGGAGGCTGTGGGATTTCTGTCACAAGGGGTTGTTCAAGAACAGGCTGGACAAATAGCTGTCAGAAGTGAAAATCACCCACTTGATTGTGCCTCCAGGCACAAAATTGGACCAGATGATTTCTTCCAGAGGTCTCTTTGAGGCTGATTTTCTTTGATGCTGCTGCAAGGACTATTCTCTGGCCTGGTGTTCTGCCCTAGTGAGGAGGATCTGTGGTAGTATAATGATATTTTTTGTCATGCTATTATGTTTCTAAATGCAATAATTTGTTGAAAGGGATTCCTAACCATAGTTTTCAATCTGTTGAAACTGTGAACTTTAATCTTTTGCAGTGTTTCAAAAAATAGATGTCTGTTTCCAGTTTGTGTAACCCCATTTTTAAATGACCATTATCAAGTCTCTCAGGGAATGTGCTTGTTTGTTTAAAATGTAAACCTGCTTTCAACAATGAGGCATAAATTGATGTGGTGGCTTCACTTCTGTGATGAGTTGCGAATCATTGAAAATCTTTTTTTATCAAACCTTTGTAATGGGAGTGCAGTAGTGGAAGTATTAAACAGAAGCATTTCTGTTGTTCTATTTGCTTCTTTTAACCACATGCAGTCTTAGTCAATCACTGACTGAGGATAATGGCAAAATGTTAAAAACAGGCAGGGAAAATGAATCTTTGCCCTGCACTTTGATGTAGGATAATGCATATCACAACAAAAATGATATTCTAGAAGCTCCTTGTTCTTTTTGGCCCCATTAGACAGCAAATAACTTAATTTCTACTTAAACAGGATCTCCATCTGTTCTTTATATTTCACTTTAAATAAATATGTAAAAATGTTTTCTTAGAAATGAAAAAAAAAAATTAAATGTAGCATTGCATTGCTAATAAATTATAATTATAGACCATTTTTTTCTCTCTGCCATGAGAATTTGAATTTACTATATTGTCTCAATACAAAATTAAACCCTCTTGAATGTTCATTATGCTTTGACAGCAATGAACTGTACCCTGTGTTGATGAAAATATGATCTAGATGGATGGCAATTCAAAAGATGTTGCATTGACAGAGTATAACATTTCTATCAACCTGACTACTGTCATAGAAGTGGGAATATGTGATTTGCCCCTGCCATTCCCTTCTTCACCTTATAAGAACCCAGTTTTATGCAGGGAAATCTGAGTACAAATCTGTATGAAAGTTTCTTTTTCCTTCTTTCTCTCTGTTTGTCATCCTCCATTGCCTGTGCTGTGGTCATCATCATACTCCTTGTGCACATTCATGGGAAGGGATTGGGAAATTCTACCTTTCTGTTTTTTCTCTTTTTCGCATGCTTTCAGGGAAAATGAAAATATCACTGGCTAGACTTTCCTTCATTCCATTGTCCCTCACATCCCTATAGCACTTAATGGAGCTAGATGTCTTCAATGGTATGAAGGCACTCATTGTCTGCTGTTGTTGAGACATAATTACTTCAGAAGATACTCAAATGGAAATACTTGCAATTGTAGACCACGTGTTCTATAAAACCAAATGAATTTGTGGAACTTCGAACTATTTTTATGGTAACCCTGGGAAAATATATTTTAGACGATGTCTGATGTTGCTCCATCTGTGCTGTGCAACAGAATTGTCACCACCGAAGAGCAGTGACAAAGGCCAATCCTGAAGAGTCATAATGTCTCGACATAATGGACAGTTCCATCACATACTCTGTTCTTTCCCCTTTTGCTCTGTCTTTCCTCTCCATGTGAGTCACAGAAGTGATTTTAAATGTCTTTTAGTGAGTCATATAGTTTTGCTGACGGATACTTTAGCTAATTCTGTTCCTACGTTAATGTCACTATGTACAGATCCTCTTTGGTGCCTAAAAGCTACCACTCGTTTTGGTCATCTACCTGACACTTTTTAATAAAAACTTGCTTTCCTAAAGCTTTTCTCTCTCTCTTTTTTTTTTTTTTCATAGTAACATCAAAACCTCGAGCTATTGTTTGTATTCCAAACTGTCCATTTAAATTTCTAAATCTCTTTTCAAAAATGGATCAGACTGAGCCTTATGTTGGCTGCATACCTCATCACACCTTCTGGCAAGCATCAGCAGCCAAGAATTCCACCCTGTTATGGCTTATTGCTTAGCTGAAAAAGAATCTAGATGCACACAGGAAATGTAATGTGGTAGAAGTGAGAGAAAGAAAAGATTTGAAGGTTGGAAACAAATGCAAGGAATTTGTATACAAGCAGCAGATAGAATGTATGAGAACACATACAGTACAAAGTGTTCCTCAGAGCTGAAAAACAAAAATCTTCCTTAGCAGCCATAGTTTTTAAGTGTTGAACTAATTCTGTGATGATAACATTCACAAACTTTCTAATCCAGTAGCTTCTTTATGTCTGTAAGTGAAAGAGAAAAAAAATAGGATGACATTGTGCATGTGGAAGGGGAGACTAAAGTAGCAGATGCCAGAAATTGATAGGGAAATAAATACTATCAGCTTTCCAGGTGAACAGCTAGGTGGGAAAGTTTTAGACATCTAGATAGACAGGACAAAACTCTAGAAAAAAATGTGGGAGAGAGCCAAAAAAAAAAAAAAAGTTTTAAAACCTGAACAGATGCAGCTCAAATGCACTGGACCAACTTGGTGAGCAGCCAGCACGTCACCTTCTAAACACCAAGATCATTCTTCTAGGTATCATAGCCAAGTCAGATTGAATTTTTTTTCTTGATTTAGAGGTGTGAACCTTAAAGACTCACTGTATTGTAAAGGCATTTAAAATGCCTTTAGTTGCCATCCATTCTGCTGCTCTTGCGTGTAGCTTTACTGCTGGTAGAATATGCATTTTGGCCGAAGGCGCACTTTGATATACCTGGTTTTCAAGCTGATCCAAAGGTTACATAATAAAATTAGTTCTACTGGGAGTTACTTGGTCTATAAATGTATCCTAAAACAACATTTTTCTTTTTCTTTGTAAGACACTGTTCTAGAGATGTATTCAGATTTCAGTTCATTTTTGTTAACTGCTTTCCAAAAACCTAATGGTAAAATATGCTATACAACACTCTCTGAAGACAGTGTATTACATACCACTTTCATCAGCCCAGCCCTGTGTTTTCTTTCTCAAAAATTTTTCCTTCTATACTTTGACAAGGTCAGGGTATTTGATAACTTCTGCTCTTTTGCACTAAGAAAATAAGAACATTCTCTAATTCACAAATATGGAGATACATATGTGATACAGATCTGTTCAGTCGCCTGAATAGTTCTGTGGGTTTATATCTGTAAGTGTTTTAAACTAAAATCATCATGAACTTTCAAGAGATATTTTTTGATTCCTGAGTAATGAAATGTGGTCCCCGTTATCCCATAAAGAATTACAGAGTTCGTAAATTGACAGAAACATTGGTATTGGAACAAATACAGTACCTAGAGGCAACTGTTCATCCTAGTGGATAAGCAAGAGGATTTCATCAGAAGATGAAAGAGAGGATTTCAACAGCGAAGATGAAATGGAGAAGAGACAAATGGACACAGGGCTGTTAGTAACTATTAGAAACAACATAAATATTTCTTCATTATTTTGCCTGCCAGAAAAAAAGAGCAGTGTTTGTAGTGGTTGGGGTGAAGTTAGGAAGGACTCAGTTACAAGTTGCAGACATTGCATAGGAATAAGATTTCAGGTAGCAATAATGGCAGGGTTTGAAAATTAAACTAGTGGAATATTTACATCAGCTATACTGAGACAGCATTTTCAGCTCTTCTTACCACTATTAACAGTAGCCACATCTGTTACCATTTGAGTTATTTTGTCCACTTTCACAAGAGGCAGACTTACCTCTTCATCAACAGAGGAGTTTCTATGGTATTTTCTGAAATCCAGATGTACAATTCAGCTGTATTCCCCACCAAGAACATTTCTCATGTCAGAATCACTCATTTTCTCTCTCTCTCTCTCTCTCTCTCTCTTTTCTTTTTTTTTTTTTTAAGTGCTGGTTTCCATGGTCAAGCAGAAATTTTGATGGAAAAGAAATAAATACGTGAGTTTTTATCTCCCCAAAGCATATCCCTCTTCCTATACAACTCCTAAAAGAACACATGATAATACATTTTACAAGTGTATGTGCCATCAAAAAGTAAGGCTTGCCTAATCTCAGTGCTGTTATGTTTTACCATCCTTTTCCATCAATGTCAGTTAAATCATAAAATAAGGAAGATGAGGACGATTTGTAACCAGTCTATTAGAACAGAATTACTTTAGATGAGAAGGAACTTGTGCAGCTCATCTCGTCCAACCTCTTGCTAAATGCAAGGCCAGCTTCAAAGTTGCTCAGAGTCATCACAGACATTAAGTCAAAACATGTTTATTTGTCAGACTAAAAAGATTGAAAAGAAATACAAATGCACTTCTGCTGATATAGTGCTTAATTTATCTGACTCATTAATCAAAAATTAGAAACAGTTAAAAAAAAACGTGTGACATGAGGAGAGATGGTTTATGAAACCAAACCAATTTATTTTGCCAATTTCTGTATAAAAAGTGTAATACTTTCATTCTGAGAATTGTTATTTAGAGATCAATACTTCAAAATAGAAAAAAAAATAAAAATAGAAATAAATAAAAGCAATCCTTGAAAGAAGTAGAAGCAAAAGAGAAATTTTTTGTTTTGGATTGTCTTTTAAGGAATGGCTGGTAATTAGGCTAGCTCTGCCTACCTTCTTGGCACACTGTCACTTCATCTGCCCTCGGCTAGTTGTTGTTCCCCATGTTTATCTGATTGCTTAAGCCTCTAGCAGACTAATTTTTTTTCTACTGAATGTAAGTTAAATGTTTGGGTTGATTATTACTCAGTTTCTCTATGAAGTACATGATGAACTGTTGTGCATTTCCTGTGGGAAAACTCCAGGAAGTTGATACATAATGCATGGCCCTCAGAAAGCAGGGGATAGAGACTCACATAGTCCTGCAGTTGAGCATTTTTGAAGAGGTAGGACCTTATGTGTTCATCAGGAGAAGATAACTTAAAAGAATAAACGTGAACATTTCATCATTCAAGTGAAAAAAAAAAAAAAAAGTTGCTTTTTGCTTGGGACCTAGCATTTCTTTATTAGCATAGAACCCAGTCATAAAACTACGCTGTGTCTCAGGCTTTGAGTCTAGTGAGAGGCCATTATTAATTAGAAGCACTGACATGGTTCGTCACGGCTGTATCAAGTTCAGGTGTTGCTGGTCACTGAAACCTTAATGACTCCAAGACTTGTGATTTCCATGAACTTTGACTGAAGGTTTGTTCTTTCACTTGATTACAGCCTTGTAAAGCCAATTACTTTGACATGATTGAAACACTAGATCAAAAATTGGAATATTCTGTTGCCCCAGCTCAATTTGTCTATTGGAATATTTAACTTGATGTGTCCCATACTCTATTCTTTAAATGGAACAATGTTTACCATCTCTCTGTAGAACTATTTTAAACATAGTTGAAGACTTCAGAGTTCTTTGGTTTTAAAATTATTGATAGTAGTGATTCCAAATAGTCAGTCTGGGCTTGTCTTTTAAGCCTGACATCAGGAATAAAAATACCAACAGAAAGTTAAATAAAAAAACCTGCCTGAGTGACCCTTTGCTAGATTCATCCATCAGCAGGGAAGTAAACAGTTTGTCTATGATTGCCTGTCTCACTTTTCTATTACTGTCTATTTGCTCTTCCTACCCTGTAATTACTCTATGGATCTGCTGAAATATCCTCTGATTCACATTCAAACTATTTTCAGAAGCACTCCTTAATTCTGGCTTTACATTTCATTGTTTAGTAAATATGAAAAGATGCTCGAGATTTGTTTTATTATAAAGTTCTGTCCAGTCCCAGGAACTTAATGCTGTGTGAGATTTCAGTTTGGTAGCAACTAAAAACTGATTTCCTGGATAAACTTAATACCAAGAAATGCAGGTAAGAACAGTAAGAGGTTCTGGATTGCCTCTCCCTTGTAATAAGAAGCTAGTCCAAGGAAGCCTTGCTTCAATGGGATGTATACTCTTCTTACATTGCCTCTTCATTATGAGTTCCAGTTTGATTTTTACCATTTTCTTGTAACTTCTAACTTTCTTAATATTGTGGTAGTATATTTTTAATCAGTTATCACTTTGTCTTTCTGCCTTGCACATGAAGAAGGGAGAGATGCTCACACCATGAATAATCTTCCCTTCCTAGGAAGTCAATAGGGTGACTCAAGAGGATGATTCCTTCAGTGCATTGAAGGTAGTGAACAAGCACATGAATGCAACCCACCTCAGGGCATGGAGAAAATATATTTGCTTTCTAGAAAGGAGTATTTTTTCTGTGTATGCCTGTGATTCCCTGTGTGCAGTTTAACCTGTTTATCTTACCAAAGCATGTAACTCCACCCTTACCTGGAGAAAATGTTAGAAATGTGCAGCCCCACAGGTTTGCTGGATGTCTCCATGCAAATTTGTATCACCTACTGGGGGGTACACAAGGACAGAAACAGTTTTGTGGCCTAAGTATGCTGAACAAAGGAGTTTCTGCACCTAGGAGCTTCCAGGGCTACACCAACGCCCAGGGAGACAGTGGCTAGGCTTTGCCCAAGGAGACAGAACTTTTGGCCTCGTGAAAATTTATGCAGATAATATGGAACATGGTCAGCCAGAAAGTCTGGGGACACCCTGTTCATTTTTCCCTGCATATACAGTCTAATATAGAATTAAACAGAGCACAACCACTATGGCTACCACATCAGGAAAGCATGTACAAGTAAGATATTCTTCAAGTGTTATGCCCCATTCTAAACTGCCTGTACTATGGCAATTTAAAAATTCTCTTAGTAAGAACACCGTAGAATTTCTTAGCACTGTGAAAGATTTATACTTTGGAAGAAGAGGAAAGCCTATTCCATGTGTACTATTTTTCAGTGTTTGGATATATCATTTGAAAATGGGAAACAATGCAATCTCAGTCCTTTATTAAGAAGTATGAAATAAAGCATTGTTTACTACCATTTTAAATTAACATTAAAACAAAAATATTTAATAGTAAAAAGATTATGTTCCAAGGTTATCAGGTGATGCTGACCTTATGCAGTATTGCTGAAGAACTGAAGAGTGCTATATAGCAGTACTACTGAAAGAAGCACAAACAAAAACCCAAACCAACAAATGGAATAATCCAGGTGACCTACAATGTAGTCTAAATTTGAGGTGAAATAATAGAATTATCAATATGGGATTGAGTTAAAAAAATAAAGAATAATACAGTATTTGGCAGTCAACCTAGCTTTATGGAAATATCTATTTTAAAATTACTTTGCTTTAAGCTGTGTTTCATTCACTGAAGAAATTACAAATTGGGTTGTTGAAATCTGTTGCTCAACTATGACACTGATTCTGTGAGGTATAAGATTTGTTTTTGAAATCCTTCCAATTAGAATTTGATGGAGCATTGAAGTTTTTTTTTTTTTTTTTATGGATTTAAAAAGAAATCTTATGTTGCTGTTATGGTATGAATGTCTAATGAATGAAGTGTCACTGTACAATTTATTTTCTCATAGCAATCCACTGTTATAAAAAGGCCATGGAGACTGATTAAAATTTACGATATGAAAGACTGGAAGAATGGTAAATAAATATATTTGTTAATATTAATATTAATGCATAAGCAGGGAAGCAATAAATAGAACTAAAGAAATTTGTAATTAAAAGTAATATAGTAATGGAGAGGCTGAGTAGAAGGACCAAGAATTAGGCAAATGGTAGGAATTAAAGGCTGTTTCAGTGAAGGAATTCAGCTTTGTTTAAATGATCAAGGTACGACTTTGTCTTGAAAAACATCAGTACATTTAAAACCAAACAGAAATGAAACAATCTTTCCCAGCTTGATTTAGAGATTTCCGCAATTTAATACTATAAATAACTGCATTTTTTTTAAATGGGTAAGGTGGTCCACAGCTTAAAGAAGAACTCTCTTGAAGAACAGGGAGACTTCTCTTCTTCAGAGGAATACCATTCTTCTGATTTAATTTATCTCCAGACATAGACCTCAGGACCCAGCTCACGTTTAAGGCAGCATCTCAAAATGTATGTGGAGCTCTTTAGGACATTTCAACGTCTTGCCTGCACTGCCCTGTCTACACTTACTAGGTTTATCATTTGTAATTGCTACCCTTGCCATTTCAATCTTGTAGTTGAAATACCTAACATGAGTTCTTGAGTTCATCTCCTATGTTAAATGAGACTGTTTCTATCCACAGTCAGGCTCAAAGGACCACTTTGCAAGGAGGTAGAAACTGAAATAAACTGCCTACAAAAATAACAGAGTATTTATTTTTTGGAGTCTTTACCAAGGTATAGAATTTTTCCAATACAGAAAAAAAGATTTTTCAAGCCATCAGAATGAGTGTGCCTTTCCTACACTAGTGTGATAAGTTATCTAGGTAGAGGTGAACTGGCTCCTTAGTCGAGAATAAGTCCTTGGACTCAGTGCATGGGCAACTACATCTGCCCTCTGCAGTCCAAGATTAACAGTTTCCTATAGAAATGTACAAGTCTACTAAATGTATTTCTTTTACAAGGTGAAAACAGCTTTACAGCATCAATCTGGAAATAATCAGAGATGTTTATCTACTATCATGAAATGCTGAAGTTTTGTGAGTCAATATTAGAATGATCTTTAGGTCGTGTAACAGTTTTATGTCTAACTGACATCAGTGATGCCTACATCTTCTCTGAAAGAATTTCCACTGAATGCTGGTAATGAATCTGGCATTTGACAATAAGGGAAAATAGGTTCCTGGAACTGGAATGATCAAGAATATTAAAATAATGGGTTTCATTATTTTAATTCACATGGGTGCCAGCATGTTCTTTTTGTCACTGCCTTTGTAATACTGACATGAGATAAGGAAAGAATGCCCAGTCTTTACAATCGAGACTTCTCTTTCTAGAAAGACATATACATTATGCACACTGTATATCTCAGATTTTCTCATGAAAAGTGGGCAATGTATGATAGTTATTTTGATTTACTCATTACAAGGATTCCCTAGAAGATAGCATTTAACAATTCCTGCTGTTACAAGAGGAGGTGATTGCATCTCATTAATGGGTGTCTAGAGATCCTTTGTGAAACTTGCTGGCTGTATGAATGGAGTGGAAAATACTGATTGAAGTTGGAACTAACCATTAGCAGTAGGCAGTCCATGTGTATTTAGAAAGGTTTTCACACTGGAAATCAGTTATGAAGACAATGTACTACTGAATAGGAAAATTGGAAGTGAATATAACTCTGAATAAAAATTAGCCTTAAAATGAACAAAAATTAGCCTTGAGTCTGAAATGAGAAAAATAATGATGAAGTAAGAAGATTATTATTTATTTCTTAGTGTTTTTCTTATACACTTTGACAGGGCTAATGAATAAGCTTAAATTTCTTAAAGATGGAAGACAGGTAGAATATAAGGAAAAAGTTGCCCAGAGATGTGGAGACTGGGTGGGTGTGGATCACAGAATCATGGAATTGTAGGGGTTGGAAGGGACATTCAGAGATCACTGAGTCCAATCCCTTGCCACAGCAGTCTCTCTAGCCCAGGTTGCACAGGCAGGCATCCGGACAGGTCTTGAACATCTCCAGAAGAGACTCAGAGCCCAGCTTCTTTCCTTTGCCTCTCGCTCCTTAATTATTTATAGACATGGATCATCCCCTCTGAGTCTTTTTTTTTTTCAAGGCTGAACTGACCCAGGTCTCTCAGCCTTTCCTCATAAGAGAGGTGTTCCATGCCCTTTATAATCTTTGTATTTTGGATCAGGCCCTGGGCAACCTAATCTACCTGTGGATATCCCTGTTCATTGCAGGGAAGTTAGATTATATGGCCTTCAGAGGTCCCTTCCAACTATAAGGATTCTACAATTCTAATAAACTTTCTAATTTTTGAATGCTCTTCATTTAGATTCAATAGCAAACAGTGAAAAAAAAACACAACAGTTATTCTTATAGACCACAGAAGGACTGAGATAAATGAAACAGATGGGTTAATAGGTGGGAAATGCTATCCAATCCACTGAAATGGAAAAGAATATCAAAGGATATGGAAAAATATACTGCGGTTTCTGCCAGTAGGAAGCTTATTTCATTGTACAGACCAGGAGGATAATACAAGTGACATATTGGAGAAATGAATTACTAATCCATAAACACAGTTAAAAAGTGAGAGAAAGGAAGGACAGGAGCAAACACTGTCTGAGGAGGTATTTGCTGCTGTGATAGAAAGCAACTACTTGCCTTCGGGCAAATGAAAGGATGCCTCCCAGGGAGGGAATTTACAGGCTCTGGGAAGATTCATTATATCATCAGCTCTCTTTTGTGTGGGTTCCAGCTCAGCTGTGAAATGTTCCTGGAGATCTGTCCTTTGCCATAAGAAAAGCTCATCTATTGCAAAGGTCACAGCAGCTGGCATTGCCACCAATAGGTGGTGTTAGAGCTTTGCCTCAGCACGAATTCAGAGCTTTTGAGAAAGTGTGAAGATTAAATCCTCCCTGTACAGACTGGAATTGCTGACTGGGTCCTAGATGCACTTATAGTTTCTTAAATAATAATAATAATTAAATTGGCTTTGAAAAAGTGGTACTTAAGGAAAATATCTTCAGATTTTTTTGGAGAGTAGTATTTTTTAGTGCTCAGCAGACCTGCATCTCTCTTGTCAAGTAAAAAAAAAAAAAAACCAATACCTGGTAAAGTATGTTTTTTGTGATTGTACCTGCTACTGACGCTTTCCTAATAGTGACTGTGAGGTGTAGCACCTGGCAGACAGGCAAACACCTCCAAACACAGAGAGGAAACCGATCACTCTGAACTTCTGCAGAGAACCAGAAAGTTTGCAAAGGGAACCAGGCAGAAGTTGCAGGAAGCTTTTGTTCCTACACTGTTCCAGCTGGGAAATAACCTGAGGTTGCTTTCTAAGGGAGTTCAAGCTGATGCAAAGAGAGAAACTGCAGAAAGAAAGCTCAAACCTGCTGATGCAAAAGAATAACTGTTTAAGCAATACAAGTGAATATTGTGAACCCCTATAACTGCTTAGCCAGATGGTACTGGGCTTTTGGACTTCAGACCTGAACAACCTAGCCTATGGGATTGATGAAGTCATTATTATAAACAAGAGCATGCAGACATCCAGAGAAATCCAGCCCTCACTTAACTGGATTTGTTTCTTGTGAGAAATTGTATTTCCTGTGCAGCTGGATGAGGAATTAATTTTGCTTAAAGGAAAGTCAGGAGTTCTGAGACTTTTTTAAGCTTGAGCTTGGCAATAGTCCCTTGTTTAATTTAGGCAGAATGGATGTGCCCTGGAGGATGAAGGGAGGAATCACCTCTGGAGGTGATTGCACCATTCACTCTTCTGCAGATATTCTAGATTTGCACAAAATTTCGTGGCATTGTTGGAGTGCTGTTATCTGAGAACCTCCTCATATGGCTGATGAAACATGAAAAAGCTTTTAAGGAAAGAAGGTGTGTCTTGATGCTGTCTCTAAGAGCACAATTCAGGATTTCTCTTAGTCGAACAAACTGATGACATCAGTAGATGCAAACTTTTGGAAGTCACAAGTAATTCAGGAAAAAAGATTTTCATGAATAATCTTGTTTATGGATGCTTTATACATTTTTTATGTTTAACAGTATACATTTTGAACCACTGGGCTTCCAGTAATCTTTGTGTTATTTTGAGTTATGGCTCTGTGAAAATGGATGCGCAAATAAACTTTTAGAACAAGCCTGGAATACAAACTGCAGTAGAGAATGCTGTCATGGCAGGCTGAAGGCAGTGAGACTGTGAATGGATTAGGGACACCACTATAAAGAACAAGCTAAGAATCGTGTCTTTCTTCAAGGCATTTCTGCTGAGGAATACTCTGTATACTTTACCCTGTTTTCAATGCAACTCATGAATTTATTGATTCACTTATCAACCCACTGGTGAATGATGGTAATAGGACTTCTTTTGCAGAAAGCTTGAAGAGAATGCTGAGGACACATTTTCATGATAATGAGCTATCAGCAAAGTGCAAAGAAAATCATGCAGTTGAAAGAAGTATAGGCAGAACTTTTGTGAGAGCAGGACACATGCCCAGCAGTGGTGGTGACACATTATGTGGCACAATCAATCTCAACAACAACTGAAGCACCTATTCCTGGAACATCAAAAGTCTCAACTTGGACAGTGCTCATGAAATGAACATGCAGATAATCCAGGTCTACAGGTTTGCAGGGGAAGAGCTATAGGAGTTGTGTGCTGGTAGAGATTCTGTCATCAAGAGATGGAGTTGCAGGATGTGGTATGCAGACTACACATCATAAGAGAGTATCAAAATGATATTAACCTGATTTCTCTGAGGCCACACAGCTACAAGCTCCTGAGTTCTCTGAGGCTCTGTGGAGGGTAGGTTAGACTATTCTGCCTGCTGCTCTTCCATGCAATATAGCTGGGAGAAGCCTAGAGCACATCAACCATGACTAAATGGCTCTAGGAGTCAGGGTCAGGGCCTTGTAAGCCCAGGTGGCTTTCTCCTTGATCCTATTGACAGAGGAGGAAAGTTTCTTACATTAGAACAAAAGTCCTAGTTCACACATATCTAGTTATTCCTCTAGCTTTTGCAGACTTCTTCAGAAAAGAAGTAAGTGCTTTAGAAAAAACAATGCCCTCCATTAAAACAGTTTAAAATTTCAAATATTATTAGTCTTGATAATTGTCTTCTTTAGGTCTTCAAAATATGTAGAACTTCTTTGTCTTGATTTGATTCATAATATTCAGTGCTGGTGAATATTTCTGTACTGATAGAACACCTGTAAATTAAACAAACTTCTGTGAGTTTTCTGAATATCTTTTAAACTCAATATGTGCTATTAATTAGCAACAAATGCTGCATTCCTTTCAAGAGCAAAGTCCCATTTGGTGGACACTGGAAAGTCATACTTCTTTTGTTTTCTTCTAAGAGAGATTTTATTCACTTAAACTTTCTGGGTATCTGCCAAATATTAGGTTTAATTTATCCTGTGGGCATTGTGGATCTTCATGAATGTTCATATTTACTTTAAATCCCTTCCGTTACACTTAAATGGTAAAAAGATAATAAATTGAAGTTTTGTCTCTTCTCCCATGGAAAGCATAGCAAGTTCAAATAAAAGAAAAAGAAAGAAAATCCTCCTAATTGATACTTGGTAAGTAGCAACATAGGAACTCAAGATAAACTCTAGGCTGTGTTCACAATATTATTCATATTTTGTATTCAAAGGATATTCATCACATCCTGCTGCAGAGAGCAATGAAAAGAACACATATGTGACCACCAGAAGTTTTGATTTTTCTAGCTTATGACTTTTATCTTGGCATAGACATAAAAAAAAATTAAGAAGTTAGAGTAGTCCTTATAATTCTGCCTCAGTTGGAATGACTTATAATTTTGTCAAAGAAACAATTCAGTATCATTGAAAGGTGTGGTTTTGTATGGTCTGTAAAGTCTGTCATCAGCATCTTCACTACTTTTCTACTTTAAATGTGCAAATTCTATGATCTAGAGTTCATTCAAACATCCCACTGCTCTCTGCAAAAACATTAGTAAACTTTATTTAGTTGTTTTCATGACTAGTTTCAGATTTTTTTGTTGAAATACTGTAGAAACGAATTCATGTTTCAATCACTTGGAAAAGGGTAGCAGTAGTTACAGCAAATTAGAAATACATTTATCAATTAGATTTTTGGTAAATTTCTTGCTTCTGCAATTACTCTAAATTTCCTTGACAACAGCTGGTGAAAGCATGGTCTGAAATTAACATATTTTTTTTCCTGAATTAAGCTCTAGTCATTAATTTCGTACACTAGTAATCTTTGATAGGTCTCCTGAGCTCTCGGTGCACTTATGTAGCGGGAACATCTGGTTATTGGCAGATTCTGCGGATAAATATGTTGCCAGCTTCAGAGTTGTCCTCTCTTCTGCCCCATGATTTGGTCTTTCTTGGCAGATAGATTAGTCTTCCTTGATGCCTTTTGGTACTGTCATTTTCTTTTTAGGATAAAGAAAATAATTAATAGACTACATTAATTAACAAGTACTTAGATTCTGGCACTTCTGTTTGGAATCACAGAATGACAGAATTATAGGGATTGGAAGGGACCTCTAGAGATCATTGAGTCCAACCCCCTGCCAAAGCAGCTACCTAGCCCAGGTTGCACAGGTAGGCGTCCTAGCAGGTATTGAATGTCTCCAGAGACTTGAGACTCCACCACCTCTCTGTGCAGCCTGTGCCAGTGCTCTGTCACCTGCACTGTGAAGAAGTTCCCACGCATATTTGTGCAGAACTTCCTATGCATCAGTTTGTGGCCATTTCCCCTTGTGCTATCGGCACATAGAACTGAGTAGAATTCAGCCTCTTCCCTTTGCCTCCCACTCCTTAGGTATTTATAGATTTGGATCTGATCCCCTCTGAGTTTTTTTTTTTTTTTTTTTCAAGGCTGAACAGACCCAAGTCTCTCAGCCTTTCCTCATAAGGGAGGTATTCCATGTTCTTTATCACTTTTCTAGCCCTTTACTGTACTCCTTCAAGGAGATCCCTGCCTTTTTTGTACAGGGAAGAGCATTGAGAGAGCACAGGTGAAAGGGAAGTTTGGATAGAGTATAAATTGTTCACTTAAAAATAGAAATATTCTTTTGTGTTTTCTTGTAGCACTTGGCACATAAAATAGCTGTAAATTCCAGACAAGACAATGATAAGTACTGCCCAAACAAAACTGATAACCATGATACTGCCCCAGAGAGCATTGCGCTCTGCCAGTATTTGCACAGAATATTATCTCAGCACACTGTATTTGAATTCTTGCAATTGCAGTTACCAAGACCCATGTGAAAGCACTGGAATATCTGGCAGTGTATGTCAAGGCATCCTGTATGCTGACAAAGTAAGACAGCTTTTCAGGAAAAATAAATGACTGGCTGTGTGGAAGTCCTGATAACAGCACTTTGTGTAAAGCTGATCAGGTATAAACATCCCGATAATAAACAATTCCTTTAAAGTATACCAAGCTCTATGAAATTCTTCATCCACCCTATGCACACTGACAAGTGAGAATGGGTATTGCTGTGTTTTTCCAACACTGAAGACCATTATAATTTTTCCGCTATTGTCCAGACAAATTCTCTATCTATAGACAGTTTTCCTACTGACTGTGTTTTCATACTCTACAGATAGAATATGTTAAGACTCTAAGCATGCTGAAGTTTTACAATTTGCCCTGTTAATCTAGTCCAAGTGGACAAACTTTAATAAAAGAACAATGTACAAACAGAAATTTAAAAGTACTTGCATAAAACATTCTATTGTTTTATGAAAATGCAAAATATCATTGCAGTCTTCAGCTGTTATTAGAGGGAGTGCTTTGGGAGGTGGGCTCATTGGAGAGGCAGGAGTGCATGTTCTTTGGTGTTCCCAAAAAGGGCATGCCCAGTGGGCTGCTATGAACACTGAGATGGAAATGATAGTTGAAATAAAATTGTTACTGTACAGTAATACCTTCTTTGAATACTTTTATTTGCACAACACATGGTAAATTCAAGAAATTGTCATGTAAATAATTATAAAATATTTTTACATAACAAGTGAAATTTTTCTTTTTTTAATACATTTTTTTAGTTATCATTATTTTCTGATCAATTCAACACTTCAGGCAAAGCAAATTAGTAATCTAGGTCTACTTTCAAATTATGTAAGTTTGTATCTATGTCCTTTGATTAGTGATAGAATGCTGGGGACCACTGAAAACTGATGTCATTGCTCCATAGCATGTCTACTAAGCTGTGTATAAGTTGTCTTTCCTCATTCACCTTGTTCACATTTTTTCTCCTTTTTTTGAGATATTATATAAAGAAGAAGAGTGAACAAATATATTTTCAAGCATCTATAGTTCCCATTGTTCTAAATAATTGTATTCTATGTACCAATACTGTTCTGTTACATGGCTTAGAAAAACACTGGGAGTTGTGTGCCTTCTACCCTCATTTACTTTTATGAATCAGGTCTGTTTGTACAGAGAGATTATTACAGCTTTTTGAGTTGTGCTTACTTTCATACTTTTTATTATGATTATTTCTATAGTGAGCTTTTTCTTCCCTAGACAATAGATGAGTAACATAATCCTGCTGGGTATTTAAATGCTGATCTCTTTTGGCTCATTCATATAGATGCTATTAAGAAGGGTTATTTTCTTCACGTTAGCTTGCTAGAATAAATTTAACTAACCCCAGGGGCAATGTTAATCACTTCTGATGCAAATTCTGCTTTGCATGCCAAGACCAGGTGGTGAGGCTAGGTATTAATGATAACTTCAGAGTTTGAGGTAGTTTCTTCAGCATGTAGCTTATTTTATTATAGCTGGTCTGTTCGTCTGGTTATGTCTGCTGAATGTCATTTATGACTCCCCTACTGCTTCTCTCTAATTCTGACATATAGTACATGGAGAGGTCCTATGTGTATCAGAGCTGGTTTTTTGCACTAGCTGCTGACTTTGGTCATCTGAGATCCCAAAGCCATAGTTTGCTTTAGGATAAAACTGTTCAATCTGAGGCAGCTTCTAAACAGAGACAACTGAAGAAACATGTTAACACTGCCTGTTGAAAAAGCAGGAGATTTGAAAGGCTTTGTGATAACCTGAAGACGTCCAGCCTTAGAAAATGTAACTCACGTTAGCTTTTTGAAATGTATTGGCTTTGAAAATAAATCTAAATTACTAATTTAAAGATTACTTCTCTGAATGGTATCATATTTGGCAGCACTCCCGTCTCTTTATGTATATGAACATATGTTGTGCTTCTGTTTAGTGAACTATCAATAAGAAGAAAAGCTATAGTGGAGCAGGGTCTGACATTTTCAGATTTGGGAAAGATTAAAGTAACCCTGTGTAGCCACTTTTGAATGGTTTTATTCCTAATTCACTGGAGCAATTATTCAAGAGCATTTTGCTCATGTGAAAATTTTCCCAATGGTAATATCAAAATAATAGCAACCTTAGCAGAACTGCTGCAAAAAGTGATGGCCAAACAAGGAAATGCAACTTTAACTTACCTTCTCTAAACAATGAACAAATGCCTTTATATTATCCTCCTCCTTTCTAGATTAAGTATTTCTTTAAAAAATAATAATCTCTGTTCCACTTTAAGACATGGGCAATTCAGTATAAATGAATACTGATAATGAATTAATTCAGGCTGCACTAAATCTGCAGTCTGAAAGTTAGTTAGAGTTCAAAGTTCTGGTTTCTTGACAAACTAATAACTTGAAGTCAATAGAGGTACATAAGAGTGAATTATTTCATCCATCTTGTTGTTTTGTTGTTTGTTTGTCTGTTTTTTTTTTTCCTCAAATGAGGTGTATGACACTAAAAATGAAGCTTGCTTTCAATATCTCAGTGTAAAATGTCAGAGTAGCATTCTTATACCTCCTTAATGCATATCACCATTCTGTTCACATACTTTCGGTAATTATTCTGTAACCCTAATATAGGCATCAATTTTGTTCTCATGTTCTTTTGAAATAAGTCATGTTTTATGTTCATGCCTCATTTTGAGGCAACTGTGATCCTACCAAGACTGAAGTGTCAGCCTCTTGTGCTATGGAGAGATTGAAGGCTGTCCACAATTATACCTTTTTGTTTTGTTTTGTTTTGTTTGTTTGTTCACCTATTCCCCTCCTGCAAATTAGGATAGTGTGGGCGTGCGTAAGAAGGTTTTCATATTTAGGTTGTTCTGGCTTTTTTTGAGAAAGAATTGCTAACATTTTGTAGACATTTGTGGACCACCAAATAAAGCCACAGAAACATGGCAGTCAGACAATGACTTTTCTTCTGTGACTTCCCAAATGATGACTCAGAAAGTTTGTCTCTCAATATTGAAAGAAATTGCACTGTGAATGTTCCTGGTAGGCTAGGTTTTGTTGGTAGTGCTTGGATGGAGTCTCAGGCTGAAAGCTGGAGAAAAGGAAAATGTTTTCATCATTTTCCAAGCAATGAATGAGGAGCCAGAGCCACAGCTGTTGAGCATGAAGTAGAAGCATTTTGAGAATCCACAGAAACCACTTTAGTTACTACTTGTAAACTCACTTTCTCTTTTTGTTATGTAGAAGATTTTTTTTTGTACCTTTTTTCTGCACTTCTTATGGATCATGCAGTGAAATTAAATAGCTATGTGTATAATCTGTATAATTTAACATTTGGGAAGCTGTCATGTATAACCTGTATCATAGGTATCTTTATCTGTATATTTAGGGTCTTCATTCATGCTCTTACAAAGTGTGAACCGAAGAAAATTCTAGGTGTTGGACAAGACAATGCAAAATAAAAATGTCTGCATGGATAAACTGTTTCAGGAAATGTGTGTGTAAATCTATCTGATGTGTGTGTAAAACTATCAGATTTTTTGCCACTGAGTTTTTTCAAATGTGAATTTCCTTGTTTGGAAGATTAAAAAACACTGAATGTGAATTCTTCTAGTAGGTTTTTTAGTCAGATGGCCAGAACTACTAAATTTAATCTCTACCTACCACATCAATCCCTCTTATAAAGAGACACTGGAAGATTTTTGTCCTACCAATAATAACTATTATTTAAGATGTCATGATTCCATGACACAACTTAATACAGAGTTCATACATTGTTTACAATTGAAAAAGAATTTACCCAATAGGTGTTCCTACCTAACAAGTCAGCAAGCTTTTTACACTAGGGTGAAGTTAGGCAAGAACAATAACAGATCTTAGGGTGAAGAAATGTGATACTTTTTATCCTTAGGGACAAAAATGCAGAGTACAAATTACACAAAGTTGACATGCGCATACTTGCATGGTCTACTCTACTAATTGCTCTGAAATTTTTCACAGGCTTCTGTATTTTTAATATATGAAAAGAAAATTAGTGTGCCAGTGCACTTTATAAATAATTCTTGCACATTTAACTCATCATTTTCATCAGTCAGGAAGCAATTAACATCTTAAATGCTAATTTTTAGACTATTAGGGAAATATCCACTGACATTAGAGTGCTGAGAAGGGAGCATGCCATGGTATATTATTATGGCATAAAGACTGTAGGGAAGAATGCTACATGTTCTAGTTAAGTGTTTTCAAGATGTAATGCAGTGCAGTTCCATGGAAAACTGAATGATGTACTTTAACATCTGGATTAAAAATACCAAAGCTGAAGTATATCTAAAGGCTTACCAGAGAAACATTAAGAGTAAAACAAACAAGAATGCATTTTAGATTAGTATCCCTTTTTAAGTAGAACATTTGGATTAGCTCATTTTTCAACATTTAGTACTAGAAAATTTTCATTTATTAGCCTTTCCTGTTGTAATCCAACTGAGATTATACTAAAACAGTGACATTTGGAGAGATCTGGTGCTCAAAGACAGGAAACCATAGACAGATGTGCCCACAGGGACATGTGCCATGATGACAGTCCAGGGCCATGTCTCTGGTTTACACTTCATACTGTTTGTTCCAGACAGGAGAGTAGTTTCTGAAACCTTTCAGAGTATAAGAAATCTATGAATGATGTCTGGTTTTAGAGAGACATATAGCAAGTCAGAATGCAATGCTTAGGGGGTAGGCAACTGGAACAAGTCTTGAGGTTCTCCTTTAGGTCCTGGCTTTGCCAGTGGCTTGCTCTGCAATGTTCAGTCAAACTTCCTGATTCCAGAAACACAGGGTAACAGTGCTGTGCTCCCTCTCAGAGTACTTAGAGCATTGTGTCTCCTAAGTTCTGTGTAAGAGCTTGACATAACTACTATTTATTATGAGTAATAATAATAACTATTTGCTTATTCATCAAAGACAACTGAAAGAAAGATATAAAAGCTATGAAAATGTACCTAATATCTGTCGTCTTTCTTCTGTCTTCTCCCTTTAAATTCTGATGCACTCAATTTTGGAATGTTCCATGTATTTATCCACAAACATTTGAGAAATTTTTTCCTTTTTGTCTTCCTCATTTTCATTTTTCTAACATCTGTATTACATTTAGTCTCATAAAGATGTAATGGTTTGATGAACTGAAAGAGTGATACGGGCTCTGTTGTCCTCTCCTTATTGGCTAATAAAATTCAAAGTTGTTCTTTTCAAGCTCCTACTTTAGCAGCAAAAGGAGATAATAACATAAATATAGTAATGAAATTCCGTAATGTGTGATGAAGTTGGCTGCTCATACAAACAGGAAGGTGCACCTATGTTGCAAACTGCTGGCAAATGTCCATCTAAATGAATCTGTTATTGCACACACATCCATTTGCTATTTCCAGCAGGTAGCTTCTCAGAGATTACTGGTAGTGCTCATTTGGCTCCATCAGTGAACATTTGTTTACGTAATAACTTCTATCCAAGAGGACTATCTTTGTTTAATCCAATTACTTTATCTTACAATAACTGTTAAGAACTCTTTCCTGAATGGGAAATGTTAACTTTTGTGTGACGCCATAGTCCAACTGGAGTTAACCGGATTGTGAGCTGGCAGTGAGTTCTTCATGAAAATTACATGAGTATTCTCCAGAAAGCCAATTTCAAAGCATGTCACATTCCCAACAGTGCCATTCAGATACTTCTGCCAAATAAATAAATAATAAGATATTAAAAGTAAGCAATCTAACACAATCATTCTGTAATAAACATTCGTGTTAAAAATGTTGTAAGGAAGAAGAAATCGTGATGATGATAAAAACAGCATCAACATGAATCCAACTTGAAACTTAATGAAGCAAAATAAAAATGACTACACAGAAATTCAAACTCATTTTGCCAAAGCAATTTCCCTGCCTAAAAAAAATCATATATAATGTATGTAGCTGTTTTTCATCTCCTGCTCAACACAGAAAAATAAATATCAGAAACTGCAAATTGTTACTAAAAAACTGGGAAACAACAATGAATGGCCATAGTAAACCTTAGATACACAGGTATTTGCAAGTTTCTGCAAGGGCAAGAAATGTAGTTTCTGCTACATTTTCTTGTATGACTACAGTAGTCCATGACTGATTCATACAGAAACTCTGTATGTTGAAAACAAAGTATTAGTAGAAGGTAAACATCTCAAATCTGTGTGTATAAGTCCTATAGCTTTCCTCACTGATGTTAAATCACAGTGACCTCTCATGGTTTTGTTCAAGACAAAAATTTCCTGATGTCTACAGTGAAGGAGGTTCTGCACAATGTCATGTCCTTTTTTCTCATAGGAGCCTGTAAAGTTACTGAGTGTTAATTAACACCTATGGTTGCTTAAGACCATCAGATAAGTCATTTCTTGAATCAGAGGAGGAAGGCTCATTTTGTGTGAGATCTTTCTATCCTGCACTGGTGAAATTAGGGTGGAAAGTACTACTGAAAATAGCATGAGATTTGTTCTTTGCTGCTTTTTCTTTTCTCTCTGCAGGAAGACAGTTTGTAGCAGGACAAAATGTGCTGGTACTGTGGGTGACACAAGATCCAAAAGATGCAATCTGATTTCACCAAGACTATTTTTCATTTTCCTAGTTTTTACTGCAATTAAAGCCACCATATTAGAAGTATGACAGACCCTTGGCTTTGTAACTTAGTAGCATGTGGGAAACCTTCTGTGTTCAGGTCAGCTTAAGATCATGCAGACATCTAGCCATTCAGTTTTACTGTAAATCTTGGTGTTGCAAGCCTATAAAGTGGGTTAATATAATGTTTAAAATACTTTTTTCACTGATCTATTTTTGCCAGAAATAGTGAGATTTTCTGGCTGTGAAGTAGAGGAGGAAAATATACATACTGAAGGAACTTACAGCATGCAGAAAATTATATTATACTTCTCTAAAAGCTGAGACTCAATCAGGTGCCAGAGTTTGTGGTTTTTCCAGTAAGTATTTAGTTGCTGCATTGTAACCTCACTTTGTACTGAATTTGAAACAAAGTATTCAGATCTGTACTTTTACAATTCTCCAAATTACAGTCTGAAAGATATCATAGTGGAACTACTGTTATAAAAAATAATTAGAAATAAGAAAGAGAGTGGAATGGAATGGAATGGAATGGAATGGAATGGAATGGAATGGAATGGAATGGAATGGAATGCAGTAGTTCAGTTGCAAAGGACTTACAACTATCAAGTCCAACTGCCAAACCATTTTAAGGCTAGACAAAGGTAAAGTACATTACTGAGGGCATTGTTCAAATGGTCCTTGAACACTGACAGGCAAGAGGCATCTAGGAAGCCTCTTCCAGTATTTGACCATATCCTCATGGTAAATAAATCCTTCCATACATGTAGACAGGCACATCCCTGTGCTGTTCTCACAAATCTTATCACCACTCATCAAGAAGCAGAGTGAAGCATCTCCCTCACCACTTTTCCTCCTCAGAACATTGCAGAGTATAAAAGGCAAAACTGTAGTCCTTTCTCCTAACCCAGTAACATGGAGGAGCACAGTCCTGCAACACCCTCCTGTTCACTATTGTTTTTCCCAGCCCTATTTCTTTCTGCTTCTCCACCAACTCTTCAGCTTCACTATCTTTTCATACAAGCCTCGCTGTGTCCTTTCCGGTGTCATCTTATCACAGATCAACAAAAGGCTTACCTATCTAATATATGGGTGAATATGATCACCTGGTCCACCTAGATGAGTGGATATAGGTATTTCTCTGTGGTTGCAGCTATTTTCTATGTATTGACAGGTATGTTCTTTTCATACAAAATATCAACACCTGTGTGGAATATACATCTCAAAATACTTTAACATTCTCTTTTCATGATAGACT
This sequence comes from Oreortyx pictus, assembly GCA_036925125.1. Classification (NCBI taxonomy): domain Eukaryota; kingdom Metazoa; phylum Chordata; class Aves; order Galliformes; family Odontophoridae; genus Oreortyx; species Oreortyx pictus. Next base: position 49,484,116 of record JAUPFR010000001.1, read on the forward strand.
CTATTAATAGATACTCATTCTGAAGGTTATTTCCATATTCAAGTATTTTGTTTTGAGTTAGCAGACATTATTTTTTCACCCGAATTTCACTTCTAAATCTCATTCCTTCAGTAAATATTTGTATTTATCTAGGTCCATGCAATATTTTTATATTATCAATTTTCAATGTTACAGTTTGGTATTTTAAATATTTCTGAATTTAGCATAGTCTCCTTGGCATTTATATATGTTCACATATTGTCTGTTCACTCCAAATTATTTCATATAAATATTTTTGCTTATATGTAATGCAACTTTTCCTTTGGAGAATACAGTCATTCCAAAATACAAGCATTTGAGGAAAAACAAAACAAAACAACAAAACAAAACAAAACAAAACCAATAACTCATGGCATCCAGCCCCTCACATTTATCTTTAGTCACGTTCATCTATGTAAAGAGTTTGTGTACACTGTCTGTGTGCAAGAAATTTTATAACTAAAGGCATTCTGAGCAGCTGTCTTTTCTGAATTCTTAAAGCCTGAAGCAGTGTATGGATCTCTATTGTCTGTGCAGAAAATAGAATAATAGCCACTTGTTGCTAGGCAAATTCTGCCTACTGACATAGCATTTAAAAGTAATCAAGAAAGACATGGCAGTTTAACTAGTACGCATTCTAATGCACTTTTAATACAGTTTGCCTATGAAGTATTTCCAAAATGAGTGTGAACTTATTTTCCTAACCAATAATTCATGCCTGCAAAATGTAAACTCCAGTGTTTCTGTAGGCTGTCAGCTCCATGTGGGAAAAAAAAGCAGTTTCCTCTCTCCCTCTCCCTCTCCCTCTCCCTCTCCCTCTCCCTCTCCCTCTCCCTCTCCCTCTCCCTCTCCCTCTCTCTCTCCCTCTCCCTCTCCTCTTTCCCTTTCATTCTATGAAGTCATTAAATATTTAAGGAAAAATATGGCCTTTCTACATTTTATTATGTCAGATACACTTTTTAAACTCTGTTGATCTGTCATTCACTTTTGTTGGACTAAGCCATTACAGTCAGTCTTACATTTATCCGTATTCATAAGTTTCAGCATTTTGGCATGAAATTGTTGAACTTGTCTAGTCTATCTTTCAAATTTATCTACTTCCTAGAACAAATAACACAACCATAATAAGCAGACATTATTAATTACTGTGATGACCAGTTTTCCACAGAATATGAAAGATAGAAAAAGTTGTACATTTAAAAATTATGAAATAAAACTGTGCTACAGAAAGGGTTAAAAGAAAGCTTGGAGTTGTTTTTGTCTTTCAAAGCACAATTTTAATAATTATTAATTACATTATACTTATTTTCTGTGACTAGCATGTTCTTATTTCTAGTTACATTCTGCTTGCCTTTTATTTTCAATCTATTTAATAATCGTTCAACTCTCTGACTAGTTAAGGTCTTGCTGTAACTGGGTGTGTTTGTGATTACACCACACTTGAAAAAGGTGTAAGTAAACAGCACATACAAAATTATGAGTGCTGTATGTATGTATGTATAGTGTTAGAGTTCTTATTAGTATTTCTCCAAAAGAAGCTGAAATGAAACCTTTTTATTCTTGATTTCTGATCTTTCTTTATTGGATATTTTTCATTTCTCTAGACCTCCCAACTCCACCTTTTCCCTCAGTCTTAAGAGAAGGACTACAGAAAAATAAAAGACAACAACAACAAAAAAAATCAATTCTATTATCAAGCTATCTTGGTGACACCTCTTTAACTGCTTTACTCCTTTTTTCTTCTGTCTTCTTTAAAAGATTCATCATTTTCATCTCAGAGGAACAATAGAAGTCTTATCTACTGGATCCTTAATTTGAAAGTCATTTATTTTTTTGTTCTTCCTTTTCATATACTGCCACTGAAGTTCTAGGAATCTTCCACAGTTGTCAGAGTCTGTCTTTTTGTCTGTGTATGGTGAAAGATTTCTTAATAAAAGCTATCCATGTCCTTTGTTAGAACAACCTTCCTTTCAGCTGCCATAATTGGAGTTTTGAAGATCCCTTGATCATTTCAATTGATGAAAAGACTTCCTTGTCACGAGCAGAATGATTAGACTTGAGAATGAAATCAGACAAGTCAAAATCAATATAAGTATTGCCTTTGACTTGAGCAGGCCAGTCTCTTCTGTTTAATTCTTTCCTTTCAGGGTGCATTCTGTATATTCTCTAAGAGAAAAATGCACACTGCATTGTGTAGGGAGAAGACCACGACTGATGTGAAATGAGTGCAGAGACAAATGCTGTTCCATCTCGTTGTATGAATACCTTGGACATGTTAACTAAACTCTGTTGTCTTGTACATTTTCCATCTTTTTTTATTCCCCATCAGTAATGAATGGGTAATTTTTTCCCCCAGTTTTTGGGCACTATGAATGTAAATGACCACACAAACACCTGATGGTACATAATGATATACTGATATGATAATAGAACTATATAACTATGAAATTGAGGGAATTCAGTATTCACCTGAAGTTACTTCAGAACACTTAAATGTACTTTACTCAGTTTTTTTTTACTTTGTCAGGAATGGAAAATGACATTCAATTGTTTGAATTTTTTTCCCCTTCATTAATTACTTATTAGCTTTACAATTAAATGTACATCAAGGAGAAAAACATCACTTGATTAGTTCAGTTATACCACCCACACCTAGAAATATTTTTCTTAACCTGACAACTAAAACATTATGTTTTAAGGTCAAATAAAGCAATTGCTTCACCTTTTACTCTTTATGTTCTCCTAGTTTAAGAGATTTCTCTGATTTATTTCAAACCAAGGAATAAAAATAGAATTAATTTCAGTTAGCCATGAAGTACAGTCTCTGGTGTTTTAAAACATGTAATAGTGTAAGTATAGCTTAAAAAGGTGGAAATCTGTACATGTACAGTTTGAGTCTTGTTCTCACCTGCCAGCAATTTTCTCCTTGTGTCTCTAGGCAAGTAGTTTTTCACTTTTTTCTTCTGTAAGTTACCTGGTGTAAACAATGAATAACACAATATTGCCTTCTCTACCAATTATGTGCATTAGTTTGCCTCTCTCTGCATTATTTAACCTTGCTTCCTACAGAAAGTTCTGAAAATATTCACCCACTGTTTTTGTGCTGAACCTGAGGTACCCTCTTTAGGAACCCAGCAAAACCTATTAAAATGCTTGCATAGATTTTCAGACTGTACTGCGCAGATCTGCAAGGAGACTTGTACTATACATAACGTTTTCAAAGAAGGCAACTGAAGAAATTGGGTTCAAATACATAATTGATAAAACAGATGAATTTTCTTGAATAGGGTAACACATTGGCTAGAAAATGAGAGCAATAACAATGTACATCCTGGTGTCATTATCAGAGAGAGGGATCTTCTCTACATAAAATAATTAGACCTACTTAAGATGGGAATTAAATACAATATCTTACTGGAAACACCTATCTCTCTCCCTTTGAGTATAGATGACCTCGGAATGATCCAGGTTGAACTGAACTGAGAAATTAAAGCGCATTCTTTTCTATGGGAGAAACTGAAGGGCTGTTTATTAATAATACTCAGATCCCAGACTATTCTATGTTTTCATAGTCCTTTCTCAATAAATATCTGGAAAAAAAAGCCTACATTTTATTTTTAATCCCCTCCCCCTCTTTTTCCCTGCCAACATTCTGATTTGCAAATAAGATGAGCTGATTTGCTAGGGAATTCTCCTTTGAACTTATTTCTTCCACAGTCTGAGCCTCTCATTACTCTACTTACTGATCAAATCGAGTCACAGATTTTAGAACACTCTTAGAAGGCAGGGTGCTACAAATCCAAATCAGTCCTTTGTAAAAGATTTTCGGCAATTGTAAAATATTCTTGTTTTCCATTTTTGTTAAATAGGTAAAATTTCCCAAATATCATATAGATTTTTTTTTGAAAATCAAGCCTCCTTAATTTCATCAGGGTGTCAGTGTACAACTTGGTAAACTTGGAACTCGGTACTTAGGAGGCAGAGATAAAAACAGGACATGCAGCAGTTGTTTTGGCTTGACTGGAGGCATGTACTAGGAAGCAGTATCAGTCTTATTTTGCTGAACTTCAGACTTTTCCAAAAAATGTACAAAAAATACTATAATCTCTAAACAGGTTGAAAGTTCACAAATGTTTATTTTCTAAGAACACAGTGGAAAAATAGAAGGTCTTAAGCACTGATTAATTTTCAAAAAGCAAGAGAAGCAAAACCTAATACTTAGCAATAGATTGGGGGAAGAATGTAGCCAAAATAAATCCTGACAAGCTTTTGTTTAACATTTGGCATTGTTGAAAAAAGTGAATAAAATTGGCATAAATTAATATGTTCAGAGTTATATTTCAAATCTGACCCATGCTCTTCACTGGAATGCTGGTGTGTGCCCCTATCGTGTTCTTGGTGGTCTGGTTGAAATTATGTGTGGTGCTCTGTAGTTGTTTTTTTTTTTTTTTTTTTTTTTTTTAATATTACTGCAAGCTAGTACATACTTGAATAGTCTGATTTTATACATCTCTTTCTTTTATAATGAATTCTCCTCATGTGCTAATAGAAGTTTTAGAGAGGCAAGTGACTCAGTTTCAAAGATTAATAGCTGGTATTTAACAATTTAAATCTGTGCTGTGACAAGATATTGAACTGTTACTTCCCATTTATATTTTCTATGCCAAGTATGAATCTGCCCTGTTTTGGAGAGAGAGGAACCAAATTTCCTGCTAGACACAACTCTACAGGGGATAGTTTATGATTTTTATGATTTCAGCTTAGGGATTCATAAATTGCTAGAACATTTTCCTGTTCAACAATAGACTGAAAGATATTTTTTTTCTCTGAAATGGAGGAAACTCAATAATTCCATTTATGTTTCTCTTTGAGATGCTGCTGTGTAAAGCATGCCCACAAATAATTTATTTTAAACTACCTTTTTAACAAAAGCTGTGGGAATAATGTACAGATCCTGTGATTCACTACATACATATAAACACACATTAAATCAAATTGCTACCCATTCCAATTTACTAGTATACTTGTCATGAATAGTTATGTAGAAATAATGTTTGCTAAAGCATAGACATAACTTTGATAGCAAATCTTAATAGGTATTAATTAATAATTATTTCAGTTGGTTCTTAATTATTAATTATTAATAGGTAGCATTAAATGTATTTACACCAAATAGGAAAGTGTGTCCTTTAGGAGACCCTTGGTTTGAAGAAATCCCTTGAATCAGCAATCAATTATTCCTCGAGAATTATTTTTGAGTATTGATAACTCCATGATGCTGCTAAATTTTACTTAAGCATTATCAGTGTCAGAGGCTTGTATTCACTTTATGGTGATGTGTCCTCTATTCTTCCCTCTAGCTCAATACACAAAAGAGAAGTAGCATAGATGTATTAGTTTCTGATTTGATGGTGAATAAAGTCATCAAATAGGCTTCGTGTGGTGATTTGGCTTGAATTAGGTGTACATTTTTTTGTGTACACACCTTATACAGATTTTGTTAGCCTTCTCGTTTGGATCGTTTTGACACTGAATAACATCTAAGACTCATTTTTGTTCTGTGTGTAACTATCTCACCCAGCTGATGTGTTCATTAATGGGTTTTTGGATTAGTTGCTTACTGGCAAACTGTAGGTCTGATTTTTTAAGGCCATGGAGAATTGTAATGCACCTGAGCTAATGTTTGTTATAGATCCCAGTAAGAATGACACTCAGACTGTAGATTTATTGAAGTACCTCTTAATGTAATAGCATGAGGAAAAAGTGTATATCACAGATAAATCTTAAGTTCCTTGAGACCTTTGAAGCCCCAGGCTTTGCAGCATTTACTGAAACTTTAATCAGGGCATGGAAGGTTGCATGGACCCTGCCAAGGTTCACCATCATTATAAACCTTACATCTCCTAAGAATTTTCTTAGAAATAAACATAATGGGTCAATTCTGGTCCCAAGCATGAGGACATTCACATGAGAACTTGGTGCTCATGCTGCTTTATTTTGAGATAAAATGAGGGACTCATGTATGGCACCCTCATCAGCAACTGGGTAGTAGTCAAACTACATTTCATAGGTAGCAAATCAAACATTGCTACAGCCAACATGAGCTCACACATTCCTTAAGTAAAATTTGTGGTGTGGACCTGCTCTCTATTTAGTCTGCAGTATTCTACTGAATTCAATTTGAATATGCAATGTTCATAACTTCATTTTATTCCTATAAGACTTTCTGGATAGATATTTTTCAGAATGATCAGATACACTGGTTACTTTTAAAATTACTTTGTACTTAACTGGATATAGAATCATGGGATCATAGAATATCCTGAGTTGGATGGGACCCATATAGATTATTGAGTCTTGCTCCCCACAGGACTACCCATAAATCAAACCATGTGTCTGACAGCATTGTCCCAAATCTCCTTGAACTCCAGCAAACTCCTTGCCTTGACCACTAACCATAACATTTTTTGGTCATAACTTTTCTTACCCTTGAGTTTAGTGATTAAGCTCTTAAGATTTAGCATTAATAATACTTTCAGGTATTCAGTGATGAACTAAGAGAAGATCTTCCCAAAAAATGTTTTGCAATACCCAGGGTTTAGAACTTTCATTTTTTTCTGAAGCAAGTGAATTCTGATGTTTCATAGCTGTTTTCTTCAACAAGATGTTCCCAGTCTCTGCACCTCTGCTGTCGAGGGCAATTAGAGAATCACAGAATCACAGGGATCAAAAGGGACCTCCGGAGGTCATCTAGTCCAACTCCTCTACTAAAGCTGAGGGGGTCCTGTCAAGTCCTCTCAAGAGAGAAGACAATGCTCCAAGTCATTTTGGAGTAGGAATAACGTTGCTTAGTTGGATGGAGAATGGGACAAACCCTAGTACCTTCTTCTTGCCATGGCTCTGGAGACCATTGAGTAGAATGCCCTTAGCTTTGGTGTTGCTGTCAGTAGGGACAGCAGGGAAACTGGGGATGAAATCAGACTTCATTCTAAACTTCTCACTTGTTGAATACAGAAGGAAAATAGCTTTTCTCAAATTTCTTCAGTCTTTAGAAAGAGTTTTTCTTAAACAATAATCACTGCTTCTTAGATTTTCATGTCTGTAGCTTTCTGAAACTGGAAACATTAGTAGCCATTTCCCAATCTTGAGACAAAGATTCACATTTGGAGAACTTGAGAGCTCTAGTACAGACAAGGCTTCCAAGATCCCCAGTCTTGCCAGCAAGCACGTTTTCACTGGTTCCTTTTCATGCATATGGGAGTCTGGAAGTCTTTTGATGGTTTCAATTAAGTTAACTAGCGCCTGGGAAGGCCTTTGGGGGAACAATAATTTGTTGTGCCTTTTTTTAAATAAAAATGCAATAGTATTTGAGATTGCTTTTTATGCTTGTTTGTTTTAGGGAGGGTTAGGGGTGAGGGGTGGGGAGGGAAGCCAAATATTGCAGTTTAATCTCATGGAAAGTCAAGAATTCTATATCAGTCCATATTAAATCAGCATTTTTGGGCTCATGGAGACAAAAGCTCCATATATGGCCACACATAATGGAAGAAGACAGTAAAGAGCCTGAGCTGTCATTTTTTAGAGAACCCAGAGCACACCAAACCAGTTCAGACTCAGGAAACAGGGCTTATTTAACTCAGTTATTTCTGCTCTTGAGCATAAAAACACAAATATGAACCTGCTGGGTTTGTAATTCTTTTTTCCCACAGGAATGTAGTTTTTAGAATATAAAATAGTTTTAAAGTGTCTACATACCTGAGTATGTAAAGTACTTCTGTATTAATTCCTTCTCTGCAAGTTATTTTAAGGAAAGGAACAGTTCATGTCTCAGTACAAGTTTATTTGTTACGTAGAACACTTGAACCAAATTCTACATTGTAAAAGTATCTGACTAAAAAGCACTGTTCCAGAGAAGAATACTGGCTCAAACTATTAAAAGATCTTCCTACTTAAAAGTTGATTTTTTTTGTTCTTCAAAAAATGAGAAACCATTTGGTTAAAAATAAGTAAGGAATCTTTCATGAAACCTTTGAATTATTAACAGAAACCTTGTCTCTAGACTGTTTTGATTGATAAAACTAAATTATCTCTGTCTCCCTGAGATATTTATATCATCTGTCTAAACAGCATGAATCACATTTAAAATTATATCAACTTGTGCCACCTCCAGGGTATCAAACTGGAAAAGATTCAACTGAGTGTTGCTTTCCTTCATTTTATTCATTCACAATATCTAATTGATTTTTATTACAGTTTTTTATTACAGTCTATTCACTTTATAGGGAATTTGAATTCACAGCCAAGAGGGGGGAAAAGAAAATATCAGTAATCAGGAGTATCCTTTTTTTATTATATTTTTCACCTGTACTAAAAGGTACAGTTAGAGTAAAAATACATACTGTCTTTGATTCCTGAGGCATCTATATGTACACATACGTACAGATTTATTTATACTAATTACTTGTGCAACATAACTAAATACATTGTGCTTCACTTATATAAATGTGCAGTTTACGTAGTCTTTAATGAAAGATTAAAGCTGTGAAAGACAGTTTGGTCTCAGAATATTGTCCATAAAATGTATAGCAGCAATTGGGAATTCTGGAGATGTCTTTCACATTAATTTTCTTAAATGATGACCAAAAAGATTTCAGAATTTACCACAAAATGTACTTTCAAAAGATCTTCTCAAGTTAGCTGAAACTTTTTGACCTCAAAAAACAATTAAACAAACAACAAGAAAACAAACCAACAAACCATATGTTTTAATTTGGTGTTTTGGATATGGTCTAATGAAACAATATAGAAGAGTACATGTAAATCAAGCAGTTGGAATGAAAATGTTTTATTCTCATCATTTTTTTTCTTATCAGTGTAATCTCTCAAAACCTTGTGGTTTTCGTTAAAATAAATTAATTAGAATCTTATTTCAGTTTAAGCTTTTTTTGTTTGTTTCTTTGTTTTTCTGTAGGTAATCTGTAAAAAGTGTTCTGACTTACAGTGTTTTAATTTGGTCTCCAGAAGCAAGAGGGAAACAGTGTTTGAGAGTCCAGTCTATAGCCTCTAAAATGATAAAGAAATGGGAGCGTATCTTGTTTGAGGAGAGACTGAGAGAGCAGGGACTTCTCAGACTGGTGAAGGGAAGATTCAGGGAGGATCTCAATAATGCCTGTAAATACCTGAAGGGAAGGTACAAAGATAGCAGAGTCATGCTTTTCTTGGTGTTGCTCAGTGACAGAAGAGGAGACAGCAAACTGAAAACCAAGATATTCTGTCTAAACATCAGGAAATACTTCCTGTGAGGGTAATCAAGCTCTGGCATGAGTTGTTCAAGAGAGAGTCTTCCTGCTTGGAAATATTCAAAAGCTATCTGGACATGATCCTGGGCAAGTGACTCTAGGAGTTACTGCTTGAGTTGCAGGATAGGGTCAGATGGCCTGTAGAGGAATCGTCAACCTCAACAGTTATTTTATTCTCTAGTCATGATATATACCAATGTATATATAACAACAGATATGTCATTATATCAATAGGTATTACCAATGATTTTAATGTAAAAGTTAAAGTGCTAACATTACAGTTGTATCTAGGCAGCTAGATGATTCAGTGAAATGACTGTAAAATGAAAATCACTTGCCTTCTCAATAACTGAACTCTTCAAATGTTGTGTAACTACATGGAACCTGAGATTATTAACTAAAGCAACATTATGCTTTAGCAGGGGGATAATTTAATATTGACTAAGTGGAAGACAGAATATCTATACTAGCCAGAAAAGCGAATACATCTGGACATCCACAGGGGCCTCCTTTGGTCTAAATGTGATTAATAATCTATCTCCATTCCTCTTTATAGGCTGAGATTCTCAGCCTATAGAATTCTCTGCCTTCCTCTATTTTAATACGTACTATTGGAAAAATTGTTTTCTAATGCCTTATGTTGGATTTAAGCAGAAGCAGGTAGATGAAAGTGAAAGGACTACGTAACCATATTACCTGACATACAGAATTGCATGCAGAGAAATTTCAAGAAAGCAGGAGAAAATTTCTCTTTCTGCGATAGATTTTTAATAACTAACAGAACAGCAAGAGATAAGAAAATAAAAATATCAAATCAAGTATTCCACCACGTAAAAGAGAAAAACCCTTACTGGTCTTTTTCAGAAACTGCTGTTCCAAGTTTCTGAAATACACAATTTTGGCAGTATGTTGTAAAAACATCCTATGATCAGTATGAGCAAAGAAAAGCTTTCATAATCATTAATATAATTTAATTTTTAATCTTGACAATTGGAATGCAATAGATACTAAGATTGCTTTACAGTTTCAAGACTAAATAAAATAATTAAGTATAAACTCTCTGGACAGATTAAAATAACCTTGGTCTCAGCAGTAAAGAGTATACCCCCCCTCCTTTTTTTTTTTTTTTGGCCATGGTTTAAAGAAAATAAGAACATTCTGTAAACAAATTCTAATTTTTTGCCTTCTAGAAATAGTTTTCTGCCACCATTTTTTCAGTCATGTTGATGTCTAAAATATACTTCAGAGGACAACATTTAGATGCTTTTTTAAAAAAAATTTAATTAATTTCCTAATCTATTTCCACTTTTAAAAATACTTTAAAATAACTCATTTGTAGAACTTCTACTTTGATATCAGTGGAAGACCACACCAGAATATAATCACCTTACTGATCATAGAGATTGTTACTATCAATAATACTGCAGTCTGTGTATAATATATATAATAGAAATAGCTTTCATACCTAACTTTTTGTAACTTGAAAACTAAACCTGATCCTTCTGGATTTCCTAGAACCTTGACAAACAATTAACTCTGACTGCCACAGCATGACACTGATAAAGCTGAAGACTTGAACTTCCAGAGTTTTTATTTAGTCAAGCTTTCTCACTGGATAGTAATGGGATATTTACCCACTGTCATGTGAGTTCAGAATGCCTTCAAATTCATCAAGTGCAGTTTCCGTGCAAAGCTTACAGCATAGCAGGCCAGAGAAGAAGATAGCCTTTCTCTTGAAGCACAGTAACACTAGTCCCCTTATTAGTTTGAAGACAGTGGAACACACTATCAGTCTTGGCTGAACTGTCCTCCCTCACCCACTTACAGTCCTGATTTGGTGCCTTCTGACTTCCATCTGTTTGGACCAATGAAAAGATTGTGTGGGCAAAACCTTCCTAGCAATGATTCTTTCATATCAGATGTGAAACATAGGATCACCTCCACTGGTGCAGATATTTACAACTGCAGCATACAGACTTTTTTTCATTGTTGGTGAAAACACATAAGTAATGGTGACTATGTTGAACAATAGTGTTTTGTAGCTATTTTCTTTTATAATTTACAAGTAAATAAGTAGGAGACATTACTTTTGTGATGACCTACATTCTTCTGGCATTTTGATTTAACACAATTTGTGGGGCTTCTATTTTTGAAGTGCATCCAACAGTAACTAAATTTAAATAACTTGTCACTACATCTGTCTTATTTCTGAAAGTCCACTTTAAATGGTCTTGAAGTTGAGGAGGGGAATCCAAACACAGAATCATGGAATCACAGAATAATAGGGATTGGAGGAAACCTCTAAAGATCGTCTAGTCCAACCCCCTGCCAAAGCAGCTACCTAGCCCAGGTTGCACAGGTAGGCGTCCTAGCAGGTATTGAATGTCTCCAGAGACTTGGAGACTCCACCACCTCTCTGTGCAGCCTGTGCCAGTGCTCTGTCACCTGCACTGTGAAGAAGTTCCCACGCATATTTGTGCAGAACTTCCTATGCATCAGTTTGTGGCCATTTCCCCTTGTCATTTTGCCACATAACTGCTGAGAAGGGTCCAGCTTCTTTCCTTTGCCTCCTGCAACTTACATATTTATAGACATGGATCAGATCCCCTCTGAGTCTTCTTTTTTCAAGGCTGAACAGACCCAGGTCACTCAGCCTTTCCTCATAAGAGTGGAGCTCCAGGTCCTGTATCAATCACTATACAAAGGTGAGAGACAAACTGTGTTACAAACCTGGAGTGTTCTCGTCACAGTGACTCTTTTAATCTGCCAAAGAACAGTGCTGAATGCTTATGTCTGTTATTCTGAGGTACTTTATGATTTATATACTCTAAATAAGCAGAAAAAAAGACAGTGTAAGAATTTCTAAGTTGAAAGTTTCTTCATTTTTAGAAGACTTTTGTGACTACTCAAAGATTTGCTTTCTTATCCTCCCTAAATCCCTCTAGGCTTACAGTCTTCCTTTGAAAATCTTTGTTGCAGTTCTTATTGGGACTGTAGTTTGATGATGAAGGGGCTACAGTTACAAAACTGGCTTGAAAAATCCCACTGTCATCAGGCACTATCATCATCATTTTGTTTGGAGATTTTTCTTTATTCACATCAATTCCCTTAAACAATTTATAGGTTAGCCTCATAGGGCAATTGTGCTAACACAGAGAAACAAATCAACTGGGAGGAGAAGGCAGAGTCAGTATTTTTGTGAAAACCCAGAATTTCTAAGGTATACTGCAGAAGTCTGGAAAGCAGTTGGGTTTTGTTGAAAGTAGCACAACATGAGCAACTAAGACCCCAGTCATAAATAGAGATTCATTTGAAGTGTATTGACATGAGAGAAAAAAAGGTGGTGATATCTAATGATTTTTCTTTAAATTGCAACAACAACCAACAGGAAAAGAAAGAAGATATACGAATATATATGTCAGCTTAATGCCAAGTGTAGATACTGAGATTCTCAAACGTAGCTAAGCAGAATAGGCCGTACACTATTCTTAGCATAATCTGAAATGTTTACATTAAGATTACATTGGTGTAAAGCAGCAATATCTGCTTTATTAACAACATGAAAGAAAGTAATCCCATTGAGGGATCTATTCACTCTATGTCTTCCCTCTATTGGTCTAGGCTGAAATTGATGGTGAATACTTTAATTTTTACTTCCCCCAAATTTTCACGTCTTTCAACTTGATTGACCTTCCTATCTAGCATCCCAATTTGAAGCAGGAATACATAACAAGTTCATCATATTTCTTCACCTACATAATGAAGCATTTTTTACATTTGAAAATCTGTCTGGGAATCACTCAGTGGCTGTTTAAAATGCAAAATATAGAGCCTAATTCAGTTAACATTCCAGCTGCTAATTTCCTTCTGATGCTGACTTCATCCTGTAGAAAGGAATTCTTATGCTAAATCTCACCTGTCTGTAAGAAATTGATTCCATTACAATTTAAAAATGAGAAGTGTCACAACTTTTGCTCTCAGAGTAATTAGGCTTCAGTTATTAAAAATAAGTGAAAACAAGGACATTAGAGAGTATTTTAATGTCTGGTCAGACACACTGAGCCTGTGTACTCCTCTAAGAGACTAAGAGAGTTACTGAGTTACAACTAAAGCTGCACAACCATACAAATAAGTAATCCATCATTTTTAGTATCTCCAATAGTGCTGCTTATTGAACCAAGAATTTATTTAAAAGCTTGGTCCTTGTAGTTTAACAAGTAAATGATTATACTTTACAGTTACCTCTAGGCAGATAGTACTCTTTCCACTTTACAGGTAAAAGGGTGTAGGTGGAAAAGCATGGTAGGTGATGACAGAAGTCATTTGTTTTGATTATTTATACCCAGTGAGAAACTGTAGCCAGCAGAAAGTAGCAGATGAACATTATTAGGAAATCAAAATAATTTAAACCAAAAATGGCACAAAAGTAGAGAGAATCTTTTCCAGAGGGAGGCACAAAAATAGCAATTCTACTGCTGAATGCTATACCTTCTGCTGGATAGAAATAGAAGCAATGTTCCAGTTCAGTTTCTGGTTTACCCAGTAATCATGTAAGATAATTATTTTCATAAGCTTATTGAGATTGTCCTCTAAATAAACAGATAGCTATTTCCTTTTCTCTTAGCCAAATTATGTCAAAACATTTTGAACCTGATATGGATTGTTGTATGCATAAGTGATTCAGAAGAAAAAAAATGAACCATTGTTTATTTGCACATGTATGTGCCTAGTATTGCACAAGACTCCAAAGTCCAAGCTCCTGCCTGTGTTTCCAGTGATGGTATGCTTACCAGTATTTTACTGAAGAAAGACATCTATCCTCTGAGGACTGTCCAGCCCACACAGGATCTAAGTCATTCTACAGAAGTACCTACTTCTCATGGTGGATTACAGCTGTAATTAGTGATATTAGTGAAATTATACTTACAGATTAGCACCTCCAAGACACAGAGGTTGGCTCAGGTTTCAGCATCTTTTGTCAGAGATTTCACTTTTTTATCTTTGCTCTTTGATATATAGGAATGCATATATGTAGTAGAAATACATTTCTAGAATGTTTTTTAATGATGTAAGAGTCGTAGGCAAAAGAATGACATCAGTCAATTGAACTGTGGTTTTAATTATCATCTTTTGAGTGAGATCATTTAACTCCTAATCATTGCTCTTTACAGTGACATCATGTCTACAAGCTCTTCACAAGGGGAGCAGAGGGGCAGCGATGAGCTCTGCTCTCTGTTGACAGTGACAGAAATCAATAAAATAGCATGGAGCTGCATTAGTGTGGGGAGGGTCAGGTTGGGGTTTAGGGATAAGTTCTTCACCAAAGGGTGGTCAGATATGGAACAGGTTTCCTAAGGAAGTAGTCACTTAAGTTTTGAATTTTGGGTGGCCCTGTGCAGAGCCAGGAATTGGACTTGTTGAACCTCGTGTGTCCCTACCACCTAACTAGGGCTATTTGATGATTCTACGTTTCTATTGCAATCTTGTAAGTGGCTAAAATTCCACAAGTATTTGCCCAAAAAACTTCACTCATTCTTCTGAAGTTTAGAGACCTCAACATAATTTTCCAGTACAACTTGGATCCATGTTTGTTTAATATACAAATGAGTAGGATTTTCATGGTTTGAGACCACTTTGTGCCCCTACCGTTATGTCGTCATTGTATGTATCTCAGATTATTTTGGTCAATGACTTAGTCACATTATCTTTCCACAGCTGACGTGAGTATATTCTCAGGTTCTTCTTGTTGTTTTCAATAGGGAAGGCGTTAGCCTATAGCATCCTTTCCTTGTCTTTGTGTGTGACCTTGTACTTTGTAATTCTAATTTAAATTCATTTTTATTATTCCAAACCTTAAGACTGTCAGCCCATTTCATTCTGTAGGATTTTTCATCTTCACTTTTTCACTGAGGTTTTAGATCATTTAGCCATTGGCAAATGTTGTTAACATACAGTGGATTTCTGTATGAACATCATTAAAAATATGTTTAGTTCCAAAAAATTGTTTGAAATATCACTGTTCTAGTAATATCACATTCACCCTAATGTTATTTCTTTCCCTTAAATCAAGTTGTGATCTTTTTGCATTTCTAACATACCTTATCCAGAATTATTTTTTTCCTAAGTGGCATTGTGTCTGGTGAATATGTTCAGGTTATCTTTGTGTTCCCTTTCTAGAAATATCAGTAATCTTATAAAGAAAGATGCCAGGTCAAATTAACATGGTCTATTTTGGGATAAATATGTTATTGTGTATATTCCATTTCTCACTACTTCAATACCTCTGTTTGTGCAATGCTTCACAGTTTGTTTCAAATTCTTGAAAAGGGACCCATGAGGTCAGAGCAACTTTTTTTAGTTGCCCAGATCATATACATTCCTTTTTCTTAAAGGAAAAAAGAGAGTTTGTTATTATTGTTATTTTTCAGACATTTGATTGCCAGTCTGTTAGATTTATTAAAAAACTTTGTTATCGAACTGGCTTTTCGTATGCGGGTACTGCAAGTACTCTGGAGTGGAGATACAGCATCTCACCCTCATGGTCTAGACACCTCATTGAAAACAGTTTCATGTCTTTGTTTAGTTCTTATCACTGATAATTAATTTTGGTTTCCATAGCCTGTATCATTAGCTACACTGCATTTACAACTGTAGTCAACATGCCTGTATTAATTTCATTTTGGGTTGTCTAAGTTATCTGTAATCTTGTGATGTCTTTTTTTTTTTTATTTGAATGATGAAAGTACATTTTAGTACTTGCAATTTTGCAAGATCTGACCCTGCCGAACATTTTCTGTTCTCACTTTCTCCATATATTTTCTGACATCAGGCAGTTTTCCTTGCATTTTAGTTTCATTTTCCACCATATGAGCTCCCTGTGTGCTCTAGATATACTCTCTGAAGTGATAGCTTATCCAGTTAGAAATAAAGCCCTTTCTTATAAAAGTTTTTTCCACATGTTTGAATCTGATACTTCTACAGCCCAAAGACACAATCTTTTTCTCCAAGGAATTCTAAAGCTTCCTTTAGACTTTATCATTTCCCATATTCTTTGCTTTTAAAAGTTAAATTCTAATTTATGTATGTTTCACATTTCTTTATATTGCTGCAATTTTTGTAAAATGAAGCAAATGTGTCATCACTTATTCTGAGAAATGCCTTTCTTGACCAACTATTTAATAAGATCTTGTAGCTCACTTATGCTATGTGGCACATCCTCATATACCTGGGTCTCACATTTGATAGTAGAATTTACCCTCTAGGAGGTTGCAGTATTACTTCACAGCTTCCATAGTGCTATTTACTCCTTATTTAACATTTCATACAATTTCATTTAAAACAGAAATCCATATGCAATGAAGGAGATCCTACGCAAACTTTTGTGAAAGGAATCTGAAACCATTAGAAAACTTCTGTACCCTCTTGAATATTCTTACAGCCCATAGCATATATGATTAATAGTTCATCACATCCCTATTTTTTTGCCATGAGGAAGAATGATATTGTTGGTGCATGCTGAAGTGGAAAGTAAATAAAAAGGGGATTACTGTGGCCACTGACTTGCATTACCTACTGCATCATTATGTGACAGGTAATGTGCAGCAAGTAACTTAAAATGTTGCAGATAGATTGATTCCCTTCTACACTGCAGTATAGTCCTCTCAGCCAGTTTTCTTTTAGTAGAATATTGTCACTGCTTTTCAGCTCGAAAAGTTTTCTGATGGGGAAAATTAGGTTATTTTTAGTGAGTGATCAAAATGAAAATTATGAATACAATTTCACAAAGTCACATGGGTTAAATTCCTTATAGCAGTTTTCAGTCACATGCAAGAGATTTATTATTCCTCTCGTTTGATTTCATTAATTTTTGCTAATTTCATTAATTCTTGTTGAATGAAGCCAAAATCTACTTTGAATGACTACTCTCATGGATATCTCTTACTCATTTTCTTTAAGCATCTGTATAAATGTAAGTTAAATTACTTTTTCCTTTATGCATCACATATTACATTAGAGAATCTCTAATAGAGAGATTACTGCTGCAGGGCCAACAGCATTAACCAGCCATGGCTCCTTACTCTGTCGTTAAGGCATGGAAACAGGAAAATCTGTTCTGCTTTTATTAAATCATCCATTTTTTTTCTTTTTCATCAGTGGATATGAAATTGTTGAATCACAGGAGTGTCTAACCTGGAAAATGCAAAGTCACTGTAATAAGTAATCCTTGAAAAGAAGTATTATATGGGAGATAGTCGTCTTTATGTTTTTTCAGTTACCTGAGAACTTATCTCAATTTTCCAGAATGACTTATGCCGCTGCCTGCCAGTGGAGCAGGGTAATCACAAGAGGAGGTTTTTATTGTATATTTTATATCCTGCTCTTTTTTTTCCCCCCTCTTTTACCATTAGAGAGTTATTCAAAATTTTTAAGATGATGACAGTTCCTGTTTTAAAACAAGAATGATCTTGATTTTCTCATGTGTTCATCCACTACGTTTTTTCCAGCTATTGATTTGTATCTTGTCTTAGGGTCATCTTGGAAGGCAAATAAAATGTTACGGAGTAACAGGTTATACTTCTTTTTCTCTTTAAAATGCTCTATTTACAATAATTATTTAAATTCCTTCTCATTTACAGTAAGCTGTTTTCAGGCAGTTGACTCAAACTGCAGGTAACAGGTGCATTTAAAACAGACTGATTCTGTTTTTGAGATGTAGCGATTGAAAGATCATTTACTTCAGTTAAGTAGATACAATTTATTTATTTTTTTATTTTAATTTTAAAACAAAATACTCTATTTTAAGGGATTTACCATCCTTGTTTGCATTTATTACATAAGATTGTAAAGGAATGCCAAAAGAATTGAGACAGAAATTTGCACCTAAAATGTAATGTGAAAGGTGATAAGTATAACATAAATATTGCAAATTGTCACATAGTCTGTGCATTTAGATATATTTAAAGAAAAGTAAACAATACATAAAAACTTGATCTTTATTGTTCTAGTTCTTCGTACTATTAGATAACTTACAAATTTTAAGCAATGTACTATTCAGTAAATCAAAAAAACAAGATACCTTTAAGCAGCTGCATTTGTTCCTTAAGTCACTTCACATTTAGCTAATAATTGTAAGTAAATATAGTTCTGTGAGTATTAAAACATCATACATTCCCAATAATTACCATTTAAATGCAAAATTCAGTTGTGCAGCAACAACCAAATGGATTCTCAATAGTTGGGTGAAAGCTGGAGGAACCACTAGCCAAAGCCTTCATCAAAAAGGAGTTTCACCTTTCAGTATAGGTAGGATCTGCTGTATCTACTGAATGAGGAAGTTACTGCTTGCCACTGTTACTGGCCCTCTCCATGCACCTCTCCATAATTTGTATCACTAAAGTTAGTTCCAGTGTCTTCAGGCTGAAGTTTCTGGCCATCCTTTGCCAACAGCTGGCCAAAGGGGTGAATGGAGTCTATGAACTTCCAGTTTTATTATGTTAGTTGGTTAAGAGTAGAGAAGCGTGGAAATGAGAAAGAGGTGGAAGTAATAAGAAAGACTGCTGCTCATACAGCAGTCATAAAATAATACATCATAAAATAAACATTTTTTCTAAATGTAACAAAATCAGATTTCATTAGGCATACATTAGACTTCAAAGCCACAGTGATTTCAGGTGTCTCTACACACTTAAGATTTTGTTTATTCATATCTATTTATAAATTCATATGAATGATTTTAATCGAATCTATTAATTATATTCATTTAAGTCTATAATTGATTGAATCTAATTTAAAAAAATGGATTATAGAATACAGCTTTCTTAATGAGAAAAAAAGACTTGACACACTCTTTCCTTCTACTGCTAGGCCATGGAAAGTGTGACTGTGGGAAGTGCAAATGTGATGAAGGCTGGTATGGTGAAGCTTGTCAGTACCCAACTACTTGCAATCTTACACGGAAGAAAAGTAATGAAATGTGTAAGAATTCTCAAGATATCATCTGCTCTGGTGCAGGTAAGATGCATTTTGTTTGTTTTGATGGCTTAAGAAGATCTCTGTTTATTATCTTAAGCATCACTGGTTTAATGTCTAATGAACAATTTTGAAGAATATGTTGCAGGAGACTGAGAGATAACTGAGCATATATTAAAATGAATGATTTTCCTATAGGCTCATTCCTGTTCATATGGTGTGCAGTTATTTAGTACGCCTACTTTAAAATTGTAGTTTATCCATAGCTTCAGGTTGATGAAAGTGCCTCTGTGTCAGGTATTCTGCACATGAGTAAATTCTATTTGTGACATTAAGAGAGTTCTGTGTGTGTCCGTGTGTTACTAGAATGCGGAGATCACAACTTGAAATATTTTTGCAGAATGTTCATAAGCTATGCAATTTTTTTAGAACTTTTGAGCTAGTATTTTCTTTACATGGCAAACTTTTGGAAGCATGGGGATGTAAAAGTGCAAGCAGAGCCCAGCAACTGCCCCATGTCAGAGTGGAGCTATGAGTGATTAGTGATTCTGGGTGTGATCTGGGAGATCAAATTTAAGGAAGGGAAAAGCTGCTGTACAACAGCAGCTGGGAGAGAGGAGTGGGAAATGCAAGAGAACAGCCTTGCAGTCACTGAGGTCAGTGCAGAAGGAGGGCAGGAGTTGCTCCAGACAAGTAGAAGTTCTCTGCAGCCCAGGAGAGGCCCATGGAGGAGTAGGCTGTCCCTGTGCAGCCCGTGGGCAGCATGTGGAGCAGATCTCTACATTCAGTCATGGAGGAGCCTGCAGTGTAGCTGTGAATGGGGCCTGAATTAAGTCACAGGCCATGGAGAGCCTCTTCAGGAGCAGGCTTTAGGTCTCTATTTAGTTTTGTTTTTATTTCTTACTAAACTACTCCATTATTGATTGGCGATAAATTAAATTAATCTTCCCCAAGCTAAACCTGTTTTGCCTGTGGTGGTAATTGGTGAGTGAGCTCTCTGTCCTTATCTTGACTGAGAAGCTTGCTCATCTTATTTTCTTTCCCCTGCTCTGCTGAAGAAGGAGGAGTGAAAGAGCAGCTGGGTGGGTACCTGGTTGCCAGCCAAAGCTGTGACAGCAATTATTGAAAAACTGTTGTGGAAAATCTACTGAACCATTTAATTGAGTATTTTCATATTCACCTTTCTTGTATGGTATTTCTCTTTTCTGTTATTTGCAACTTAAATAGGCAGCCAGCTCAGCACCACGTGGCTATTTGCTCATTCTTACTCCTCCCAGTGGGATGGAGTTGGCAAATTAGGAAAAAAAAAAAAAAAGCAGGAATCATAAGCTGAGATAAAAACTGTTTACTAAAACAGAGAAGGAAAGGAAAAGTGATAGCTATGATAATTATATATATATTTACAGAACAAGTGATGCACAGTATAAGTGCTCACCACCAGCTCAGCCAGTCCCTAAGCAGCAGATGACCCCCCTGGCCAGCTGCCCCCAGGGTTATAGTCTTTGCATGATACCATATGTTATGGATTACCTGTTTGGCCAGTTTAGGTCAGCTGTCTTGGTTGTATCATTCTTCACCCCCTTCTTGAGCATCCTCAGCTCCTCACTGGTGGGGCAGCATGTGAAGTTAAAACATCCTTGGCTCTTTGCAGCACTGCTCAGCAACAAACCAACAAAAACATTGGTGAGTTATGAACACTGTTTTTCTTAAAGCCGAAACATAGCATCATACCAGACACTCCAAAGGAAATCAACTCTGTCCCAGCTGAGTCCAGAACAGTTATCATGTGTCATTTTTCAAAGTAAAAAAATACTGAGAAGACAATTGTTTATTTTGGCTTGACTCACTGACAGAAAAGGGGGATTTATACTTCCCTTGGAACAAAATAAATAAATATATAAATAAATTGGTGTTTGAGAGAATGGGACGTGGAGACACAGCCACTGAGCAGAGGGAGCAACCCTATAAGAAAGACCAAGAAGCAAATATGACCAGGTCAAAAGTGACAGAAGAAAGATCTGTTTAAAAACCATTTCCATGTTTTCCATCCTCTGAGCTATCTGTGTTTGTAATATGTCAGAAAATTTTCTGCTGTGGTTCATGTTCTGAGAGGACTCAGCTCTACAATTCTAAAGAATCCAGGGGTCTTGGAAACACTCAAATCAAGGGAGACAAATGTCAAATGACTCCATCACCCTTTTCTCTAAGCCTTTTCAATTTGAAGGCTGTTTGTGATGCTGTTTCGACAAATGGATGAGTATCTTTACTATATCTCTAGTGTATCTTGTAAGGTCTATTCTATTCTGAGAATTCACTGACAATAGTGCTATGAATGTAATCCACTGCAATTAGCTTGTCTGTTGACTAATATACTCGTGCACTAATCTCTTTCTAGATAGAGTCTTAAGATTTTTAAATCCTATTCCTCGTGTAACAAGCATAAAAGGAGGCTAAAGAGTAGAGTGCAAATAAGTTCTGAAATTATACAATTATATTTTCAGGTCCTCATAACAAAACTCTTATTCTCATCTAAGATGACTGTGGAGCTGAACAAAATCAGGTTTTATTCTTGAGAAGATGTCTAAGCATCTCTCCATATTTGGGAGAAGATATAATTTTTAAAGTTGATTTAATGCCTCAAGTATATGAATTAAGGCAGGCAAACCTAGCAATGAGTTTTACACAGTAAAATATGATGCTGCTTCTTAAGAGTGAACCGCTATAATGTTTATTTACAGCTAAGATTAGACTTCTTATTGACATGGATTACTTCCAATACGTTCAGAACTAGTTCCATTATCTTTAGTTTTATCCTGCTCAAAAATATATACTGTCGCCAATGGAGTGATGAAACACTTTCCATAAATTCTAGTCAATGAGTTATGTCTTAAATGTTTGCAGGCACATGTCAGTGTGGCAGGTGTAAATGTGTAAACTCAGGAGGAAGTGGACTGGTCTATGGTAAATTTTGTGAATGTGACGACAGAGAATGCATAGATGATGAGACCGAAGAGATTTGTACAGGTATGTGTTTCAGTTAGTACATTAAGACTGGAGAAGGTGAAGGTAGTCTGTTATAAAATTATTATATAAACATAAAACATGTTTTAATGAATGTATGAATTAAAACAGTGCTGCTAGCAGATTTAAAGTTGGAATTTGAGATGCAAAAATGAGGTAGAAAAGAGGTTAGAGAATGAAGAAACCCTTTCACATCCTTCATTTTTGAAAGAGCTAATTTTCTAGTGTACTTCATATCTTACTGCAGCTGTCTTTGGTAGAAAATAAGTAACATGAATGTTTTGTGGCATAGATGTTGGTGAGAGGGAAGGTCAGGGAGAAAGCAGAAGAAAAAATAGAAAATAAAAACAGTTTTTTGTGAATTTTGGGCAAGAAAGCAAAATTTAGAAAGAAATGAGAATAAATGTGAGATGAGAACTCAGAAGCACTTCAGGAGACAAAATGTGAATGGAACAAACGAAGAAAATCTTCATCTGTGGTAGAAAACACATAAGAATAAGATGAACTCTGCTGTAAGAAGTGCAAACAAGATCAAAACTGTGCTTCCATTTCATTATAAATTAGGAACCTAGCAGTTAAATACTGTGTAATATGCACCATTTCTAGCATTACAAATGCTTTTGCATATGGTAATAGGGAGGTTTGCTCTTGAAATGAAAGTTGCTACAAATATTTTACAAGCTGTGCATATGCATAGTGTCTGTGCACATATGGGAGTACCCAGCACTACACTTAGAATATTCATTCTCTGATAATAGTGTACGCTCTGCGTGAGTGTGTATGTAAAAAGACAAACTAATTGAATCCAAAACCTTTATCTGTCTCAATACTTACAGAGAAAACAAAATTAATTGTATTTATTTGTGTCCTTTATGGCAGCAAGAACTACATTTTTTCTCCCAAGGGATTAGGTAAGGATTTTAAATGCAAGTAATTATGTAGAATGGTCCTCTGAAGTCCACATCTAGGAGTAGAGGACAGCATTTCTGGTAAAATAAAACTAGCGGAAAGCGATAGTATTTAAGTGTTAATGATCCAATTTACATTTATTTGCTTGTAAACAATGGATGTGGTACCAACTGTGATAGAAATTTATCACTTAGTTCCAGTAAATTCTCCTGCAGTTTTTGTCATTTTTTCTCTCTGTGTTGCTGCTGATTGACATTGTTAGTCTTTTCTTAGTATTTTATTTCACCCTGTTTCATCCACTGGCACCATATTAAAAAATACAGACGAATCTCTTAAGAAAAATAGTTTTATGTGTCTAATGATATCAAAGCATGTTGATGTATACGGACAAAAAGGTTGATGTAATTCATCAACACATAAAACTTTCACACCTATGTAAGACTTGGAATCTTACAAAATAAAAATGAAAAATTACAGGCATGCTTTACTTGCTTGGATCATTCTAAGATTGCACTTCATGTACTAGTGTTAGATTTTGCTTTGCTTTCTAAGATGAATGTTTCCAGAACATAAACTATGTGTTCAATCAGGAAAAACTGGACAGCATGTGACCTGAAAGGTCAAAGATACACATTTTTAAAGCAGAAAAAGTAGACCCTTCCTCCATGTGTAGTTATGGTTTCTCTCTCCCACTCTGATGTTTACTTCAATATCTTTTATCCATTCTTTCCTTCCAAGGGATTTCCATCGTAGTAATCATTCAGATTTATTAATGAAGTAAAAAAGAAATGGTATTCCAACCCAGGCAAACTGTACTTATCTAGAAATGTTTTCAGACTGTAGGATGTTAGGGTTGTGATTGGTGGCACAGAGTCCAGTTGGAGGCCTGTACTTAGTGATGTTCCTCAGGGGCTGGTGGTGGGTCTGGTCCTGTTCATCATCTTCATCAATGACCTTGATGAGGGGATAGAGTCCACTCTCAGCAAGTTTTCTGATGATAGAAATCTGTGAGGAATGGCTGACACACTGGAAGGCTGTGCTGCCATTCAGCAAGGGCCTGGACAGGCTGGAGAGCTGGGCAGAGAAAAACCAGATGAGGTTTAACAAGAGCAAGCGTAGAGTCTTGCACATAGGGAGGAACAACTGCATGTACTGGTACAGGCTGGAGAGGAGCTCTGAGAAGAACCTGAGTGCCCTGGAGGATGACAGGCTGGCCATGAGCCAGCAGTGTGCCCTGGTGGCCAAGAAGACCAATGGCATCCTGGGGTGGGTTAAAAAGAGCATGGCCAGCAGGTCGAGGGACATGATACTCCCCCTCTACTCTGCCCTGGGGAGGCAAGAACTGTGTCCAATTCTGGGTGCCCCAGTACGAAAAAGACAGGGATATCCTTGTAAGAGTCCAGCACAGGGATACAAATATGATAAAGGGCGTGGAACCCCTCCCTTACAAAGAAGGGCTGAGAGACCTTGGTCTGTTCAGCTTTGAAAAAAAGAAGACTCAGAGGGGTTATGATCCATGTCTATAAGTACCTAAGGAGTGGGAGGCAAAGGGACAAGGCTGGACTCTTCTCAGCAGTGTGTGGTGATAGGACGAGGGGAAATGGCCACAAACTGAAGCACAGGAAGTTCTGCACAAATGTGCGTGGAATCTTCTTCACAGTGCAGCAACGGAGCACTGTCACAGGCTGCACAGAGAGGTGGTGGAGTCTTCTTCTTGAGTCATTCAAGACCTGCCTGGAAGCCTACCTGTGCAACCTGGGCTAGGGAGACTTCTTTGTCAGGGGAGTCAGACTAGATGATCTTTAGAGGTTTCTTCCAATCCCTACAATTCTGTGATTCTGTGATTCTGGTTGCTCTCACAGAGAGTAACCTAATTGGTACCTTTTCTGCTTTCATACTGCATGTAGCACCTACTAAGTTGCTACATATTCTTTATTTCCCTTGAAGCATTCTGGAACTAGGAAGGTCTTGGAGACTGCTATTCAAAAAGACAAACTCAGGGGGAGTCAAGCTAAAAAATAATCAGAATGTTATATTTATACACATACTGTTAAGGCCTGCAGCTGCGAGCTGGAGTTTTATCCTGGAAAACCTTCCAGTGCAAATCTTTAATATGGATAACATGCATTTTAATCTTTGCAGAAGTGGACTGCATCTTTAAGCAAAGCATTTATTAGATAAAGCACAGTTACAACAACATATCAAGCTTTTCATGTGAATTTTTTCAGCCACTTGTTTGTTTCTGCTTCACTAGATATTTTAGGCTACACAAACTTTGGAATAAAGTTACAGTATATTTTTCATGAAGTTTTAGCAAATTAAATTCTGATCCTGATCTTTTTTCTCTAAGGCTATGTGCTCTAATGGAGCAGCTTTTTCTTCAGTCAAGGGCAAGAGGTAGTGTCAAATTGTATTATTTAGTTAGTATTTTGGGACTATATAAATGTGAATTAAAGACAAAGTGGGTATGTTTTAATCTGCAATAATTGCCAACAGCTTAAATTAATTTACTTCATAATTTTTCCCCTTTTCTTGTCTGCTGTTTGAGAGCAACCTGTTGATAATATGCAGTGTTATAAACTGTACTGATTGCTTAGTTATGTGAGTATTCTTTTCTGTTATCATTTCATGTTACCTAACATCTGTAGTGGGAATTCTATATGTAATTCTAAACACAGGAAAAAAAAAGTGTATTGCACAGGTCTAAACTTAGTCTCTGATAGTTAATGACTATTTATATATCAACTGAGTATGTTCTGAAGGAGACAACGAAGTTTACTATGCTTAATATACTTGGGTGTAAAAAGGACAAGATGCTGATTTGATCCTGTATCCTTCTAGTAATCAAATTAATGTATTGCTTTAAGATTAGTAAGAGTTACTTAATTTAAATTTTTTCCAGCTACTTTATTTATTTATTTATTTATTTATTGTCATTGAGGCATGTGGTAGAAGTGCCTTAGTGGAAGAAAATGCTCAGTAGATGACCCATCTATCTCTTCAACAGAAAAGGGCTTTACTTAAAACATTCATTTTACTAATTCTTATCTTTCATGATTTGATTTATCTGTCTTCAAAAATGTTCTTGCTAGGTAAAAAGAGAAGCCACATAAGGTATAGAGTTTGAAGTAAATCGAGTTGTCTCTTTTGGACTTATCCGAAGAGTTGAAAACAGAGTGCTTTGTAAGATATGCACAGTATTGTGGGCAAGCACATCCCAATGTAATATTTAAGAGATGCTGAAAAGTATAGAGCAGATATCTTTTGTTTTTCTTAAGGTAGATACATACAGTCTACAATTTGTTTTTTACTCTGAGTCTATAAGTTAAAGTTTTTAAAAGTAAAAATATCAGAACAGTTTCATATGAACTTGCCTCTTTCTCACTGTATAAAATTTGTTTTGGGTTAAGGCCATGGACAGTGTTACTGTGGAAACTGTTACTGTGAGGCTGGTTGGCATGGAGATAAATGTGAATTCCAGTGTGACATCACCCCTTGGGAGATCAAGAAAAGATGCACATCTCCAGATGGCAAAATCTGCAGTAATAGAGGTGTGTCATTCATGCATTTCTTTTACACATATACATTTACTCATATACGTTGCTTTTCTTTTAAAATATGTATTTACTGCAATAGGTCATAGGTCAAGTTTGTTGATGATTTCTAGTTTGTCCTCACTTATTTAAATCGGAGCATACATTTCCAAGTGAGTGGATGGATATCTCTGTTTATACATATACTCATTTTTAGATTAAGCTAACCCAAGACAATAAAGTTTTTTTCATCCTTCATTTCTGTAGTAAGACTGAGCAGAAAACTTCTCAGTATACCTCCTTTGGTGAGAGACCCATTCTAATAAATCATATATTAACAGACTTGACTTTGAATGGATCAGTGCTATGAGCAACAGAACAGTGTGCCAGCCTACTCTTTAAGAACAATAAGCACCAACAGCTTGAGAAAATGAAGACAGAAAGCCCTTTTTTCTTTCTCTCAATGAAACTTGAAAGTGGAACAAAGAAGTATGCAGCAACAGTGCTATAGAACACATATAGTTGGAAAGGTAGATTTGACACAATATATTTCTAGTTAGATTTTCCCTGCACCAAGTCCCAGAATTTTAATTTTTGCCTTATACTTCTATTTAAATCTAACATTTTTTTGGAAAAAGACAAACCAAAAACATAGCAAAAAGTAAGATCTAGTATTCACCAGCTTCTATGTTTGGCTTTATTGAACAAAGAGATAAAATAGCATATTACTTTTTGGATACAGTGTAGAATAGAAGTAGAATATAAGTGGAAGTCTCATACATACTTCTCTTAAAAACATCTCTACTGACAAAACCTGCTGTACTGTGAGCAATCTAATTATCCTGAGAGCATTTAGAAAACTTTTTTATCTTTATTATGAGAAAATTTAAAGATTAGCTGAAATACAGGTATCATGTAAGCTCATTTAGCCTTGGCACAAAAAAAAAAAAAAAAAAGTACTTCTGGAAAAAATACACATAGAAATATTTCAGATTTTATTTGCACTGGAGAAATAATTTCTTGTCAAATTCAATCTGAAATTTGAAATATGACATTTTATGTGAAATTCATGTCTTTTTCATCTTTATGTGATTTTATCCATATTAAAAATAATGTAGGCTTTTGACGACATAAAGTCACTCCCCAGTGTTTCTACTCTCTTCAGTCCCGTTTACCTAGATTTCTATGTTTACAAACATTGTGATATTGGTACAGTTCACCATGTCTTGCCCATTCTAAAATTAAATATTGAAGCATATCTCACTGTTTAGTGTTTATCTCAGTGCTAAAATGGGTAAATTATTTCTCTCTCTCCACCATCTAGTTGATCATCTGAGACCAGATGTGAATTTTAGATCTTTTTAACATTGAAGGAATGGTGCTTCGCATTCTAATATCCAAGACATCTGATTCAAATTCACTTTGAAGTTGTTTCTGTGAGAATAAATCACTCTCCAGAAGTATTTCCTCACTTTCTCGTTTTGTTTTGTCTTTTTCTCCCTCCTTTGGTAAGGTCATTGAATTGTGAAATAATCAATGATCAGATGAAAATTCACTGAAGGGTGTCTTGGTGGCCTTATTACTTGATAAGGCAGCAGTTCTTCAGGCTTAATATAATGGTCATTCATGCACAACTATGTAGTCCTCTTTTTAGAGAGAGAGCACAAGTCTACTATTCAATCACTCTGTCCTGTTCTCCTCAAATATATTACACAGTTCAAAGTATTCTGAATAAGACAACAGCACTGGTGAAATAGCAGTGTAGTTTCTTTTCACAAAATGGACTGCATACATCTAAAAACTTTGCTCCTGTTGACCTCAGCAAAAGCAGTGAATGTATG
This sequence comes from Oreortyx pictus, assembly GCA_036925125.1. Lineage (NCBI taxonomy): Eukaryota > Metazoa > Chordata > Aves > Galliformes > Odontophoridae > Oreortyx > Oreortyx pictus. The sequence continues at coordinate 49,512,706 of JAUPFR010000001.1, forward strand.
CAGAAGAAACTGTGGAGGTCGTTTTTATTTTCAAAGATTCTTAGTCTATTCAGCCTCTTATATTTTTAGTTTTATATAATTTAGTCCATTATATTTAAAATTCTGAATAAAGAAACTGTATGTATGTTCTGACTTCATCTGAATCAGTACATTCTCTGTATATCAGTAAGGCTGTGCCAAATAAGTATCTGTCATGTATAATATTTTCCTTTGTATTGTGAACAGTGGGATGTGGTCATGAATATTGACTTGGGAAAAGTGAAAAAGTATCATTTTCAAGTAGACCTGTGCTGGTATTCCTGATAGCGAAAATTTAACTTCTCACTTATTTTGGGCTGGATTAGAATTTGGATTTTTTTTCTAGTATAAATGTTTATGATTTAACATTCATTATTTATCCAGTTTACCTAAGCCCAAATCATTTAAACAGCACTGGTGTATATTCTTATTGATTTCAGTTTAAACTACTGTTGATATCAAAGATTTTCTGCTGTTCTGAGTATTACAATTTTTGTTGAATCCCAACGAGGCTCTACAGAAAGAAAAACTTGAAGCCAACTTGCCTGTATGAAGTATTACTATTAAATAATTACGGAAAGTTTTAAATCATGGAAGTTGAAATACACTCACAGTTAACATTTGCAGTGTTGTCATAACACTCTCATAAGAGCAGAAAATTAACATGAAAATTTTTGCAGTCAAACTATTAATACTCTCAGTTGTTCAATTCATTTTCTGTCTCTGTCTCTCCTATTTTCTGATTCCTAGGCACGTGTGTATGTGGAGAATGTACATGCCATGATGTGGACCCAACTGGCGACTGGGGAGATATTCATGGAGATACTTGTGAGTGTGATGAAAGAAACTGCAAAGCAGTGTATGATAGATATTCTGATGACTTTTGTTCAGGTAAGAAAAATGAAAGAAGGAACTCATGTGGCTCTGTAATAGAAGTGCTCAATTGGCCTGGTCTTGCTCTTCCTTTTCTCTTCAGTTCTCATTTTCCCTAGCTTTAATTACACCAATCTTTAGTTGTTTTTGGCTTTAGCTGTTTTGTTTGTGGGGTGGGCTTTTAAACTTAAAGTCATAATTTTGTAATACAGATAGATAGATAGATAGATAGATACAGATATAGGCATTTTCTTTCAAAATAAAAAAATTTCTTAAAGCTTTTTTTTCCCTCTGTAACTATCGACTATTTTTCTGTGAGCAATTCCTTTCTAATACTATTGTCTTCAGTGCAGTCAGATAAAATGAAGAATGTCTGAAACTTTAAAATATATATCTTATGTTGAGACAATTTAAATTTGCTCATACTTGTTATTGCATATCCAAATAAGAGAACATATAACCAATTTTCAACCTGTCAGTGGGTACATGTGCAAACAAGGAAAAGAAAAGGAGACTTTGAACACTTTTCAAGGAAAACGAATAACTGAAGTAATGAGAAATTGTTCTTGTGATCTTAGTAATGCAAGTTGCCCAGGAACTACTCTGACAGCTTGTAGAATGTTTGGTTCCATTTTCTCCTTTTGAACTGATAAGTGAATATGTTTAATAAACGTAATGTAACCCAATATTAAGTTTCAAATATTGTTAGATGGAGATATGAAAGGAATATTTGATTTACGATTTTCAAGAAAGTGCTACACTGACAAGTGCAGATCAGATCAGTGCTTTGAAGTCCTGTATCCAGTGAATGATGGCTATATTAATAGTGTGAAAGATCACAGAGTCATTGAGAGAAAGACCTTCAAAATCATCTAGTTAAGATCATCAAGTTCAGTCATCAACTTGACCTACCAATTGCCATCATTATACTACGTCATTTATTGCCACATCCATGTGACTCCTAAATATGTGCAGTGATGGAGACTCCAAACTCTTCCCTAAGCAGAGTATTCCAATATCTAACCACTCTCTCCATGAGGAAATGTTGTCTACTATTTAGTCTAATCCTTCCCTGGCACAACTTGAAGCCATTGTCTCTCATCCCTCCTCTTGTTTCCTGAGAGAAAACTCTGATACTCTCCTCACTGCATCCTTCTTTCAGGCAGTTGTTGAGTGATGAAGTCTTCCCTCAGCTTCCAGTTCTTTAGACCAAACAATCCCAGTTACCACACTTGCTCCAGAGATGTCTCACAAATTTAACCTGCAGTCACATCACAGCTCATGAAAATAAGTATTTCATTTTGTGGCAAGGAATTTCTGTGCTTGTGCCTAAGCTTTCTTCATCTTGCACAGGGAATCATTTGTATGGTCAGAATCCCTCAGCTTTATGCAAAGAAGCTCATGATTAAGGGAGCTGGGCAACCTGAGTTTACTTCATCAGGATATGCTAGCATTCAGATTCAGGAAATGCATTGTCTGGTTGGCATTCCAGATTCAATCCTTAGGATGGCTCCATCTCTAACAACTTGGATGTCACCCTTATTCAAAGTAACTGTCCATAAAGGCTTTTGTTTCAATTGATTGCTTTTCCTGAAATCAGTATGCAAGGTGAAAGTTGCATTTATGTTGTATTTAGACATGGCCAGGAAGTGTCAGGTTAGCTAAGGAGATTGCAAAAGCACATCTGACTGCCCTATGGATATGAGGATTATGTCCAGAATTTTGTTATTTGCACGTTGTTATGTAGTAGAATGCAATACATTGAGACTTGGAATTGATGTGGAATTGGTCGTATCAAATGGATCACACTGACTGCAAGTACATGAAAGATGTATTAGTACATTACTTGGAGAATATGCTGCAACTGTGGTAGAAAAACAATATCAAAAGCAAAAGCACAAAGGTGAATTAAATATTACTTTTTGATGGCCCCACTTCTCCAGACAACGGGGAAATTAAAAAATAACAGAAATGTAGCTCAAAGGACATGATATGCAAGTTATTGTGAGAAAAACAAAACAAAACAAAACAACGATAACGTAGGTGCAATCAGTTGATTGTATTTTTGCTAGACTGATTCTTTAATGAAACCAGAAATTTGATAGAGTTCTTTTAATCATCAGGATTTAGTGCCTATCATCAGCATGGAGGCTAATCTTAAGCTATATTCATTGCAAAGGTCATGGACAGTGCAATTGCGGAAAGTGTGACTGTAAAGAAGGATGGACAGGGAAGAAGTGTGAACATCCACGGTCTTGTCCATTGTCAGCTGAGGAAAGTGCTAAGAAATGCAAAGGAAATTCTAATTTACCTTGCTCTGGAAGAGGTAAGCAAATTTCTGGTAGAATTGTCATGCTCTCTAAGTATACTCCTAGTAAAAAAAATATTACAGATGTCCAACATTACTAGTACTGAAAAATATGAACTTTCTTGGACCAATGTGCTTAATTTTTGAGATACTAGAAGGGAGTAGAGAATATGAAGGTGGAAGGGGAGTTGGAACTAGATGATCTTTAAGATCCCTTTCCACCCAAACTATTCTATGATTCTAGAGTGAATGAATATTTGTTTTGAGATTTTTCAAGGAAACTTTGAAGATTGCTGCAGTTAAGTTTTGACAAGGATATGTTAAAAACATTGAGCAGTTCTTTGCAGTCTTTGATGAAACCAGTTTTCAGTCTGTGTAAAATGTGGTGGTGCCATTGTCACAGAGCTGTGCAGATTCACACTGGCAAACAGTGCTCCCTAATGAATCCAGGACTGATTTTGAAAACACTGTCTGTCAGTTTTCTAATTAGCCCCTGGTTTTTAATTTATGAACATTTCTTAGTGACACTGTAGCTTTTCCGAATCTTTGAAAACAATAATACACAAACTCATGCATACAACTGAAGTTCAGGATGCAAGCAAAAGGAAACATTGTTCTGAAGGAAAAGGACTTGCTAATTTTCATCTGTCAGAGTGTGAAATGTGTTTCTCATAAATAGAAGAGAAAAAAAGTAAACATAACACAGACTTGTGGTAATTGAAATTGTTATGAATTCTGACCACTTAAGCATTTGCTAGGAAAGGTCTAAAGCTGGTCTTGAATTATTGCATTTGACCCTAAATGTTATTTCATTTGCAATTTCTTCTTTCACAAATACTGTTTAACATTGCCATAAACTGTACACTGTCTACCTAAGTTAGTTCAGTAATAATCATATTTTTATCTTCCTGTAAATGTGCAACAGCTCATAAGTTAGTAAACTCAGCATTAACCATCTCAAAAAATACACATATCAGCAGTTGTTGCTTTCATTTTTTGTTGTTGTTGCTGTGCTAGAATTTTCTGCTGGATTAAATCACTCTAGTACTGCTAAAAATTCTCAAAGGAATTTTTGAGTACGAATTAAATGTAAAATGTACATTTGAATATTTTATTGTTCATTATTGCATTAATTATAACTAAAAGAAAAAAAACCTGGAATTTGATTTATTATTTTATATATTAGTATTTTTTAATACAGACTCACTGTTGTCTTGTTCTGATTGGAAGTTGAATGTTTATTTCCTCATTTGCTGTGTTGTGTACATAGAACATTTGGAGACAGTAATATGAATTTTACGCCAAAGGCTGAAATCTGTATTCTTGGTTAAAAAAACAACAAACATCATGCACTTTGACTCAAATAGTAGAGAAAAAGAGGTGATCATAAGGACAATTGAATATGAATAAAAATGGAGTTTTAAAATATAATTCATATTTTTTTTCTGATTATATTTTATATTTAGAAAAAAGAACGTCTTTTAGGATTTTGGGGTTTTCTTTGGAGGCTGACCTTACTGAATTCTCCTTTCTTCCACTGTAATCTGAATATTAACAAAAAAAAAAAAAGTTCATGTACATCTGAAAGGATATACATGTTCATTTCCCATGAAAACTTATCATTGAGCCTGTACATTAATATTCCTTAGTCCAGTATGCAAATCCTACTACTTGCCATTATATCTTGTCATGGACAAACTCATACACGTCAAGGAGACAAAGCTATCCATTCAATCACAGCTACTGTCAAGTCTTCTGGGAGAGGGAAAGGCAATGGACTTGCACAACAAGCCCCAGTTTTTCTGAAGTCAGTAGGGAGCGTACTGTGACAAGGAAGAGGAAGTTCCAAAGAAAATGAAAACGTTTTCTTCACATTTGAACATTAGTATTTTGATCACCTTCTTGTAATGTTTTTTAGTTGACTATGGCACGAGGACAAAAAGAGTCTACCTACTGTGCTGCTGGAGAAGTACAGAATGTCCTTATTTTACAGAATCTGGTAGTAAGGCTGGTCATGTATGGAGCCGAGTGTAGAAAGGAAAGCCCAGAGACGTAGCAGCATTTTATGTCTTTGCCTTGTATTTTGTGTCCCTGAAGAAAGATTTCTGCTTATCTGTATCTTTTCTTTCTGGGTTAGCCAACAGTGATTCTGACAGATGATGCCCTTTTGCAATCAAATTCGTGCTCTTGAATGAAGACATTACAGACAAAACATCCTTAGTATATTTAATATCACTGTGAGTAGCCATAACTTTGAGGGAAGCATAGTAGAATGTCATTATTCATCATTTTCTAAAGATACTGACTAAATGCTGAGATATGCCCAGATTTTCAGGTATAGGATTTTGAAACTTCAGTTGTGATACTCTTTTCCCAAGATTGGTATTATTTATATTTTTCTTTATAGCATTTTCTTAATGAAATGTTAAGTATGATTTCAAAATGTGATAATTGTTCATGAAATTCCTTTCTGTGTTATCAAGTAAGAAAGCCTTGATGGACTGTTTTCAGTTCTTTGTGCATTTGAAATGTTTTTCTAATTTCAAAGACTATAAAACTCCTAATGATTCAGTTCTTACAGTCTCCAAAAATATTTACAGAAGGCAAATCATTAAAAAAAATGAATGTAAGCAAAAAATGAAAAGAAGACCACAAATCCTCTATATTATTCATTAATGCAAGTTTGTATGTTTTTCTGTCAAAGGTTTGAGGTTTTGGAAGTTACATAAAAATCTTATCTTTGGTTGTACTTTATAATATTTTATAACATAAACACAAAAAACATGGCAAAATTATTCTCTTCAAAAATTGTTAATTAGTCTGAGGAACAGAAACTTCTATCGTTGAATTTCATTATGGGAAAATGCTTATTTTATACTCTATACTTATTTTTCGGCTATAATAATGACTGGAAATTGGCAGAGAATATTAATCTAATCTCACTTTTCTTTATGATTCAGTGCTTCAACATTTTTCTCATATTAATTCTTCCTAAAAGTTCCAGATTTTTAACTGAGTTCCCAAATTTTTACTATTCACTTATAATACAAAATATGTTCTTCAATAAACAGGAATAGAGAAGACATCAGCAATGTAAACTAAGAAAGTTATTTGTTATACATGACATCCAGATTTTGAGAATCCTAGGTTCCCCTATCTATAAGTTATAGAACCTCAGTAAGGAAAATGAGATATAAGGAGATAAAATACAAACAAACAGAATTTAAAGTAAGTTATTAAGAATAATTAGATAGGTAAGAACTATCCATAAAATTCTCAGTACATTTTCTCAAAATGCTTATTACTATTCTGCAAACAGATAAATCAGAGTGCTTTTGTTCCAGATCCTCATTGTCTTCCTCATTTTCCTCAGTCACTCAGGAATAGCATGCTGTTTCATGGGTGTTGCTTAGCATGTGGAGAGTGCAGAGAAGCTGAAAAAAATATACTTCAGCATGGTCTTCTATTTCTTAGCTGTTTTAAGTAGATAGTGATATGCTTCATATTGACATAATGAACTGGAAGTGGGAATTCCTATACTCTCAAATGATATAATAAAGACAGAGGAACTATATATTCTCTCAGTTACATTAATTGGGCTGCTTTTACTTTCAGTAGTTCCAGTTACACATGTAATGGAGAGGGATTAGTCAAGGATCAGTTTTGGGAATACAAATATGCTGTCACTAGGTATTTCCAAATACTACTTTCCTTAAAAAATCACACTGAAGAGGAGGAGAGATTCAAGCAGGATTCATTTAGATAAAATGAATGATACCTTTTACGCTTTTATCCCTAAGAGTGTTTTTATTTAATCACTTGCTCCATGACTTTTCATGATAGATATAATATTTTAATAATAAGATACTATGCCATTTAAGAATATACCGTTCAGGGCCAGTGTCAGAGATAAAAGAGAAGGCATAGTAAAAAAATCTTATGGTAAGGAATAAAGAGACTACTTATTATTTTCAGGATTAAGGGACAAGGAAAAACACTTTTCTATCTTTATAATGCACATCCCTTGCTTCAGTATCCCCCTAGGGCAAAAATCAGAAGTCAAAATAATTATTACAGAAAGGCTTTGAGTAAGAGAAATGAAAATAAAAGTAGGTTTTGAGAATTCTAGATGAGAGCTTTCTTATTCTTTTTTTTTTTTTTTAATGATCTTCCAATCATCACTTATCTTGAGTGAAGGCAGCCATGCCCTGACAGTGATCCAATCACAGATAAATGACAAATCTCTTTATTGTTTCAGCCTTTTGCCATTTTAATCACCTTTCTCTAATGGTTTTTATCTATTCTTCATATGGAGAGGGTAAGACTACATCTATGAAATTTCCCTATATACTTTATAAATATCTGAAATACAATTATTTATTTTATTCTGAGAAATATGTTATTTTTGCAAACTCTCTTAAATCCCAATTCCAAAATATTACTCTTGTTATTTCATAAGTTATACAGCACTTTGGATGTTTTCTGACCATAGGCACATTTCAGTAACTTTGTTGTTTCTTCTTTATGTAGAATTATCAGAGGGTGACGGACTTACTGATAGAGTAAGAATGCTCAAGGCATTATTACAGACTCCTTATGACATGGGTGTCCAATGTTTTGGTTTATCTGGACCACACTGAGTGAGGAGGAATTGTATTGGGCCACCTATATGTTGGTCGCACTGAAAGTAATGCTTCCTATTTATTTCCATGGGAAGTACAACAAATACAAAGACCACAACCCTGTTTGATGGAATAAATTCTCAGTTACAAAAAACCTATTTTTCAACACAGCCACCATCGTTAGCTATGCATTTTCATCAGTGTCATACAGAAGCCTGAATACTGCACTAGTAAAAATCTGCACCAGAAGAGGTGATCCATTGTCACTGCTGCCTCTGCTGAAATGCACTACTGATGGCTTCACTGTGCTCACATACACTGTTTGGTGATCATAAACATTCAGTAAGCATGGAGTAGTGTCAATGGGTGTCATTTTTATTTCATGGAGGAATTCAGTGGCACACCTTTACTTCACATTCACTTTTGTGTCATACAACAGTTTGTCAGACTGCCTCTCTGCTGCAACAAAATGTAATGGAATGTTGATGGAAGTGTTTGGCCCTTACTGCCATACTAGTATTTCACTTTGGCAAGAGAGGGCTTATAAAAGTCTGCTAAAGAGTCAGCTTTTTGACTTGGACATCTGGTTGTAACCCTGTACATTTAATTTGAAAATTTGCAGCTCATGTATTTATGCTGACTGAATATGGAGTCACAAATATATACCAATATTGATGTCTTTTTCAGCAATATTGAAACCTGTTCTCAAATTCCTTTGTTACAACCAAAAGCACAGCTGCTGTTTTTTTTTTGCTGTTCATTGGACAGCATTCAGCCAGTGCATGAAAACGTAAAATTTGCCACAACTTGAGTTGATGCCCTGGTTTCAGCTCAGGCAGTATTGACAGCACACTGATGATTTGGTTGTAGCTAAGTAACAGATGTGTGCCCAGGCCGGGTGTATGTGGTCCATGGGCTGACAGTTGACAGTCCACCTTATGGTGAACAATGAGTCAGTCTCACATGTTAAGTGTTGGATTCTGCAGAATACCATCTCTTGAAGTCTAGAAACAAATCGAAGAGACAAGGGACCCCAAGATAACTCTGAAGAGCAGTGCCACTGTCCACTGTCAGTTGCAAAGTGTCAATAGTTTATGGGCTAGTTTTGCCCAATTCTGTGACAAGTGGTGTGGGGGACCCACGGACCCATGCCCCAGGAAAGGGTAAGGGGGAAAGGGAAAAGGGAGATGGGCCTAGAAACAGATCAGCAGCAACAATTTGAGGAGGAAAGCTAATTTACTAAATAAGATATTGGAAAGAAAAAATAACACAATATAATACAATGTAATTGGAATTAAAGCTAATAAAGCAAAATAATGAGCAAGAGAGAGTGTCCAATAAACTGAACAACTTATGCTAAATGCTGAAGGTGAGACAGCTAGCGAGCACCCACTGCTGGGTTTATCCCCAAAGGAAAAAGAGAGCATCTCGTGACACACAGTTTTTATCTTTCCCTCCGAGCAGAAAAACGTAGAAATACAAAGCCATGCAAAGTCCTCTGGGGAACGTAGTTCTTCTTCTCTTCTGAGACAGGTATACCCATGGAGCTGGAGCATTAACTCTTTAATTCTCAATGCACTACATGATGTTATGATGTGGAATACCAATACCAAGAATCATAAAACCATGACAAAAGTCCTAATCCTTTTAAATTTATCCTGGCTGCACTGTTGTGTGTTATACATTTTGCGTTGCTCTCAAACGTAGGTCATCAAAGACTTGGTTGACACAGCAAATGCTGTAAATTCTAATTGATACAACATACTGTGTTGTGTAGAAGGAAAGAGAAGCCCTAGTGCAATTAGTTATACCTGTGCACCAACAGGTGTGAAAAGAAATGAGGTACAAAGTTATGTGCTAAATAGTGGGCTAAAAGCAGAAGCAACTATGCCGTTCCTTTCTGACCTTTGTGATGTCTTGCAGGACTGATCATAAATATGCCTCATTCAACTTGTAAATAATTCAGAGTTTTAGATCTTGAACTACTATAGCTTCATAGAAACCTATGGAGGACATTGTCCAGTAGGTCATCAATATTTTTGAACTTGTACAAGCTGTAATATGGAAATGCACAGCTTTTCACCTCTCTGGCAAGTAAGATTCCTCAGAGAGGGATAATGCTTTAGAAAGGCTGCTGTTGAAATGTGTGAGATCATGTGAACCACTTCTGTGCTTTCAACACTGGAGCTTTCTTTGCCAAAGTTTTGTGACCACACACTTCAGTTTCTTTACTTCTGAGTGTAGATATCAATTAAAGACCTTTGGGTTCCTATCTACACAATGCTACTAAAACTTGCCAACATAAATTTATTGTTTTTCTATTAACTATCTATAGAAAAACATGATTTTTCATAATTATGGTTTATAGACTTGGTAAAGAGAGGTGGTAGGGGAAGTTGTCATTTGAGTAATTAAGTATACATTATTAGAAGCCTACTTTGGCAGGGAGGTTGGACTTGATGATCTGTAGATCAGCCCTTACAACCCCTACAATTCGGTGATTCTGTGATTGAGTAGAAAATTAAACAATCCTAAGGTAAAATCTAAGTTACCACCCCTCCTACCAGCTCTTTATTGCAGCCTCTTACTATGCAAATTGTACTGTTTAACTGAAGTGCAAATTACTCCAATATACATCATCTCTGAATTTGGCCTGCTGTTTTCATTCATTTTGCTTGACCTCTGCATTCTGAAGGAGGTCTTAATTAAAGCACTATAGTAGGCAGTCTGGCGGGATGTTATGTTATTAGCTGGCATTACAAGAACAAAACACAAATGCAACTCATGAGTCCCAGTAAGCATCTCTAGCTTTCACATTATCCATTTTGAGATTGAGCTCTGTTATTCATTTGTGCACTTCAAGCAGAGAGGCACTCTTTCTAGACTACTACTTTAATGCTAGATGAGCTGCCATGACAGTGGTTGTTATGCAATTTTAAATACACTTATTATTGGGCTGTGAAGTTTTGTATTGCCCTCTGAAGTCCGCTTGTATAGTCTGCTGACGTCAAAGAAAAAATTATGGGCAAGTAGTTGTGTCACCCTTTTTTTTTATTATTTTTGAAGGAACAAGAAAAGATTTGTCTATAAGAAGTTCAGATCACTGATTTTAAACTGTTTTTCTGATTCAGGCTCTTCAGGGTCTGTATGAGCCTTTCTTCTCCTTTATTTGAAGCAAAAGCCACATGAAACTGCCCTTAGTTAGGAAAGCCAGCCTGGGCATGCTAAGAATATTTTATCTTTTTCCATGTTTCCATTTTTTTAAAAATGCAATTGCCCTTTTGTATGATTTTTTTTTTTTTTTTAAGATCCCAACACTGCACTACTCCTCAAGAGAATACTGCTTATTTGTCAGTGACTCACCTTCAGCAATGGTTGTCATTCTTTTTGCCTTTTGCTGTTGCCTTTTCAGGAGGCAGGAAGAAGAGGCAGGGGAACCAAGGGAGGATTGTAGGTCAAGAGAACATTTCATTTCTGCAGTGAACCCATATTTACAGTACTTATAGCTCAATAATAAATACTTAGTTCAGGAAGTACTTTATCTCCACTTAAGGGCTTTTTAAATCTGTTATAGTAGAAGCAGGATGTGTTGGAAGTTGCCCGTGTCTGAGATGTGGATGTTATTACAAGAGTCAAGTGATTCTAAAAAAAAATGTTGTAATAGAGTATACAAATGCATTGAAATTTCCCACTGGTTTTCAGAGTGGGAAGTCTGAGAAGAGGCAAAGAACAGAGGAAAAGTATTGTGTCTATTTTAGGATGATACTTCAGAATTAGAGCTGTGGGATAAAAGCAGCCAAAGAACTTTTATGGCTGACAGAGAAACTGTTATGGATTCCTCTTTACAATGAAAATAACTTGACTTGCTCTTTTCCAATATAGCACTTCTTGATTCAAATATCTTTCATTTTATTCTCAACTGTAAGAATGACAGTGCAAGACAAAATAAATTCTGATGTTTAAATGGTTATGCAAGATGCAGGAACAATTATTTATATATGATAAGTTTATATAACAACATGACTATGTGAGTATTTGTGTAGTTGTTTATTATGAGTAAGGATCAGAGAGCAGACTAACAAGTATTATGTGGTCTGCTACAGACCACCAGACCAAAAAAAAGACCTAAACAAAACTTATTGCAAACTGATGGAAGAAATCTCAATATTGTTAGTTTTGTTACTCAAAGGCAAATTCAGACACCTTGATATCTCCTGAGTAATCAAGAGAGCACAACTCAAGAAATCCAGAAGATCTCTGGCATAATCAGAAGACATATTCATGACACAAGCAGGCCACCATGGAAAACAATTTTTGCTGGACTTGTTACACCTGAACAAGGATGCAGGGATGTGATGACTGATGACAGAATTGGCAGCAGAGGTAGTGGAGTTTAAAATCATTAAAAAGAATTGAGAAAAATTGCAATGCCAGACTACTGGAGAGCTAATCTTTACTTGTTTAGGGAGCTACTTGACAGAACACCGTACCTTGCAGGGCAAAAGGGCTCAGTACAAATGATGATATTCAGGATAATCTCCTTGAAGTTTGAATGCAGTCTATTTTGGTCAAATATGTATGAACTACTGAACATATCTGAGTTGAAAAGAAAGCAAAAGGATGAAACAAGGATAAGTTACTTAGGAGAAACATACACTCTAAGAATGCAAGAATTGAGTTAAGAAAGAGACATGAAGGATTGAAAGAACTGTGTCTATAAGCATATCAGAAAAAGGAAGACAAAGGAAAACATGGGCATGCTGGTCAATAGAGCAAGGACCTTAGAAACTAAGAGTTTGGAAAATACTGGGGTAGATTTTTCATGTTTGTAATTTGTAAGATCTGTCTTCTCAGGCTACTAAGCCTGCAAAATAGGTCACTCCAAAAACAATGCCTGCTTTTTACTTCCCTGGGAACTGTAGTAAATACAAAAGCACAACAACACTATTTGATGGAGCAAATTCTCAGCTATAAAACGTTATTTTACAACACAGTCATAACCATTAGCTATGCACTTTTGCCAATGATGAAGAAGAGCCTGCATGCTGCACTCATAAAATTCTGCACCAGCACAGATGACCCCTTCACTGTCCTGTGCTGAAAAAACACTACTCACCATCTTACTGTGCTCAAATCCATTGTTTGGTCTCCATAAATGTTCAGAAAGTGTTGACAAATGTCAATGAGTTCCATTTTTTCTTCATGGAGGAATTCAGTTACTCTCCTTTTTCTTCACAGACATTTTCATGTTAGATGTAATTTTGTAAGATTGTCCCTGTGCTGCCATCTGTTGCATGGCAACAAAATGTAATGAAATATTGGTGGGAAGATTCAGCCTCTACTGCCATACCACTAACATTCAACTCTGACATCGTGGGCCAACATATTAAAAGAGGAGGCATGGCTTTCAGAGCAGCCCTCATATGCAGTATTGCCTACCATAGAGAAAGAAACAGTTAGGGGACATTCCAGCCAGCTGAACATAAAGAAATCCAGAAGGGATGGACATAAAGATACTGAAAAATTTGGCCAATGTAATTGTCAAGCTTTTCTCTTTCATCTTTGAAAAACTATGGTGATGGGGGAAGGTTCGTGATGATTGAAGAATTATGAAAATAAAAGAAACTACAGGTCATTCAGCCTAACCTCTATCTCTAGGAAGGTGAGAAAGCAAACCCTCCTGGATGCTATTTCCAGGTATGTGAAGGATAAAATATTGTCTTCAAGCTGAGAACATGGAGATTCACCATGGGTTTGACTAACATGATTTCCTTCTGTGGTGAGCTGACAACTGTGTGCATAAGGGAAAAGCAGTGGATGTTGTATAACTTGACTTTAGCAAGATCTTTGACACAGACTCCTGGGGTATCTTTATAGTCAGATTGGTGAGAAGTGGAATGGCTGATTAGACTATTACATAGGTAGAAAATTGACTGCTCTGCTAGTCAGAAAGATCTCTAAACATGAGCCAGAAGTGTGCCCAGTGGACAAAAAGGCCAATGGCATCCTGACTTGTATCAGAAATAGTGTTGCTAGCAGGAGCTGGGAAGCAATTTTTCTCCTGTACTCAGCACTGGTGAGGTCACATATTGAGTACTATGTTCACTTTTGGGTTCCTCACTGCAGGAATGATATCAAGCCCCTGGAGCATGTCCAGAGAAGGGCAATAAAGCTGGTGAGGGGTCTGGAGCACAAGTCTTAAAAGGAGAGGCTGAGGGAGCTGGGATTGTTCAGTGTAGAGAAGAGGCTTAGGGGAGACCTTATCACTCCCTATAACTACCTGAAGCAAGGTTGTAGTGAGCTGGTGGTTGGCCTCTTCACTCTTGTAACAAATAACAGAACTAGAGGGAATGCTTTCAAGTTCTGCCAGGGGAGATTCAGACTGGATGTTAAAAAATACTACTTTTCCAAAAGACTGGTCAGCACTGGAATGGGCTGCTCAGGGTAGTGATGGAGTGACAGATCATGGAGGTGTTCAAGGAACGTTTAGATGTTGTGTTGAAGGACATGGTTTAGAGAGAACTGTTGGTAATAGGTGGATGGATACTTGCCTCTCAGATACCCTTCCAACATATATGATTCTATCGGTCTATGATACAATCAAAACTGTCATTCTACCTTGGTTCACATGGTCTCTTATCTGAACTGAAGTCAAGATTTATCAATGTCTTGAGTATTTCCAGAAATACGGGGATGATTCACACTGCAGACAAAGTTACTCATTGTAATATGCAAGGTCAATTGTCTGAAAGAATGATTGTGCAGTGCATACAACACAGCGCAACAGAGAAATGAAGCTTCATCTTACATTTTTGGAAACATTGCAGAAGTTAGAAGCAAAAGTACCTATTAGTATCATCTCTCTAATAGTTTTGGTACAGCAAGTATTTGTAGTTTTTTCATAGTAATGGGAGGTATTCCAAAAGAATTTCTGGTAAAAAAGAAAAAAGAAAAAAGGAAAAGGAAAAGGAAAAAGAAAAAAAATATTGGTTTGTTGACCTGTAAAAAAATCTGTCAGTAAGTCATGAAGCTTATTATTGCCACAAAATTTGAAATGAAGACCTGTATTCTCCAAAATTTTTGTTCACATCTTTATGATAAGTATAAGTATATTCTAACATCACTACATGAGTCAGATTTCATTTGAAAGTGCAGAGCTGTCTGGTGTATGCACAACAGTGCGCTTCTGTTTACCTGCACAGTAGGCAAAAACAAAGTCACATCTGGATGAATAAGCTGGATGAAGCTTATCTCTCAGATTTAGCTAGACTTCTGAGATATTTCAGGCTTTGTTTTCAGTGGAATGACTGTACCTTCAGATTGGAGGCAATCTTTCCATTTATTTTGTATTTCTGTGTTGTCATAAGATGAATTGACATTGTTCCTACTTTTCCCTACTGTCCTTAATAAGAGTGTCCAGCAGGCTAACCTTTAGATGCTTTCATCAGGGTTCTATAAATCTCACCAGTTTATGAAATCATCTACCCCAACTGTAATGTTGTATTACACTACAAATAAAATTAATAGATGTGTATGGGGGCTGGGTTGAAGCACCTCTGCTGTTGACAACTAGAAATGAGCCTTTGTTCTAAAAATGTAATTGTAGTTTATGCCTACTTCAACCTGCCTTAGCAGTGATGTCTAGACTAGAAAATTAATAAGTGCTATGGATCATTCCCGGGCATTGCTGCTTGTTTGCCTGTAATGTCAGACTGTTAGAACAGTCACTGGTCTACTTCTGCCTGTGCCAGCTAGTATCCTTTCCAAACAATTTCTGCTTACAGTTCAGGAATTAGCGTTGGCTAATGTCTGGCCCCAGCGGGCAGTCTGGATGAGCCCACCTTCAATAAAGAGAGCTTGGCAGTATGGATACCAGTTCTTCCGTGCCAAATGGCCCCAGTGCTGTGGAACAGTTCCAATCCTGTTTAACTGACTAGTAAAGAGTCATCTATACAATACTGTGGCGTTGTAATAACGAATAAGACTGACCTCCTTTTTGCACTGTGGTTGGTAGGATATCTGTGTAGCTCACAGGAAAAGATGAAAAAGAGAAGACTCCTGTGCAACTTTCCAAAGGCTCATTGTCTACACTGCAGCTATTACCTACTCTGTGCCTTAACCAAGATAGCAGCTTATGTAAAAGTACTGGATCAGTGTTGTCTCAAAATTTATTTTGTATAGTGTAACAGAAAATTAACAGGTAGACTGAGTAGTTTGATTTCTTCTTTCTTTTGTGCTTCTTTTATAAGAATTTTCACTTATAAACATCATAAGAAAAATCAGATGGTAGCAATCTTTTAAGCTGAAAACTATAATGAATCAAAATGGTTTGGTTTTTTGGTGAATACTGTAAGGCAGTGCTTTCCATAACCTGCATTTTGAAAAGAAAGTCTGAAATTAATTGGGTTCAGAAACCCAATTTTTCAAAACACAAAAATAATAACTCCCCTCAGCCTCACATTTTTCTTAACCAGATTGACATTGCACCAGATCACAGCTTCATCAATGCTTACCTGCTTTTCCATCTCACAGTTTGCTGTTTGAGGTATTTGTGCTTTTTGATCAAGTATTTTGCAATGTCACATTCATGGTGTATGTATTTATGGAGTTATTCTTCTCCCATAGCAACTGCTCAGGAGTAGAGTAAATTAGAAGCATATAGGTACAAAGAATAAAAAGTACTTTGCATTCTTTTAGGGAAAAAGGTATTGAAAAGCAAAGCAAGCTTTATTTCTCTGACAGGCAAAAATAATCTAACATGTTTACATCAATAGTTATGTTCCAGTCTAGCGAAATTCTAACAAATCATTGATAACTTATAAGTACTTTGTGAGAGTCAGATTGCTACAAAGTTAATGTATCAAGTCAGTGAATCTCATTCTCAAAGTATTTAGGTTTTTCTGTCAGAAAAAAAATCCAACATTTTCTAGTAAAGTAATTTTAAGAAGATAAGACATTTAGCAAATGCCAAATCTAAATCAACATTATTTGATACTTAAACTGACTTTTTTGCATTTCTTCTTTTTGAGGTTGCAAAGTTGCACAAAGATCAGTATTACTATTTATAAGGAAAATACTACAATGAACAAACTGCTCTGCAAAAACATGTAAAGTTTGATTAATTTTTTTTTTTTAAGAAACTACATAGAAAAGTAGTATGAGTTGCTGTTAGGTAAGCGCTATTTTGAAAATATTTTCTTTATAGAAACAGTCTCTAATGTTTTAAAAGTTTATCAAACACCTGTTGGAAAAACTCTGCAAGACTTTTTTAATGAAAAGTGCTTCCTACATATTTTGTTTCTTGTGGAAGTATAAACCATTGCACCTTTGCTTTAAGTAGAAAACTGAAATGAGAGGGTAGGCTCCAAAAAAAAAAAAGAATAGGAGACATGTAAGTATTTCCCTACTTTTTAGTACTTTTGCAGAGATCATGAGAACTGAGTACAGTTTGGAATAAATATTTTCAGAGGAATCAGGAACCTAAGGAGAAGTGGAATTGGGGAAAATATTTAGGCTGCTCAATGCCTCATTGAGAGTTTTTGCAGTTACCAGTGGTAAATGAGTAACTATAATTAGCAACTAGGAACCCAAACATTTTCTGAAGTTTTTGTCGGGCATAAAAATATACATATATATGAAACCTTGGAAAATAGTCATAACGTAAAATTGTCTTCTGCTGTTTATGGTTGAAGGAGATGGTGTGAAGTTCAAAGAGTTCACAGTCTGAAGTTAGTCTGAAAGCCAGCCTTCATGCAGAGAAAGTCTTAACAAGGTCTTCCAAGTCAAATATTTGTTCCAGAAGTTGTAGATCTCTTTCTTAGTTATGGTTTCACGAAGAGGAACTAGAAATTGATGTAATATATTATTGCATATTTGGTTCCTGAATATCATTATTGCATTTCTCTTACAGGAACTGCTACAGTTTTTCTTATTTAGGACAATTACTTCAAACTTTCTCCCTTTTCTTTGCCATCTTCATTTCCCTAGTGCTCAAAATACTTTCAGCAGACAGCTTTGTCACTTCTGTTAGGAAAATTATTTTATGCCACATGTATCTGTCTTTGTCTGTGTTCTTTGTACTTTCTCATATAAATCACATTTCAGAGAACAAATAAAACAAGACGTGACCTAAAAACCTAAGTACTTCAGATCAAATAATAAATTCTGTAAAATTTACTGAAATTTCATCTCTCTGGTTCTGAAATTGAAAGCTTAGTGTTGGGTAAAGCAAAATAAAATAACTGTCTGACTATTCTACAGGTTTTCAGAAAGACAGGTGCATAACAGATCCAATGAATTGCTACCATAAAAATAATAAGTTCTGCATCTGCTAACTCTGAGTCATGCAGATGGAGAAGGGCAGACTAATGAATTACTAAACATTAAAGATTTTACTTTTTCTATTTATATAACTACTTATCTATCTATTTATTTATTTGCATTGATCGCAGATATGATTTTAAAGCCTAAATCCCTGATTCTAACATATTTTTATTTTTAATAGAATGCTATAAATAAATTTCTTGTATTTATAATATGATAAATAAAAATATGATAATATGATTATTGCAATCTGATTTTCTTACACATTACAAATCACTTTTTGTCCAAATATCTGCTTTAAATGGACAACACTTTCCTCAATGAATGCTTAAGGAAAGTTGTATAATAGAAGAGAATTTGGACATCAACTTCTGTGTGTCTACTAGGTTCATGTTCTCTACTAATTTACTCATGAATCTTTTAAATTCATCTTCTGCTTATTTTGGATAGGCTTACTTTGGAGCTGTGTGTTTGGACTTAGTTTATACTACTGCCTTGTTAAACATGCTTTCCTCCTCATTTTGAAAGATGCATATTTTGTAAGTATGTCAGTATGTCAGTATGTTTATGAGGATGTGCAACAGGAATACAAATGAAATCCTTCTTTCTAAACCAGTCATGAACCTATCCTTTCCTTTCTAGTAGGGGCTTATGTACAAATATATCAAAATGACAAACAAAATGACTCATTAAAGAGAAGGATGGAAAATTATACATCTTTTCAAATTTAAAGACTTGCCTTTTGAAATGACCATTGGACTCTAGAATAGCTGTTACAAGAAACTGGAAACTTTACCCCGTGTACCAACTTACAGTGTTCCTTTTTATTGCCAGTAGATGGCATTGTTTATATTAACTACATAACTAATAGTTTGAAATTTTTGGGGGTGTTTTTTGGAGGGGAGATAGGGAGGTTGACAGACATTCATGTTTCAAACTATTAGAATTCTCATGGAAGTCATATGCATCAGCTATTTTGAAATGGTTTGTCAAATTTACTTATTTCCTCAGTTCAGTGAAAATGTTTGAAAAATGAAGCAGTCAATTTAAATTTGTGTAAGGAAGTAGTTCAAATGATGTATTAATTTTAATTTTTGTTTGAAGTGAGGAAAAGAAAAAGGTTTTTTTCTTTTGGGAAGATATATAAGAATCTTTAATGAATAACTTTTCTTTTAATATTGCTTTTTTCATTCAATATAGTTATTTATGAGGTATTTGTTGGCCCTATTACTTACTGCTCACATCTCCTATACACTCTAGTCACAACTTAACTATTTTTTCTTTTTTTTTTTTTCTGTAGCAGATGTGGAATGACTTGTGTAAGAGCTAAGGGAATAACCCAACAACATGAGTCCAGATGTAGCTTATAGATCACTTATTTACTTCCTCCCTCCATTCCTACTTCCCTTCCTCCCTTCCTTCCTCCCTTCTTCCCTTTCTTCCCTCTTTCCTCATTCCCTCCTTCCTTCCACCCCCTTTTGAATGTTTAATCCAAAGCCCAAGGACATTTTATGATAAAATGAGAGGACTGCTCACAAATTAAGATACTTTGATGGATATAAATCTAAAGATTTTTAGAACATTAGTAATATTGAAATCCACGACCTTTTCAATGATAAATGAGCCACTGGAGTGTAGAAGATATTTCAAGATCCGTTGCATTTCAAAATACGTCTCATATTCTTCTGCATAATCCACATATTGATTCTTGTTGCTCTTGTGTGTGTTGAATTTTTATTTCACAAATACAGACAGTAAGCAGGAGAGAATGCACCGAAGAGTGCATGCCCTAGAAGTACAATGTCCCCAGGTGGGATTCTGAAGTAACGTACACTTGGTTAAATTTGCTATAATATGCAATAAATAATGGTAAATACAATATCATAATATTATTTTGTGCCTATAGTGCCAGTATCTATCAAGATATGAGCTCAAAGTGACTGTGAGGCTTATCAAAACCTGTGCAAACAAGCCTCCTCTGCTTGGAGGAGGTACTGCCAAATAATAATACTGAATGTATCTACTAAGAAATGAATTCATAATGGCAACATCTTAATTTCTAAACTTTGAATGTCAGTGATTTTCAGTCCCTAAGCGCATACAGTCATGTAAAACTGAAGAATTAAGTGGAAAGATCCTCTGACCCAATAAACCAACTGAACTGCATAGACTTACACTCTGTAACACTAAAGAAAAAACATTATTACAATTTTACCTTGCTGTAACTTTTTACCACTGCACAAAATCTATTCTTACCCCTGGGAGAACCAGAAGTTCTACATACAGTAAGCTGGTTGCAGTCTTACTGGACAGAAAGGAATAATGACAGTAGTGAAGCTTGTCATAACATTGTAGTTGCACAACAAGTTGAGAGAAAGGGAAAAGTCCTGTAACTATGTTTATTATTACAAACAAAATGCCTTTAGAGGGGGTATTCAGGTCACTAGTTAAGGCCTGCTACTCAGGGGCTGGG
Organism: Oreortyx pictus; assembly: GCA_036925125.1. Lineage (NCBI taxonomy): Eukaryota > Metazoa > Chordata > Aves > Galliformes > Odontophoridae > Oreortyx > Oreortyx pictus. The sequence goes on from JAUPFR010000001.1 coordinate 49,533,323, forward strand.
TAAATGAAGTCATGTCATAGACTTTTCAGAGAAGAGCAACTGCAGGATCTGTCATAAGGGTTGGAGTAACGTCAGGGGCTGTGACATCAGATCCAGAGACCTTCTCTTCTCCTTGACACAGAGTCCTGTAGATACCTCTGGAACCATGTTCATCCCTGTTCCTAACACAGTTGCTTCTTTCCATGGAGTCATTTACCCAGTCTTCATCAACAATGTCCTTCATGGAGGCTTCTTACTGAAGATGCTGATGCAGGAATTTGTCCCAAGCATTACCTTACTACGTGGGAAGTTTCATTAATTTATTGTAGCTTGAAATGTCAGAGAGATATCCTCTGTTGCACAAATTTTGTGTAGATAGTACTGAAATAGAGTATGTACTGCAACATATTCGAAGAGCAGTTGGAAGCATCTCCCACACTTTGGAGTTTCACTAAAGACTTAGGTCAATGCTGAAAGTAAAAAATAACAAATAGAAATAGAAATATCTCAGTTATATACAGATTTTATTTATTTATTTATTTATTTGTTTATTTGTTTATTTATTTATTTATTTATTTATTTATTTATTTTGAAAGTAGCAGCATACTTGAATTCAGTTTGCTGCTTATATATCAGATCAAACTATGTGGATTGTAATGTTTATTGTGATTACCAAATTTGATTTAGTTAAAGTTAATCCATCCTTCATCAAAAAAGCACAGGCTACTAATCTGTGCTTTATCATCACTGAAATGATAATTAATTTGAGCTAGCATACAAATGCTTTAAATTCTAGTTCTTTTCATTTAAGCTTTAACCTCTACTTACATTTTTTGGGCTACTACCCAAATGAATAATCATTCTGTTTTATTAATTTTAGTATGTTTTAATACTTAAAAGCTGTTGCATAAACAAGGAATATGACGATCTTTTTTACTCTCGTGGATATAGAAGGAATTAGGAGGTCATTCTAAACAGTCTGCATTCGTTTTGTGTTTGGTTCCCTTTTATTTCATATTATAGATTCATATGTGAATGTGATGCACCATGGATTACCTCTTAATAAATATATTTGCAGTAAGTCATCAACTCAGAGGTATCTCAGTCTCACATATATGATGCATTGAGCTTAACTGTTGGCATCTTACATTTATTAGACACAGGTGACTGATTTTTGACTGAACACATCCCAGTAATGTTATGGCCAAGAATGAATTTTTATAGTTTTAATGAGGATGCAGATGAGTAGTTATTGAATAATAAATAGCCAATGATTATTTAATAAGCATTTTGAGTAATTAACACAGGAAAAAAGAAAAAATACAGTGATGGATAGAGGGTAAATTATAAGTAGTATAAATAAGTCTTTATAATTTCCTAAGCATTAGTAGTTTAAAAATGGCAATGACAAATAAGCAAAAGAACAAAAATAATAGCTCTGTAGAGACTCATGGGAGGCAATTACAAATATAAGTACAAATGCATTCATTAACATTAACACAGGTTTTTCTGAGGTCTGAAATGGAGTGCATATTTATCTAAATCAAAGAAAGATGTGCAAGAATCTGTAACTTGAAGAATTATCTAGCATGTCAAACTTCAAACACTTATTACAGTTTCTTTCTTAGGTCATCTCAGTGCATCTATTGCTAGTAGGTCACAGAGGTTTCAGAGACAGCTCCTTATTTTTAATGTTTGGCGTAGTCAGGTTTAGAAACAACTCAATAAAGCAATCAGTATTTTGGGTAGGAAACTTATGTAAATTTGCAAGATTCATTGGTTTTGGTTGAGAACAAGCAGGTTGTTTCTGAGATGAGAAATATTCATAGATGATCTAGTTATCAGATCCTTCACAGCAGGGAACATCTATGAACACTAGCAGTGTTTATAGTCCAATTCAGCAGTTTTCTTGTTTATTTTTCCAGTAGAATCTTAAGATTAAAGTTTATTTTCTTTCTAGGAAAGATTTGTAAAGCAGATGAGCTTAAGTATACTAAAGTTAGGAATTAATATAAGAATAGTAATAATGCAAATAATACCTCAAACTTAGACAGTGTTATGTAACATCTACATGAAATCTAAGTCTGTTTTAGGTGGAAATGATAATGCACACTACCTGTCCTTATAGGTAGTACTTACGGCTATGGTGTTGCATGTCAACTATCATTTAGTGATATAGGAAGTACAGCTGAATTTCTCAAGAGCTCCTAAGCTGGTAGATGTTGCTTTTTTTTTTTTCAATTGGAACGAATCATCACAAAGTTGAGATTGTTTTTTCCCATCTTATCTGTGTGGATCAGTGTTATACTCTTCAGTGTTAAACATTAACTGAACTGATTCAGCAAGGTTGCACAATCTTTTCCAGATATATTTAAAAGGACTGTGGAACAGTAGTTCTCGTAGATGATAGAGTGTGATAATGATTTGGTCTATTGAAAAACTTGTAAAAAGGGCAGCTCTCTTTTTACAGGTGGGTGACTATTTCACAGCTACCAGTTATAAAAGGTTATTCCACCTTTCACAAGAGCAAGCCAAGTGGATGACTACAGGCAACACAATTTTTTTAAAGTTTTGAATATTGAAAACAATTGTCTTTTGTCTGACTTGTGTCTTTTTGAAGACTCACATCTAGGATCAGCTGAGTGAAATCTCACTGCACAGGTACCCATAGAAAATGAATCTCGCATTTAAGATTTTGAAGATTTGCACTGTAATTGCTAAATTTTTTTTTATATATATCAGTGACATAGCTTAATTCAGCAGATTAGCAGAATTTTTCCAGTCTCCTTTCCAGAGCCAAGTAAATAAGCTATTTGAGGACCTGATTACAGTCTTTACATGGAATTGCTTTATGTCAGTAAGTACTGCACATTGCTAAAGGCTTTATGTTCTACAGAGAACATATTACGTTTTCTAAAACCCTTTATCAGTCCCATATACTTTGTGTCTGGCACAGAAAAAACTACAAAGCTGACATTGAAGAGTGGTTAACACCCTTGCATTCTGCTGACTATTTTTAATATAGCTTTACATGTACAAGGCCTTCAAGAAGTTCTTCATTCACTGAAATAAATACTTTGGGAAGAATAATTAAATTTACATTTCTTCAAAAAAATTTGCAGAATAATTGCAGTGCTTACATCTCTATGACATGGTCCGACTAATAGTGGCAGAAATGTCAGTGTAAATCACCATCATCAATACTAAAAAAAAGGTATGATTTATACACAATAAAAATTTTCCCTCAGCTTTTTAAAACTTCTTTGGGAAAATTTGGAGCTGAATACAGAACCATTTACAACAAGTTGAAGTTGATCCTACTGCAACTGAATATTTACATACAGCTCAATAATGAAGCACTAAGGGAGGATAAATTCCAAATAATGTAAAATTGAGTCCAATACAAGAAAATAAAGTTCCATAAAGAAAGAAAGAAAGAAAGAAAAAATAAAAAGGGAGGGAAGAGCTTCAGGGAAAACCTCTCTGTGATAAGAGGTGAGGGCCGCCAACGTTCCAGACACAGCAGGTTCCAGCTAGCTCCAGCGACCTCACTGCAGGGCACAACCAGACCCAGCAATGAAAATTGTGTCACCTCAGGGAAAGTTTGTGTTAGAAAGGATAGAAAATGTTGGACAGGGAGAGGAGGAGAGAAAAGCAGTGAGAAACCGTAGTATGAACACCAAGATCGGAGAATGGACAAGGAAGACAGAACAACCACAGCAGTCCTTGAGGTCTTGTACTGGAGCAGGCTCATCCTGAAACATACAAAACATGTAGGAAAAAAAAAAAAGGAAATAGTGCTTAGCTGAGATTTTAATTGCTCTTTTGTCTTAGGTGTTGTTAATTACAATGCCTAGTTCTCTGCTCCAGGATAGAACAATCTGTAGTTTTTACTGTGAAGCCTGATTTTCCTAGTATTCTTAAGGAGCACATTACTTGATGCTTAAAAATGGCAAGAAAGAACACTCTAAATGTTTAGTCTGAAAGGATAACAACTGCTCTCACTGTCTATGGTGGAGCTGAATAATATTCCTAATTGTCTAGCACCTAAGTGGAATGATGAAAAGTAGTTACTGATGTTATAGAGCATTTCAAAACAACAGAAATGAATTTGATTGTACCAGATATTTACTGTTATTTTTATATTTTCTCTCAGGAATTATTTACACTACTTTCTATTTTTTTACGATTTGGGTTTGCATTGATGTTGTAAAGACTTTTGATGATGAGAAATACTATGTAGTTCTAGTAATTATGAGAGGCTTGGCAGCAACATGTGAAATACAACATAGATATCTATCTGACTTTTTCATTCACACCTTGGAAGTTCCTGCAGCTACTTCAAAGACTTTGGAATACAGTTAGGAATGAGAATAATTTCAAAAGAAAATGTAAACCCTTGCGTAGTTATTTTTTCTTAAAGTGCTCTTTGATAGTGGCTGACAGAAGGGCTATCTTCATTTTAAAGTACAAAGTCCTAATCCATCAATAACAATGGCGCTTGCAGTTCACCTCATGGCATAAATGCATTAAAAATCATACAGGAGACTGCATATTACTGGCTGAGTTCACAAGAGGGCCTATATTAATGGTTGCACTTTAATTCCTAGGAATCAGTAAGAACTATCTACAACTCTTTCAATTTATATTGACCATCATTTAAGATACTAAGAATTATCTTTCAGACTATTATTTAGTTTCCTTTTGGGGCAAAAAAAAAAAAAAAAGAGGATAATTTGAGATTAGCACAAGGTAAAATGTGAAATCTGTTTTGGTTTGGTCTAGAAAATTTTTTTCTTTTCGCATCTAGAAGTAAAAGGGTTTCTTTGTACTCTGAGGAAACAGGAATGATTGTACCTAATTTATGTTTAATTTATGTTACGAGCTTTTTCTCATTTGGCTTTTCACTGATGTTGTGTCTAATTGTGTATCCAGGGCAGTCTCAAACTCCTGGGAAAAGAGAAAAAGAAGGATTAAAAAATATTCATGAATTCCAAAGTCGAGTTTTGAGCGTATTTATTTAGAATTCTTGTTCCTACTACACTAACTTATTTAATTCTGAATCACTCTGAAATCCACATTTGTCTTCCTAACCGTTTCAGACACATCCCGCAGATATAGCTAATTAGAAACCAGTCACTGGTTGGAGTTTCCCTTAGTGATTTCCACTGATTTGTTTTTGTTTATTATGCCTTTTGTTTGCTTCATTTCTGTGATACATTTGTGAGTTCTTATTTAGCCTTCAGACCATCAACTTACTGGAGCGCCAGTGTGCACGGCATGAAAAGAAGTGAGTCATTCACCCATTCCCAGCATTTTGTTTCTTCAGCTGATTGAAGGGCTCAATAAATTACTGTGGTTCATAATGACTATAAAAGTTAAACACTATTTTTATCTATTCAGCTGTGTCTTAAATACAGCATTGGGATCTATCATTCTGTCATGAAGAGAGGCTCTGGAAGCATTTGACAACTTATAATCTTTCCTCCTTCACATATTCATGAGAGGAAGATAATGCATGCAAGCAATAACTTTACGCATTAATTATTGAGTCACATATCAGGAAGACCATAACTTCATGAAAGACAATGCACAGAAATACTTCAATCTGAATCAAAGATAAAGTTCAAGGGCAAAAATTGTGAGGCTTGAGTAAAAACAGATAATTTCCTGTCCTTCTTTCTCTATCCCCTATCTATGCCTCAGATTAGAATATCTATATTGTAAAAAGTCCTTAAGGAAGAATTGAAGTGAGTAGCATGAGATACAGCTGTTCATGGGATTCATCAATGTTTTCAAGCCTGATTGTACCTTTTGCAGGTGGTGTAATCAGATCCATCTATTAGTGAATCAGTTTTATTTCTTAGCATAAAGCAATGAGTCAGCTGGTCTGTGACCCTGTAACTTTCTACACTTTGGTACAATGCTTTTTACTGGAAAGAAGATGAAAAAAGCAAGTTGCCTTGCCCAGAATTAACACAGATGGTAGGCTTTGAGTACATCTGTCCTCCTTCTTTATTGCTTTGTTATTTGACTTAATTAATCAGTGAACCTGTCTCAGTACATCAAAAGATACTAAGGTGGTTTTTCATTTGTCCGTAGCTGTTGCTGACTCATAGTACTAACTCTGTGAAGTAATTGAACTGGCTGTGGTTTGGAAGCCCCTGTGTTCATTCTTAGACTAGTTGTGCTTTTTTAATGTTAGCACTTACATTCCATTCTAGTGTTCTACAGGAACAATTCACTAAAAGGATTGGCTTGAAAGAGAGAGTGAAAAATGCTTCCATTGTCCTTTCATCCACAACTATACCACAGAAACAATGCTTGGCAGGAATTAACCCATGAGCTTGAATGATCTTCCAGAGATTAAAAAAATAAAAGCAACACGTTGAGCAATTCATTTCATTTAAATAACTTTTGGATATGAATCTTCTCACAACACCTTTTCAGATAACATAGACTGCATGAGAAAGTAATTTAGTGCAGAATGAAATATTACTGTTGCCTTTAATGTGCAGTCTCATGATAAACTCTGTAGACTAGATCTCCTACAGTTTAAAATCACAAGTATTCCTTATCTAGTCACTTTAGCTCGTTCTGTTTTGCATGTGATAAACAAAGCACTTAGAGTTATATAGATGTGTGTATGTGAGCGAACACAGTAGCGATGACACTTGGCATGGCTGCATAGTTTGTCATATGTACAGCTATATTATATCCTGTTATGAAAAAGGGCCCAGATAAAGAAATCTGGGACATGTCACTTGAAAATCCCATATTTTTGTGGTTTTGAGACTATTATCTTGTTTTGCCAGAAATTTAGTGCCCCTTAGAAGGCACTTCAATCTTCTTTTTTCTTTTTTTTTCCTTTTTTTTTTTTCTTCGGAGTTCCTCTCTACAAACCACAGAAAAGTACATTGTTTCAAAGATGTAGAGCATTCAATTTTAAAAATTCCAAACATCTCGGGAACTTTATTGCAGACTTCTCTTCAATCTATATTTTTTGCTTTAAAATAAAACTTACTCTCCTTCTGGACTGTGCTGTCTGTGATCATTTTCTGATAGAATCTCCCTAATAAATTCTTTACTAAGATTTACATTCAATTTGTTGATCAACTTTTCAGACTTGTTGCTTTGCACCACTAAACACTATATGGCTTTTTGTCATTTTGAATTTTTTTAATAATATTCTATGGTGGTTGGATTTTGTTCCAATCCATGTACACAGTATTGCCACCACATGCTTTCATCTGCCTGCTAAGAAAGAGTGCTACTTCTTGAGATTTGCTCTCTTTCTCTTATTCTATGCCAGAGGAGAGTTTAGTTTTGAAAGGATGAATTGCCTATTTATGTTGGGAGACACTGATAAAGAACTGCACCTTTTCCTGGGGGTAGAGAATGACAGTGCTTGCAGCAGTCTTCATGCTCTAAATTTTTGCTTCTAAATCACGGAACTGCTCCTGAGAATCTCTCACTGTAGTACAGATCAGATTTTTCTGTTTTATTTTGGATATGAAGTTCCATTGTGGCTAATCTGGATTTGAGGCCTTACTATAGATCTTTCTTTTACCAGAGCTTAAATCAAACTATGTGATATTATGGTCAGCACTACTGACTTACTCACAGATAAGAACCCTGATAATTTTACAAACTATTTGATTATTTAATCAGATAAAATGGAAAAATAAGTTGAAATTTCTTGATGGAACATTTAGGAAGATTAATCCTGTCATAGTTTCATTTAAAAAGTTGACTCATTTCTGATGGGACTTTCTACAGACATTCATGTTGGCTAGGTAATACACTCAATATGGAGGCTAATCCTGATAGCCTGAGACTGAAAAACAGTGTACATTTTTCTACTTTAATGAATGTCTCTTCACTTCTGGCTGAAGTACTTTCTGAGACCCTCGGACAGCAGGATGAGAAAAATGATGCACTTCTTTTATAGAAAATTTGAAATCCCACATTGTTTTAAAGGCAGCTGTCAAAAGTACATTGGTAGGAATTAATTACAGTGTTATTTAAAAGTCAATAAAATATTTTGCTGCATTGATTCCCCTTCTAGTTAAATTATTTGGAAAAATCAAAATGCATTAGTCAGAAGTAGCACATAACCTTTACTAAACAGATACATAACAGCATTCTTAAAGGGATGCAGGGTAGAGATGTCAGAATGCTCAATTTCTCAAATTTTCAAGGTTTTTTAATCAGGAATTGGTTAGTATAAGTACATATTATGCATTTTCATAAGAAGTTTTTAGGAAGCTTACATTCATTTTTCCCAGAAAATCTCAACAATCTAATTAATCAACCAACTTTTTTCTCTTCTTTTTATCCTCTCCTACAAGGGAGATATTTTGATCATTCATGTTAAACTTGTGTTTTTATGGGTAATAAAAAGCCATAAACATCCTGGTAACATATTTAATGAAAGGAGGAAAAGGACTAGGACGAAGAGGAGATGTTACACAATGACAGAAGTTACATAGACATTTTAGATAGTCCACATTCTTAAAGTGATTCAAAATCCAACTGGACACAGACCAGGGCAGCTCTATGCGTCTATGCTCTGAGCAGTACAGTTGGAGTAGGTGATCCCCAGAGGTGACTGCTTGCCTGGACTACTGTGACATCCCTATGGATTACACTACTATTCACATCAGCTGATCAGACTTTCTCACAAGGGCACATGAATCTGTATCATTTTACGGCATCTCTTCATGGGATTAGTTTCATTTTCTCATCAATTCAAAGTAAATAACTAATTTCAATTAAATATAAGGCAATGGGGGAGGCAGTAGTACTAGACATTAAGTCCATCTCTATTCCGGTTTGAGATGGTGTGATTTAATGGTACTAGGCCAGTGTCTGATAGTAGAGTCATTCCTATATTCTAATGCCCAGGACAAGTTAAGATGCATCTTCACCTGTGTATCTCTGATTTAGAGACCTGAGTGAATATTGCTGTTAACATACTTTGTGCTCTGTTCCCTTTTTACCTTGTGTAACAAATGCTCTGGAAGGATGCTCATCACTTAAGCGCTTAGTAATCCTCTCTCTTGCAGTAGGAAATCCCTGTGACTAGAAAGAGAGCATCAGTGGAAGAGGAGAGCAAGTGAGAGTTTAGAGAGCATCTCCTAGATTTCAGTGCTTAAATACTTTATCTCTTTTGGTCTAGGCCACAGTTTGCTTTGGCTTTTGTGCCGAATATCAGGGCACTCCTATGCTGAGATACTTGGATTCAAAGGCATTCTTAGAAATGTGTTTATTTTCATCAAAAAATTCTGCCCAAAGCAGACAAATATACAACAGCCTGAGTTCCAGCTGCATTTCCCTAGTTACCATAGATCATATCAAACAAAGCGTTTTGTGGCATGTACAGATGTCTAGGACTTAATAAAATTCTTCAGACATTCTTGTAGTCTGTTTGGGAAGGCTGTGCAAACTGATGTTAGAGATATTATCTCCTTCCTAGCAGAAGTAGACGAGCTGAGGGGAAGCTAATATTTAATGGCTTATTCTTTAACAGAGGAGAAAGCAGTTTGGTTCTGTATTCAGTTCTTGGAGAACTCATTGAAAATGTCATGTAAGAGAAAGTCACCATTTGACTCTTTGGGGAAAAACATCCATGAAAATAACTTTTGGTAAGACATGTTGCATTTGTCGTGTCTCTTGAGGTTTATAGTGGGATTTATTTCTTTTTACCTGTCTTCTGTATGTTGCACCTCTGTTTAGCAGTGGTAACATTTTTTTTGGAATAAGTCTAGAATGTCTTTCAGATGCCGGGAGTATTTCTTGTGTGTGTAGTGTTTTATACATATTTCATACACTATATAAGCTATTTACTTTGAAGATAGTTTTCACTTTTTAGTGACACTACTTTGGAAGACACATTTCATCGCTATTAATTACAGCTATAAATACAGTGGCAGAGAAGCAGTGAGAGACGAGTGTGATGTTTCCTGTTGTGATCTCTGAGACAGGATAGATGAATGAATCATTCAGGCAAGTAGCAGAGCTGATCGTGGGGGTTTCAAGGGAAATATTAAATTCTGTTGCTGAGATCTTCTCAGGTCCCTGAGCCCGTGGGTGACAACCTCAGGCTGTGGGCCTGCTGCTGTGTCTGTTGGTCCTTTCCCCTTTACAGCCCCTGAAATCCAAACTGCTGCTGTGCAAGGTGGCCCGACCAGTGTCTCCAACAGTGGCTGAGTTGCACGAAGTCTCATTGCCAGACATTGCTTCTCTGGGGAAGGAAACATAGGGTGACTGACTCTAAATGAATGCTCCATTTCTGAGACTGTATGCTTGCAAGTTGAAAGAGTTTTGACATGTTTTGCGTGCTACTGATTCTATAGTATCTGGGGTTGCTGCTGATTTGCAGCTGATATCTCCATTGCTCTTTTTCCTCTCACAACTGAGTATCAGTTCCCGGCTGTGTCTGATCCACAATTACCACCCCCTGTAACTTATGCCTCCCACTTTTTCTCACGGAAAAATGAGTTCTGCTGATTATTTTCCTTATTCCTTCCCACTTCCTCAGCACCAGCCTCACTGTCTACCCCCCTCCAAGAGGGATAAAAAGAAAATACCAACAAAATCACTAATTCTTCAGTGGCAGCCTCTTATTTGTTGCTCTCAGAGCTCTGCCATAACTCAGGATCCTGGGGAGAAGGGTTAAATCTCGAGCAGCTGCTGGGACCTTACAGCTTCCTGCATGGGAATTTAGTAACACAGCTTTTCAGTTGCAGAGAACTACTCAGAGAAGGTCTGAACACTATTTTCTTGTCCATTATATTAGCAAAGCAGAGCCAATCCACTTTATAATGAAATAAATGCTGTTCAATTCATTACTACTTACTAAAAAAAAGAAGGCCTTTATTGGCTTGAAAACAATTCTGCAGAATTAATTGCTTTTTATTGTTTTTATTAAGCTGAATAATTTTGAGCACTTTTCTCTAAAACAGTAATAAAAATAAATCCTACATTCATGCTGTGTTTAAAGCAATTTTGTCAAATCTCAACTCACAATACCAAGCCTATTTTGTTTCTCTAATCAGACATTTATGCGAAGCATGGAATGCTCCATCTAAGCCTCATTTCCAGCTGAAATCAGGTATGACGGAGCTTGCCAAACTCATTGTGTTCAATTTGCGTGGAAGTAATTGTTGTGGGGCTTTTTTCTTATTTGCTAAACAGAACTCTGACACTTCCTGGAAAAAGGCTGGGATGAATTTTTAATAGTCTGTAAAAATCCATACAAGCAAACATGGCTTTAGTATTAATTCATGCAATGCTAAAATCAGAGATGGCACCCTAGTGTTGGAACAATGTTTCCCACACTGGGATTACCTCCTGTCTGCTCTCATATGCTGTTTTAATTCTGCTCAGTGAAAGCCAGGAACAGCAAATGTCACTTCATGCCTGCACAGAGCTGCCTGGTTGGTCTCCAGCACTTGCTGCAGAAATGCAGGTCACCCAGTGTTGAGCCTGGACCTGCATTTCCATAATAAGTGCTGGAGACCATCTGGAGACACTCTTTGAAGAAATTTCCTTCTTGTGAAGAATGGAGTATCTTTGTTTTCCCCTACCAGCACTTTGCACTCTGTCTATTTTTCTGGGTGCTGTGCTCTTGGGTTCTATCATCCTGCTTCCTGCAAACAGTGATTTGGCTCAACTGAGGTGTAGAATCTGTGGTGAAACTCAGAAGGTGCAATCATATACTTTGATCCCTGATATCTTTTCTAATTATATAGGAAATATATAGAAAGGCTTGATTGAAGAAATATCTAGCTTGATCAAATTCCCAAGTGGAACACTTTTCTCCAGGTCGGTACACGCTCTCCACCTGTGTTACCACTGCTTCTCCACTGTCATGGCACCATTCAATCCTTATGAGCTGTGGTACTGCAGGCATGATATGATGCTGCTATGGAAGTGGAGAGGTGGCCACAGCAGCAACACAAAAAATTGTTTCTAGGCAATGAAGTTCAACTGGCAAAGTTTTGAACCATGATGATTCAGGAAGTAGAATTTATTTCCTTAGACTGAGCAGTCTGTATAATAATATGTATTACTATGGAAAATGTGTTGACTTTTATCCATAGAAAAATCTGCTTTAATCTGGACAGGAGTTAATTTGCTTTGAGAAAAAAAGCTTGTGTTTTTTCTTTCTTCACACCACTGATTGTGCTAGCTGTTGTCCTTGATTCTCTCTCAATATCATTTCTATTCTGCAGTTTGAAAAAATTTTCCTGCGGTCACATGGGTTTCCACTCTCTGAAGCATGTTGCTCAGAACTACTCATTCTCATACTTTGTCTGCTTTCTCATACCCATATATTTTTGAAATTAATCCATTTGATCTAGCTGTCAGTCAGAGGTTATCTCTCTTCCTTTGTTCTTATTTTTGGTGCATCATCTCACTACGCTTTCACACCATCTCCCACTTATTCCTCCATGAGATCTGATGCTCATCTTCCTCCATTTTCTGTTCCTCATTTGCAGATGTCTTTGCTCTTCCCTACATTTCACATCTTTTAATCATTTTCAGGGTATTTGGTGCACTCTAAATTTACTTTTTAATCCAGTTACTAGTCTGTTACCTGTTGTCTTCTTTTTCCATACTTTCTGACCATACATTTTTTATTGTCCTTGTCTAGGGATGTTATGGCAAACTTCTTGTTTATGGGTTTTACAGGCTGTAAGTACATCCTGATCTTCCTCTTTTCCTATACTTTTCTATCTCCCATCCAAATTCTGATTTCATCTTCAGCTGAGGCTTTATTCTTGGGATCTTTTATTTTGTGTAACCTGATAGATAACACTTTTTATATATGCATATTCTAGAATGAGCTTACCAGAGTGTGTCAAACCACTGTAATGCTCTTCATTTTATGTCCCATCTTCCTTCACTTTGGCAACTACTTAGTTAATTTTTCCTACTTCTACTTTTAAAAGCAAGAGCAATAAACTCTCAGCAACATCTTAGTTTTAACTCATATGGAATGTCCATCGTGTTTCACTTTTCCAGACTTAGTAAGTAGCTGTTTTATCAGTGAGCTTTTGTTTAAGCTTCAAAGTAATCAAATGGGCTCTTACAGGGTTTATTTCACAAGCTTACATTATCTGAAGAGCAAAGTTCTTTATACCTTCTCCAGGTTATACCTTTATACCTACTCCAGGAGTAGTGGTGCTCCTGTGGTGCTGGGAACTGCCTCGAGATAACTGGAGTAGAAGAGCTTTCTATAATAGTGACTACTGTCTCCGAGAATGGTGTTTTCCACGTATGTATTGGAGAGGAAAAGGCAGTTTTAACCTGCTATTTATTGGACTTGTTTAGACATTTATATCAGAATGTGATGAATTCTACTGTAAAAATTTCAGTTCATTTATGAGCTAAAGAATATTTGGATGCCTTCAGATACAGAAATAAGTAATGCAGAATCACATCCTCTGCAGCCACATCTTCCTTTGGCATTTTTGTTCACCACAGTCCATATACATTAATATTCCATTCACACATAAATAAATAAATACGAACAGATATGTTAATATGAACTATCCATGAAAGTATTAATATTCTTGGGTACTTAAGAGGATTCAGTAGGGTGAGTCTTGATTATTTCCTCTCTGCTTCTGAGTACTGACAAGAATGTAATATGTAACATGCTTAACATGGTTTTTAGAGTTCAAACTATCTGAGGGGAGAAAAGGCACATAAATTGCTACAGCAGTTAGCTTTGATGTATTCTTTCTGTATCCAGGAAGATAAAACCACTCACTCTACTGTCTAGGTTCAGATCTCTTTTCATAGCTGTTCTTTTGTGTGGCTTATATATTCTGCTGTAAACTGTTGCAGTGAACATTGCTCTTTTTTTTCCTTGAAAGGATTGCTTTTTTAGTTGACAGTTACATTTTGATAAAATTTTCAATATTTAATAAAGCAATTGGTCTGAGAGTTCACTCTATGCATTGTCTTATATTCTTTTGTGATGACTGAGGACAATGAAAATATACTACTTTGCATAATATCTAAACTTATTTTTAAACAGAAGAGGATAGATGTTTTCAATTTAGCACAGAATTCTCTACAGTACTTTTAGGCTTTACCGTCTTAACATTTTAATCAGTCGTAAAAGATCCTCTTACTATGATTTATATAAGAGACTTCAGCTTTTCTATTTTTGCTTCATTTGACTTCAAAATGTTTCAAAGGTTTTTTAAAAAGTAGCATTTTCTTTTTCTTATTTTCATATTATATTTTTTTCATGTATATATTTTATTATATTCTCACTTTTTAAACTGTAACTTTTAAAGAAGTAAAAGATTAGTCATATCCTTAAAACAAAACAGATTCAATATGTAATATCAAGCTTACTACTGGCATCTTATTTGACCTTTTCTTAGCAAAATTCTCTTGCTGAAACTTTCAAGGGACCCATAATTTCTCATGTGGTCATGACCCCAGGTTTGCCAGAGCTCAAGAAGACAATGCTCTCAAACACGTGGTCTTATTTTTGGGTGGACCTGTGTGAAGCCAGGAGTTGGACTTGATAATACTTACAGGTCCCTTCTAACTCAGGATATTTTATGAATCTATTGTTTTATGTGTTTTGAATTCTCCATCTGCTGAAAAGATTTTCATGTTTTCTGGAGAATGCAGAACTCTTTCTTCTCTCATCCTCCCTTCCTTAGCACTATTAAAAGCTTATCTTGTGCAGTAGTATAACATCCCCCTGGAGAACTTGAAAAACACTTTCTCAGTGCTTTGTTCCCACTCATTTTCAAGCATCCTTTGTTCATCAGTGTCATTTCTTCCTCTCCTGTCCAGTGGGTGATTACTGGGGCTCCTCCACATGCTTTCTAGCTGACAGCTGGATTCAGTAGGTTGTCCTGATGATAGCAAACTTGGAACAGTTCCACCCAAAGCAGAAATCATAGCAAAAGCATATGTCTTACTTAGTGATGACAACCTTTCAAGAAATTCTGAGGGTATGGTGAGCTGTAAACCTGATTTCTTGCTCTGAGAACTAGCATCAATATTAAAGTGTAGGTGACTGTTTCAGGCTTAGACTTTTTTGCGTCAGCTGTTTGTGTTTGCCAAATTAAATAAAACAAAACAAAATGCCTTAATTTTATTATTTCTGATTACTTTTGTTTTTGTTAGGAAGGCCTGGAGACTGATCACAGATCCATTTCCACTGAGGTGGATACTATAGGAAGAGTGTGGCTTCACTGGCAAGCTTTAATTACTTATTGCATGCATTTCAACTAGCTTGAAAACTGCTAACTGCCTTTAATTGCTGGGGTTTGCTCATGTTTCTGAACAGGAGGCTGAGTCTAAGTATGTGAAGCTCACAATTACACCTCTTTTCTCTAACCCAGTTTTAACTGAGGGTGCCCTGCCCTTGTCTGCTCACAGGGCAATATCAAGGCAGATGAGATATCAGAGGGCATCATTTTCAAGAACTTTAACCAAGAATACCGGTAGGGTGGTAGGTATTGTGCCTAGTTAGTCTTCTTTAATAACTCTAGGCTCACTGTGTTTTTATTCCATGCACTCTTCCTGAAATAACTGGGCTCAGGAAAACCTGCAGTGAAGAATTTACTCCTAATACTTAAAATCAGAAAGGAAAAATGGAGGATAGTGTGCTTTTTCTAAGTATAAAAGTTTGCATTGAAAAGCTGTTAAAATATTCCCTTCAATTCTCTCATTATACGTTGTATATTTTTTTCTCAGATCAAATCTTTTAGGGCACCAGGAAGAAGCATTATTTCACAGATTTCATTTTTAAACTTAGGGCAAAATTTTTGGAGCCATACGACAATGTCTTTACGACTGATAAAATAGACAGCCTTGTAACAAGAGGCTAGTGCACAATCTGGCTGGCTGGCAACAAAAAGGACAAATTTGTTTACGAGTGATAGGCAAGAGCATTTGGACTTGAAACAACCTAGTAGATGATACAGTTGCTAGGTAATGTCTTTCATTTCCAGAAAAAAACTTCAGGTGAAAGCTAATCAATAAGGTAGATAAAGTGTGATGTCATTTGTTGCCATGGTTCCTGAACTTAGCAGTCTGTTATCCGCAAGTAATATTGATGGTTGCTATGCAGTTGAGTCTCTTCATATTATTGTTTTGAGATTATACAGCTCTTTAATCTTGGCTAAAGCTTCAGAGAACAGTGTGTCTAAGAGTTTAAACATTATAATAGATAGTATTACAACCCTAAAATATCTTGAAATTTACTACCTAATAAACAACAGGCATCAGCAGGAAGTGAACAAGGTTAACATTTTGGTGATTAAACTTCTACAAAGTAGTTGACATTTTCTAGTAAATTAATCTGCAAATTAAATACCTCTGTGGAATTAGTACTATGACTCATTACATGGCAGATCATGTAAGGAGGTAAGCAGTCAATCCTCTGGATGATAAGGTAGTCAAATGTCTAAAGCTGTATATGGCTCGAAAGCCATCAACAGCTTCTTGAACAATGTTCTTTTGTTTCATATATCTTTTTCTGTTAGACTGTGGTTCCTCATTAAGCTTGAAGTTTGCTAGAAAATATTTTATAGCAACTTATGTGAATTATCAGACAACTGGACAGGCGGAAAGGATAATTAGCTCTATTTTTCCTTATTGTTGCCTACGTAAAGGAAAAGCATTTTCAAGCCAGGTCCTTTAAATCAAATGCAATATATATTTTTTTCTTATTCTGTGGAGATGTTAGTTTTAGTGGAATGCTGTTTGTCTTTTACTTGATTTATTGGCATCATTTCAAAAAAGTTTTTTTGATAGTTTGAGTTACGGAAAACATTTTGCAGAGAAAGAGTGAACAGAGGAAAAGGCAGAGATCAGTACAAGCTACAGAGGGTAAGAGAGCATGATCTGAAAGACATAGTGATTTATAGAAAAAGAAAATGCATAGTACCCATTGGTGAAGCATTTTTAAGGGAGGGATGGTCCAGTAAACAGTGTGTAAAGGGAAGAAAATTGACTGAAAAGCTGAAAAGAAAGAAAAGGAAGGGAAAGAAAGAAATGAATCCTTTTATTGGAGAACGAGAAGAATAAAGGGAAGGAAGGATAGGAAAAATCAGGTTATACTTTGCTGAATATTACATCTTTGTAGTGACATTTCCCATACTGTTAAGTTTTTCTTTTTTTTCCCCCAATTCCTCCTCCTCTTCCATCTCCACTGTTCTTTGCCTTAACAACACATTTCTTTAGAAAATGCTTTGCCACCTTCTTTCTTGTCTTCTTCACACATCTCTCCACTGTGTGGTGACATTGACTATCACATTTCTTCTAAATGTAGAAGGAATTGCCTTCGTAGTCCTACTCGTCCCCTTAATGTAGGGAGTAAATTTTCAAGGGCAGGAGAGCAAAGTAAGATGTCACTGGGAGAAGCAAAGCATTTGTTCTGAAATACTGCTCATGCATAGTGGGCAGGAGTGTTGTGGATGACTCCTCTCCTGGAACTCTGCTAGAAACTCCCCGTTGGCTGTGCAGAAACACAATAGCAGCCTTCAGGAAGGGTGTCCTCAAAGCACTTCTAAGGATAAGAGGCAGATGGAGGAGACATGCCTCTTGATGATGATAGCAGATGTCAACAAGTTAACATTCTGAAAAGGAACATAGCAGCACAGCAGTGTTTCTTACCCAAATGTTTAAAATGAGAGAGGAAGAAGGAAAAAAAAAAAAAAAAAAAAGCAAATCAACTTGGAAAAGAAGAAACAAATCAGCAGGGCTGATCAGCTAGAGCTGTAAAAGACTATCTGATGCTAAATCTGTAAAGTGCTGCTGCTGAGTGGATTTGTCTAAAGAAGTATTCACTATTAGACTGTCACAAAGGAAAGAGCATTTACTGCAGATGCCATATGCCAACTGTGCAATTAGGCTTCTAGTCATACTTACTGTCTGTACTAACGCAGGGGGCAAGCCTCAGCCATTTGCTATTGCTATTGTGTAATGTTTTTTTTTTGCAGTCCTGGATATTGTGTTGCTTATACCACCATGAAGCTTTTGTTGTTTGGGATAAAATGCTTCTGATCTTTTGTTTCCTCAGAGTATTTGTCACAGAGATATTTCTCCCTGCGTCTTTTCTTCCTCCATAAGAAAAACTAAATTGTCAGACCTTGTTTAGTAATCTTTCACATAATAAAGTAACTCAATTTTGAAAAAGATTAAAAGATAAAACGTTTTCTGTCTAACAAGAAAAGAATAAACACAACACGCCACACATTTTATGGTAAGAGGTACAGCTTGTTACTTTGTATCAGTGAACAATCTCTTAGAGCATGCATGTAATAGTGGAATGACTGAGTCAGTTCACGATTTTTTGGAGTTTTTCGTGGATCCAACAGCCACTGCAGGAAAATGAATGAAGGTGAGCAGCAGACAAGGAACTTTAGACAACCTTTTCTAAAGGAACAGGTAAGAAAACCTGTATACGGAGAAGTCCCCAGAGTCACCATGACACTTTACATAGTACTCCTTGCATAGTATATGCACAGTTCCCAACACTTTTGTAGCGGTATTTGATGTTTCACGAAGAAGTGAAGCCTAGTGTCATTAAACTCAGTTTTGGAGTAAGTTTTTCAAGCATGTCTCTTCCCTTCAGATAAAAATAAGGATATCAATATCAGCATTAAGTGAAAGAATCCTGGCTTCATGTTGGGCTATGTGTAAGAGGAGATAATACAATGTGGAACAGGAAATCATCAGTTGTAGATACAAGTCTTCTAAAAGTGTGTTGCAGCAATGTAATGCAGTTAGTTTACTCTGTTTGCTTCAGACCTGTGAATAGCGGAGAGTGTAATTAATACCAGTTGCAGTTTTAGCAGCTGAAAACTGGCTATTCAGGTGAAGGAAAATAATGCTGATGCTATTTAACAAAAATCTCAGATCATGCTGCTAGTAGTTTGCTTCAGTGTACCGGTTTCTTGATGTGAAAAGTAGTTCGCAAATAACAAGTCTGGAAACCTGACTTTGGATTTATTAAAGCAATTTTCATTTTATTATATGTCTGCATGATTCACTGGAGCTCTTCTCTGGAGCTTTTCTAACTTTAGCTGAGGTCGTGGGTCAGCCATGCTGCAAATAACCTCTTTTTATGAGTAGACTTGAGACATGTGTCTGTTTTTCTGCCTATTGATTTAGAAACAGAGTTAGTTACCTACCCAAATCTGAACAAGTAGTTCTTGTAATATCTGCAGCACAGCTTTTCTTGTCTTTGAAATGTGAAATGTGCATTTTAGTGACTCAAATGATTCAATGATTTACTGCAGAATAAAAGTACTTGTTGCTTGAGGTAAGACCAGTTCTCACCAGAAAATCTCCACAAATAAATCTCCCCAGGTCTTCAGCACCCTAATGGGGCAATCACGTGCACAATAAGGAAAGCAATTCTGATTCTTGCAGCTTCTCTTGCAGTATCAAAGCTATAATAATCCAGCCTGATACGTCAAATGTCAGGAGGGTGCTGTACAAAATACCTTCTCCTGGGGTCTATTTTGCACAAAGTCTCATAGGGTGCAAAAGAGCCCAGGTAATGCACTGCTGATGCACCTCCTGCACAGCTCCTCTCCTGTCTCTGGAGTGTACCAACCCTGGCACTTGTTATACAGGTTGTCATGGTGAGCAACACAGTGCACCCTCCTCACTCTCCATTCAGCTGAGCAGTCAGTGCAGAGGACGAGTTGCATTTAGAACTCTGGTGTTATATCTTTCAGTGCAGAAAGAAGTGTTCAAATCATGCAGGAAAATTGCTTGTTCATGTAGATGCTGAATCCCTTTTGCAAGATGTTGCACCAGAGTGATGGTAGCCTACCTAGCTGCTCTGTCAAAATTTGTCAGGAATGTTTGAGCATTTGAGACAAACAGAACTGTACTAAGATAGAACTGTTTTAGAAGAGGAAAACATTTTTATTGCAGTATAACCAGAGAATTTCAGGTGATTTTGATCAAATGTTACTAGTAAAGCATTGCTTTTCCTTCTCCAAAATCCTTGCCAGAAATAATCCCCAGATTTTTATACATTGTGTGAACTGAAGGTTTAAAGAGGCTGTAAGAATACTTTTTCACATATTGAAGATGCTTCTAAATATATCATTTATCTGGCATCTCAGAAATCTTCATTTAGTTCCAGGAATTACCAACATTTTAAAGGCTGTGGAAACCTTCAAGTATAAGGCAGTGTTATTTTGTTCAGGCAGTAACATATTTTTATGCAAACAGTTATCTTTGTTTATGAAAAGCCATTCAAGGTGTGAGAAGTCACTGCAGGACACCTCGGGAAACAAAGATGAAAAAGAAACTGTGTGTTCAATGCTGTCCATTGGATTTCTTAGCATTGTATAGACTCACCTAGATTAAATTTGCTCTTAACGCTTCAGACTGAGCAGGGACTATGAGATTTTCCTGCTTTGTTTTTTTTTTTTTTGGCATGTGAGGCACATTTTTACTCATTCATTCTCTTTACCAGTCTCTTTTGCCTCCCTTCCTTTTCTTTCACTGAAACTGCTGCATCCTGTCTACTAATTCCTTAAGTCAAATCTGCTTTCCTGTACCCAGCATGTCCTGCAACACGGACTGATCTGTGCAAATCTCCTCATCTACCATCTTTCATTTGCCATTTCTGATCATTATTTCAGATCATCTGCTTCCAACCAGCTGTGATTTCCAGAAGTGAGTTCTAGTGGCAGAAAGACACAGAAGCTTTGCTGAATGTTCTCATTGTCCGAGATTGCTTGATAGCAAAGTAATTGCAATTTCTTATAGGAAATGTTTTCAGATATTAAACCTGGGACAGCCACGGGGTAGAAAAGTCCTTCCTGAAGGCACATTCCCTTCTGTTTATCACTGATGTGAAACAGCATCCTTCCCACGTGCTGATGAACCTGATTGGCTTTTACTGTAATCTCAGCTTGGGTTGAAAGATAGTGTCCTGCTTTTGTACCGTATTCCTTATGCTTACAAAAACAAAACAAAACAAATCAACCTGCACAAAAAATCCAACTAATTTATTTTCACTGAGATTAAAAATCAGCACTGCATACAGAAAAAGTAATTGATATTTAATAGTTATGGGCAGGAAAGGACAATGAAGCATCATTTATTATATACAGTGTTTAGCACTGAAAGCTAAACTAACTTTCTGTCTTCCTGATACTTCTGCTGTTGGTAATGGTAAAGATATTTTATTACACAAATTACATACTTCTAACACAGTGTTTTAAAATGTAAATTACCTGTGTAAAATAGACTTTTGTTCAGTCTATATAGGAAACTGGAAATTGGTTTGAATGCATGCAGCTAGTGGTCACAGCAATTTGCATGGCAGCAGATGTAATCTTTAAGTCTGAGCACCATTTACTTTAGATATGTTTTCAGAAATGCTTGGGAAAAAGAAATAAACTATAGTAAATTGTGGGTAAAATCTAAAGCTAAACAATTACCACCCAGTTTGCTTTAAATTCCAGAGTAAGTTATCTAACACACTTAAATGTTTTAATGAGATGTGGCAGTGAAATTCCCTTTATAAAAAAAAGAAAAGCCTGAGCCGGTCTTTTTTCAGTCTTCAATACCAATTATAAGCAATAAATTAATACTCTTAGATGATATCAGTGGGACAGAAGAGTGCAAGTAAATATGAACACCGTGGACAAATTAAAGTATTGTATAATTATTCTAATTTTAGAATCCTGTATTGCAATATGCTTAGCTTTTCAATGCTGATGGCTAACATAACATCCCTCATAAGCCTTCCTTTGTCTGAAGTCATCAGATGATGACATTTACTTCCCCTCTTTGATGTCAGAAGTAAACTTGTGTCTCTTCACTATTAAGGATAGCTTTGTTTCTGGTAGTTGAAAAGATGCCAAATGGTATAGTCCTCATGTGTTTAATTGCTTCTGTATGCCTTGGAATTTAAAGAGAATTTAGGATGTGTTTGGCAGAAGCTTTCCCTCTATAATCAGGTTGCTATGGGAAACCTATTATTCCAGACAAAGAAAGGGTATGTTTAGTGAAGTGCTGATCCCTCTTCAGTATAATGTGAGCTTCAAATTACTTTTGAACGACCAAATTTGTATGGTAAGTATTTTATCATAGTAACCAAGAGAATAACATTACAGAATAAGGTGTGGCTTCTGCTAATTCTAGAGCAACACATTTGATGAAGTATGGTTGGAGCAGGCTTGCTTTGAAAACATCTTATCCTGCTTTTTCCAGGGAAGAAGCTGAAATTTATTGTTCCAGAATACTAATAACTATCGCATTTATCTATATGATGATAAATGAAGTCTTTGGAATTTATATTTACTCCCTCCTATGTAGTTAGTTGTTCACAAAAGCAAAAATGGATTTATATCCTTTATTAGATTATCTCCCATCTCATATGATCTAATGAAAATTGCAGTGCTTTTGGAGGTAAAACATGTTTTTTAAGTCAGTTCAAAGTTGCAGTTATTTACTGCTGCCACTAAATCCATTTCTCATGTTCCTAGTGCTGTTTTTACCATGTTTGGAAAGAGAAGGAATGATGAAGTAGTAATCTGACTGCCGCTTTCATCATTGTACTAAGCTGATATGGATGCTTCTTTGGGTACTTAAGAAAAAAAAAAAAAAAGAAACAACTCAGAGAAATGCTTTTCCAAAGCACTAACTTGATGAAGTTTCTGTCCATTTTCAGAGCACATATGCATTTAGATCAGAGGATGTAAAGCCAACACTGAGTTTTGTTGTGAGCTAGCCAAAAGCAAATGTGAGGCACAGAGATAAAAAATGAACTTGAGCTGTGTGAATATCGGTGTTTCATTCATTAGCTAGGATGACAAAAATGAGAAGATAAGATCAAAATCTCCCTTCTGTTTGATTTTTCGAAGGCAAGCTGAGCTTGCACTTCTTAAATAGAAAAAATGCCCTGTCTGCTTGAAGATGGGATATTCCTCAGTCTTTCCCTGATGGAACTGTTGCACGTGATCTAAAATAAATAAATATGAACCGCAGCAGGGACTGTGAGGAACTGTTTCCATTCCAGTACAAGTGTCCAAACACCAGGCTCTCAAGACATTCTTGCTTATTAATTTACACATTCCAGGAGGCAATGTTTAATTACAGAATGTGCAAGAGCCTCATTACAGAACCTTCTTTGCTTATCCCTCTGGAGGTTTTTCCATCTCTGCTGACTTCTCAAAGCAATTTGCTCAAATGGATATTTTTGTCCTTCAAGCATCTTCCTTATCATACCACTAGGTGGACAGGAGGACAGTGTTAAAGATGGTTCTGTTCTTTATTTTCATTGATTTTTCACAACAGATAGGTCCTGTTCATCAGGTAGGTACCTATCTGCCTAGGGATGATTGCCTCTGCTTTGGCACACTTGGCGACATGGTGGAGAAGCTGGTATGTCTTAGGTGAATGGTTAGAAAGAAACTGTGAAATACACAAAATGTAACAAGGTGGACACTTTAAAAATATCTGTGTTTTTCTTTAAGTGGTAAAGAATCATTTTATACCAGTTTCAAATGTTTTCCCTGTTAAATAACTCTGGATTAGAGAAGGCATGCAAATATAATCAATCATTCTGTATCCAGTAATATCTTAGATGTTGTCAAGATTATCAAATACAATTCTATTCCATGATTTAGTGAATGAACTTTCCTTAATGATTCTTTCTGCAACTAATATCATCATACAATTGCCCAGGTACTGTAGTTTTAAAAATATATACATAATGAAGATATCATGAATTGTTTGCAGTTAGTTTTTCACATCTTTTAAAAAAATTACTGCACGTTAATTTGATCGTAAACTTGACTCTAGATTGAATTCTGGCACATAGAATTTCAATTTAAATGTGCAGTGGACATTGGTGCATGGAAAGCTGAAGAGCAGAGCAGATATAAAATAAATGGGAAATATCCAGAAGTGATGAGGTCCATCCAACTTCAGTTTAATTAGTGTGTTTTTGTTGAAAAACATATGTAACAAATTTAATTTAAAAGATGACAATGATCTGGTTGAATGTTGATTTAAAACATTTTATCATCATGAAACTTACAGCTAGGAAAGCCCCACTAAGGTTCTCTTTAACAGTTTTTTCTTGTTCCAGAAAATATTTCAGCATGTGCTGAAAAAGTAATACACAGAATGAACTGTTTGGATTTGTCATGAAAGGTTACACTTGAGGGCATTTTGCTTTAGAGGGATAGTTGTTCCTACTGCAAATTTGGGGTCTGCAATCGGTAGCATCCAGTCCTGTGTTGCTGCAGTAATTAAACTAGATCCAGAGAAACAGGCTGTTCTGTATTTTATGCGTATGTCTGGTGCATGTCCTTTTTTTTGTATGTGGGATCTCTCCCCAAGACCATTTATTTCTTTGGTCCCTGGTTTGTGTCATATTTTGTGCATTCTTACAGTAGCGTGACGTTTAAAAAAATTACAGTTATGAAGTCAAAATCAGTGTTAACTCAACTGTGAGAGCTTTGCTGAGTTTCTTCAATCTTCTAGCCCTGTGGAGTTTTCCTATGATGAGGTTGATGGAAGGGTAGACTGTGACAGAGATTATACTTTCTGCTTCTGTTTCCTGAGGTCTAGACCTCATTTTCTTTGTTTCCAAATGCCCAGGAGAGTATTTAAAGTGTTACAATTCTTCATGAATTAAGAAGGTAGAGTCTTAGATAGTCCACTGCATAAATGATTTAATTCTAATTTAATTTATTTCAGAGGTTCGTGCTAAATATTTTAGATAAATTACAGAGGTTAATTATGCAGTTAAACATGTGCCATAGCTCCGTTATGCAAAGCTGATGTATGATACAGATACAATGCCAATGATTGCCTATTATTGCTGTTTCCATCAGGACATAAAAGCAATAGATTTTGCTTCTGGTTGCCATGGAGAAAGGATAATTTTCTGGTTTTTTTTTCTAATAGAATTTATGTGCATACTCTAATTAATATAGAGTGACATGTAGTTTGTCTTTGAGTGATAGAGTATAGAATAAGGTTTTTTATATAATTTAATTTGTTTTACTGAAATTCTGACTATAAAAATATTTTATTCCTACAGGGAAATGTGAATGTGGCCAGTGCACTTGTTTCCCTCCAGGAGACAACAGAGTCTATGGAAAAAACTGTGAATGTGATGATCGGCAGTGTGAAAGTGCTGATGGCAATGTCTGTGGGGGTATGCATCCACTTAATATAATATAATTAATGTGAATCATGACACTTATAACCTTCTATTTCCCCTGATTGTATAACATAAGTCTGTAAGTATTGTAACACAACTAACATAAACACTAGAAATATTGAATGTTAATGACCATTTATTTAAAACATCAGAAGGACTAAAATGAAGTGGATTAGAGACAACTGATAGCACATATGCTAAGTGCTATAGTATATATCAAGTGTTATCAGTGCTTTTTAAAGAAAAATAAATTATTTAAATTAAAACTAAAAAAAAATAAGTTATCTTACCTTTGCATTTTGTGTTGTTGACTTACTGAGAAAATTGTACTTTACTTTAAGTTCATAATTACCAGCAATACATTTAAATATTTCATATTTCATGAATATATGAACATTTTTTAGTGATATTTCTGTTTTCCTAGAAAGTGGAACATATTTTGAAAGAATCTAAATGCTTGACATACATTGTAATCATACTTGTATATTCAGATAGTTTATTTTAGTGTTGACAGTGAAAACCTCACTTGATTTTGCAGTAATGAATGTTGGCATTAAGCAATAAGACTTAGATATGTAAATGCACACATAACATAGAGTTTTTTTAAATAATAATCATACTGTTCCAAAATGCTCTCTTACTATGTTTCACTGGCTTTAATTTTTAATCATCTTAACATTAGCATAATGAATCATATGAATCATGACATATTTTATTATATCTCTTATTCCTATCTAAAAAGAAAACCCAAACCATATTGCGTCATAATATTTGGACACAAAATTTCTGAGTACGGGAAATTTTTCTTCCACGGCTCTGCCAAGCAGAATGGAAATTTGAGTTAAAATCTCTAACCAACAATAAAAATCATTCATAACATTCAGGATAATTCAATAAACTGAATGTGTAGAAAAATAATATTTTGAAATTTAATTTTATTCGAAGGACATCAAAGCAGATAAAAGCACTGTAAACCTAGCTCATATTGGTTGTAAGTTAAATAGCTGGAAACCAAAATCCATCGTCTTCCATGATCAAAAATATCCATTCCACTTATGTCATTCATATTTTACATTATTCAGTGACCATGCTTCAATGTTAATACTGCTAATTGAATTGCACATTTTTTAAATTATACGCAAAATTTCCATTGTACATTATTAAATATAGTGATAATTTTAACTTTCATTGTTGGATAGAGGACCTCACTCGGAAATGATAATCAGCTCAACATTGCCTATTTTCACAGTGCAAGAAACATTCTAATTCTCTCTATTATCTATTATCTATTATCTCTTCCCTCAAGTCTGAACAGCTTTGTCCATGACAATGGCAGAAATTAATTAATTCAATTTATGCTTTCCTCCTCACCCCTTATTTTTAAACAATAGAATGGAATATCAGTTCACAAAATTATGAATTAAACTCAACTCCTTCACTTTTACTCAAACTGATAGTTTAATTGATAATGGTTCTTTGCAGATGAGTAGGAATTATATGGGAAAAAGCAACTAAAGTGCCAGTGTCCAGCTTTAATTGCAGAGTAGTGTGTGTTGTCAGAATTTCAGAAAGTCCAAACCTATGATTTTGGTATTCTAGAGAGCTGAACTTGTTTCTAATTCTTTTCCCCAAACTGTAGCACCATATCAGGAGTCTTGTTGTCCTGATCTCTCTTGGAAGTAATGGGAGATAAGTGAGCAGTACACAAGATAATGATTAAATTCACCAAGATCCGAGCTGACTTCTGAAATGCCTCAAGAGAAATCAGAACATCTTTTCTCACTAGCAGCTGACAGAACTAAATGAGGCACAGCTGCTCTCTAGAGTTCTAGTCTTCCCAATTAGAAGTGATACTGCCGTTTATAATGCCCACTAAACATTGTTGGATTTTTGTGGTAGATTTGTTGGGATTCCAGTGGTAAATAATTGGCAGATTACTTTTTCATATTCCTTTCATATCTTGTTCTATCTCTGATATGTATTTTAACATATCAGTTAGCACATTTTTAGATTACTGCAGATTATGTTGTCATTTACTTCTCAAATAACATCCCTATATCATAGGATATACAGGTGTCTTACTAATCACACTGATCTCTTCCATATATCACTTTTCCATGGGCACTGGAGCTGTAGAGTGACCTCTTCACTCACGTTCCCTTCTCTACATTTTTCTCCTTTCTTTTTTTAACTACTCAGATATCCTGAGACCTTATTTTTTTTCACCATCCAGTGTCTATCTATTCTTCTGATCCACCTGCCCAAGACACCACTCCTTCATCTCAATAACTGATTTCCTTGCTGCTTCCTTAAGTTTCTGTAACTTGAGCTATAAGTACTAAATACAGGAATGTTTACATTTGCATTATCTTCAGAGAGTCCCCATTGATTGCAGCTTTCGCTTCTCTCACCACTTAAGTGAAATTCGCTCGCATTTGTGGTCATAATATGAGCTGTTTACTCTATATGCATTTTCTGCTTCCACTTTGGCTTTTTCACTGAAATTTGTTTTCCTACTGTTTCTGACAAAGTGCAGTAATTACTTTTATTGTTGTCTTCTTCTTCTCTCCAGCAGCATCTGATATGACTGACAGCTTCAACCCAACCCTTTAGGAATTGTCCGATGTTTTGTTTGACTCTCACTTCCTATCTTTCTGATAACATTTCAAATCTTTCTTTTGATACATGGTGTTTCTCATCTTTTCACTTTGATAAAATTCTATCACCTTTAGCCTTGTGTCATTTCTCCTTTTGCAGGTTTTTTTTTGTGTTTTTTTTTTCCACAGAAATTCTCCCACTAATTTTGTGTTAATGGTACACACTTCTCCCCCTGTTCCTTATATGTTTGTCCTGTGTTTTATCTCAACCTGAGCCTTTTAAATCTCTTGCTGGACTGCTTATGCTTTCCCCTTCTCCTCTTTTCATGACTATTTTTCTATCACTGTCACTACCTATGCAATCATTCTCAGGCCATGAGCTCTCAGTTGTAACTGCCTGCAGAAAAACTGTAAGATGGACTCTGAATGTGCAGTCTGACACTGAGCACTGACAGTCTGTAAACATACAGAAAGAAAACCAGTGTTTTTAGATAAAATGCATTCTGAAATGAGGAAAGTGAATGACAACCTAAGTCATTTGGATAAGAATTGTTACTAGCCTCCTATGACCAGCAGAGATTGATTAATAGCTTACTTTCCAGACCAGCTGTGCATGTGACAGTAGAAAGACATGAGGCGAAGGATATGATAAATTAGGGTACAACTGAGTGAGACCTTATTATCATGTTTCTGTATGATTGCAGTGAGTCATTCACTTAAAAATTCAGCTGCCCATCATCGCAGTACCAGGAATAGAGACATTGCTTTTCCCCAAAGACAGAAGTTGCATGAGGACTTGGAAAAGATTCCACAGCCTTCTGTTAGTACATATGGATTCCCCTTCCTTTGTCCACTTCTCTGCACAGAGACTTACTATGCTGTGGCTAGAGGAGGTGTCTCATGCAGCCTTTTGATATTGCTGTGTTTTAGTTACCTAAGGAATCACTTTCCCTCCTGTTTATAAACTCAGTTTAAGTACTGGAAGGTTGAAATTAGGCCTCCAGAGCCTTCTCTTCTAAAGCTAAACAAGCCCAGTTGTCTCAGCCTTTTTCACAGCAGAGGTGCTCCAGTTCTCTGACCATACTCATGGCCCTCCTTTGGACCTGCTGTAATAGTGCCTACATCTTTCCTGTGCTTGATTCCCAGGCCTGGTTGCAGTACTCTCCAGATGGGGCCAGACAAGGGCCGAGTAGAAGGGGACAATCTCCTGAGTAGAAGGGAACAAACCCTCTCCTTGCTGGTCATCTCCCTTTTGATGCAGCCCAGGGTACTGTTGGCCTTCTGGGCTGCAAGTGCACACTACTTGTCTCCATCAAGCCTTTTGTCCTCCAAAACTCCAAGTCCTTCTTGGCAGGGTTCCTCTCAGCGAATTCTCCTACTCGTTCATGTATCTGAGATCGCTCTGATGCAAGCACAAGATCTTCCACTTGGCCTCAGTGAGTCTCATTATGTTCATTTTGGCCCATTTTTCAAGCTTCTCCAAGTCCCTGAGTGACATCCCTTCCTTCTGTTGTATCACTTGCACCACTCAGTATCATCAGCAAACTTGCTGAGGGTGCACTCAATCTCATTATCTAGGACACTGATAAAGAGACTGAAGAGCACCAGTCCCAAGACAGACCTCTGGAGGATACTGCTAGTCACTGGCCTCCACCTAGACATGGAGCCGTTGATTGCTAACTTCTGTCTGTGATCATTCAACCGATTCTCCATCTACTGAATACTCTTTCAAATTCATTTATTTTCAATTTAGAGATAGGAATGTGATGTGGGACCATATCAAAAGACTTGAAAGATTATGTAATATTTGCCCTGGTGTACTGTTCCTCAACATGACTTTACCACATTTTTGATTATTTCTTGTGGAAATTAAATACTTCTAGTGCCAACAGCAGCAGATACATGAGTGAATCCATCAAGAGTTCTAACTTGGCACAGCTGTGTAACTGAAGTACACAAGGCTTAATCTTTATTTATCCTGTGTCCTGGTGAAAGGTATGCATCTTTCTCTCCTCTGAGGTTATGGCTGCACATGTATCTTGATCTTACAAGTAATTATTTCCCCTACTGAGTCCAGTAATGTTTTTCAGTGACGTCATTGTTGGCTGCTCCACCTCACTGAGCTGATTGTTGTTCTACATGTTCTGCTCTCTTTCCAGACTGAGGGCAGGCAGGCAAAAAAGAATTCAGGACAACAGTTTAGATCAATTTGAAATTGATCTGATAATGCTCTTAACTCCATTCATTTTGATTTATTCTATGGACCGTGATGGCCCTAGCTGTGAGTTCTTGTCATTGCAAAACATAATCTAACAAAGGAATGTCTAATAATGTCTAATAATCTAACAAAGGAATGACAGAAGACCTCCTAGGTTTTCAAGAGTAGAAAGTGCAGGATTATGCTACTGAATAACTTTATGATAAAAGCAAGAAAAAAAAATTGTTTGAAACTCCACACAAGTTTTGCTAGGACAAATAGCAAAGACAGAAACTTATCAAGTAACAGGTAGTAGGACCTTTACATAGCACTAGGGATGATCCCATACTGTTTTATGTCAGTATTTCAGTCCCTGTTTTATATACCATGCAACCAATTACATAATCAACTTTGAAGAGGCCTTTTCATATTCGGTCAGGGATGCCTGTATTGTCTTTCACATTAAGAAACAACCAAACCCCTGGTCATCCCAGCAAGCCAGATTCTTGACCAGTGGTAAAATCAGACTTCAAGAAGTATAATATGTGTATTTTCCAGTATGTAAATTGACCTTGATTACTTTTTAACTTTTTGTTTTGGCCAGAACACATCAAAATTTAATCATAACACTGTATGGAATCCAGTTGAATAATTGAATAATTGGCATATCACAGTCTGTTACATCTAAGAGGACATGCAGCTATCTTCTTTATCTGCTTTTTCCAGTTCCTTTAGGCTTATTATTTTGAGATTCTGATTGTAGTTTGAAGGTTTGTAAAAGCTTTGGAAAAAATGCTAAGGTAGTAAATAACGCTTCTCTCCTTCTTCAGGTCTCCATTGACATCTCTTTCTCCTCTAAGAGCAGGAAGTCTGTGCAGCAAATCTCTACATAAGAAGATATTTTAATTTATTTTAATGAAATGAAGTCCCCAAGTAAATTAATTTTCACTGCTTAGTGACAGTCCCTCATTGATCAGTTCACTCACACTCTCAAACTCATAGACCTTCAAGCACCAAAATGTGTGGGTTTAAGTGTTTGTCCAGAATAATTTTTGTTTGGCATGAAAGATGGACAAGAGCCACCAGCCATCAAGCTACCAGTAGTTCTTTTCTTCTTGGCAAACAACCACCTGCTGTTTTTTAAACATGTCTTTTGTATCTTTTAGAACCCACCACTTAAGATGATTTTCTGACTCAGGAATTCGCTCACTTCCACACAAGCCTAGTGCTTTTTTTCTTGACATTCTTAGAACAATATTGTTCCTGTTGGGCTCAAAGGAAAAGAATGATATATATGTACTATGCACTCTGATATGCTTTACTGTGGAACACTCAGTCTTTTGCTGACATCAGGTCATAATGATCTTGACAACATAACACATCACTTAGTTTTCCTGATGTGAATTTGCTGCTGGATGTCAATGCAGGCCATGATTTTAACCTAAACATTTCTATTCATAATTTATTTACACTAGCATTAAGGTTTCAAATAGCAGCCTGTATGTATTGGCAGAAAACAAGGGAAAAACTGATTTACAAATCTACATATATTTGAAGTCACAATTGCCAGATTTCTGTTTTAAACTTCAGAAACAGACACAAATTTCCAAATCACATTCTTAAAATCACAGAAGGATTATGGGATCACATAAACATTACCAGGATGTACAATGGAGGATGACCCTCTCAAGAGGCTGGTATGACTTACCCCTAATTGCCATGCTCCTTTGAACATAAAATTTTCATTACTATCCAGCTAGACCAAGTAATTTGATTCAGAGGACAATCAGATTTCCTTTTTTTAAATATAACTATGGATTGTTAGATTGTAAACGGCAATGGTGAATTATTTTTCTTGAAGGTTTCTAGGTCCATACTGCAGAAGTCATGAATGACATTTATTCTCTCATATATGCAGTGAGGCACAAATGTGATATTTTCAGATTGCATGTTCTTATAAGACCAATAAGTTCATAACCATAATGAGAGAGCTGTGATTAATGATACACTTCATTAAGCAAAGCTAACTATTAATATTATGGCACACTTGCAGTTAGACAGTTTTCTCATTTCTTGCAATATTGCTTCACAGAAATAGAAATATATAGGACATAATGTACCTAAATTACTTAGAAACACCAATTAGGAAAGAAAAAAATAAGATCAGCCTATCATCCAATTAAAGACAGCTTTTGATAGTATCTGTTCTGAAAATTCAGAAATATGGATACAACTAGTGACTCTGCTATGGACTTAACAGACTGTATGGGGCATCAGCTGAAAGTCTTGAGTTATTTAAATGTAGGCACCTTGAATGAGTTCTAGTATCCATATCCAACCATAGTGTAACTCTGAAAGGACAAAGGGATGCTTGTATAGTTACCACCATCATGAAGAACTTACTGATGCTTTAGATTATGTCAGTAATCTAAAGTCTCCTTCTCTGGAGACATTCAAGACCTGCATGGATGCCTACCTGTGCAAACTGGTCTAGGGAGCCTGCTTCAGCAGGGGAATTGGACTAGATGATCTCTGGAGGTTCCTTCCAACCCCTAAAGTTCTGTGATTCTATAGTTCTGTGATCAGCGCTAGGCATCTGAAGTCAACTTGTAATTCCTCTTTTGTTCTTCTTGTGCTCAAATCAGTTTTTTCCTCTCCAACATTTTTCATTTTTCTCTTAAAAATTTTTCAGCACAGGGACCAAGTTCTCTTAACAGAGAAATCTGAAAGCATGCGTGGTACATTCTTTATTAAATTCAGTTGAATTTAATTAGTTAATTACTTTCCTATTTATTCTTTTAAATTTACTACAGATTTCTGTCCTGGTCTCTCAGAGGTTTGTGCAGATGTATAAAAAGTTGAGAATTCAGGTAGATACATGCAGCATTTCATTTGACTACAAGGTATTAATTCACAAAGGCCAAAAGGGTCTTACACATTGAACTTCATATGTTAGGATACAAGTAGCCATTACATTATGCATAGGGCTCCCTTATATTGAATTCTGTGTATTGTGAGTAACTAAAGCTTATTTCTGAAAAGGGCATCTAGCTGCGCTCTGAAAACTACTGGTCCATACCAACATCAAATAATTTACTCCAATAATTACCATCATTGTGTAACTGTTGTTTCACTTATCAGATTGTCTCATTTTGTCAGCACCAGCTTTTCTCTCTGTTCCTTGCTTTGTCTTTCTTTGGTAGTTTGAGAATCCCCATTCCAATACCTTCAAAGACTTGAGTTCAGAACTTGCTGAAACATTTCTTAGTCCTTTTTTTTCATTTTGTTTTTCTTTTCTTTTTTTTTTCTTTTTCTATCTTTGTTTATTTATTAATTTTTTTCCACAGTAGAGTGAATAGATAACACATCTTTGGTGGTCTTTGAACAAATCATTTTCTTTGCCCTTTGAATTCTTTCTTTGGAACTTTTTGTGACTCCTCCAAGTTTTTGAAATTCTTTTCAAACATGGATTATCACAGTGTGTTTTCATCTCCTCGATGCTCCAAATGTTCCCATTTACTTCTGTTCCTATTCATTTCTCTCCTTTTACGTACATATGAAGTTATTAGTCTTCTAAATTTTCAATTGAGCTGCCTGTCTGTTGCACACTTCAAGCTGGAGCCACAGTCCACCTCTGTTAGACATGGACAGCACCAAAATTGGTATTATGGAAATTTAGCAGAAAATCAGTAATTTTCTTTCAGTTTTTTCTAGGTTTCTCTGAACTTATTTTTCACAGCTGTTGCAATCAGCAGTCATTCTCCTGGTATTCCAATATTAAAAAAAAATAAAAACTAGTGATCCAGTAATATTTTTAACCTACTGTTTTAGTATCTTTTGGCAGGTTGATGAAGCCTGTTCATCTAGAAATATTTCTGCCAGATATACAATTTTTAATATTCTTTTATGTTAGTAATATAATAGAAAGTACTTTACTATTCTTGAGTAATAAAGAGAAAATCCTGCTTATACGTAAATATAGAGAGAAATATTTGTCTAATTTAATATTTTGTTCTAAACTGGGGATCCTACATTATGCTGAGATTTTTCATGTTCATAATACACATTTAAATGTTATTGTTCATTCACTTTATATTTTCTGATCTTTGTCTTCTTTTTTTTTTTAATTTCCCCTGTTATGTCAGTTTTATTCAGAACTAGATTTCTCATTTATGTGAGTTGCTTTGGCTGTGAATCTTTTCCATTCCTAACTAGAAAAGCCTCTCCACTATTACTGGGCTTCTCTTTTAAATAATGCAGTTGTTGTGCTATCAAACAAATTCTTTATATGAGACAGTTAAACTCATATTTTAAAAGCTGAAGGCTTATTTCCCTCATTTATGGTTATTGTTGGCTTCATTGTATTTATATATATTATGTTAGTTTGAGAAATGTTCTCATGAGGTGAGAGATTTTGATCAAGGCTGCTCTCAATTTGCTATTTTTGAACATTATCTAATTATAATTAGTTGGATATCCCATAAGTAAGAATGAGCCACCTCTGAAATGATTAACTTACTGTTTTCATCATACTGAAATTCACATGAAGTGGTGTTTTTTGTATTAGAAAATAATCATGTAGTTTTTTTGGGAACTCTAACAGCATTTGCAGTTGGCTGCATATGTTGTCCTCAACTGAAGTTCCACACAATTTACTTTCAAAAAATGATGCGAAATAACTCACTCTGGTGTCTGGTTTGATTTGCATCAATCTGGGCTATGATGGACCTCTGCTTGTAATCTATTAAAGCTCTCTTTGCTAGTGTATTTCACATTTAAATCTCATCTCATATTTTTTTATTGATAATTTTAAAAGAAGTGGCAGAATTTTTAATATAATCTTTTTTTTTTGTCCCCTCATCACAGCATTTTTTTTGTCTGCGAAAGATAAACATTTAAAATATTCAGTCATATATTTAAACGTTCATGAACACTTATTTTTACAGTTGAAGATCCATTACAGTGAGCAATTTGTGATTTTGTTTTATTTGAAATCTGAATTTTAAATCTGATAACAGACCAAAACTTTCCAGTAGATTTGTTTATTATTTTATTACTTCAGCCAATTTGGTTCCATTGAGCTTTACTTCATCATTTAGAGAGTTTTCTTTTCCCCTTTTCTACATTCTTGAATTTTAAACTCCTCCTTGAAGGAAATTATCTTCAAAATTAAAAGGTTCCATGCTTTTTATTGCAGTTGTTCCCCGTAATTTTGGGAGTCTGAGATTCACTGAAATGAAATTGGAACACTTTTAAAATAGTTTGATCATTACTTTCAGCTAAGAAGCACTATTTATAATGTTTTGGCCCTTCTGTTAGGTTGGCTTGTTTGGACGTCTTCAAATAAATGCAAAGAGCATCTGCAAGTAGGATGTAAATAACTAATACAAATGAAACGGGTTTTCACGGGCTCTTTCCTCATCTCAACTCACAATATTGTAAATACTATTTTGGTAAAATAGATTCCCCAGAGAAAAAAAACAGATAAGTCCTTTATGCTTTAGGGATGTATATGGTTGTATTGTGTTTAAGCAGTGGGGGCTGCAGGGGTGGCTTCTGTGAGATGAGAAGCTGCCCCAAGTTGGACACTGCCAGTTCCAGTTGTCTCTAGAAGATAGAATAAGAATGACAAATGCAAGACAATGCATGTCAAAATTTTATGCATGACTTTCCTAACTTTGTTTGCTGTAAACCGATGTTTATATGTTTCTTTTTTATTTGACTTACATGAAGACTTCACAAACATAATCATTCTCTGCATCACTGAAATGATAATGATTATGTAAGAAAAATAATACAAATTATTCCCTTGGTGAAATCAGCATAGATTTCTTATTTTCCTTTGCTAAAATGATGACAAGTATTTGTAATTCTACAGATAGTTTTCCAGCACCTAAATCATGGTAAGCATATTACTTCTCAGTAGTTGACATAGCTAAACTAAAAAAATCTAGACTGTATGTTGCTAAGAAAAAAATATATAAGACAGATAAAAATAATTTGAAAGAAGCTTACCCATAGTAAGTTTCTGTAAACAATATGTGGTATCTAACTGGAAGCAGCATAGGGGACAGTACACCCAATTGTTTTCTTCCTCGTTTGTTTTGGTTTGTGGTATTGCTGTGTTTTCCAAATATAACAAAAATTCTATGGTAGCATTATATTTCAGTTATTGTTAGTTATCAATTCATAACATTTGATACATACTAAATGCATACATGAAAATCTGTAATTGCTAAATCTCACTTGCAAAATTGTTGATGAAGCCACGCTCTTTGTTACTGAGCATTTACATTCATGTAGAAAATAAGAGAAAAAAAGATTAAGAACAATCAATACACAACATGAGATGCAAAAATTCTTCTGAACATTTAGATGCCTGTGAATATGGACAAAGTCTTGGAGCTTCCAGTATTTTCTAATTTAATTTAGTGAAGTATTTGGCTATCAGAACTTGCAGCAAACTACAGATTCGTCCGTCTTTTGTGCTGCTGTCAGTGCTGCATCCTGCTCTACAATGTCAAGTTGTCTTGCCTCACAAGAAGTACACAAATTGGAAAAGTAAAATTGCTGATTTTCTTCTCTGCGCCCTAAAGTTCTGTGCTTTGCCAGATACTACTATGACTTGCTTCCAACTTCCCAGCTCCCAAATCGTCTCAGTTCCCTTATTCCCACCTGTGTTCTACATATGAGGTGGGATAGGTCATAACTCACTGGTGTATATAAAGAACTTCTTTTAAGCCCAGTAAACTAATTAACTAGCTAAAGATTGATTATTTCTTAATTTATTTACTTTTTTTTTTCCTGGATAATTACAATTCTGTGATGAAAAGTGAAATACTGGCTAGGAGATAATTCTTTTTCCCATTTTCCATTTCTGTATTCCTGTCTGTATTTGTTGTCACTTTTTCCTCTTCCTGCTTCCTTTTTTCCTTTTCCTGTTTCCTTTTCCTTTTCTCCATAGCATGCCCTTTACTCTGCAGAGATCTGGAGGTGATCTTAACTATCAGCGCAGTCACAGTTTTCTGCTTGTACTGCTGATAACGCACTTTGGTGTCATTACAGGCCATGGCATTTGTTCATGCGGCCGATGTGTTTGCCAGGAAGGGTGGTTTGGAAAGTCGTGCCAGTACTCAAGGAAGTGCAACATAACAGAAGAGGAGAGCAGAAGTCTCTGCGAGTCTGCGGATGGCGTATTGTGCTCGGGGAAGGGTAAGGACTAACAGCTTGGCTACTCCACAGCAGAAAAAATGGTCAGATTCTGACAGACGAACGTGCATGAAATTGGGCTGTTGTTTAGTACCTCTTTCAAAGACACCTGTTGTTAAAAGAATTTACATTTGTCTCCGTAATGCACTTACATCCATTTTGTCAAAAATTCACTGCCATACATGCTTAAAGATTTTAATGCAGTTTGTTAATAGCTTATAATTTCATTCATCTGTTTATCTGATGCTTTGCGGCAGCTGTGTGCTACAAACCAGATGTTACTCTGAGGGACAGGATGCTACCTGCACTAACACTGCAGTGGGCAAGATGGCAAATGTAGTAACTTAGGCAAGAGTACGTTGAGGATAGAACTTAGCAGCAACATTTCGTATGCTCAACCTGCCTTTGCCACTGCAACAGCAAAAGAAAGATAGATATTGGTAGTCCCCATGGCAGAGCCCAACACGTTCTCTCATTTCCTAATTTTTATTAAGGTGGTTATGTCAGCTTCAGTCCAGCTATAAAAAATTGCCAGAGGGAGAAATGAAACTTAGATATCTTGATAATTAACCCAAATTGTTCTCTGAGGTTCTTACCTTGCAGTCTTTCAGGTTGGGTAATTGCATTACTGGAAGAAGTGTTTCTTATCTCCCCTGTAGCACAAGCTGTCTCTGATTTTTAATGTAATGTAGCTATGAGAGAAGAGATGGTAAATGGGTGGTGGGATTAGCTGGAGGCAAGAATGCCCCCACTCAGAGGTGGATGTGCCATTTCCTCTGTCAATGTGCTCACTGAATTGGCAGTGACCATCTTACCTGTTAACTGGAGAAAACATCTAATAACCTTCTACATCAGGCAGAATTTCTATCTCCCTTTCTGGTAACTTTAATGTGTATATGCATATGGAGTTTTCTGACTGACCTTCTTCCATCCATTTATGGCTTGTCCAAATTTCTCACCATTGAACTATTTTATTTTATGGATTTTTTTTTTGCAAAAGTTGGTGCAAAGTCATGGAAAAAGAGGAAGTGGTGGTGTTTATTGTTTCTAGAGGATGTAACTGTCTTTAAATTAGGGTACATAAAAGAAAACACTGAGATTCTGAAGGACTGAAATTACTCTGTTACAATACAGAAGCTAATTTTTCTCCTCATGGTCATGGTCTCCCTGTGATTCTTTATACAAATGATGAAGATGAGCAAACATGCTTACAATCAATAAAACACACAGTATGGAATTCTAAAGAAATGTAAAAATTAAAAATGATCTTGTATTTTTAAATATTTGCATTATCTACCACCTTTGGGATGGCTGAAAATTACTTTCTCCGGCCTGTGGGTTTTGCTCTATCAACAAGTAACTTTGAGCTCATATATCAGGGCATTTGTCAAAGTAAATCTGAGGCTTTGGGAACAGATCACCTGGCAGGAGCTTGCAGAGACATCACAAATCCTTTTTTCCTCTATGCTGACTAGGCTGCCTGGGGAGAGGTTTGGGGTCTTGTAACTTCTGTAGGCTGGAATGTTCTGGAAGTTGCCCTAAGTTGTGACTGTGCTTTTAAACTTGGCTTCATAAATGTAGGTTCCAAAGATCCAGATTTTCTACAGTTTTAGTTCACTGTTGAACATCGATTTTCTATGGGAGTTAAAATTCTGATCCCAAATCCGTGTTCAGGAGCACTAGGTAGGATTTTTTTTCTTAAGTTTCTTTGGCCTCCGAGCACAGCGAAGTTTCCAATGTGATGCAAAGTGTCCCTCGGGGCAGCCAGTGTAATGAAGTTGTGCCAAATTAGGTGCTATAGCAGCTTTATTGTGAGAACATCTGGGCATAAAGGAGTGTTTGCTCCAGCAGGGAAATACCAATGTGTGTCAGATGACTTAAGGATGTATGTGGCCAGTGGATATCCAAGGGGTAAATTGCAGTACTTAGACAGGCACTAATGATGCTCACAGGTATTTTTTCTCCTATATGCTTTGAATGTGGACAGTGGGATTAAGTGCATCCACAGCAAGCTTGCAGATGGCACCAAGCTGAGTGTTTCAGTTGACACACTAGAGGGAAGGGATGCTATCCAGAGGGATGTGGACAGGTTTGAGAGGTGGGCCCATGCCAACCTCATGATGTTCAACAAGGCCAAGTGTGAGGTCTGAACCTCAGCCAGGTCAATTGCAAGCACAGATACAGGCTGGGAGGAGAATGGCTTGAGAACAGCCCTGAGGAGAAGGATTTGTGATCTGTGAAGGATCTGTTATTCTGTGATTCTGTGATTTGAGGGTGTCAGTTGATGAAAGACTCAACATGATCAGTCAGTCTGTGCTTGCAGACCAGAAGGCCAACTGTGTCCCGGATTACATCAAGCA
Organism: Oreortyx pictus; assembly: GCA_036925125.1. Taxonomy (NCBI): domain Eukaryota; kingdom Metazoa; phylum Chordata; class Aves; order Galliformes; family Odontophoridae; genus Oreortyx; species Oreortyx pictus. The sequence continues at coordinate 49,572,866 of JAUPFR010000001.1, forward strand.
TGACCAGCAGACTGAGGGAGGTGATTCTGTCCCTCTGCTCTCATGAGACCCCACCTGGAGTACTGCATCCAGCTCTGGGGCTCCCAACACAAGTACACTGAGCTGTTGGAGTGGATCCAGAGGAGGGCCGCAAAGATGATCAGAGGGCTGGAGCCCTCTGAGGATAGACTGGAGAAGAAAAGGCTTTGGGGGGACGTTATAGTGGCCTTCCAGTTCCTGAAGGGGGCCTACAGGAAAGCTAAGGAGGGAATTTCAGAAAGGCATGTAGCAACAGGATGACAGGAAATGGTTTTAAACTGGAAGAGAGTAGATTTAGACTAGATATTAAGAAGAAATTCTTTTCTCTGGGGATGGTGAGATGTTGGAACAGGTTGCCCAAATTGGTTATGGATGCTCCCTCCCTGGAAGTATTCAGAGCTAGGCTGGATGGGGCTTTGAGCAATCTGGTCTAGAGGGAGGTGTCCCTGCCTATAGCAGGGGGATTGGATCTAGATGATCTTAAAGGTACTTTCCAACCCAAACCATTCTATGATTCTATATTTTATCCCATGACTTGGAGAATGATCTATTTTTCTTGCAGATGGTGAGCATGTTTCCTGTGAAAGTTGTGAGAGGTTTTGTCGACCTGGAGGATTGATCAATTCTCCCTAAATGAGGGTTATGGGACACTCTCTCAATGGAGAAAAAACAAGCTCTCTCTGCATAGGATCCCAAACTTTGTATTTTAGTGTTCCAGGTATGGTGAGATAAAGCAGGCAGCACTTTCACAACCACAAGAATAAAGCTGTGAAGAGGAGGCTGCTATCTCTTGCATCTTCTCTCAGTGGGAAGAGGGTCATAGGCAAAGAGAGACAAATTTTTCAAAGCTGTTGTTTATATTATTTTATCATTATTATCTTATTAATTTTCAGGCAAATCTATTCTTGATACTTAAAAATGTGTCTGGAAACCATGTATTACTGAGCACACATACTTTAAAATGTTCATAGCTAGTGTGACTGGCAATGTCCAGAGGTCAAAAATGAGAAATCGTTCCTTCTTTTGCAATGCATTAACCTACAGTAAAGAATAGTGGTCAAAGAGAGAATGTCAAACCTGAGCATTAATGAGTTCTTTCAGGGTTTGTTATTTCCATCTTTATTGGAACCCTAGACAAGATATGTAAGAGCTATTAATGGATGGAGGAAGCTTGAACTTCTGTGTGTTTCATTTAATAGTCTAAGGTGTACTGTTTTTTAGGAGATAAGTACTGAACACTTTCAGAAAATTAAACTCGGTTAATATAAGCAAAGTAGGGTGCTTTCCTAGGCTGCATTGAAAATCTTGGCTCACTGACTATGCCACCTGTAGCAAAGGCTCTTCCCAAGGAAAACAGCAACACCCACCATGCTGCTGCCTCCCTGGCAGTAAATGCAGGGCTGCAGATGGCTACTGTAGTGGTGCAGGACGCGGGCGAGGTAATGAGCCAAATCCCATCTGAGAAGATCTGGCTGGGATTCCAGGAAACACCCCGCAACTCACTAGACTCGTTTTAATTAAACTGAGGAGTCTCCCAGTACAGCATGCTCTGTTTAGGGAAAAGACTTGATACATTCATACTCCCTAACAGATTTTACATTCTGGAGCCTGATCTTCCTTGCTTGACTTGGCATTAAATTTGGTGTATCTTCTGCACATCATGGGCATTCATCAGGAGCAGCATCAGTGACTGCTTATGCAGAATCACTTCAGGTTTCTTACAATGTCATGGTTTTATTAACTATTTTAATTTCACTAAAATCTTCACACTGTTCAATATTATTTTGAGCTGTTTTTACCTTATAACTTTAATAAACATAGACATATGGCTAATTGACACTCAAGTATGTCTTAGGATAGCTCCTATAGAACAACCAGGCAATATATATGCAATTCTCCATTGTCTATTTGTACAATGGCAACTTTTATTCTTATAGCAAATGTCATTCTTTTCCATGCTGGTGGCACAGTAGGCAATGCAAACTGAACTCACAGAAAAAGTAGATGCTTAAGCAAATACTCCCATTCCCAAATGTTCCAATCATTAGTTCTTCCTGTACATGTTTACATGTTCCAAACGTTACAAGTTAAAACGTTTCTCCAAAATTAGACAACAAATTACTTCTTGTCAATAAACCATGTAAATTAATCATATTTTTAAATGAAAAAAAAGGTTATCTGCTCTGAAGTTTAAAGAATTAAGTTTCATTGATCAGAAAACCTTTCAGTGACTAAGGAAAAATAAAGAAAATCGGTTGATATCAACAGGTGCACATTTAAGGAAAAATAATATATACTAGAATTTTTACCATGAATTTTATTCAGAGGTCAGTGAAAGGAAATGGAAGATGGCCCAGCTGCTTTTAATTAATCCATTAACACTGTTTGTTATATACTGACAGAATCAAGCTTCCCTCTCTCAATTATTTTAGTAACACATTAAAGACATTGGTGCCTCTGAACTATAATTGTGTTGAAAATACTGTAGGAAGGAGGGATTTTCAACAGCATCTAGCTCATCCATAAGCATGGTCTGTTGAAGGTCAGCAGCTCTGGTAACTTTAAACACAACCTTCCATAATTATAAGGTGTAAGAATATATATTTTTTGTTTATTTTCAATTTGCTTTGTGCTACAACTTCCTGTAAGAACTATCTCCACAAAGGATTTTCTCTCCGCAGTTACTAAACTCCTCATCTTGTCATTTAAGTGTCTGATTTCTGTGCAGAGAAGGCGATTCAGGCAGCTGAGGACTGGCTTCATAAAAGCCGGCTTTCCTCAGCAGTGTTGCAATTTACCAGGGGGAACTTTTAGTAGAAGAATTCCAGTGGAATTTCTTAGTTACAGAAAAGCCCCCCCAGACCTTCCTCAAACTACAGGCTCCCCAGTACATGATTGCCTGGGGGCAATTGTCCTTCAGGATTCAGAGCTATGAATCTTCTCTTGAAGATCGGGGTGACACTGAGTTTTTCCTTAAAGGGAGGATTCCAGTTCCACCCCATGTCTAGGTGGGTTATGGGTGGTATAATCAACATGTCACCAGAGTCCCTCTAGACTCTGGACTAGATGATCTTAGTGGACTTTTCCAACCTTAGAGATTCTATAATTCTATAACTGTAATCCCTAAGGAGGAGGACAGCAGCTTATCCCAGCAAGGGTCCTTAGTGTACGCTGCAGGAGTGAGCACACTGCTGAACCACAGTTACGTGTACAATCACTTTCTGGCACAGAGCAAATTTTTAGTAATTAAAATGGATGTGGTGCATCTTAATTCGTGGTGATGGATATGTTGGAGTTTCAAATGGTGTCCATAGGAGACATCCGTAAGGACACTGGATGAGGACTCACAGTGGGTCAAGGACAGTTAGAAATTTTACAGTCAAAAAAAAAAAAGAACAGTTTATGTGAAAAGTGGCCCTGATTGTAGGTCTGAAACCAAAGGAAAACTTCAAAGTGTGAGTCCTGATTAAGTGAAATGGCAGAATCAAAGCATTAGAAGGAATGTTTTGCCATATTCATGGTCATTTTGAAAGAATCCTTTTATTCAGAAAGCTTTTAGCTTGATTATTTTCTTTCATACAGTAGCTCCTCTTTTGTGCATGTATCCCTGTGTGTGCACGTATGTCTGGAGATGTTATTTTCTAGCCTGAAAATGCCGGTGCTCTTGGACTGTAAGTAATAATCTTTGTGATTTCAGGTTCCTGCCACTGTGGAAAGTGCATCTGTTCATCACAGGAATGGTACATTTCGGGTGATTTTTGTGAATGTGATGACAGAGACTGCGACAAACACGACGGTCTCATTTGCACAGGTGCAGTGCAGGCTAACTCTTAATTGCTCTATGAAACAAGCTGTGCTGATGAGAATTACTTTAGACAAAGCCCATATTCTTCTTTCTCCACTTACGGAAGAACTGCATTTTCAGGTTATTCAGACCCACTGTAATAGTTTCTTAATGCAGTATGATAATCAACTTAAGGTTTCAAATCAAAAGTAGAAAGTCTGAGTGTGAATTTATGTACACCAGATACAAAATCCACCAACTATTTTCATTGTGGTAGGTCCTCTTTGCCAGAGAATGTACAATGGAAGCGCTGCCATCATGAGATTTCTTCATGTTTTAGATTTTTTTTGTGTGTGTAATAGAAAAAGTAATAGAAAATATTCACTTGCTTGATGATCTTTGTTAGGTGAGAGACATAGCTATGCTGGACAAGGGGTCTTCTGGCAATCAGATAACTCTCAGTGGGAGGCTGAAATACCTGACAATTTTTCATATGATGTGATGGTCACTGATTAAAGTGGTGTCACCCTAACATTGTCCAAGCGCTTGGGTGGCAGATGCAAATAGACACAAGCAGGATGCCAGCAAACTCCCATGACAACTCTAGTGACAAGTAGCAACATGGGAATTGTTAAATTAACTCTCTGGACACTTCCTGTTACAGATACTAATTTTAGAAAATATTTGCTGAGCAATTATTAGAAGTGGAAGGAGTCTGTGAGATGATTAGTGTCAGAGCAAGCAGGTTGACTCTAGTAATGCTGTCCACAAATGTGGTCTCCCAGCTTGTCCAATTAGCAAATGGCCTTTTCTTGGGCAAGGAGACAGTACAGAGGCAACAGGAGCCTGAGCTGCACCTGCAGTCGTCATTCACAGACTTTCATAAGGTCGAAAGCAGAAGCAGTACATGTTGGAAACCCAGGATGTAGAGGCTTCCAGCTGAGCATCCTGAAGTAATGAAAAAAATAAACTGAAAATGTGGATCTCAGTACTCAATGTTTCTCTCTGCGAAACGAGATAGAGATGCATTTCTCATCTAATAGAAAACTTGAGATATTCATATGCACAGCACTTCTGAGAATTTAGGTTTAAAGATTATCGGGTTCAAATGTTTACTGCTGTTCTGTTTGTAACTTTTTATCTCTGCATTGTAGTTAAAAGCAATTCTCATATTTTTTCTAGTACCTTAAAGTACAGTGTGAAGAGTAAGCTTCAACAGCTGGGTGCAAGTAGTAGCATAATTATAGCACTTGCAATTCTGCTGATGAAAGAATGCTATTAATTCTTCGTAAGTGTAGGCCTGAGGTGGCTTCTTAATGCAATGGCACAGTAATTATGTTTCCTGGCAAAAAAAAAAAAAATAGTAGGGGAATGATAAAGGAACAGTGCAGCTACTTTATCATGGTTTTTACTTCCCATAAAACACATTTTAATGTACTACATTTCAATCATGATAAATGCCATTTATTCATTCTGTTCTAGGTAACGGTGTTTGTAACTGTGGAAACTGTGAGTGCTGGGAAGGATGGAATGGAAACGCTTGTGAAATCTGGCTGGGAACAGAATACCCTTAACAAAGGACACCAGAGACTGAGGGTTCTTTTAGTTTGATTTTTCTTTAGGCTGCTAGAACATTTAATTTTGGAAGTATTCAGAGTGTGGGTGTGCATGGTTGTAAATTCTCTAGAACTGTCATGTGAATGCCTGCTCCATAAAGAAATGAATAACAAAACCATACAGAAACAAAACAACAACAAATTCATTTGGGAGCAGAACATTCTAAGCTCTAAAAACTGAATTCATAAAAAAAAAAGCCCCTCCACATTAGTTGGTTAACTCCAGTGAGGCTGAGATTACACCCATTATGTCTATTTCTTAAGCAATGATTGAAAAAGTGAAAGGAAGTCATTTATTTTTACATTACATGTTTGGTTTTCATCTCTCCTTATCAATATGGAAAATATTCCTGTAGAAGAATAGCACTACTTAAATATTTGTCAGATAATACATTTGATTCATTTTATCATGTTTGTCAAAAACATGGTTGGATTCTTTTCTTTCTATACATCCTGATTATGCCCCAGCTCCAGGAGAAGAATTAAAGAAATTTACCCTTTTTTTTTTTTTTGTCAAAGAATTGAGAACTGAGTCTGTATAACTGAAGTTCTGTTATCTGAAAACCATAGGCTGAAGTTTTTGAAGAGATCCTTGTCCACAAGATAACTTAGTTTCTATTGTTAAAGAATCAAATGGTTGATTATCCATTTTAACATTCTACAATACTGTCAAATGCATAACCTATAGAAGTGTAAGGAATTGACGTAATAAAGTTATAAATGTATGATTAACTATTCCAAATATGTATCCTGACACTAATATGTACTTTTCTCATACTATATTATGTATGTATAGTTGCCTAGTCCTCTGGAAAGTAAAGCAAATGAAAATTTGTTATACTAATAACTTTTAGGATGACAACTCCGTATGCTATCAGAAATCACTGTTTGGAACAGATTGCACTGTCACACATGGTTTTCATTGAATTTCACTGTTTTCAAAGTCAGAGGCCTGAAGGTCAACAGACTCAAAAAATCAGCACTGCCGGGCAGTAGCTGAGTCCCAGCCAAAGCAGCTCAAACCATGACAACAAAGAAATTAAAGTTTTAATACAGTAAATACAAACAAGGCAATGGTATGAACAAAATTTTATTTTTATTTTTCCAATGGTGAAATGCTGCTCAGTGTGAAATTCACATTGAGTTATGAAAGATGCACAACTATTGGGACTTCCCTAACTTATTTACATATGAGTCTTTTTTTTCTTTTTTCTTTCTTTTTTTTTTCTTTAATACATGTAGATTTGGCAGCCCTTTAATTCCTTAGAGCAAAAAAATACATACATTTTAATTTCAAAAACGCTTACATTTTGTGAAATCATGATTGAGCAAGAAATTGCGTAAAAGTTTGGAAAGCATTTATTTTTAATATCAAACTACCATCGTGGTTTAGGTGCCGAAGTCCTGATTTTTGAAGAGGTACATGAGTCAGCAATAAGGGAACTATGTATCAAGTGAAAAGGTATTTTCATTATTATTCTAGAAATCTGTCTTCTTTTAGAAAGGACAATTTTGAGATAGGAAAATACAATGGTACAGAACACGTAACAGAATGCAATTTTTTTAAATGAATTTATATGATTGCTTTCACTATTGCCCCTTCCCATCTAGCTTTATCTTATCCATTCTTTTTTTCCTTAATCTAGATTCTTTCTCTCTAAAACTGAAGCTTGTGAAACCTATGTTCTCATGGTGGGACAGTAAAATCACCAAACATCCATGCATAATTTACATGGGAATTATGCACAGAAATACCGAGTCACATACCCCAGTGCAGGGAACTACCTTCTTTTTAGATAGCCAAAATGTCACATACAGTTCTAAATTGCACTTATACAGTATTGCAAAACTTCAATGTAAAATTCATACTGAAATATTTGTTTATATTTTAGATTTATAACCCTTAAAATGCTTATAGCTGAACATGGATATTCTGAATTAAATTCTAACAGATATTCACCTTGCCAACCCTGGTATCTGGACAGCATGGACTATTGGGTTTGTTTGTATTTAGGAATACTGCTCACCGGAATGCTCTTATAGTCTGCTTTTTCCACATATATGTTCATCTGCTGAGTCAGAGAGTAAATAATGAAAAATACAAATATTTGTACTTTATTTCCTTCCGTTTACATTTGGTACTGTAACAGAAATATTAGATAATCAAAATTCTTACCTAGATTCAGCAGATGTTTTTGATTTGTTTTCTGGTATGACAAACACATTTTTACATACTGTAGATAAGCTTTGGTATTCCAGACAAAGAAATAATTCTTTAGAGGATTACAACATCATATTTGATGCATTTTACTTTGTAGTTTCCTTTCGTTTAAGATTTATATGGGTAAGGAATGTAAGATGAATCTTTTTTTACTGTTTAATTTAGTTCAGTATTGGCTTAAAAGACAACTTCAACATTTTGGCTACTAAGTGGATTCCATAGTCACAGAATTTCAAAAAGCGTTTTCCACATTTTTTTTAAAGTACATATGGAAAAATATCAACACATTCTAAGATAGCTAATGCCAGTGGCTAATTAAAATGTAAATAATCAAACCAAATGGTGCTATCGCTATAGACCTTAAGATATTTTCTAAGACTACTAAAAATATAATGAATACAAATTTTCCTCTCCACTTTTTATTCTGTTTCTTATACTGTTGCTTGAACACTCTCCCAGTCCCCTTCATGCTGAGGTAACTGGTAACTCTCAGCCAGTCTCTTCTGTGGCTCATTTCCTCCCTAGAAAAATGAGGTCGGAAGGAATATGGTTATTACTCTGTGTAAAGTGAAAATAATAGTGTATTAATAAATAGTGTTTTTTTTACACCTCATTCCCTGTGACAGGAATTCCAGATACATAAACAGTAAAAGCAGGAAGAGGCACAAGGGAGTGAAACACACTGGATGAATATTAGAATGTGGCTGTAAAAGCCTGCTTCCAAGGCCTGTGGTAAATGGCATTTGTAAGTGGTGAAAACAAATTGTATAGGTGGGGATTTCATAACAGATAGGTTGATGAAGCTTAAAACAAATGATAAGATAGCCTTGCTTTCTTGTGATAGAAAGAACAAAACCCAGAACTGTGCAGAACACTTTTACAACTGACTTGCAGGAGTATGCCTATTGTGCATAACAACAGTAAAATCAACTATAAAACAGCCATGGATTGATTTGCTTCTGTAAATTATTGACCTTCTCTTGATCCATATGCTCTTACACACAGATGAACATTTAATCATGTAACTGCCCTTGTTTCCTGACAGAACAACTTCTCACTTTGTAGCTAAATGACACTGGCATGAAAATCATGAGTTGAGTATTTTTGTCATCAAGTAATAGAAGGAATATTTTACTGCATCTTTAAAAATAAGTCTTAGCTTTTGGGTGAGTCACAAAAACAAATCCAACACACACAAAAACCTGTTATCAGGTGATCTAAAACGCACTGCACAGAATATGAGTTTATCCAATGGGCCATTTATAAGAAAGACAGCCTCCTTACTTTGTCTAGTTTCCCTTGCATTCCCATCTGAATGGAGTTGAACAATTTCTTATTTATATCAATAAACAGATGGTTCAGCAACACACACTTTTATTGTATGGACCAAACTGCCTGCATTCACACCTCATCCCTTACAGTGGTCTTAAACCAAGAGGAAAGTTTCTCCATGTATACACAAAAAGCCAGAGTTCTTAGTGTTGTTTCATGTAAATTGCAACGTCATAGTGAATTGCTTTATATTTATATTTGGGGTTGTTTGTTAAGGACCTGACTCTACACACATTAAATTTATGGAAATGAGAGTAATTTAAAAAACATTATTTGAGAGCAACTAAAAATACAACCAGCACATGAAAGAACATCTGTAGTATTTGTACTACAAAAAAATTCAGAGGCTATAGACATTTTTCTATAGGCTCTATAGTGTGAGCAAACTTTTAAATACACAAAAGCCTGTGTGTTTATAAAACATCAGAAGTACAATGGAATAGTGCCACGCTGAACTGGATTTCTGAAACTGCACAGGTGTGACTGGTTTTGCCAAATAAAACCTTAGCTGAAATACAGATTAAAAAACATAAAGGGATGAGCAGCGTTATTGTATCTGCCCACTACAGAAGTGTAAGATGAAGTTAGATTGCAGTGCAAACAGTGTCGGTGAGAGTAGCTACAACCCAGAAGAACAAAATGCAAAGCAAGCGTGCAAAGGAACGCTGCAGATTCACAGACATCTGGACATGTAAGTACAAAACACTTAACTTGTAAATACAAATTGATTCCATCAGGTTTACTATACAGTATGTTGGTAGTAATAGATAGTTGAAAACAGCTTTCGCCAAACAGCAAAATTAATTTTGGAGGGAACAAAACGGTGACATCTCATCCTGGAGAACAGCAAGAGAGGTATTATATTAAGGAGCTAAAATTTTCTTTGGCATGGTAAAAGGGGAGAACTGAGTTTGCCAACATATTTACATGAAGTTTCACCATACTGTGACCAGTGCAATCATGTTTTGCACAGTCTACTTCTTCCAGAAACTTTTTTGTTGTTTTTCAGTATGCCTTCATATAAATGTTTTATTCATCATGTTCAATCTGTGTATACAACAAATAATAATAAAGACAAACTGTACAATGCAGACAAACCCTTTGCATATATGTATGTAAATTCAGTAATATAGATGAACAATTCTTTGATACACTCAACCTATTACATGCAGTTCATCCTCACCATCCCTTTCCCATGCAACAGATGCAGCAAGACAAAATTAAAAGGAGGAAACAGCACAAAAACCCCTTCTCTGTGTTTGAACAGATTGTAGAAAAAGAGACAATTTTTACGACAACTATTCATTGTATTAAACACACATATGCATTGAGACCACAGAAACAAAAACTGAAATCAAAAATATTACGGTGCATTTTCAGTATGTTTGAACTGCTTACAGAAATCAAATCTGGCCTTAATTGTAGCCCCAGAAACTGCAAATTATAATTACCTGGCTTCAAAAGTTTAATATTGAAAACAGTACTCATGTAGAATGAGGCCATGAACCAGAGGCTCCGTGTAAATCTCATCCAGCTTTCCAGTCCTTTCTCCCCCTAGGCTCTTAAAGCAGTGAGAGTAAAAGGACAGCCGATTGGACATGAACTCATATTCCCTCCTCATGAACTCTTACAAATTTTAAGTGGGAAAGGGAATGTAGCCTTCAGTTGTACTACCGTACTCAAAATAACTGTGAACTGCTGCTCCTTGGGGATCCAGGAGACAGGACAGCTTTAAGAGTACTGATTCCTATGGGCTCTCCTACTGCAGAGTAAGCCCACTTCTCATTGTGTGAGTTGCTTTGCTGTTGTTGTTGTTGTTTTTTTTTCCTCAGGGATGATGCACAAATCCCACTGGACCAGGTGGGATGAGAAGGGTGCACCAAGGTTTTTTTCTTTTTCCCACATACATATTTAGTGCTAGCAGTCAAGGGCTCAGTCTAAGTTAAACTTTCTTTGCATTTTTTATCACAGTACTAAAGTCATTTATCATCATTATTATTATTATTAATATTTTCACATTCCTCTCCTGGAAAGACCCTTGAATCAAGTGTTAGCTTGCTGTTCTCACGTTACATATATAACCAAGAAAACCTTGCCTACAAAAAAAATAAATCAATTTATCTAGAACTTAGCAGCTTTATAGTAGTCTCCTCTTTATAAGCACTATTAAGTTGCTTATAAAAACACTTTTGAAAACTAGCATGGAAAGTTCATTAAGACTGAATCAGTTACACAGCTGAGCAGACAGGGAGTCTGAAATAACCACTAATCTCTTCCTGTTAGGGACACTTCAGAACAAAGACATGACAAAAAAGAGTGGGAGAAATACAATAGTAAAAAAGGAATGGACAAATTCCTTATTTCTTTTTTTTTTATCCCTTTTAAATATCAAGATAATAGATAGAGGCCAAGAGAGTGCCATCACACGATTTTCCAGACTGAGGTACAGTTTGGTCCTTGTTGCCCTTTCTGAGAAACAAATACCTTTGTAAACATACAGACAGCACCCACAATCTTATTGTCTGAAAGCATGTGACTAAGTATGTAATAAGTCAGTGGCATTTCTGTGGTACTGTCTAAATTTTTTTCCCCGTAAGACTGGTTTTATCGTTCACAAGTGATAAACTCAAAGTGTTGATGGTGTTTCTCATGATATGAGCCAAGGTTTAAATTCTGTAACATTTTTGATTTCGTCTAGGTTTATGTAGGAGAAAGTACAGTATACAGAGATCAAGGCAAGGCACCTTCAATCTATCAATTTGGTGAGGATATTATCCTAGGAAGCTGGGTAGAGGTACGTACTGGAATATCAGTGAGATACATAGGACTGGACTTTGCATGCTCAGCTAAAAATAAAAATAAAGTTTTGTCATATGTCCAGTTGTAAAACTTTTTTTTTTTTAAAACACCAGAAAAACTGTAATTTTTAACTACTCTTTGCATTGGTGCTGCAAAAAAGAACACAACAACATCCTTGCCCATGCTTTGCTAAGTAGGTGTGGAAATCAGCCAAAAATAACAATGGCATTAAGTTCAGTTCCTTAAAAACAGAAAAAGTATTATATTTGAAATGGATTTAGGTAGCGCAATTCTGGTTAGTCTTAACTGTTTTTTATTGGTGGTGGTTGTTTTTCAAACAATGAAGCTTTAGAAGATGAAAAATGAGCCTTAATTCAGGCCTACAAGGCCTACAAAATTCTTTGGACCCACTTTCCCAAAAACGAGTGGGTCTTGCTCGCTGGGCAAGGCAAATGTTACCATTACCAGTAAGCCTGTGATATGTATAAAACACACACACAAAAAGAAACTATAGGGGGATGCCAAACACTCGTTTCAGAAAACTTCCTGTTGGTTGTGTTTGACACTCTTCCCTCCACTATAATGCCAACCTCAGAAGCACAGTATCTGTTACTAAAGAGTATTCACATTGATCAGCATTGTAAGCCAGAGACAACGATCCTATTCTTTATAGATATAATTTGTAATAATAGATTTTTGAAGGCTTCCTGATTCCCTGATTACTTTCAAAACTAAGCCACCGGCAACACTTAAAGTTATAGAGAAACACAATCCCTGCAAAAGGTCACAGACAGTGGAGCGAGCAGCCTTATAAAAGAGGGAAGAAGAGAAATCCATAATAGCACAGGTTTACAGCATCTACCTAGAAATAACTTGATTATTTGTGTGCTACAAAATAGAACTTAAACACATGGATTTTGCTGAAACTGGACTCAAAAAGGGATTATGGGTAATTGTCAGCAGGCAAGGTATCAAGTGTACTTGTGAAGTATGTCATTCACATGAAGTGTCACAGTCACAGAAAAGATATTAAAAAGGCATTCCAATATCTGGTAGGGCATTCCATGGTCTGAGTTCAGCTGGTTCATCCAGGTGTCTTCTCGTTGTGGGTGGAGCTACACGTTGAGCTTTATCCGCTTGCAATGATTCAGTTCAGAACCAGCCACGCGCCAGGACGCCACTTGCTGCGAGCTGATCCACAGACACTGCAGAGGGGAAGTCTGGCAAGGATAAATGGCTCAACTGCACTCGGGACTCAGTAAGTCACAACACCTGTGAGGATCTGGCTATGTCGTCTTACTCTTGTTAACTGGTGGTTTGCCGCCATTCATTATTGCAGACGCACTTGTGCTTTTACTTGGAGTTACCCCAGCCTTTGGCACTGTTTCTCCAATATCATGCAAAGATGGTTCTCGATACATGGCAACTGAAAGGAGAAAAGAAAGAGACATTTTTAGGAACGTATCATTTAAGAACGTCTCAAATAGGATTAACTATCTACAGTTAACTAATATATTAATATACTGTATGTTTCTCTTGCATGATGGGAAATTATTTTCTTTGACAGTTATTTGGCATGACTGATATCTTTGCTTGACCCACCAAAATTCTCATGTCAACCATATCTGTCTTAGAAACAGCAGGAAACTGTATGCTCACCTGTTAAAAGAAACTAAAGAAGCCTCAGAAATTAAAAAATACAATTCTGTCTTTATACAAGACAGGCACAAAAAATAGATACATTTTTATATATTCATTTTATGTATAATCTTTAAATAAGTATTTTATGACTTTTTAGAAGTAAAATATGAATTGTCTGGATTCGGGTGCCCCAGTGCCATTTTTTTCAGTCCTACATTGCAAGACTGGGCTTGAGTCCAGCTAAGAGAAGTTATTTGTACATCTGGCTCCCAAGTGCAAAGAGCATGGTTAATAAACTCTTCAGGTTTTCAGGTCTGAGCTGAAGTGTTTGGGATTGTTCTGCAGAGTCCTTCCCTGTTCCGCAGGTTCTTCCTTCTCAAAAAAGCATGCAGTAGGCACTATTCTACACTGAATGCAGTGCAGAAAGCTCCAAACTAAACTACTAATTGAATTTTTAGATGAATTAAAAGTTTGCCCCCGGGTTTCAGTCCCTATGTAACCAGTTTAAATCCTTTGAGGAAAATATATGTGTTCAATTACACAGTTCCAGCTTCCTTAATGATTAATGCTCTTGGATCATTCAATTCCATTTTCCATGTCAGTGAGTCAGGTAATATTTCCACTTACACCTAACTTCAGTAGCCTTTATTTATATCAGAGCAGTGTTAAAAGAGATATCAAAGCAGTCAAAGGAATTAATCATCACATTGACTTTGGGTTTCATTCTGTGCTGCCATAGAGAGCACAAACCCTTAATCACTTGGCTTATTAAAGTAGGAGGCAGGATCATCAAAGTACTGGCATTGATCTTCAGTAGTGTGGGGTTTCATAAGAAAATATAGAATTTGATATCTATATCTCATCAAATACTTGTTCTAACATTTCCAGTAACTTAATCTAAATTCTTCTATGGCCTCTGAAAGTTTGAAATTAAAGACCTACTCTAGAGTATCTAAAATCGGTCATGATTTTTCTCTTCAGGGTGAGACCCCAGAAATGTGTTAGGAACACTTTGCTGCTTAATTAAGAGTTTGATGAAGTAACACTATGACCTACAAAAATAATAAGTTAAATAGTATGAGATGAAACTATAAGGGATTATATATTGGATCTATAATATTTTAAGATTCTCATAAGCAATGAAAAAAACTTATTTCTATGCCTGTCAGAATTATTTTGAAAGCATGTGACTCCAAGCATTAGTGAAAATGGTTGTTTCCTGTCTAACGAATTGACATTTCCTATAAAATGCATTGTGTTATGCCTTTACAATTTAATATGAAGAGACTGACATGAAATATCAGTAAGGTTGAAAACTTGTGTAAATACAAAAACACCATGAAACAAGGAAGAACAAAGGCATTAGCCTGAGTTCAAATTTAAAGTTAAAAATAGCATTGTTCAGAGTTTCATAATAAAAAAGGAATCCAACATTTAACAAACTCATCCTTTAATCAAAACTTCCCAAGTTAAAATGTTTTTTAAAAAAAGAACTGGACTGTTAACTGAAGTATTATTGGTGTGTAATTTTAGATGTTAAGTAAGGAGGTAATTTTTAGAAAGACTGAGGTTATGTGTAGCAACCATCTCAGTGAAATTTGAGTGCTGACAGGACAGGACACAAAAAGCGATGTAGGTTAGAGATAGCCTGCAGAATAAATAGATAAATCATTAAAAAAATCAATCATTATCCAGGATAAAAGAGAATGTGTTTTCCAAGGAATGTGTGACATCATTTTAGAGTGAAAGGTTAATACGACTTTTATTTGCGTCTACCTTGCTTTAATTGTCAACTTAAACAAGTTAGGTGCATTACATCAACTTGCTAAGCAACGAAGTATGATCTGTTTTATAATCAGACCCCTGTGTTTTGCATTAGAAAGCTTTTATCTTGAAATACATTGTACCCATTCCATTTATAACTCCGAATTATCCCACAATGTCCATTATTTCATTCTGATTGCAAGACTCACAACACTTTTTGCCACTGGCAAGAGAGTATCTTAAAGACGACGTACACATTCGCAAAAGATTTATTTTCTCCTAAGAAAAAGTTTTCTCCTAATCCCTTGAAAGAATGTTTTTAGATATGCCCTCCCTATCATCACTATGCCAAAGCACAAACCAGCTCCATGAATCCTGGGGGACTGTCATTTAGAGCGGCTCCTGTGCATGGCACAAACATTCACAAAGGTTATTTTAGAAACCATTTCCCTTTCTTTTCCTGAGATTTATAGGAAGATCTACCAGTGATGGACTGCACCTCACCTTCCAATGGCTTGGGTAGAAAATGAGCTGCTGGTTTTGTTTTCTTGACTCTGTTTCCTTTCATGACCTGCCCTTCCTTGTTCAGACCCAAGAACCAGGCCCTTCCAGACTCCTGCTGTCTGTAGAGCATGGATGAGTAGATTACATAATAATTTTCAAAAACAGACTCCTTGAATTTGCACTCCGGTGTAAAAAGTTCCTGTGGGAGGAAAAGGAAATGTTAAACAGTATCTCTGAAGTGATGCTTCTATTTTGACAACTCACAAACACCTCCTAATTAGTTTAATATATGACTTATAATAACATCTGTTTTGAGACAGGAATATCTATCTTCCTGTAAGTGACCTCCAGGTGAAGTTATTTCACCTCTCATGGATGCTCCTCTTTTCCCATCTGTGCAACAAAGATGATAGTATATTTTGAAAATATAGAAGTGACACAACCATAAAAGCATTATTTAAAATACAGGCATAATTCTCATGTTTTTCTGAAAGATTATCCTTGTTTTTCTTGATTTAGAATGTCTGTGATAAACAAAATCGATGAAAGAACTATTTTTCCAGTTTTAATATACTTGGCAGGTGTAATAAAAGCAATAAAATCCCTCTATGTATGTTTTACAATAACTAATATATAATGCTTAAAAATAGCTGTTAATAACATAGAATCACAGTAATCATAGAATCACATCATATTAAAATATATACAAAATTTCCTAGAGTGGGCATGGTTTGAAACACTGTGGGAAAGTGCTGCTTTGATGTACAAATTTCTGTACAAAGAATGTTATTTCTATTGACTTTCTCAGCGTTGATCCCATTATTGCTTATGTTTCCAGATTCACATTCACTAACAGAGCCATTGTACTGAATTCTTTATTAAGGTTTATTTGAGCACAAAGTTCTAGAACCCGGCAGCCAAACTTGTTTGATTTTAAATAACACAAGTAAACAGTATATAAATTAGAAATGTGAACATATATTGAGACACCTCACCAAAGTCCTCTGGGAAAAAATAAAAAAATCAGCAAGTAATAAGCAACTAAAATTACCAATTCCATTCAAAGGTGAAAAAAATTGCATTTTTTTTTTAATGATAAAACAGGATTATGTGTGATAGTAGAATGATTTTCAGTCTTTGGACATGTCTGTTGAAAACCGTGAACAATAATCCCATCATAAAAGGAGGAGGTGAAAGTGGGAAAGTGGAAGGTGACTTGTTAAGCCTTCACAAATCTTTTAGCCCTGAATCTGTTTTTTCCCTCTGTATTTATATTTCTTTCAGTTACTTTTCCCAAGAATTAAAATGCTGGAAATTTTATCTAGCTGTATTTTTCCATTCTAATTCATTTGGTTTGTTTCTTTTTTTTTTTTTTTTTTTTTTTTTTTTTACTACTAGTCCTGTGCAATACTGAGTTAACTTTCAGCAGGTATTTTCAGGGTCTCTATCCCAGACCCAGTTGTCTCTCTATACTGTAAAGATTTCACAGCTGCTTTTTCTCACCAGATTTTCTTTCTGGAAATTAAAGTCCTTAAAGACGCAGATCCCCATAAGAGAAAGCAGAGATGGAAATACTTTTCTGTACAGTGCAATACGCAGTATTCATATTGCTATGGCTTACACTGCCACTTGTAAACAAAGCTGCCTTACCTTACGGCAGGTATACTATTAGCTTTCTCAATTATGGAGTATTTTTTTAAGCTCGAATAAAAAGAACTGGTGTATCTTCTTCAACAACACACTAACAGCAGTTAATGCAGCAGCTGGGAAATAACCTGGAAACCTGCCTTAAATTAGGTGTCTTCCTCTTTGTGAGCAAGTACACTTAGTTTCTACAGGTCACTCATTTACAGATGCAAAATAAATTCTCTGATATTGCAATGGCCATTTTTTGGCACCACCACTTCTCTACCACCTATGTATACAGCTATACACATACAGAAATGCAAATACAGTCTGATCTAGAGATGCTTAAAACTAATGAGAGGAAATCTCTTAACAGCGACTTCTCCTTTGCCACAGGGTTTTTTCTCCCTGTGTTCCAAGACGTCTGCTGTTTGTGCTGCTCTCCTTCCTCTTATGCTGATTTCAAACCACAGCAGGGCTCAAGGAGACTCAAAGCCACAATGCAGGGTGGCACACTAGAGGGAATGCCTGCTAAACCCTTGCAAAAGGCATTTGCATGCAAGTCATGCTCCTCAGCTGTTGAAACAGCAGATGCTAATCAGGAATTGCCTACATTGCCTACACAGATCTCCTCGTTACCTGCTTCACTGCAAAAGCTACCCCCTGTGCTTCACACTACATTTTACTTCCTTGTGAAGCTCAATTACCATAAACACTACTTAGCCAATAGTCACTTTTTGCTATAAACAAAAGCTATTTGTCATTCTCAGCTCCTCTATACTAGAGATAGTTGGTTGCCTGCGAGTGGTATTTCTATGTTTTTCCAAACAATATCCATTAGGATACTTAAACAATATTCCCTAAAACACTATCTTACCCCTGAGTCAAAATCAGTTCTTCCCTCCTTCTTTTATTTGAAATGTACAGCAGTTTCTGTGACAGTGCACAGAGAACAAAACTTCTTTTTATTTAGAGTAAAAAAAAAAAAAACCAAACCAAAACAAGAAAACCTCTATTTCAGTACAATTGCCCGTCTACTCCTGGGTGAAGACTGATAGGACAAACTGGCATCACTATTATTCCACAGTCATGAAAAGCAGTGTAATAGTCTGTTGTGTTGGTTATTTTTTTTTTTTTAGTTGTTGTTGGTGGTGGTTATTGGTTGCTTGCTTCTTGCTTTGAAGGATGTATTAAACTTGAATGATAGAATCCTGCCCTGAATTACTGTAGGTAATTCGTTCCAGATGGCCGGTAGTACAGCAACTTTGGACAGGGTCTGCATTCATACAATATTAGGACGTAATTCTGTCCAGGATAAAATCTCAGTCAAAAAGTTGCTTAAATATATGCTACATTAAAGCATGCTAATAGTTCCAGTGTTGTGGAAGTATTGATGGATTAAAACTAAGCACCTGTTGGTGACAATACTGAAATATAGCCACTGATTCCTCAGAGAATTTCTCTGGAAGGGGCTTCTGAAATAAGCACCTTCTATGAATGGAATATTTCTAGCAGTGATTTCTGCTTTGCAGCAGTCAATGTCTTATATGGCTGAAAAAGCCGTTAGCACTCATATACTCTCCACTAGAGCAGTCATGGGACCTAAAGCACCACTTCTACATGTACCTAGGCCAAACCAAGCTCTACGTAGCTAAATCTCAATCTATTAAGATCTTAGAAAATGAGCATTATGGGCTAACTGCACTGCCTTTAAAAAAATCATCTTCATCTTCCTTTCTACATCTACATCTTGAAGTCATTGTTAGAGGAAAAGGCAGTACAATGGCATTTTATATTTTGCCAATGGTGAGAGCATTCTCCTAGGCTACCTGCCCATTTGAATCAATACAGAATGAATATAAACCTCCATGTGGCTGACTTGACTCATTTAGATCTTCCCTTTAAGAATGACATTTTCAGTTTTAATTGCAGTACGATCTTTCCATTTTGTATTAAGAAGTATATGTATTACAAAGCCAGACATGACTTGCAAACAAGAACTTGTGCTCAGGACTTTTCTTCCAAGGTCAGTGCCCAGTTTTAACATGTAATCTTACATAAAGGGTGGTTTACTTCTGTCAAAGCAACATTTGAAAAATAAAGTACATGCCAGATGCCAATTTCCAAAACCCCAGGATAGGGCTCTGGCTGTAAACTTCAATCATATACAGCTTCCTGGGTCCTAGGGAAGAGAAGGATGGATTAAATTGCACCTTGCTGGGAAGAATTGTCACTTGGATATTTGTACTAGCTTCCTAACAAGATACTGTTTGATGTGAATCCTATTTGGAGATGTTATAATTCTTTTGGTAGCTGTAATATCATAATTCACAGGTTGTGGGTTCCCCTCTTGGGATCAAAAAGATCTATCATTGGAGAATCCTTAGTTTTGGGGCTCCCACAAGTGTTGGCAAAACTTATCACTGTAGTATTATGACATAATATATAGGTCACTCCAAAAGTAATGCTTCCTACTTATCTCCATGGAAACTATAACCAAGAATACAAAAAACCATTATTTATTAGAGCAAATTCTCAGCTACAAAAGATTATTTTTCAACATCGTCACCACCATTAGCTATGCATTTTCATCAGTAATGAACAAGACATTCAAGCCATGCAGAGTCACATATCTGAACCAGTGGAGGTAACCCACTGCTTCACAGCTGCTATAACAGCTTCATTGCTAGGAAACTGTGTCCCATACGGTCCATCTTTCATTGGTCCAAACATATGGAAGTCAGAGGCACAAAGACTGGACTATACAGTGAGTGTAGCAGGACAGTCCAGCCAAGACTGGCTATGTGCTCCACAGTCTTAAAACTGGTAGGGGGTCTGGTCTTACTGTGTTACAAGAGAAAGGTTGCTATCTTGCTAGTGTGAATCTGGAAGTTCAAGACTTCTGCTTTAGCACTATGATGTAGCTATCACAGTTAATGGTTTTTTCATGTTCCAGGAAATGCAGCCCTTTCCTATCGAAAAGCTAGTGTACATTATTTCATCTGCTCAGTGCTGCAGCTTGAACTTCTTTATTGATGCAAAATTAACATGTCACCACTCCATGAACTGCTGCTTTGACTACAGCTCATAGTGGTGACACCACATATTGTCACTGGTAATGATGCTATCCAGGAAATTGTTACTTTCAGCTCTGTACTGGTTCCATAGTTCCTGACAAACTTGAATGTGGCTGTTCAGGTCTCTGTCTGCAGGGAGTACCTGAGCCTGCTACTGCCTTGAGAGGGCAGCAGCGGTACCACCTGCATAAGTTGTGAGCAGGTGGGAGATATGCTCAGCATGGTGGCAGAACTCAAACAGGAGGTGGAGAGGTTTAGGAGCATCAGGGAGTGTGAGCAGGAGATGGGTTGGTGGAGAAACTCCATTCCGTATCTACAAGAAATCCACCAGGGTGATACATCCCGAACAGTGGTGGACCCCCCTTGCTCTGTTGCTTTCAGGTCAAAAGAGGGGATGTAAGAGATGGGGAGGAATGGAAACAGGTCACAGCTTGATGTTGCAAGAAATCCCCCTCATAACCTTAACTTTCCTGGTGCCCCTACATGATAGGATTGAGGCTCCAGATCTCAAGGGAGAGGTAAATGAGGATGTGGTGGAAGGTCCACCCAGGATGTTATCTAGGATGAGGTGGTCAGCTCCACACCTCAAGACAGGCTCCACCAAGAAGAAAAGAATGGAAATCGTCACAGATGACTCCCTTCTGATGGGAACAACGAACCCCACATGTCAACCAGAAGGAAGTGTGCTGCCTCCCTGGGGTTCAGGTGAGTGACATTACTAAAAAACTTCCTGGTCTGCTTTGTTCCTCTGATTATTACTGTTTACGAATAGTTCAAGCTGGCATCTATGAAGCTTCTGAGAGAAGCCTGAGGGCCATCAAAAGTGACTTGTGGGCACTGGGGTAGTTGGTTGATCAAGCAGGAATACAGGTGGTGTTTTCCTCTATCCCTTCAATGGCAGCGAGGGATCCTGAGAGGATCAGGAAAATCTATCTCATTAATACATGGGTAAGAGGCTGGTGACACCACAGGAATTTTGGCTTTTTCAACCATGGAGAGTATTATTCAGCACCAGATCTGCCTGGGGGACGGGAAGCTTGCTATTGTGGCTTCCATCTTACAATAGTAGAATCATAGAACAGTTGGGTTGGAAAGGACCTGTAAGATCATCTAGTTGCAAGCCCCCTGCTATAGGCAGGGACACCTCCCACCAGACCAGGTTGCTGAAAGTCCCATCCAGCCTGGCCTTGAATGCTTTCAGGGAGGGGACATCCACAACCTCTCTAGACAACCTGTTCCAGTGTCTCACCATCCTCAGAGTTAAGAATTTCTTCCTAAAATCTGTTCTAAATGTAAAGCCATTTCCAATTTAAAGCCACTTCCCCTCCTCCTGTCACTACCTGCCCTTACAAAAAGCCCCTCCTCAGCTTTCCTGTAGGCTCCCTTCAGGTACTGGAAGGCCACTATAAGATCCCCTGGAGACTCCCATTTACAAGAAGGGTCATCTGAAGGATGTGAGGAACTACAGACCTGTCAGCATGACCTTGGTGCTAGGGAAGGTTATGGAATTGATAGTATTGAGTGAGATCACACGGCATATGCAGGAAAACCATGGCATGAGGCCCAGCCAGCATGGATTCATAAAGAGTAGGTCTTTCCTGATCAACTTCATCTCCTTCTATGACTGGGTGACCTGCCTGGTATATGAGGCTCCTATGAATTGCACAGCAGCAAAAGCACAGCTGCAGGTGGAATGACCTGCTCTATGGTGCTAAGCAGAAAACACAACAATAAGACAAACTCAAAGAGATTGCCAGGTAAGAAACAGCAGTAAAAAATCCTGATTATTGATATTTTTCAGAACTCAATACCTGTTTTAATCCTACCTACTATTTGCACTTAGAAGTCAGGGTGCTGAAAGAAGACATCAATTCTTTGAAGTACAGATCTGTCTCGTCGGACTAGATTATCATTCAAATACAGGCAAGTACAGGGTATAAGGAAACAAAACATCCCAGAAAGGATTTCAGCATACTACTAGTGAGTTATCAGACATTTTTGGCAGGGAGGATGACAAATGAGAGACCAGAGCAAAGATAGCAGTAGCTTTGCAGATGCTTACGGCAAACTTCTGCAAAATGAGAAAAGCAGCATAGAGTGTGCACAGAGGTATTCTGGGCAGTGTCAGAGGAGGAAGTGACATTTTGATAGCAGATAATAAGGTTGGAAATTACTCATGAAGAAGGACCTTAAAATTAAAGAGAAGCAGTCTGTGTTTAATGAGGAGAAGGCACTCAACTGTGAAGGGAAATACAGTTAAAATATTGAAGCTGGGAACTGTACTTTACAGCAGCTTTCTGAAATAAAACAGTGGGGGTGGTGCTGAATTTATCAGTGAAGGAAGGGAAGATGCTGGATTAACCAAGATGTGAAATGATGCTAACCCAGACAACAGCTGCAGTATTGTATAAAGGTAAAAAGCCGAACCATGGACACACACATACAACAAGAGCTGTGAGATCTGGAGGCTTCACTTGCTTATGAGAACTAGAAAATATCTACATTGGCATGTCTCCAACTATCTGAACATTGAATTAGATGAGTTAGGCTGGTGTTTTGCAAGATGCCTATTTCACAGTTTTTATAAAAGAGCTACTCAGGAAATCCCATCAATACTACCAAGTTTTTCCAGCTCTTAAGCTGGCCAGAATGTACAGTTCATCATCATCTTGTTCGATAATTCCTCTTCAAATAACTAAAATTCTAGCAATGTATGGTTCAATACTTTCTTGATAAAAGACAAATCGATAAAACATTCCCTATATTTCAGAAGACGCTGCTGATCTGGGCTTAAAAGTTCCCTAAGACAGACTTCCTGTTCAGAAACAGCAATTGGCAAAGTTGGCAGAATTTTCTAAGTGCAAACTAACAGAGTAAGATGCTGAGGAACAGGAAGACTCCAGGAGACTTTAGATGCTGTGCTGTGAACTTCACAGCAACATAACTAACAAAGCTTCAAAATAAAAAGCAGTAATAGCTGAACCTGCCAATCCTACAAGCACACCATGGAAGCAGGAAATGCTCAGAAGTATATGAACACACATTTCAGTCTTTAGACAGAAAATTTCCTTAATATATATTGTAACAGTCAGAGAAAACCAATATGGCATTTCAAATCTAGTGTTACTTCTGTTCTCTGTGAGATTCCTAATACATGGACTTATCTATTTAGGTAAAGCCACTCAGGACTTGATATCATGCAGAAAAGAAACAAAGATGATCCAGCTGGTTAAAAAATCATTGACAGTACAGTAAGGACGGAAGTCTTTACATTAGCTATAATTCCTGTCTCCCATCTTGGACTTTTAAAAGACCTGGCTATATGATTAGCACTGTTTTCTTTAACAAACAAGCAAACAAACAAACAATACAACTTCTGACTTTAAGTGAAAAGTAATGTAAATCAAAGTTCTTGCAAATATTAGCACAGAATAGTGCAATAGAAGCAGCAGGTGAAAACCTCAGATTTTTCCTAGAACTTCCGGGGGGGCTCCTCCAAGAAAGGCAAGGTGGCCAAAAGCCCAACTGAAGTGCCTCCATTCCAACACACACAGCGTGGCCTCACATGGAGTACTGTGTTCTGTTCTGGGCTCCCCAGTATAAAAAGACCAGCAGAGAGCCACAAAGATGACAAAGGGTGTGGAACACCTCCCTTATGAGGAAAGGCTGAGAGACCTGTGTCTGTTCAGCCTTGAAAAAGAAGACTCAGAGAGCATCTAATTCAAGTCTATAAATATCCAAGGTGCAGAAGGCAAAGAGACAAGGCTGAACTCTTCTCAGCAGTGTGTAGTGATAGGACAAGTGGAAATGGCCACAAACTGAAGCATAGGAAGTTCTGCACAAATGTGCATGAGAACTTCTTCACAGTACAGTGATGGAGCACTGGCACAGGCTGCACAGAGAGGTGGTGGAGTCTCCTTCTCTGGAGATGTTCAAGACCCACCTGGAAGCCTACCTGTGCAACCTGGGCGAGGGAGCTGCTTTGGCAGGGGGTTGGACTCGATGGTCTCTAGAGGTCCCTTCCAATACCTACAATTCTGTGACTTTGTGATTCTGTGTTGTGGATGCCCCTGAAAGCATCCTGTTGTGGATGTCTCTGAAAGCATTCAAGGTCAGGTTGGAAGAGACCCTGGGCAGCTTGATATAGTGGTTGACAACTCTGCCCATAGTAAAGGCATTAGAACTAGATGATCTTTAATTTCTTCTCCAACCTAAGCCATTCTATGACTCTATGAACTGGCATTCTAATTCGAGCAGTGATGTGACTGCTAATATTAATAATACAACAGTTCTATTATTGATTTAGATTCATGAGCTTACACAATAAGGCCATGACTAACAGGCCCATACCATGCACAGATTTGAAAAGAGTATCTTGGACAGATTTGTGTGTTAAAGATGGTACTGATTGCAGCCTGAATTTTGTTTCATCTTCTGTCCAGATTGGAACAGAAGACAAAGCAGTTTGGATTACAGAGTTCCTTGTTTCATAACAAAGACATTGTTTTGCTTATGACCAGTAGTGATTATTGTATCAAAATACAAACCGATTACAGGCAATAATGTCTTGCACTCAAGACATTGCACATGGCCATCGACTTCATAAACTTACTACTTGCAAGACTAAACAGTGATGTCAGATAAATGTGTATTTTAAATAATAATTTCAAGAATGAGCTCCAATTACTACTTACAGAGGCCAATAGAACTCTTCTCTCTCTCTCCCCATCCACGTAGAATTAATATTATACCACAAGCAGTGCCTAGATATTTACATTCTTTTGATTGATACCTACATTTCAGAATCATCAACTCAGTGGGATATGGATGAAATAGAACAAAGTTTTCTTGATGCAAGTCTTTCTCTTACATGCTATTTTAAGTTGTACAGTTTGACTTCAAAAGTGAACTAAAGTTTTTGAAATGAAGCCCATAATGCAGATCTGAATCATGAATCTCACATTAAAAGTAAGCGAGTCAAAGCTGTTTAAATTCAAAGCTATCTGTAAGGAAATTTAGGGGAGCAGGCTGGAAAACTAATGTTTAAAACTGAGTTTGTGGTGTCTGTGCCAAAACTTTAATACTTCAAGAGAACTGATAAAAAAGTGTTGCCTCAATGGAATAAGAGAAGCAAAAGCAAAACTAAGGATAAACCAGATTAGTATGTGCTTGTTTAGAATGGGCTGCAGCCCATCCACAAACATCACACACAATAGCATGTGGTCAAGCATAACATCCTCCTTCATCCCCACAAGACATATAAAGAGTAAGGTGACGTTATTTTGCTGCTTCAGTTCTGTTATGAACTTCCACAGAAATGTCTACTCTCTTTATTGAAAACAACCTTGGCTTTAAAGAAAATTGCATCCAGAGTCCTCACACTAGTGAAATTATATCTTCTTTCTTTCCCCAAGAGTGTCATCCCCACCCTGCCTAATTCTCAGCATCTGCCTTCCATTAAAATTTAAATTTGGAGTAAAAATCTGCTTTAAGTTTTCAGCTTAAACACCAGCCATAACTCCTTGTTGTATCAACACAAAAAGATATATTTTATCTCCTGTATAGCATCTGCGATTACAGAAATCCAGTATCAGTAAGACAGGCACACACTCCAAGTCATGACCAAGAGAAATTGTGTGCATTGAAGGGCATATTTTCTTCTGCTGCATTTATGGGACATTTCAGAGAAGAACATGACTAAATCAGCCTGTCTTTCCCCAGGTTCTGAAATAATTTTATCCCAACCTTATCCCAAACACATCAAATAATACAAACCATTGTGAAAACATGAAGAATTTTAAAAGAACCAAGTACCAAAAAAATTCCCAAGGAGGATAATGATTTCTCTGTTGTAACCATTAATGGAATCCCTGCTCTTCTGCAATATACTGTAATGCTGTATAAAGAAATCTTATTCTAGTTTTTGCCACTGTGTGACTAGTATATTATCAGCATTAATCAGCTACTTATTGTGTAATGTCAGCAGGGCAGTACATTTTCAAATACATAATGTACCTTCTTGAGTATGATAATATGATGATTCCATAACTGTCTCCAAACATAAAAGTAAACATAAATAGATGGGCAAATTCTGAGGTGTTCTGTAAGATATACTTTAAACTCTTTCAGTTCTAAGTGTTCCTTCCAAAAGATGTGCGAATTTATGAAAGTTTCAAATGGGTGTAATTTACAAGCTGAGGAGCTAGAAAAAGTTGCAAGAACACTCAAATTATATGAAGTGGCCTACTTTAGTGCGCTGTTTTTAATTTATATATTTTTCTTTACAGTTATGAAATTGTTTTTCTTCATGTAATCTTCTTTTTATGATCTCTCAATGAATGAATTATTCCATGATTAAAGAATCAGCTATTTTAAAAGGTAGTGGCCTGGGTGAATACAAGTCAATCAGCTCAGGTCAATCTTATAAGCTTCTTGCTGACTTTCCTTTGTCATCCTTCCAGTTTTTTATGCTGGTGTCCGTAAGAACAATGAGAGAGGTAGGCTTCCTCTGTCTGAGGAGACAAAACCATTCTGTAAGAAAAGCATTCAGAGTCACAACTAAGACCAGCTGCAGCTGCCCACTGAAGGCTTGGAGGCAAAGAGACAACTTCCTCAGATGTTTTTCACTTAACTCTTGTTATGTAGAGTATGTATGTTTTTCTCCTAAATACATATTTAGGAGCAGTCCATCAGAACAGCTTCTTTCACTGTAGCTGTGTCTGCACAGAGAAAGTACCACAGAAGTGGAGTAATCTATCCTTTAACTAGCACACAAATGAATAGAAACAAAAAATTCGACTTTTCTTGCTATTATTTTGCAATCAAACTACAGAAAAGACTTATATGTATCTATACGTATCTCATGCATTTTCACTAACAGAAAAAAATATGTTTTCACTTAATATTCTTCATTCAGAGATCTAAAAAATATTTTCCTGTTCTTACTTAATTTTCACAGCATCTACATAGCTGTTATTTCAAGTATCCATTTTTAGAAGATCATTAAAGTGCAGAGATTCAGAGACAAACATTCAAAAGCTGCACAGTAAATCAATACCAAAGACAAAACAAAATCCATTCTATCCCCTGTTTTAACTTAACAGTTAATGGGAAATAAAATGTCAGCCACTAAAAGGTATTTTTGGAACGGCATCATGCTGTTAACCAGTCAGAAGTGGTGAAAAGAAACAATTTAGACACTTTAGTATATATCAATACATGTTTAAAAAGCAGAAATTTAATGTACCTCATTAAATAGGAGATGATTATATGCAACTCGTAACATACACCCAGCAGTGATGCTTGTTTTTGTTCTGGATGGGTAACAGCAGGATGATTATGGATACTTCCTGATGCTCTGATAAAATTCCTCTTTTAGCAACAAGCTTTTTAAGGCTGATTATGAACAATGGGAATGTATGGATGTCTACCAAAAATCATAAAAGGATAAAAGTCAGAATGGTAGCAAAGGATTAGAGCTTTTTATTTGCTTCAGTGTTACGATGTATACTGTAGATCTGACAAAGAAAAAAAAAGGAAACAGTTTTACTAAATGGCAGTCATAACAACAATAAACAATGCAAGATTTTAAGAAATAACTGCTGGCAATTGTGTGATAATCAATGCTACTACTTGCTGAAGGTTTTAGAAATCTGACAATCTCCAATGAAATCAGTTAGCATCTTGCTCTCAAGCCCTCACCTAACTCATTGCCTGTTACAGCACATTCCTATAGTGTCCTGTAAAAAATCACAGCTTAATATTGAATGGACAACAACATATTGATCTTAGAGCAGCTTTACTCTAGTCATAAAGAATTCTGAGGTACAAGGAGAGATGTATACATTTCTAACTTTTAACTCTTCCAACTAACTAATTTAATAAATGTAGACTGCAAAAGGGAAAAAAGAAGAACCTATTTTTTTGGCATCTACAAAACTCTAACGGGAGTTTTGTATCTTCCCTACATCCTCTTTTCTATTGCTCCTCTGTACTGTACTGTTTTCCAACAGAATTAATTATACAGTTCCACACACACTACAGATTTTGCAAAGAAGCTCAGCTGTGGTGAATATGTTTCAAAGAAAACAATGAGATTTTATACAAACCTATGGTTATCTTCACTACTGCTTGAAAATGAATTTACATCACCTGTATTTCTGAGAAATGAACATTAAGGCTACATTTTCTTTTGCCTTGAGTGGCTAGTTGAAAAGATAAATCGATCTAGAAAACAGACATCACCACTGAACTGTGTATATAAAGACAATTGGAGGCACAGGATCAGGGTCAAAATTATAATCTACTCAAAAGAGTGAAACTATCGGTAACCCACCTTCAACTGGCAAAGAAAACACTGTGAGTACACAAATGAAGATGTTCCCTATTTGATCATTTATAAGAAGCAGGAGTAAATTCCTGAGTGAAAATATATTACTGATTTTAAGTCTTAAAAATAGCCTACTGATGCATAAAGTATAAGAATGAAAATATCAGGCATCTTAAGTTCCAAGTCCATTGGAAACCATTCTCTCTGGCTTCACCAAAACTGAGGTCAGTTTTCATATTATTCTTTCACAAGGTATACATCAAGCCATACTGAAAACAAATATTGTTATTTATAATTCAGAAAAGCTGGAAATAGGCTGAAATTGAGCCAGTGATTATCCTCTGATGTGTAGTGATGTCTCTTAAGTTACTTTGATCTTAGTTGCCAGAGAACAGCTATTTTTTATTTTTACAAATTTATCAGACAGCTCCCAGCTCTTCCAACACCAGAGTTTCTTGATAACATTGATAACATTCCTTTATACTTCTTTTCATGTCTTCTAATTTACCTGAAGAGCTTCTGTGTTACCTGTACTAAAAATTCTGGTATATCTTTAGCCAGGGCAGTGAGCCTATACTCAAGCATGCACCTATGCCTAAGTGTAACTTCCTGTGGCAAAAACATTCTCCTCATGATTTATGCCCACCTGCTGGCTCCTGCATCAGCAGGGAAACACTCACATCTCACCCTACAAATTTGATTCCTAGCTTTAGTATAGTAACCCAAAGTAAAAGAGATATATATCTAGATTAGCTGCCCATGAGTTCACCATGTTTTTTCCATTTGTTTTTTGGATGATACTCCATTCTACCATTCCTCCTGCATATAATAACAGACACTGGGAAAGCCAAACCAAGCAAAGCAAAACTGTGATAAAAACAAGAAAAACAGAAGAAAAACTGGCTTGCTATTTTGAGAGAAAGGTGACGATAAAAATATGTATAGATATATTCTCATCAAGGAAAAGCAAATGGTGCCCTGGCACTAGACCAAGCTTTAATTCCTCCATTACAACTTTCTTTGTAATAACTTTTCCGAGATACGCAAACTAATTTATTGACTGCTGTCACATTGTCAAGCACTGTCTGCACTTTTGTAAGACTGAGTCTCCTTGATTGTGGTTCTTTCTGTCCTTTTTGTATTTGTTCATCAAAGTCCCTTTGTTGTTCATTTCCTTCAAGTCTTTCAAGAGCCTTTTGAAATGTATTTTCTCCTTCTCTGACAATAGTCAAAACATCAGTATATTAAAAACGTTGTTATAGGCCATATGAACTCTATTTTTTAGTAAATGTCACATTTTTTACATCTGTTTTCATGCTCACATACATTGAGGAGTGTATCTGCTTACCGTGGCCTTAAAATGACATCAAACAAAGCAAAAGTTTGATGTCTGGCTGACACTTTTATCTTTTGAGTTATAAACACACTGCTTTGTTGTCTTCAGTTTTATCATGATTTCCCCCCTGTTTTTTTCCCCCCTGTGCCCCAAAAGCACTGTATCATATGCTTTCTTAAAAAAGATGAAACTGTACCTATGTTTTACTTTTACTCGTATTCGGTTTATTTTGGTCAGTTATTAACCTGAAAACATTTTATTATGTGGGAGCTGTTTTTCCATAGTTTTTACGCACAATCCTCTCCTTCCTTAATTAAGTTTACTGAAAATATAATCAAGAAGGTTCTCCCTCTCCAAAGAGATTTAGTTTATAAAACTTGTGTGCATTCATACACTGACAGCTCTAAGGAATAGTTTCACACTAATATTTTTGTGCTGCTCTGTCTCCCCTTCTAAACACTATATGCTTTGCCTTCTACACTGTATCCTGACAATTCTAAGATCTAGGGTTTTGTGGCTTTTTGGAATTGGAGATTTTAAAAATTTCTTTATTTATTTTGCTGGAAACTAAATCAGATTTCAGTAGTCCATTATTCTCACCAAATTTAAGCCCTCATATATTTTGGCACTAACTGATCATTTGTCAGTTTTACAGTCTCAGTATGGAGACAGAAAACCAAATGGGTGTTGAATATGAATGATGCTTTTGTGTTTACATGACACCATTCTAGGGCTTGAATAAGCCAACCAGAAGCCCTTGTGACTTTGATGCTTAAACAATGCTTAAGCAGTACTAGTTTTATGAAATAAATTATTTTATACTACATCTGCGTAGCATCTGGTTGAGCAGGACAGTGCACCAGGTCCAAGACAAAAATATATCAAACATACATAACGGGTAGATGTATGAAGAATTTTTGTCATGAATGACCACACTGTTTTTACAAAGGCGAATTAAAATCAATTACATCAGTTCAGTAATTCCCATTTCTTAAAATTTAGCAACCGTGCAGCTAGAACACCTTTGCATAGAGATACATTTCTGTGTAATTTGTATTTCTAGTATTTGCTTTTTACATTGGTCCAGACATGATCCAAGCATTCTCAGCAAAGACGGTGTAGGATTCTATTTTTCAGCATTCATCACAATTAAATTTTGCCCTCCACCTTGTATAAATGCAGAAATAGTAGAGATATATGTGATAGTTGTTTTTTCTTTGTCTGTTTTTCCCCCTAATTCTGAATACTGCTGCTTTTATACAGTCAACAGGCAATTCTGTCTTGCTGCTCATAATTTCTTGCAAATCATGATTTTCAAACATATCTTCAGAAAAAGGAAAGTTAAAACAAGCAGCCAAATAAAGGAGACATCAGATCAGATGAATATTTTTCACAAAAGAATTGGCATCTCTCTAAGGAACGTGGGCGAAGGAGAAACCTCATGTCTATAAATCTAAATTATATTTCACTATACAAAAAAAAAAAAAAAAAAAAAAAAGGATGGACCAGAGAAAAGTGGAATCATTTTACCTATGTTAAAAATTTCCTTTTTGAACAAGTTGAAATAGATTTTTCATTTGCAGGAAATACGGCACAAGATGTTATTCAGTGCTATTTTTGCTCCTCCTAAATAAAATGTACAAGGTAATAGGAGAGAAAAAATACACTGTGTGGCTTGTACATTAAAAAAATTAAAAAAAAAATCTTCTGTTTGTAGCCATAACTCATTGAATATTGAAGTAACTTTTAGATCAGAGTTCTAAATACATGAGCTCCATTCTAGTCTGCTGAAGAAGCAACTCTTTGACCAGGACTGGGGGCTGGTGAGGCTCAAGGAGTGTTACAGCTGATCTCATCTGTTCTGCCTCACTGTTGCCCCAGAAGGATGGCCGCCCTTCCACATCTCTGTGTGTGCCCTCTGTAGTACTGATGCATCCCTCATAACGAGGGGGAGGCCAAAGAATGGGCTGTTTCCCCAGTGGAACAAAAGCTGAATGAGCAGCATGTTTGCTGTGTCCAGAATCTCCAAGTGCTAAAGTGAGAACAGAACTCAGGCAGATTTTAAAAGCATAAAAAACGTGGTTTCGGAATAATAATGAGAATGGGCAAAGAAAAGCAATTTTGATTGCAAAAAAATGTGGAAGATTTTCCTAACTATTTTTTTGTGCTAGGCTGTCTTGTTTTCTTTTTTCTTCTTTGTTCCATGACTTTCAACCTGTCATTAGCGGTACTACCAAAGGACTTTGTCCATGCCACTTCCATTCCTTTGGAAGAATTTTTGACAGTTATTGAAGAAAAGCACTGAGCTTAGGGGCTATCGCCTACTACTCTGCTCAAATATCTGATATCTACATTGGGTTGAGTATATAGGCATGGGAAAATAACAGTAAAGAGACCAAGTTTGACCATAGGGAGTGGGAACTGCTGTATTTCAGGCATCAAAACTGAGACACCAACGAAGCTCCTCTTTGGCATTTATGACCCAGTGATCTTTTCCTGATGCAACACCTTGCAGGCTCAGGACACTGGATAAATCTCAAGGGCAGAGCACGCAGTTTGGCTGCAGTTAAGAGGCTGTGAAGTTCCTAATGAGACTTCTCAGAGAAAGAAAAGTCCCCCTCCACTCCTTGACCCATGTACCAAGCTTTACAGTGTTGGGATGCTCTGATGCATACTGGTTTTGCAGGTGTGGTGGCTCTGCTGCTTCTCAAAAACTTCCAGCCTGCAAATTGAACCCACCCAAAAAATGCAACCATCAGCACAACGTCACCAGCAAAAAGAAAACTGGAAGTTTTGGATATATCAGCCTGTGCCAGTAACAAGCTTTGAAGAATCACAGAATCACAGAATTATAGGGGTTGGAAGGGACCTCTAGAGAACATCTAGTCCTTTGTTTCTCTTATCTCCTTCCATGAGATCAGTAATGAGAAAACAGCCGCTGTGAATCATGTTCACGGTTTCTGCTGAAGGTCTCAGTCCCTGCGATCAGAAGAACACACTATTTACACTGTGCATGATTTACAACAAAAACAAATCTGTTTCACAAAGAGACAAGTAAACAATATGTTTCCCTTCTTTTCTAACATTTCTATCATGTTTTATATGTATCTTCAGAGATCTGTAGTAATTGATCCATCCACCACTTCTAATAAAGAAGATGAAAAAAACATTTTACATCTCACAATAGCAGGGAAACTGATCTTAAAGCCAACGTTTTTGGAGACTCTCTGATTTTGGAGTTCCTGTTTAGCAGGGACACCTTGAGGCCACACATTCAGCTGTGCAGCACAAATTTCTATTCTCAGCAGGCTCATTCCTTCCGAAAATCAGGTCAAGCATTTAGTTACCCAAAATATACAATGGAAATCTGCTCATAAATGATCTTCCCCAAGCTCACAAATTTTGTCCCGTTTTTCAAGCCAGTTAAGATGTTGTCTGTGGTCTGGCTCCATAGAAAGCCCCAGAAGTGGACGGGGGCTATTTTTGCCACAGGTTCCCACTGTGATCCCAGAGCTTTTTTTCCACACATGGTGAGCAATGCTGAACACAAACCTGGATACTTCTCTATCTAACTCCCTTATAAACAGATACACAGATAAAATACAAAGCTACTGTGGCTCAAAATCAACATTCAAATCTATGAAGTGTGCAGTGGAAAATATTTTCTGTGGGTGTTTTAGTAGAGTGAGGGTTTTAGAGAAAGAGAATCTACAAACTTGCAAGCAGGAGAGCATACAGATAAATAGATAAAATTAAAAAAAAAAAAAAGGTCAGGAAATAATTTAGGAGCACCAGTACAAACAAATGGGGTGGTCTTGGGACAAAGTTTGATGAGATTATGGAAATTTAGAGAAAAAGGAGTACAGATATCCCAGCGGCTTCAGCACATAGGCTGCTCTGAAAGTAATGCCTCCTATTTATTTTCATGGAAAATACAATAGGTACAAAGCACATTAACACTATTTCATAGAGCATCTTTTTCAGCTACAAAATACTATTTTTCAACATCATCACCACCATTAGCTATGCATTTTTTTTATTTTTATTTTTTATGCCAGCAGTGAATTAGAGCCTGCATGCCACACATCTGCACCAGTGGAGGAGACCTACTATTTCACAGCTGCTATGATGACAGTGTTGCTAGGAAAACGTTGTCCATGCAATCCATCTTTCATTGGTCCAAACAAATGGAAATCAGAAGGCAACAAATCCAGACTGTACAGTGGATGCTATAGGACAGTCCATCCAAGATTAGCAATGTACTCCATGGACTTCAAAGTGGTATGAGGCGAGGTGCTGCAAGAGAAAGGCTTTCTTCTTATCTGGTGTGAATCTGCAAGTTCAAGCTTCAGCTTAGTCAGTGTCACAATGCAATAGTCAGAGCTGATGGTTTGTCTTGGTTCCAGGAAATCCAGAAGGATCATCTCTTTCCTATCCCAAAAGACAGTGCACATCACTTCACTTACAAGGGCTTCATCTTGAACTTTTTCTTTGATGGGACATTCACATCTTGCCACTCCATGGACGGCTGTTTTGACTCCAGCTCATAGTGGTGACACTGTGTCTTGTCAACAGATCCTCACAAACTTGCAGACTTTCTGTTCCTGTGTGAGTATTTGTGGGACTCATCTGGCACCATCTTTGTTTATTCCAACGTTGCCACCATTGTTTCCAACACACTGAAGGCAATATTCAGCTGCAGACACCCGAATCACTATTTCGAAGCTCCCTAGAATTTGTTCATGATGCAACTAGAGGAGCACCATACTGCTCTGACCTTCACTGATCAAATCAAGCTATTGTAGGAACTAAAACAAAATAAATAGGTTCATGCATACAAAGAAAAGGGGAAAAAAACCTCTACCTTATTTTTCTAACCTACTTATACCTCCAAAATGCTATTGCGGGTATTTTATTATTTGCTCTTAACAATAATAAGAGAGAAGTGCAATATTTTTAAAAAATATATGCCTTCTCTACCCACACAGTACCTGTCTCTTGCCTGACACTGAGACTTGTGCACCACCTGCAGTTGGCATGCCTTTCCCCAAAGTGCTCTCTGGTGTCTCAGCACATGTATCTGCTAAATGTAAGCCTGACTCCAACTTAATTTACATTGGATTACAAGGCAGAGGTAAAATTTTGAATTACTACACTGACTGGAGAACTGATATAAAAATTCTTTTGCTTCTCACTGGGGGATAAAAATTAACATTTTAATTACTCACTCTGTGTAGCTAATAAAGGCATATTTGCTTTTTAAAAAGAAGGTGGGCTGTTCTCTTTAGTTAAATTCTAATTTTTAGATTGAGATTAAGGGAGTAACTACACAGTTACACCTGGACAGAGACTTCACCAAATATCAACCAGTAAACGTATGGCACAGATTTCTGGGTGTTACAGTACATGACAGAAATCACTCAAAAGTTATTTTCTGCAGTCAGGGTGAGCATGGCCTGCTCATTAGCACTGGTCAGCCTTAGAGAGGGCATTTTAAGAACCTTCAAAGCAAACGATGGCACTTAAGTCAGGTAAGGCCTCAAAAAAGGCCACACTATGAGGTCATTATTGGGCTGCCACAAGATCGCTTCTCCAGCACCAGTCTGGCTCCTGCCAGGGGTGTGGAATTTGGTGCAGGGAATACTGGAGGCTGCGGCTGGTTGCAATGACTGGGAGGATGTGGCCTTTTTTCCCTGGTGCCCTCTGGAGGATGCACATCCAGGCCTACATTTTGGGATCAGCTTAGAAGTTGCCAAAGTGAATCACAGCAGTAAGCTGTAACCTAAGCCTCATAGATAAGTAGGTGAGGTGTAGTAGATCAAATTGGGTCAAATTGGGTGTTAGGGAAGGTTCTGCAACACAAGGCGGTGAACATGAAAAAGGCTGCCCAGGGCAATGTGCATGGCCCCAAGTGTTGGAGATCACAGTGCATTTGGGCAACGCTCTCAGACATAGGGTTTAATTTTCAGTGGTCCTGTGTGGGACCTGGAGTTGGACTTAATGATCCTTGTGAATCTTTTCCAACTCAGGATATTATATATTCTATTTTGGTATTCTAGTGGACTGGGTAAGTTGGTGAAGGACACTGCTCCTGATTGGGTCACAGCACGGTTTATGAACATTAGGATTGAATATCTCCCCCTTTGCTGAAATACAACAGATACACAGGCTTTCGTTATACCAGCCCTTTCTTTATTATGCTTTTATTAGTTTTATTTCCTAAAATCATGCCTCTGAGCAACTGAATTTTTACATCTTTTTAACACTTTTTTTTTTTACTCAAATGTCTTTTCTTGTTTATAACTCAAGGTAAGGACATTCTGTAGGTATCATCTCAGTTAAAAGCAAATAAGTTGTTACACACTTCATGAACTATATTTTTCTTTACTGTTAACTCACTGTTTTGAAAGAACAACAGAAATAAATGTACAAAATGGGAGAAATTCTTCTTTAATAATATTCTTTTTTACAGGCTCTTAAATGAAATACTAAACACTATTCAAAAACTACAATATTAGCATAATCTTCTCCATTCTAATGGCACAAACAGTTTTCTGA
The DNA here is from genome assembly GCA_036925125.1 of Oreortyx pictus. Lineage (NCBI taxonomy): Eukaryota > Metazoa > Chordata > Aves > Galliformes > Odontophoridae > Oreortyx > Oreortyx pictus. Next base: position 49,609,471 of record JAUPFR010000001.1, read on the forward strand.
CTGGCTTAAACCTCTGCCAGGAGTCTATCCTCAGGGCCAGTGATCAGAATAGCAAAACAGAGCATATTTCAAAGCAAAGTAAAAGTACACTTGAATAATTTAAAATTATCCATGTTTTATTTTTTTTAATTTAGTATTTATGGCTCTCATTTATGAAATTACTTAATGAGACATAAAATGTTATGAGCTATAATTTATTTTATGAAAATGAAGATCAGGAACATTCAATTACTGATTTGGATACTCTCATTCAAATCTAATCCCTATTGTGGGCACTCTCTAATTGTTTTAAGGCAAGGAAGCTGCAGACACATTACTTAGAGAACAGCTCTTCTTTGTGAAGAATAGAGAGCCCTTGCAGCACCCAGGAGAAAACGTTACTTTTATTTTACATGGAATAAAACAGCTGTCTTAAAAACTCTCCTCTGCCCCAAGCTGCAAACACTTATAAATATTAATAACCTTAATTAGCGTACTTGACATTAGGAGGACACTGATATTGAAACTAAGACATATGAATAACTATAATTAATAACAATTATTTGAAGATGTGTGAAACATTCCAGATATTTATCAATATAAGTTACTGTAAGTAGACACCAAGATAACCTCACCTGCCCATGGCAGGGGGTTCAAGTAAATAATCTTTAAGTTCCCTTCCAACCCAAGACATTCTGTGGCACTATGATTCTCACCACTGATAAAATAACAGTTGAAAACAGTCAAAATACATAAATCTATAATCTAGAGATTTGAAATCTAATATAAAACAGAATGCTTAGACTCAGATACATTTCTCTCCCTTTCATGATTGAGAGGAAATTCCTGTGCTTTCATAGCTGAGATATTTATTCCAAAGTAATGACTGCAATCACAAACTACAACTCTGCATGAGTAAGTTAACTATACATGAATTGAGTGACAGTGGATGGAATGAGGTCAGCTGTACAGTTAAAAAAAAAAAAAAAAAAAAAAGAAAGAGCTTACAGTAGCTATGTTAGGACTGGAATGTAAATAATAAAGGTTTTGGTTTCTTTTGTTTTGTTTTTTGAAGAAGGACAATTCTAAAAATGCAAAAGTCCCTTCCTGTCATTCCATTACATCTTCCATGTTTCTGTTTCTCTCACACTGGAAGTTGATCCAACTATTTTTTCCTGAGAAAAGTCAGATCTCCATTTCCTCTACAACAAAAAACATTAAATCTCATTTATTACAGAACAAGCTTTATCATCTGAAGCACTAATTCAATGTTTCCAAAGTTCATCCCAGAAAAACGCAGAGAACTCTCTTGCTGAAAGTTACATCTCTTTAAATTCAACCCCTTGCTAAGCACTCCCTTCTGCCTTTCACTTCTGTACGTATTGCTGACATGTAGATTGAACATCACTGTCCTGCCTTCCTGAGCTCATTTGAAATATGAATCGGATAAGGTTCTTCCTCCAGTGGATGCCAAAGTGCTTCCTTAAAAACCCACTTGGATTGGAGCACAGTCTATTACAATACAAACCTAATTATGTGAGATAATGAAAGAGACTACAATTACAAAACACCAGGTAGCAACTACAAGGAGTCATTCATTCAAAGTCCAGTTCATGAAACGGATTTGCAAGCATTTGTTAAAAGATATGTGAAATTCCTTAAGCTGAACAGGTAGTAACTAAATCACCCAAACAACAAAACTTTATGCTATTGTACCTTTAACTGTTCCAGATCCCCTGACCTACACTCTCCTTGGATACTGAATGTCTCAGCAGCTAAATACACCCATAATATAAAAAGGTAGTTAGAGATAATGCAATAATCAGAAAGATTCTACTGTTAGTTTAGAACATGACACTCAGCAGTCAAAGGTAAATCTAAGTTTCACTGAACAACTGCATTCAGTTGCTTGTCCCTCTTCTTCCAAGAGTGGGCATCCAAACACATGATGGTCTCTGCCTCTAGATGACTGTGGAATGATGTTAAATTATAATTATAAATAATAATTGTATTTTATATTTGCCCCTTGTATTTTGACCTCTTTATTAACTTATACCATGTTTCAATTGTCCCTCTGAAACTCCACAGAGAAAAAAAAATCTGATCTATTTTGAAATCATCAAGCTAAAGGCACTTAGGTCTGAAAATAAAAAAATAATTAAAAAGAAAAAAAAAGCAGCACAGAACTACAACTACAAATTCATTCACACATTTATTATCTTTTATTCGCCCAAAGCTCTTATCCACATTTACATCTGTAAACCAGGCTCAGTAGACAATTGAACAATCCCACATCATTCCTCAAAGGGAAAAACTGGTTTCAATTTTTTGGCGAAGTAGTTTCATGCACCAACCTAAATCACTTACAGGGACCCACCAAACACTGAATTGCTATCACTGCAGATCTTCTGTAACGGGAAAAGATTGATCCAATTTGCACCAAAAATGAACACAACTAAGCACCATGAACCCTAAAATTCTATTTAACCCTATAGCAGAAATTGGTGTGAGGTCAAGATATTTAACACCTATGGAGGCATATTCCTGCTGAGTATAGTTGCAAAGAAAAGCTGTATCCTCCCCAAGGATTTTCTTGAAGAACTAAATGAGACTTGAGTACACAGAGTGGTTAAAAGAAAAGCCCTGGGAAAGATAAGCTGAGTTATTTTACTGTCTTGTATTGCTGAGAGCTAAGAGTTCAATAGCAGGAGTTGCATGGAGTAGGAAGAGCAATGAAGTTATGTCATCTCCCAGTCGACCCTTCACTCTTACAACATGTATGAGAATAAGACTGAAATAATGTATTTTCCTCTTCCTGACTTGAGAAAAGGAAGACCCAGCTGTGACTCATACATGTAGAGCAAAGACAGAGAAGGGTGTCCTCACTGCTTGTACCAGGCCACTGGCTGTGTGTTGAGCCAGTGCATGGGACCTGGGGGTTGCCTGACTCTGGAGGTTTGCCAGAGCTTATTCGGCTGCAGCATCAGTTATCACAGAATCCCAGAAAAACTCAGTTCACAGAGATCTCAGAAGGGCCAAACCCCTTCTCAAAACAGTCAGCTATGAGGAAGGCTATTCAATGTGGTATTTCAGTATTAGTTTACTCTCCGGTAACTAATAAAAAAAAAAATCAGTCTTCTCAACTTTTATATGACTCTTAATGAGTAAACGCTCTTGTTCAGAAGACAAGAGCAAATAAAATGATCGTTCATATTTACTACCTGTTTTAGATCTCATAATTTTTTGAATCAATAATTTCTAACAAATTGGGAGGAACAGTGAATGATCATTTTTGCAACTAACTAGTTATATATTCAAAACACTTTAATTTCTAGCTCAGGACATACTTAAATTAGCTTTTATCAGATTATATTTACTGTACCAACAACTCAAACTCTTTTAATTTCAAGTGCCCATTTTAAAACATGAAATTTTCCCCAAATTAAGTAATAAATATCCCCTCTTAGTTGACATATCTATACCAAGAACAACAAGAAGGCTAGAAAGACATTCAAGCAAGATCTGATAATGGCAAAGGTGCAGTATCATATAGATATATATATTTTAAAAAGTAATAGCATTTAATTAAATCGGATGCAAATGATACAAAAGTTAATGAAGAAAGAGCAAATTCTTTATTACTTGGCAATCTATATGCTTTATATATCTGTAATTGTGGCTTTAGTTTAATTCTGAAGTAAATCAGAAGACTAATCCTCAGCCAACAAAAGACATGGTGCCACATTATATTCATACTGTTTTCTGGATTACTTTGTAGTATTAGAAATAAATTATTACTTGAAAAATATTTAATTAGTGGAAATTATAGTAAATAATTCATTTTTCTGTACACCACACTTAGTTTTGATTTGCAATAAACTTTTGCAGTATATCAGCCTTAGGACTCCTACTCACCATATTGTTAATACCCTTTATAGTACCACAAGAAATAGAGGCAGAATTAATCTACTGTTCCACTTTCAATCACTTACTGCTTTTAAAACAACATATGGTTGAAGTTGAACATATTTTGAGAATTCAGTCTGCTTTGCAAAATTTAATAACAGCTTAATTTAGTCTATCTTTTAAATTATATCAAAATTACACTGAAATATATTAGCAGTATTCTGATATATTTCAATTAAAAATATGTGATGGCAAAGCAGATTTCTGTGTTGTACATTATTAGCTGCTTCATGGAAGTGAGCAAACATCACTATTCCCATTTTTCTACTGGAACAAAAGCACAAGCAGATCTCAGGATTAAGAACCTCATGACAAGAACAAAGGTATATTTGTGATTTCCAAAATACTCAGAAAAGCTCTTTGTCTGCCTAACACTGTCTGCTTACCTTCCTTGATTTACTCTTTTACCTACACCAGTCTTACTTCTTGTAAATGCCTGCATCACTTCCTGAACTGTGCTGATCAAATTCCTTCATGTGACTTTTAAAGTTGTGCATTGCATGCCTTGAGTGAGTCCCACACATTGCTTCACAGTTTCCCTCACCCCATGCAAATGCCAAGCTCCGTGCTTTGCCTTGGCATCGAGGATCAGCCTTTACACAGCATTTTCTAGTCTGCACTAGCTATGCTACAGATTGTAGTTTCAATGTTCTCAAACAGAATTTCCTTATTATTAAATACCAATTCTATGTCAATATTCAGCAAGAAAATGGATGCAGACTTGTTGCCTAGCCATCGCTTTGGGCAGATGACAACAAACAAATGAAAGCATTAGAACTGAAGGGTACAGGCCACTTCCTGCATGTGGTGCTGTGATCATTTTTGAGCCTGGGACACAAAAACTGTCAAGCATTTTGCAGCATATGTGCAGCATTTCTAATACATAGAGAAATAAGCCCTGTAATAATTTATAGTCAGAGAGCAGGTCTGTTGCCAATCTTTGTTACAGGCAGGAAAATGACTTTCTGAGACAACAACCCCAAAATGCTCAAGGGCAGATTTAGCTACCAAAAAAAGAAAACCCACCCCAAAACCAACCACCCAAAAAAAAAGGGACAAAATGTTAAAGTTGTTTTTTCTGAAAGTGTGGGAGGAAGCAAATGAGCATCTTTTTGTGGAGCACATAAGGAGAAAATTCTCAGGTCAGAAGCAAACTGGAGTGCAGATGTATACAATTTACAGTTAAGGAAACAAAAGAACAGCAGGTTATTGTAAAAATGGACCCGCTGCTAGCCAAACTACATCAGCAGCACATTAAGGTTTCTGTCCTGCAAATTTCTGAGCTCTCCTGCCCTAACCTATAATGAATATAAGTGGATAATACACTGCTAACTCCGTGAAGACATAAAATTGGTTTATCTATGGGGCTATTGGACAGTTTCAAAGTGTGCTCTTCAAGAATAACTATCCTGAGTCTCATTCATGGCTCTAAAGTTCAGATCTCACTCTCAACAGATGAGGGTAAATAACTGAAGTTAACATTATTGCTCAGACTCTGAGAGCTGCACTGCTGCACCATCCAGCCGAGTTCTGTTGGTTTTAATCAGTTTCCCAAATCCAAACTGTGGAGTTTGGAAGGGATCAGGATCCTCTCTCTAAAACCTTAATCTTGCTGCAAAAGACGCTGGTCTTCATACAAAAAGGTTTGCCAAGTGCTGTGCGCTGAACAACACTTTCGTGGAACTCCTGGAGCAAAGCATTGCACACTGACACATTTTATGAGCTGCCCTACATTCTGAGGAGCTGTGACAAAACAAAACATGTCATCGTTTTGAATTTTCCTGTGCTAATCCATGCTGTTTGGCCAACTAGTGTGAAACTGAGTAGCTGATGACATTTTTTAATTTTTTTTTTGGTGAAAAAACAAACTCAAATCTAGGGGTTTTCAGGAGGGTGGAATTGCTCCAAGATGCTTTCTGATGAGTCATTATCCAGCTGTCTGAAGCTATTGGCAGTAAACGCATCAAAAACATATTACAACCGCACAGCTTCAGTCCTTGCTACAAATAACTTCTTCTCTGCCTCCATGCACTGCTAACAGTAATCTTTTCAGGATATTTATTCACTTAGTACTGTGCTTATATCACAATATTAGACAGCTGTTGAGTGGCCTTGAATGGTGCTATTCAACAGCAGGAGCTGGAAATATCACATTTCCTCTGACTACTTCTGCAACAGCCACACTTTCCTCCTCGTCATTTCTTTCCATGTATGCTCCCAGAACAGCCTCAGTCCAGTTGGTGACCTACATTAGGGCAGGCAGGCTGCTGCAGCTTCGGGAACACCTTCCCATGCTGTGGCTACCTCCCTCCTGCAGTGCTCAAGCTCTGACCACTGCTTCTCATACAAAGTCTCTCACATCCCCTCCAGTCTCACATGAAATAAACCAAACCTCTTTCAAAAATCCTCTGGAATTATTAAAAAAGGAATTAAATATGCTAGTTACCTCTGAAAAATACTAAATACCTGCCAGACAGACAAAAAGCAAGGCAAAGATGCATACGTTAATATATAAGAGCAAACGCCTCTACAGTGTTTAACAAAAGCTATGAGTACACACTTCTGGAACATAAGACATATTCCACACTACCAGTAGCACTGAGTATATGAGATCCAGTAGAACTGGATATACAGGATCTTCTTCGCATATCTTTAGCTATCTAGTCTTCTTATAGAAACATAAAATCATAGAAGTTGGAAGAGATCCATAAGTTTAATCAAGTCAAACACCTGGCTCCACACAGGACCACCCAAAAATCAGACCATGTAGCCAGGTGAAGGATTGTACTTCACAGAGAGATCCATTTCATCCTGATATACAAGTAGGTTTAATTGCACCCTTGAAGAGCTGACTCTTACACTGGTCATGGTCATCTCCCATGCCTGGAAGACTGATTCTATTCTAATTGATGACAAAAAGAAAATCTAGAGACATGAGGAGCAGAAAAAAATACTGAATAGAGAGTGTATGGCCAAGTGCTGTGACTGTGTGTCTCAATAATATAATTTAAATCAGTGTTTCACTTCTATTTTGTTTGGTGCTACAAGGATATATAATACAATCAGTAGTGAGGAACCTCAGGGTTTGAAGTGTTGCTGGTGTTTAATATCCAGCTTCACCAAGCATATATTGGAATAGTAGGAAAAAAAAAATCAACAACAGAAGTTCTTATGTCTGATTCCATTTGTTCCTTCTTTTAATCAGAAGAAAAAAAACAAATCAACAAAGATGACCAAACAGAAAGCAAATAAACAAAGCCAAAAAACACAGAGGTGTTTAGAATCCAGTTCTACCCTGACCTCTCAGAAGTTGCAATAGGACTTGCAACTCATTCTCCAGTTTAATTACACAGACCAGAGAAACAGGAGGGATGATATAGAGGTCTTCAGAGTGCTCTTTATACATGAAATAAAAATTTACTCATAAACAGCAGATGGAAAATCCTACATGTGCCTGCTTGCCTAAACAGGCTGCCGTATCTCAGGAAAAATCTGTTTTTAAAGAGAATTACTTGTTGTTCAGGAATCTTCAGCAATGTGCTCTTAATACTAAAATATTATTATTTTATCGTTAACTTGAATTTTTGAAAGTAACATGATTTAACAAAATGGTAGGTATGTACATTTCCCACACACAGTTTTAAATGAATTATCAAAAAAGTATATTTGAATAACCATCATTTGATCTTGTTCCAAATTGTATTCCTGCTTCAAATTATATTCATACATGGGGTCCATGAGAAGGTCCTCAAACAACACACATGGCTTCAGTTATCAGATCAGGGACAATCAAGTTTGTAAAAGGGAAAATGAAAAAAGCATCAATCTCAGTAGTTTGCTTTGTAAAAAAATGAAGTTTCATGTTGCTAAGGCAATCTATCTACACCTTTATAGCACTTCTATCACCATAGTAACTGCAGCCTGGGAGGTGTTTCCAAGACACTAAGAGCAATTAATTTTTTAGGAGATGTAAAGAAGCATCTTTTATTTTTTATCCTCCTCAGATAAATGAGTTAGATGGAAAGAAAACATGCAAGCTGACCCAAGGCCAACAGAGAGTGCTGAACAACAGCCTGCATACTGCTGCAAGGAGTAGGCAGTGCAGAGGGCATCAGTGCCTGGCAGGGGCTGCGATAATGCACAGACCAGAGAACCACGTTAAAAAGTCTCTTCTTGTGCTCCCAACCTGCAGCACAGAACTGTCTAAAGAAATCATTCGATGCCATACCCACAAGCTTCCTTCACAACTGTATGACATTATTAACGCTTTCGTGTATGAGAATCAACCGAACATGGCCTGTCATGAGTACTTCTGCTCTGAGAACTGAAGACCACTCTAAAGTGTCACCAGCTCTGAGAATAACAGCCAGGAGCATCCCTGCAAAGAAACCTTATTAAAGGAACAAAACATCCTATTAGTCATCACCCCATGCTGCATGATATTTCATAAATTAACGCGCAAAAATAACTGTGTTTAGAGAGCCAGATGATGCTACGATTTCATCAGAACAAAGTTACTTTCAGGACAGGCTATCTTCTGGTTAGTGGAGTAAATAATACAACAATGACAAATTAATCTTAGTAAGTATATTTTAAAGTACATGTGGTTTTCTAAGGATAGATTTAGTGACAAATCCAAATAGCTCACAAAAATCCAAGTGCCAATAAAACTCTCCTCATCATGTCTCACTTCCTCTCTCTACTGATCTCAAAGCCACATCTGTGTGCGTACAAGTTTATCAAAAAACACATGTTCTTCAGCTCTACCTCATTCCTGCTCAAAGTAGCCTAATGTGGGTCACAGCAGGCCAGTTCAGAAACCAGTGAAACTTCAGGTAGAACACTGAAATTTTTAAGTGTACTTTTTCTTTGATGAAGTATATGGGGAAATGTTAACATGCATAAATTCAGTTCATGCAGTATTGTAAACGAACAGTGTCTCCAAGGGTACAGCACTGACCAGCTCTGGTAACCTTAAAGCTAGCTTCAACAAAAGCAACTGCTGAGATCTTTCCTCAAACATGTCTTCATCTTCCTTAATCCAATTCTTGTCTCACTGTAAATACTATTTCACTTGGCATCTCATCAACATTAGAAACCTTCATTCACTACTTTCATTACTAGGTACTCCTTTTGCCTTCCAATTGCCTTGCAATTCTCAGAGCCAAACTCTTCAGAAACTGCTGATAATCACTATTTCCTCTCACAAACCCTGGTAGTCTCGTCCTAAATTTATCGCAGCATTTGGCAGTGTGATGCCCCTAGCTGATTTTCATTTATCCTTCCAGTCTCTTCAAGCAGTTCGTTATTACCATATACTTACGACTTCACCACTATCACCAATATTTTCTTAATTGTTATTTATGACAAAACTAAATAAATGTATGAAGTAAAAAATTCACATAATGTAAAAGTTGTACCTATCTACAAAAAAGTTTGCATGTTTGTATGTCCAGACACTGTTTTTTTGACCTCACTTGGTGTAGGAAATCCATGTGGTAGATGAGTTGTGCCAGTGAGGCTATTGCTTATTTTTCAACCTTAATCTGATGAGTTGTTTGCAAACGTTGACAGTTGTTTGGTCAATTTCCAGAAACTCCAAACATGAACCAGTGCTTTTTCTGTTGAATGAATTTATCACTTTGTAAAACCTACTGGATGCTTCTAGTTACAGGAGTAACACAGGAGGGAAGATGCTACATTAATTCCATTCATTTTCAGCTGATAGTCTACATTCTCTTTGCCATTATGGGATCCTCAGATAACACCTAGTTTAGCAGTTTAACAAAGACAAATTCATCCCAAACAAAAATGCCTTTGCTTTCCCTTGCTGGGAAAGTGGACTAGATTACTAAACTGTAATGCTAAAAACCCTCCTTATCAAAGGGAGAAGTTTTGGTCTGGCAATAGGGCAGGGCAGCAAAGGATGTTCATGGAAGGGAGCTGTTTAAAACAGAGTGGCCAGGTAGTTCTTGAAGACATATAATTAAGGTTATTATGAAAAATGGTGAGCAACAAAATTGTTTGGTGTCTTTTAAGTGTTTTAATAACAGTCCAGCTACATAGGACAAATTTTTTGTTATTATTAACATTTCTGCAGTAGGCCTTATAATTCATTATATATTTAATTGTGTAAAAATAGCTCACATTTATAAAACCAAAGCAAACAGAAAAGAATTGGGAGCAATATAATTTCAGGAAATTGATATAGTGTAAATGTATGTGATTATTTACAATATTGATAAATAGGATGAAGATAAAAACACATGGCCAAGATTTCCACCAGAGTCTAGAAATATAAATGTCCAGATTGAATTGCGATGCTTCCATGAATCATCCATGCTTGGCAGCCTGAATACTGCTCATCCTGTTCTCCTTTGGCTGTAGCAGAAAACAGGGTGTGGTGGCCTGGAATAGTAAACACCCTTCACGGTTCACCCTCCTCCTTAAGTTTAGACAGAAAGTAGGCTCTGAATGTGTCTTGGCACCTACAGTGGGACATTTATATAAAGATTATCTGAGCTCTGGCCCCTATTTATAGTGGTCACTGGCAGAATTGTAGATAACCCAATGGGTTTGGTATTCACCTACAGTCTAAAGTAACGAGAGTGTTTTGGGTAGAATAGCTCTGTATGCAAATCTAAAACCACAATCAATAACAAAGAATTGTGTTTTCTGTAAGCATGTGCTGCTGAAGGCATATCATTTTTGTCAGTAGAGATTACAGCAGGAGGAATCTGTTATTTTTATTTTCTATGTAGCAACACTTTACCTGCTGGAGCTCAGTACATCATGACAGACTGCAGTGCAGAAACATGGGCACACATTTTAGAGGATGTATGGACAGATCTCTCTTGCCCCTCCCTAATTCAGAATTCCAGCTGCAAGCCTCTGCACTTAATTAATTCAAGAGTCAAAGCTACGTTACTTAGATTTGAGAGCTGTCTCTGGGAAGCAGAAAGGGGCTTTACAGTATAACAAATAAATGTAAACCTTTGTCAGAAAATGGAAAACATCAGGAGGAAAAAATAATTTTTATTCCACTTGATATGAATTAAATATTATATAGCATATACAGTTTTGGGAAATGATTCCCTAATAGACATACCTATGAACTAGAATATAAAACAAAACAAATACCCCCCAAAAAGTTAGGGTATCTTTGCAGTAATTTTAATATCAGTCCAGCAGTGTCGAAGTATGTTACTTATTTAAAATAGTTTGATAATATAACAGATTCATCTGAAAAAGAAAATCTGAGCAGTCTGCTGGTAACTCAGAATACAGGAAAGAAAGTGTTACAGGCTCTGTGCTGCTACAAAACTTAACATTCAACAGAAGACCAGAACAGGAACTTCCAAAAAACAGGGTTACTTAAAAGTAACAAAAAATACCTAGTCCAGTGGCTTTTGGGATCATTCTACACCATGGTAGCTTTTGCAATAGAAACAGTAGTTAAAGTGGCAAGTGGCTCATTCTCAACTTGATGGTACTAAGGACTGATCTTCAGTGGAGAAACAACCAGTAAAATACAGACTATATTGTTTGTTATTAAATCAGAGAAAAATCTTAAATAGACTCCAATTATACTTCTCCTTAAGTGAAATATCCATCACGGCAGTGATGGGACATGCAGTCATTTCCATCACAGCAAGGATTTTGTCTTATTTTTTTCATAACTCTCTCAAAATACAATGTAACCCAATTAACACTTTATCTAAGCCCTATCAGCAACTCCTTGAAGTAAATTCTAATAAAGATAAGAGAAAACATGTTACTCTGTGTGTAATTAGGAACTACAGAGTATTTTTTATATAATCACTGGGAAATAACTGATAGTTTTAGAAGGTTCTTATTCTCAAGATACTTGTAGGTGCATTCATCAACAATAAGCATTTGTGTTAACATATTGTCAGCGGTTTGTGGGCTGGTTCGGCCCAGTTCCATGACAACTGAGGAAGGAGACCCATGGGCCTACACCCCGGACAAGGGGAAGGGGGAAAGGGAAAAGGAAGATGGGCCCCAAAACAAAACAGTGCCAACGATCTGAGGAGGAAAGCTAATTTACTAAATAAGATATCAGAAAGTAAAATAACACAATATAATACAATATAATAGGAATTGAGGGTAATGAATCAAATAAAATGAGCAAGAGAGAGTGTCCGATAAACCGAAGGCCTTACGCTAACGCTGAAGCCGATACGGCAGCAAGCTCCCACTCCTGAGTCGATCCCGAAGGAAAGAGAGTGTCCTGTGACAGCAGAGAGTTTTTATCTTTTCCCCCTGAGCGGAAAACATGTAAAAATACAAAGCATCGCAAAGTCCTCTGGGGAATGTAGTTCTTCTTCTCTTCTGAGACAGGTATACCCGGAAATATCAATGATCCATGGAGCTGGAGTATTAACTCTTTAACTCTTAATGCACTACATGATATTATGATGCAGAATACCAATGCCAAAAATCATAAAACCATGACACATATATATGTCACGTACAGAGAAATAGAGAAAGTGGTCCTCGTGAGTTATTTTGCATTAAAGAACGTACTACATTTTTAAACATAGCATAATGCACTTCCTTTAATTTACAGGTGCTCCCAAGATTGTGTCCAGAAAATAGAAAAAAAGACTAAAAAAAAAAGAAAAGAATTACCTCTGTATCAGAATTATGAGATGCATGCTACCCAAAAAATAGGACTTTTTGGGAGAAAATCTGGAAACTACTATTCAAATTGCAAGCCATTTTAAGGAAGTCCTAGAAACGAATGAAGTATGCAGTATGCACAACATGGGAACACAACTACCAGCAATTTAAAGAAAATTTAACATTTGTGCTTTCATCTTATCACTAGAAACGAAATCCACCACAACTGCTTTCCAGAATTGTTTTCTATGTGCATATTAAAAATCACTAATTGTCTCATTTGAAAAACTTCTCATATTCTTTCATTTTATTCAGTTTTCAAATAGTTGATTTTGGAAGTGTCCACAATACCATATTAATATCCACTTGCAAAAGTGTTCACTCTTGTTTGGAATTCATGGTGTTCCTCCTTTCTTTCAACACTGAATCAAAAAAGTATTCTCACAAATCTGAAAAAGATTTGTTTTGAAGAAGTGAGAAGTCCTACTGATGCCACCGAAATGTGTGAGTTGCCAGGAGGTGAATTAGAAAAACAAGAGATACATTCAAATATTAACATGTTTTCCAAAGTGATTGTCCAAAATAGAGCTCTCAGTCTCAAGCAAGATAAATAGAAGGCATAGATGGAGGAGTTGGAAGACCTCTCAAGTATCTTTATCCCATGTTTACTCTCTCCAGAATGTCACTTCCATCATTTGAAGATATAACAAAGGGACCAGAAATATCTTTTTTTGTTGTTAGAATTCCTGTCTTATGCAAACAAAACAAAATAAAATGGAATAAAACACATATTTCCTGTATGTCTATTTAATATAATTTCCATATTCAGAATTCCAAGCAAAATAGCATACATCTAGCTTTACTTGCAGACTCTTCACATGAGTGAGTTCATTATGTAATGGATCAGTAAAGTGATGTTGAAACCTACAGCATGTTTTAAATGCCAATGATCGGCAGTTGCAGGACTGTAATTAAAAGCCATGTTTGACATCTGAATTTAACTGGCACCTATATATATGACTTCAGGCTGATCTCCACTGCCGTTGTGGTGTGTATAGCATTAATTGAAATGGTTTGCTTAAAGGGAAGCTCTGACAACTAAGTGAGTAAACAGTTTGCATTCCAGCTCCCTTCAATCACTCCACTTACGTGGTAAAGCAGGAAGTGATTTTAAATCTAAACTGTCACTAAAGATCAAACTTCAAGGTTAAAATAAGAAAGAAAGAGAAAGCCAAAGCTTTTTCCCATAACAAAACCAGAAAAGGTTCAGACAAAACTATGTTTCAGTAGTGCCAGCTTTAAAATAGGGGGGACTAATAATAGGTTGTATGCTGTAGAGAAGGAAAGAAGTCTTCTGTTCAAGAAATGTTTAGATGTTGTAACGAGGGACATGGTTTAGTAGGTGGATAGTGTATTGGTGAAAGGTGGATGGTTGGACTGGATGATCTTAGAGATCTTTTCCTGTCTTGGTGATTCTATGATTCCATGATTCTAAATCAGGAAAGCTCAGTTAGACAAAAGAATTCTGAAAAATTCCATTATCTCCCAACATGTTCATTGAATTAATATTTCTGCTAAGAATGCTGGTCCAATCTGCTTGAGATTTGGGCAAAAGAGTTTTGATGTGAAAAACGTCTTCCATGAGCTCTTGCTTGACAAATCAGAACTGTATAAATAGATGGAAATCCAGTGACTGCTCTCACACTCATACTAAGAACAGACAATTCACAAAATAGTTTCTTGTTATGACAACAGCCTTTTCCACTCCACTCATTTCACTTTTTACTTAGCAAACAGAGAAAAGAATTGGATGAAATGCTTGGCTGCATTAAAAATAGTCATAATAAAAAAAATTATGCTAGGTTTGTTCACCAGAGGCCTTGCAGTTTCACCTTTACCCACTGTATACCAGAACATCCCCAACCAACCAAAGTGAAGTCTTAATTTCACTGTGGAAGCCAATGCCTCTCCAGACCCCAGAGGAGGGATTACAGACAGTGTTACGTGGACATATTTCAAGCGTGCTAAGGTCATACAGTTAAGAAATTCCACAGCTGAAATTGGATTGCTCAGTGTAATCACACTGTTTGAAAAGCAAGCAATACAATTACACATTTCATACAGCACCCCTTAAATGGCCTCAGTGCCCAAGAACACAGGTGAAATGACTGACCCATACAGTAACTTGCTCCTGTGTGAACAGATGCAAAGTAAATAATCATTCTAATCTTTGCAACTGTCACGTTTTACAAAGAAAAACTTTATCTAAGATACTTGTGCTTCAAAATACAAAGGATTTATTTTACATAGTTGGAGGAAATGCATCAGCATAGTAAAATTATCACAAACCAGATTATCTTTAGTCCATTTTTATCTTCTGTGTCAGTTTTCTTTTGTTTTTAAACACAAAGTGCAATTTGTTTCTCATATATTGAGAAGGGATTTTTTTTTCTACATTACCTAAATTAAATCTTTGAAGGAAGTAGTTTACTGGACTGTTGCAACCTATTTTCAAATCAGAGGAAAAGTAACAATAGTATTTTGAGCAGAATATAACCTTATCTAGCAGTATATATTGACTAGAAAATGGAAGAACACTTTTATTAATTAGGTATTTGCAGAATAGACTTCCTATGCTCTATATTTAGTGAAGCAAATTTTAAAGAAACTTGCAGACTTCGTGTTAAAAGAATTTTGTTAGACAGATGTCTCCACCTACAGCCGAAGTACTGGAGCAAGCCAGCCACCTCTCTTTTTTACACATCAGGAATCAGCCCTAAGGTGCATCTCCCCAAAAGCTTGCCTACCTGACTGCACTGAGTGATTTACATCCTAATGACAACTGGAGCTATGAACAACAAACACCAGTGATCTTCTTAAATCTTGAATTGAGAGATAGGTATAAAATTGAACTAAGCATCAGACTGTATAAATCTGAGGGCTAAAATAAACATCTTGTGCAGTTTCAAAGGTTCAGAGAGAAACAGCATTTGCTGCAAAACTACTTTTGACATGTCTACTCAGACACTTCCACAATAAACGCTTCACTGCACACACAGCTGAAACCACTATTTCCAGCCTAGGGGAACTTCAAAGTAAATCTTACAGCCTTTAACTGAAAGTTATCGTTCACAGTAACTCTGGATGAGATTGATGACAAATCACTGAATTTTGAAAGGTCAACAGGAGCTACCTGTGTCTGAAGTTTTTTCTGCTAAATCTATAATGAGAAATTTCATCTAAAACCACTGGTACCAAGAGACACAGAGAAGGAGGAAAATACTCAAAAGTGACAGAAGAGAAGCACAGTGCTGCTTTCTTATAGTTAAATCAAGGTTTCTTCTTTCTTTGACTGGTAATAAACTCTGTGGCCTTCTCCAGATTTGGCTAGAAATTATAAGGACTTACCTTGTTTTGATTTACATGTTGACTGTTTTAGCTATATCACCAAGGGGCACCATAACCCAACTCGCCTTTATTACTCTGTTAAGTATTGTTAAAAAACTTAACTGATTTGAGCCCTATTTCAGGAATGATCACTACCATAACTAAGAATAAATGTACCAGCACTTCAAACCTTTCACTGCTCTATCTCAAATGCTTTTACGTTTCAGAAGAAAGATTCGTTACGGAGTGAATAAAAAAAATCTTTAACATTCAGTAAAGAAGGTATAGTAGATATGCAGGGCAAAGGGCTATTTTGCCTTACTGATCAGGGAAATTATCAATACTGAAAACTTACAAAGAAGCCATTACAGAACTTATGAGATAACTCTGAAAATATGTCCAACTTTTTATGTAACATAAGTTATTTAACTCTGTATTACAAGCTGATGTATGATCTGTTGAGAACAGAAACCAATACAGGAAAAACAGCACAGTAACACACAGGAAGAATTCGTGTCTGAGATACCTTCCTTCTCGTAT
This sequence comes from Oreortyx pictus, assembly GCA_036925125.1. Taxonomy (NCBI): domain Eukaryota; kingdom Metazoa; phylum Chordata; class Aves; order Galliformes; family Odontophoridae; genus Oreortyx; species Oreortyx pictus. Next base: position 49,625,986 of record JAUPFR010000001.1, read on the forward strand.
GGAATTGGTTCAGATGAACAATAAATGTTCTTTTTCATATTTAAAAGCTTAATTCAGTCTTTGACAACCAAAAAAGTTCCCCAACACATTCCACAGTACAGAATGAATGGAGTTACAGGGATTTTGTTTTTTAATGATGGCAAAACCTTTAGTTTAATGAGTGACTAGAATAAGCATGTCGCACCACAAAGAAATGAAAAATTCTTCTCATTATTTTCTTCCTCTTCCCACTTCAACTACAAGAATGGTAATTGCAGATAGCAAAGGCAAACCACTTTACTAAATGCACAGGTGCTAGGTTTGAGGTGAAATTCAGACACAAAATAGAAATCAGTAAGTCATGCTGCAACAAAGAGATAACATCTCAGTGCTGTGTAAATAGATTTTTCAGTCATAGAAATGAATACAAAAAGTGCTTTTTGGATTCAAAATCATGAATAATTTTTTTTCCACTTCAGGAGAACACTTGCTCAAAGTCCCAGAGCAAGTAATCTCTTTTGCTATAAGGATAATTTCTGCATCCCCCATTTTCCCACCCAGAGAAACCTTGGAAATGGCTCTAGAAGAAATACCAGCAGTGCATTCACTGAAATACTGCCTGGTACAGTGATTTATGCATCTGGCTGGAAATATCCAACCACTGGATGTCACTGTTACTCCATATGAAATAAGCAAACACAGCCATGAGACCACCGCCATCATAGAGCAGCTGTCTACTGCTAACTCTTTCAGAAAAAAAACTAAAACTATAAAGTCAACTTAAACTTCATCCACATTGCACGTATAAGTAAGGCTTACAAAGAAATTCTTAGCGCACAGTGTGCTGTGTGGACAAGGCTTGCATATATTGCTACAACAAATACTGACTTTGAAAGAAACTGAAAGAAAAGTTGCCAGAAGAATAGGAAAACAGGTACTTCTTCAGGCTCTTAGATTACTGAACTCTGGGGCTGCAGTTTTTTTTTTCAGTTAATACAGGCATTTCTCTGCAGATACTTTCCAGTTGGAAGAAAACTGACATGACTCTTTTAGATAGCACCACAAAGATACACATGCACACATTCAAAAATTCCCTTAAGTACTCAGCTGCATAACCTAATGATAAATGGCTTTCAGTTCCGTTAACTTTCCTGTGAGTAAATTGGTTTTCTGGTGTAAAGGGTTGTAAGCTGCTCTAAGCCACTTCCAATTACATTGTAAATGAAAATTTCAGTTCCTCCCTTTTCCCCATACCCTCCAAAAACCCAACCCACCAAGAAAACCCCACAAACAAGCAGCAGGTAGGGTGAAGCGGGTGATGTTCATTTTCTTGCTATAATGCAAAAAATTCTATTGACCTCAGATGATTTTCTCTGCACCAGCACTGAACACGAAACTGCTCTGATCTACTGGATAAGGCACAAATCCATTTCTTTTTCCTTTTTTCTTCATGCCTCACCAAGCATTTATTTTATCCTTATTTTAACCTCTTCACCTGGCTGTCTCTAGTATTTCCAATAGACCTTGATAATACAAAAATAACTGAGCTTACTATATCCAACATCACCTCCAATAAGCAGTATGAGGATTTCCACATAACGTAAAAAAAGACATTATTTCAATCCAAGTTATAAATAGTTCTGCTCCCCTAAAAGGTAAACAGCTTGTAAATGCTAAGCTTTAAAAGCCAAAGTAGTCTTCACGTTATTTCTTTACTCTCATTTCACACTTTGTCTGATAATTTTGAGGCTGTTGCTTTTTTCAAATTGAAAGTAGGTGTTAGGAATGAAAAACCACAGGTTAACAATAAGAGTTTGAAAGCTGCCTGAAACATGCAGGAATAGGTAAAGTAATATGTAAAGTAATTCTGTCTCTAGATTTATTTAATTATAATGGCTAATTTCACATTGTGTGTGTGATAACAGAAAGAATGTTTTAAGTCATCTACACACTTATCAGTTTTTCTTTGTAGCTAAATATATACAATAGTACTTAATTTCTTTAGTCTTATTAAATTGAGATCCTTACATTATCAACTTAAACAACGGCCAAATTAATGATACCAAGATACAAATTAAAATTTAGCACAGTGCCTGTTTATCTCCAGTCAATCTGTGAATCTGTTACAATAGCTGGATGTTATATAACTTTATTGTCTTGCTGCTCATGAAATATGATTCACTAATGTTTTTTATTAAAGTTTCAGAAAAGGTTTGAAACGTGCATTCTGTAGAACCAGGAAGAGAGTCATACCTGGGAAACAAAGATAGAAAAAAAATATCTTAAAATATTATCTGTTCATTTTTTAGAATGAAGTGGAAAATGCAAAATTTGCAGATAATAGAAAAAAACTGATGCAAACAACTTTTTCACCCCAAATTGTAGAAATTATTTTGTACTTCTACAGGATAGAAAGAAAAATGGTTTGGGTTGGGAATTAAATGAGACTGAACATCACATAAATTCTTCAGAAGCAAGAGACACAAGAAATAAATAGCAACAGTGAAAACACTTCAGCCACATATGGCTTTTTAACCATTGTGCTAGCTCCAGATGAGAAGAGATGAAAAATAATCACAGAGTTGACCTTTACTGAATGCCTCATCAAGCCCAGCTTGCCCTTGAAACCAGCACAACACACAGACCCAGCATTTTATGAGGCATACAGGAAGCCTAACAAACCATGGCTACCAACTCTGCCAGTTTTTTTTTGCAACCAAGATATTCACAGTTTGCTAATGAAATGGAATTTGCAAGAAGCGTTTGCATCAATTCAAATCATCCACTGGAAGACAGATTGTAAAAGACAGGCAACAACATGGCATGTCGTATGTACCCTGGCCATTTTATGTTAGCATTCATCTACACTTATTTGACTTCCCTTTACATTAATCGACTAACCAAATAAAATGTGGGTCACTCAAAACTGCAGTCAGCAACAAAGATTCTGCCACCAGCAGCATTTTTACTTTCAATGGAAAGGCAGAAATAGGTTAAAGAAGTTTCATGAAAGCAAAAAATCTCTGAAAATGTCTTTTTGTTGTCTTTAGACTGTTACGAGAGTGAAGCCTAGGTCATAGAAACAGGGGGGCAAATGTGCTGGGGGAGAGAACTCCTCATACAGCATATTACCAGACAGCACAAACCACTGAATTTCTGTGGTTGGTACCTAGAGGCATTTCCTGGCCTTATCTAAGTCCTAGTTTGAATTTCTTTGCCTTTAATCTTTTCACACTGCCTTTAAATGAATCCCTCTTTCATGGATGGTTGTTAAGCAGCTCCTCATGTCGCCTGCCACAGAGGAATTCTGACATTGCAAGGATATTTCCTTTGATGAACTGTAACAAAACCTGAATGCGAGACTACATTGTTTTCAGCCTTCATAATGGGACTGCTCATTAAATGGAAGGTAAGCATATTAAGAATGGCAATTTCTATTCAATCATTCAATTTAGAAAAGGACAGACGTTGCTTACAAAGTCAAATAACACAGCAAGGTTATCTCTAATTAGGATTTACAGTTACAGTACAGCTGTCAGAATTCAGGAATCATCTGTTTGTCAACAGGTATCACTGTAACAGTTGTGCTTTTTCCTAAGCAGAAAAGAAAAGTGAACAATTATGGAATCATACACAATATAAATGGCCCAGGATCTTTCAACAAATGTCAATATTATAGAGATGGCCTCTGTTCGTACACACATTTTTGTGTGCAACATTGATTTACACAAGAAAAAAAGAGGAAAGTTGACTGACAAGAATTCTCAAATTGCACACACACATACTGCAGGGGCAGAACCTCCGAACACTGCTAAGCTTATTATCATGAATATCCTTACTTTAAATTAATGGAAGTACTCAAGTAAATAAAGGCCTTAATGTCTGAAATCGCCTGAGTCTTGAGGTCCACAGGTGCATAAATGTAGATCATTACACCCACACAGAGTCTCCTGACTTCTCAAAAAAACCTCTTGTTTAGGTGAAATCATCTGCCCACATAGCTCTTTTGAAGATTAGAGATGCAGTTTGTGGAAAAACATACCAGATAATTTCTCTGAACTTGAAAGAGAAATTATGTGCTTCTCGTTCAAATAAGGAGAAACTGACAAATCTATAACATAAGTTCCAAAATACAGCTGATTACGTTTGATGAAAAAGTGAATACAGCTACTTTCCAGAATGTACTTATTTTTTGTGAAAAGTAAAGAAAACTTATTTTTTATATGTTCATAGAGTGCACAACTCCAATTATAGTACATTTCATATAGTTTTTTCTACCTTTCATTTGGAATCTGCACATCATTGCAGAACTGTTTGTGGTCACTCCAACCAAACACATCTTTCAACTTCCACTTTACACAGAGAAGAAAGATGCAAAGAGTAAAGACCACAAAATTAATATCAGTGTCTCAGTGTGACACTGTTTTGTACATATGCCCCTACTCTCCTTCCACCTTCCTCTTAGATTGGGTTTCACACAATGCCAGCACTACGAAGGAAGAAAGTCTTCCTGCAGAAGTTTTAAAGCAACTAACCACAGGACAGCTGAAAGAGATGGTAAGATACAACATCTGATTTTATTGTTTAGGGAGATACTAGAAGAAAGGCAACTAAAAATGATTGTAAGCAGTTTCTAAGACCCAGTTCCCCCTTTAGAGTTCCTTAAAATTGACCATATGATATTGTTCTGATTAGTAGCCACAGCAATTACTATGGACAGTGTATTCAGTTGATTTTGTATCTCTCTATTTTACAAAATGTTCATTTATCAATTAGATTAGAAATATCATAAAGATTGTATGTAGTACTGGATCTGACAATAGTTCATTACCTGGAAAGCTAATTATCATGCCTGCTGCTTCTTTACTATTTAATTCTATTAGACACAATATATTTGTACATTTTAAAGCTGATAGTGGATTCACTTTGGATCCAAATCTCCTGCTTGTTTCTCTAATGTCTTCCAGACCTCTCCTTGTATGGACTATCTGTACCAAACTCCATATGGTGCAATGCAAAAGTAAGGCTTGCTAGAAGTTGCTGAACGAAATTCTTACCAGAAAATCACAATTGCAAAATGATTGTAACCTGTCACACCGAATTAAATATACAATAAATGCATAAGATGTCTGCTTTCATCTAGACATAAAATATACATGATCCCAATGGGCGGCTGAGTCTCTGTTGTGTTACAGCTAGGGAGAAAGTGTGGGCCTAAGTCCCAACTCCAATGGCACAGAAACCAGCTAGCAGATCTGGAAACTAAGCTACCAAGGAAGTACTGAAAAAATAGACACCTATCTCAAGCCACTAAGACACAGGGATCATGTTAGGCTGTTTGAAGTAATGCTCACATTGTCATTTACTTCAGGGGCAGGAAACTTCTATTGTCAGACTCCTGACAGGAAATTACAGTTCTAAAGTGTGCCAATACTTGTAGAGGGTGAATGGACTCATGCACATAAGTTAACTCAACAACAATCTCGGGCTTCAGAACAACAAAACCAGAAGCAAACCAGAAAAATAGAAAAGATTAATTTGGATTTAATTAGTTGAGAATTTAGGAATAGTATTGGCAATTAGTAGAAAGAACTTAATAATCTAACTAGGTGATACAACATGATATTATGGAAAATATATCTGATCAGAGAAATCCAAGAAGACTTTAAATTTGGTAGCTGACAGAGATGTTTATACACATCATATTTAAACTTATGACTGGATACTTCACAGCGTATTGACTGTAAAAATTATGACAATTTAGCAACGATCCTCTGTGGATGTGTCCTAGATATGTATTCTGCTGTATTCATCAATGGCTCAATGATTTGTTAGCTGACGAGAAAAACAGGAATAACAGAATAAGTATAATATAGACAAAACACATGGTAATATAGCCTATAAGTGATTTGAGCACTTATGCAAGTAATATGCAAGTAATACGTCTAAAACATGGAGGAAGAATTACATAAAATAATAAACTTAAAAACAAAAGAAGGTCAGCTTAGACTTGCTACTTAACATGAATTCTCAGTTCACAATGCCTTGGCAAACAGGAGCATTATTAGCCTAGACTTGAGAAAGCAAAGACCAGCTAATATTCAGAGAATGTGGTTTTAGCTATCTATACAGCATAGTCAGGCTGATGATGGAATAATGTTTATGATTCTGATATCCATGCTTTTAAACATGGAAGCATATGAGTAAATAAATGTGAAGCTGGTCAATGTTGCATTTATCTGTTCTTTCATTAAAGTTCTTTGTGGAAGATGTATACTACATATTTCTAAAAACTGACTAAAGAATGGCTACTGAAAATGATCAGAAGTGTAGTCCTGAAATGTATAAATATTGAAAGCCTGAACTGGCTTCTTTTGTATTTTAGTGTCTGCTGGACTGTTTTTGAAAAAAAGTAAAAAAAATGAAATACCTCTCAATATATGCTGCCCATCACTGAAGTTCACAGAAAGGCTTCCAAGCAAAATTAGAACGCAAATTTAGATCCATTAGATCTCATGATCCCCTCCTTCCCCTCACTATACATAGTTATCACAGGATTGTCATCAAATGTTTAATCAGATAAAACTTATAATTTAATGTTAAAGTCGAGTTTGATGTCCCTCCATCCTCCGTACATGCAAGTGAACAGAATATCAATGGTAACATCAGGAATGGAGGTTCATTATTTTTCATGCCATAGGAAGATAAAACTAGCATTCATCATATAGAAAAACTGCATGTTTTTTTGAAGAAATCTATATTAAAAAGTACTTGTTGTGCATGGACAGGGAAAAAGTATTCCTACCAAAACCACTAAAAATGCTAAAGTTAAAAATCAACACTTCCTTATTTATATTATTTTGTAAAATGCTAAAATATAATTCACATACTTTTTCCTATTCCATTGTTGCCAAGTCTCTAGTGTACAGTCACAAATCCATGACTGCTAACCTTCAGCTTCTATCACTTGATTGCAAAGCATTCAGATGTAAAAAAATATTTTGTGACTTACAGTAACATGACTTATCATCATACATTATACCATGAAATTGGGAAATGTTTCTATAACTGATGCATGCCCACTGACAAATACCCTCTGAATAAAAGTCTGTTTAAACAGGCATACAGAATCTACTCAAGCACAAAAGCATTGTAGTTCATAGCTTTACAATTAATAACTTGATATGACAGAATAAGGTATAGAAATATAGCTCCACAGAAATTCAACAAAATGATTTAATTACTTTTACTACATTCAGAAAATTTGGAAAACACCAGAAATTGGCTATTATTTCTGACTATCTTATGAGAAGAAAGATCAAATTACAACTGGAGTATAGGCACTGCATTCTGTCTAACAAAGACAAAATTTCCTGAGAAGTTTTTCAAGATTTGAGATGTGCTGTGATACTGAGATTGCTCCTGAGGGGTAACAAGAAGGAGCAATATATTATATTACTTCTACTGAATTCAGGGGAAAAACAAACAAAAAAACAAACCCAAACAAAAAAAAATACAACAAACTACATGTCATTAAAAACTGATTCCTCGATTCATTTCCATTGTAAATCAATCATCATCTTCACCAAATCTTACAACATACTTATCATTTGGGTTTATATTCTTTATATTTTTTTATAAAATTTCCATTAGTTTTAAATTTCAGCTTTATAGAATTTGTGAGATCACAATTTTAGCTTTTTACTAAAATAGTCAGCCAAGATTTCCACTGAACCATTACAGAGAATAGGAGAATAGATGTAAAAAATAGTATTTATGTTACTATTCAGAATGTTTAGAAAGAAAAAACAGTATTTCCAGTCATTCATATATGTCATTCAAGATGTAAAGATTTAAAAAACGTTGTTTTAGTTTTCAATTATTTCATACATTGCTAGCTAGCATTAGATTATATTGTATAGATGACAGTGCTAACTTCAATTTTAATTAACTAATTAAGAAATAATCTGATAGGATAACAAGACTAATTAACTTCACAAATAATATTAACCTGCAAGTTGCTGTAAGCAGTAACAGGTTTGGGAATATAACAAAAAGAAAGGATAGCTTATTAAGAGGGACGCCTCCCTCGACCTGAAGACAATTCTTTACTCATATTAACTGTGAGATGCTAATTCAAAGTTAAGATTCTGATCATCTTCAACATAGCTTATTATTTTATTGGAATTTCCTTCCATATAAAAATAATAATAATGATAAACCAGTGACACAGAAATAAAGCCTGTCTCATATACATGAGTAAACATGAAATAAAAACCTTTGGAGAAAACATCTTGGAACACACACACAGAGGGAGATTTTTACTACATTTTTCCCAAAGTAAATAAGTCCCAAAGAGAACAGAATGGTTGAAAGTAATGACTTAAAGAGGCATGTGTGATACAACACTTCAGGAAGGCTTTGAGATTTTTGTTATATGCTGTCATATTCACATATTTCGTGATTCACATGATTTTGATGATACTACCCTTGGAATACCATATGCGGTTTGAGGCTCCTTTCTGCTGCTAATCTGAGGATTCTTGGAGGAAATGAACAGAAGTGATTGAAAAGTCTCATTCATTCACTGAAAAAAATATATTTATTTGAAAAAATTTATATAATGAAGAGAGGAAAAATCCAAAATTCCACATCCAAGTGTGTATTTAGAAAAGAGAATGCTCAAGGAGATGGAAGCATACATAAATAAAAATAACAGGATTCACATTTCTAAAATAGACATTACCAAACTAGGCAGACTAATGTCTTTCCAACCATTAAATTCATCTGTACTATGCCACATCTAATTGTATCCATTGTCTAAGAATTAATATTCATTAACAGACTTGTTATCTGCATTATTAGTGCTCATTATGCTAAGCTACACTGCTGGATTGGACAGCTGCCATTCCAATGTTATATAGATTTTGAATACTAAATATATTTAATCCATTATTGCTGCCAAACACTAACAAAAGGAAAAAACTATGGCAAGCAAAATTGAGGGTACATATCTAAATGAACTCAATCCATTTAATAAAGTATTATCCAATAATAAAGAGTAATCTTTGACAAAGAAGAGCAGGTGGGATAGATCTTTTATATAATAAATATCAATCAAACTGAGATTACATTAAATCCAATTTAAAAGCATTTTTTCTTTTAAAGGATTTTAAAGGATGAAATTTAAAACATGCTCAATATTTCACCCTTAAACATTTATATCAAGAAGAATGTTGTTGCAGTGATGGCAAGACTGAACTGCTATAAGGCAGCATTCCGGGATAGGACTGGGACAGTCAAGTGGAAGACAAGGTAGATCTTGCTACTTTAACATAATTTTTCCTGTAAAGTTTGTATTAATTTTTTGAAATTATGAATTGTTATGCTATCACCTCACACAATTATTTTGAGTATGTAATCTGGCTGCTGACTTCCAAAAAGGCAGTTCTGTAATTGACTTCATATCTTGTCTAAACTTCAGTTTCACAGATCTATTGAAACTACAGTGATAAAACTAAGCTGTATTCAAAAAAGAGGGGGAAAAAAAAAGGTAGAACAATCTGTTCTTTCACTTTGCCATAGAACAACTATTGACTGCAACAAAACAATATAAAGCGCTCATAGAGTCAGTGTGTCGTTTTCAGAAAATTCAGCAATGACAGTAATGAGTAGCAGTGAGTAGCATCCATTTCTACTATCACTTCAGGGATATCAGTTGAGGAAAGTTATATCCAGCACTAGTCATGTATAAATATATCTAGTCCAAGCTCATTGCTGTAGATGACTTGAATATCAACCCTGCATTAATCTGTAACATAACTTACATAATCCTTGACATAAATAACCTAGCCCATGTTAAAACCAGCAAGAAATACAGCAAGTATCCAAACATCCTTGCCAGGGAACCAAAATCTCTATAGCAAAATATGTGGCATTTTGCAAAGACAAATCACTGCTTGATAACTACATTTTTATTAATCTGTAAGTCTTCATGTTGAGCCTGCATGGAAAACTGGAGAAAGAATGAGCATTCATGAGGGACTGCACAGTCATCTGGTGGGCACCACTGCAAAGGGAGGTAATGGAGAAAGAGTAACCCACAGCTTAATCTATTTGGAAGCTGTTGACCTTGTCAGACCAAATTGCATACAGCAGACTGCAATTTCTTCCAGCAAATAAAGAGGAATGAGAGTATCAAAGATGAAACACCGAAAACCACGAGTATATCATTTTATGTGTAATCCAACTGAAATTTATAAATGGAGAAAAATCATGTATATGAATCTTAATTTTCTAAAATTGTTTCTGTAAACTATATAACTTATGCTACTTTTATAGAAAGTCTGTCAAAAAAAAAAAACATTTTTTAATTCTTTCCATTTAGTTTGAAATTAACAAAAGAATCAATGAACATTTAAAGAGCACCTTTATCCAAGAGGATAAGTCAAAAAGTCAAGTTGTTTGATTTTGTGTACCTACGTGTCTCAGCAATGATGGATTACCCTCACAGAAACCTTGATTATGCCAGAGTTCATCCAAACCTAACAACGATGTCCAAGTTCAAGGTGTAGTTTGAAGGCTAGTCAATACAGACAAGGGCCCCCAGAAACCAAATTCAACCCAATTAAGTTCCTTTCTGGTGGCTTCTCTGTTCTCTATCCCACTGTCTACAGAGGCAGATTGAAAGACTGAACTGCTGGGTTAACTACGCCAATTAGATACCTGATGCTATCTGAGATGAAACTGAGCATTATCGCATCTGTTTCTCAGTGTGCAAGCACATTGCAAATCATGTTTTATACAGTCATACAAATAATATACTTTGATCACTACTGGGTTTGATCTGAAATCAGACATGATGGTACCCATGCAGTGTGGGAGATGATAGATTTGATGGTTGCCAGGATATCATTACGTAAGTCTTCCTTGTCCTTCTCTCCAGTTCCTACAAATACATTCTTGTTCTGCTCTTGTATAGTAAGTGCCAACTTTCACATCTTAGCAAGCACACTACTGTGTTGGTAAATACAGCTGTTTGTCCTTCTCAGTTGACAAGTTTGCAGGAATAGTTTGGGCTTTCTTCAAACCCATTCTCCATCCTTTACTCTAGGTTCAAGTAAACTGAAACGTACTTTCATAAACCTGTAATCATGAAGCTTGTTCAAAAACTCTTCCTAGAGAGCTGTTCAAAATCACAGTAAAAGCAGTCACCATTCTTCCTCAGGAGCAATACTTCTCCAAGCACAAAAAAGAGAGACAACCAGAATCCAAAGAAAAAAACTACCTAATTTGATCTGCAATTAACTGGAATGGCAGGGTTTTAAAACTTAAAAAGAAAAAAAAAAACCCACCAAGAAACAAACAACAACAACAAAAAAAACACCCTTACCTTATAGAAAAAAAAAATTGGAAAAATATTTTAAACAATAAAATGGCAAGAGTTTGCCTGTCCACCCATATACAAATACCTACAGCAAACTGATTCACAGGGTATAGCTGAGGGCCCTGAGATGTCAGATTCCAAATACTTTTGAATAGGCTCTCGAAATATAAAGTTACATTTAGGAAACCGTCCGCTCCTTTTAAGATCACTTGTGTTTACTCTTAATTCTAGCAAAATCATCCACAGCCCAAATTCCTATGACTCCTTCCTTCCTCCCAATTTCACCTGCAGCTTTCAAAAATACTGAAAATCCTCAGAACCATGACAGCCTTCATTTCCCCTGGAGTGTAGAGAGGGAAGACCTGTCTAACAGAAATGGCAAAGAAGGAAGAGGAGAAACAAAAAGGAAGCATTTTCTAAAGTCATATTTTTGCTTGCTGCTGTTCTCTAATATTTTTAGAGACGTGTGAGCACAGCCTAATCCTCTCAGATCACCTCCTTTTCACAGAATTCAGTGTAGCTGAAGTAAGCTGGGTTACTTTGAAATATTTCCACTCCCTTCACAGCTTTGCTGCAAGACCCATCACAGTAAGAAGCATTCAAGTAAGAAAGCATGTCTTCCCAACTGTTTAAATTATGTAAAATGTTAACAATATTCTAATACAGGAAAACTGTGCCTTCAGTGCTCCTCTCTGACAGTTCACCAGAACTGCATCCATTTCAAAGGCTTCTGCTCCCCGCACAGAATTAAATAGCTGCTACAAATGTTCTTTGAAAAAAAGCTGCCATCAGTGGGACAGGAACACAAGCAGCCCGGGGGCTGGTATCAAACAGTCCCCCACAAGAAAGATCATGAAGCAACCAAGGACATCTAAACACAGAAATCTAGGCTGGGAACTATTTGAGGATTTATCCTGAAAGAGGCTCCTCCCCAAAACTATATCAGACATGGCTTACACTATCTTCTACCAGTGCAGTCCAGGGCATACATGCATTTTAGTCAAATTTCAGTCCCAGTGGCTGAATTCTGACCTTCTGCAAGTGAAGTAGCAGTGCTGTTGGAGCTACTTGAGTCTTTTATTGGCAAGTCTCCACTGTGGCAGCCTGTGTAGGTGTCTGTCAGCACAAACAGCTCTCTGACATCAGCCTGACAGTGCCATTGTCAACACGGACTCTGTGGCGCAGATTTTCCAACTCTGTTGCCTAAGGATTACATGACTATAAATTCATGAGCTTGAGGTCATCTCTGTATCTTGGAAGAGTCCCTCCTAATCCAAGGTTAGCAGCACAAGTGCACAGTAGTGCTCCAGAAAAGCTCTGTGTCTTGGTAAAGACAGAGATGTAAAGGATCCATCATGAATATCTAACTGCAGGAAATGCTGAGGGAGTACAGCTACCCCTCAAAAATTTCCCAAACATCACAAAATCTGATACATCTTTATAACATAGTGACAGCAAAGCTCTAAAACAAGAAAACAAAGGAAATGATTAAAAAAAAAAAAAAAAGTGCTACCATATGCAGGTACTGTGGCCATTTTGTACAGGGGCACACTATCAGTCAATGAATGCAAACAACTCCAGCAATTACTCCAGTACTGCCTGACAAAGAAGAGTTCTTTGGGAGAAGCAGAATATGCAGAGCCTACAGAGATCTTTTCAGAGATCAGAAGATCATTCAGACTCAAAAAAAAAAAAAAAAAAGGAGAAAAAACAGAGAAGAAAACAAGTAATTTACAACTATCCATACCATAGTCATTAAAACATAAATAATAACAAGAATACCATTAAAAACACATGCACACACACACACACAAAAATACCCCTACAACCAAAAAAATTCAAGTTAATGTAAGTGTAAAAATATTTTTCCATATCTGGAAACAATTGAGCAGTTGAATACCAGGATACCACCACTTTGCAAATATGCTCATAAGATCTCAACAAAAGTTGTGGTTTTATAAAAAAAGAATACATTTCCTTTCCATGCAAGATCAAAAGTTCAAGTACAAAGCGAACTGCTTTCATGCTGCACCTCAGTTCAGTAATCAGGTAGAAATTACTGAACGCTGTAAGAACAGAACAGAAGCAACTGTTCTCTGTTCTAACTGTTCTCTGTAGAGACTGAGATAGGTTCATATGTTAGCAGATATTTATTTAAACATTCATGATGTAATGCCTGACTTGTTCTCTCGTTTTTTTAAAGCATATGAATTTTGTTTTAACACAAAGAAGCAAAGCAAGGGTCCTCCTCTTGTTGATGCTGGCATAAACTTCTGTGCTAGCATAAGCTTCTGTGTCACACTGTATGTTCATGGTATACTGAGAAAAGAGATGTATGTATCTGCCTTTCCTTGCTCCTGTGCTCCAATAGATTATCTCTGTGAAGAGCCAAGTCACACATCAGAATATCACAGAATCACAGGGCTTGGAAGGGACCTCAAGAGCTCATCAAGTCCAAACCCCTCCTAAAGCAGGTACCTTACTATAGGTGACATAGATAAGTGTCCAGACAAGCCTTGAATATCTCCATAGGAGGAGACAACACAACATCTCTACACAGCTTGATCCAGTGCTTTGACAACCTGGCTTTTCTTCTAATAGATGTTTTCAAACCTGCATTTGACTTTCTAGCACTAATTGAAATATTGATCAGTCATATAAATGTTTGGTGTTTCCAATGTGCCTTCCAACAAAAGCGGTAATATTTGGCGAGCTGTAAGTTACATTAGCATGTTTGACTCCTATTGATATAGAAGTCGATTTAATACCGACTTATCAAGTGCTCAGGAATATAAATTTGGACTTCAGTATAGCATAATTACTACAGAGTACTGTGATATGTTTTACTGAGTTCTAAGATAGCATAGTGTCAGTAATATATGAAAGTAAATCCAAGATTTGTGATGGCAGTTTCTAAACATATTACTGTAATTGTCACTCAAGAAACAACCTCACATTTAAAGGCATTCAGAAATAATTCTGGATCAACGCTTTAATCCAGTTACTTCACATACACAAACTTTCTGGGGCTACAAGATTTCTGTTATGAGCATGTACAGAATAAACTAAGGACTAGTACAAAACATTTGGCTCATTGCTTCTTGGTTCGTGAACAACTTCCTGATGGAAAATATGTTCCTTTTTTGTTTCATTAACCTTCTCACTGCCTTGGGCATCAAATGCACGTCTCTAAAACCAAAGGGACAGAAAACTGTGAGGTAAAAAAAATTAAATTATCAAATTATTCAATTTAGACACATACTTGTACTAAATTCATAACTGACAAGTGAATGTCAAGGTTACATGCATCACTTTATGCAAGTATTAATTAAAATATTTATATCATGCCATTGAACAAGCAGTATGACACAACTCTTGTAGTGAGGAAAAATATAACAGGAATTTACTAGGGATTTTAAATAGAACTTGTTGGAACTATGGTTCTCACCTTCTGAAAAATGCCTAATCTATCAACAGTCAAATACCTCTGAGCAGGAATGCCAATACTCTTTGCTTTTAAAAGCATAGTGATACTGAATGTCTTTGGAGGCTCAGTTCAATGTTGTGATCCAGTGAGAATCTGGAAATCCTCAGATCCCACTCCTGGAAGGTAGTAAAATATGATATTTGAAAATGATGACATTTTAACTTGCAGAAAAGTCACTACTGACCTTAAAGTGATTGCTTTTTGCTCTAGGGTTTGGGCAAATCTAAAGCCATATTTTGGGATATGAAGAAAAAGTGTTCCTCTGATGGAATCAAAGAGAAAAATCAAAATATGCTTGTTGTGAAGCCTTTCAGGGATCCTGAAAAAAATCCAAGATCATAATGACAGAAAATAAGCAATAGGTATCTCTCTAGTCTGCCACAGTTTTGTTCCAGATGGATGGAGGGAGGAAAGAAAGGTGGAGACTCTATTAATCATCATTCCCTATATAGCTTTAGTATGTTGTCTTCTTAGAGAACTCATTTCAGAGGGCTTTCACACTGGAGATTTCTGTAAAAGAAAAGTTATATAAAAAAATTTATGATGACTGGGCATCCACACACAAAACAGATTTTTTTGGTGGTGGATGGAAGGGTCTAACCTCCATCTTCTGTTTTGTCAGCCCAAACTGGCTTCCTAAAATAACTTCTGTGTGGTTAAAGAACCATTTGGTTAAAACTCAACAGCTGAGAGTTTGGATGCGCATTTGCAGATAGCATTGCTGCAGACAGTATCTGAGTAAAATCTACCACCAAAGAGACACAAGTCTGCAGGGTGAGCAAAACAAGGAGGCAAGAATCCTGTCATACATTCAGTCATCCCTGCAAATGACTTTTAGGGAAGAGACAGAAGGGTTTTACCAGTTTGTCACAGAGGTTGATTACTGCACATTCCAGGGCTTTCTTAACTGCTCATCTCTTACAGGCATATCCTGTTCCCAGCAGCAATGTTTACACATGACATTACAATCAGAAACAAAGCTACTGTTCATACCTTAATGTTTTCACTCATCATTTTGCCTTCTAGACACCACTCAGGCTGTTGGCATACCTGCTTTTTTTAACCATTTTCTATACTCAACAGTATATGAGAGGACTTAAGACGAGGATTAAATAAAGCCACCAGGGAATACGGCAGTGCAGATTGCTCATTTGCCTCATGGGATAATATGTCACTGAGAAAGTAGCAACAATATGTCACGAGACCTAATGTTTCTGAAGCTTAACACAATATATTACCGGAATAAAAGATGTTAAGCTTTAATACAATCACAAAGCAAAGGCAAAAGCATGTTGATTTAAAATGAATTTTATGTGAAAGCATGGTTGTGTTTGTAGATAATGAATTACTTTTGTAGCTTTGCCTTTTGTACCCATTCCTGCTGCAAATTTAAAAATCTGTGCAGAAGACAGAATATGTTTAAACAACTTTAACATTGCAAACACCTCCTGTGCTAAGCAGATGTACAGGTTAGTGGGGATAATCCGATTCTCTATTTTGGCTTAGATCTCAACAGGGAAATCTATATATGAGAACCTTCTTCAGTGCACAGGGAATAAGTGAAATGAACATCATTTTTAACTTTGATTTTGCTCACTTGCCTACATTGCCTCATATTTTTGCATCTTGTCTTCATAACTGGGTTTTGAGAAAAGCCTCCTGCCCACTGCTTCCCCAAACTATAAAAAGAGCAGTTCTTGAAATCGTTATACTGAGAAAATAATTTTTTAAACTGGCATTAAAGTGAATAGGTGAGTAAATGGTTTTACCTGATTTTGCTATTTTTTGCTATTCTCCTATTTTCCCAAAGTAAATTAACTGTTAACTGCCTCACATCTCTTAGATTAATTGGTCAGCAAAATATTTTCAATTGGCTGCTATTCTGAATGAGGAAATTGTTCCTAAAAGATTCAAAGGCAATTTCTCTAACCTATACCATTGGCTGATGGTCTGAAAAACTGTAGTTTTTAAAAAGAAAGTAAAACAAACAAACACAAACAAAAAAAAAGTTAGGGGAAATATTCAAAATAAAATAAAATAAAATAGAGTGTATGAGAAGAGCAGATCATGCTTTCCTGCCTCTGAATCACTTAAACAGATGGTTTTTCATTAACCAGCCTAGTAGCAAGAAAATGAAGGTAGTGCATTGATCACTCAATCTGAATGTGGCAGGAACCATTCCAGAAGAGAGGGGATAGATGAGAAATACCAAGATTTCAATTTATCTGGGGGTTCTTCACAGTTCCAGTTGCAAGAGAGAAGTAATCTTGCCTGGTGGTACAAAGCCTGCTTTAAATGACCATTTTCCTACTCTTTTACAATTGCTGATTTTGAAATACCTGGCCAGAGAATCAAAGAAGGTCCACTGAGGAATAATAATAATAATAATAATAATAATAATCTACCAAAAAAGATTTTTGAAAAGAATCACTACCTCAGACTGTGGATGCTATGCTGCTGGGACTGGGCTGTTGCTGTAACCAGACCTAATCTTGCTTAAAATTAGCAATGTTAAAAAATCAAACAGGAGAAAATCAGTCTGATACATTAAGACTCAACAGATCTGTCATTTCTTACATCTAAAAGGTAAAAGATCCAGCTATTAAACACATTATAATGTTCCTTAATGTCAAATTATAATATATATAAATCTATATATATATTGATTTTTTGTTTGCAGCTGACTACACTTACTGAATGAAGCAAGCTTTGCTACAGCTTGTGTAATACTGTATGATGTGGGAGATGGTAACTAAACATGTAACAAAATAATAAAACTGCACCAAGTTCCTGACAGAAAATGCATTGCTTTCTTCTATTCTCCACTGTTCTATAGTTTTTTTTTTTCCATAGTTTTAAACATTCAGATTTACAAGGAAATTGTATGACAAGGCGTAAGGAACAGATGTGAACCCATCTGAAGAGACCACTGGAAATACACAGTGAGCTAAAAATGAAACATGAATATTCTGTGAGGGAATGGTTTGACTAAGTGTGTATCGGGGAAGGAAGTTTTCCAGTTGGGCATGGACCTACTGTTAGTCAAGTTGTGATGGAACAATGTCTAAAAAAGGACATCCAGTATAGAGTTTTGAAGATTAATGGGCTTATTGGAGATGTAATGGTGTGAACTGTATATTTACTAACTTCCCTATGTCAGGAGAAATTTCCAGTGCTGAAGGCAATGATGCTATTCAACAGCAAAATCAAATGAAAGGAAAAAAACCTGTACTTTAATTGATCACTGGGAAACATATTTTCTTTCTTCACAGGCAATCCTTTCAACAACTTGCATAGGGCTTAATTCTGTGAACAAACAAACTCTACCTTATACTTGTACTCCACTTTACATACAGCCCTATAAACTTTAATTCAGTAAAGTCCAAAAGTTGACCACAGAACTGAAATATAACTGATAACTGAAAATATCTTGGTGCTGAATCCGGCTAGCCTTCATAACTGGGACAACAACCCTCCCAAGGAGCTATGAAGAATAACGCTTAAATTAGTTTTCAAATACTTACCATACACAATGGAACAATTGTAAAATTGCTTCTACAGACATCTCTAGAATACAGCTGTACTGAAAAATATAAGCATAACGGATACACTACCAAAGACTGGGGCTCTTTGTAATGTTTTTCTTGATAAAGAGTTCAGTGGATGTCTAAGAAAACCTTTTTACTACACCTGGGCAAACTGGGATATGAAATTTTACACAAAAGATCTAAAATGTGATTATTTCTTTTACTTCCTTTCAGCTCCTGTGTACAAAATTCCTAAAAATTGCATATACGTCTTCA
Source organism: Oreortyx pictus (assembly GCA_036925125.1). Lineage (NCBI taxonomy): Eukaryota > Metazoa > Chordata > Aves > Galliformes > Odontophoridae > Oreortyx > Oreortyx pictus. The sequence goes on from JAUPFR010000001.1 coordinate 49,644,641, forward strand.
GTCAATAATCTTCTACCTTCTACACTCATAGAAGGTGTACAGGGAACCAGAACTATTGCAAACATTCTATTTTACTCAATATACTGAAAGATCCTACCCTAAAGAATGTACAGAAGACTTCACTCTAGCTATGAAGAAATACTATACAGACTATTGAGAAACTTACTGGTGTTTTGTTTGATCTTTTGCCTCCAGTTCTTAATCAAAACAGCGTATTTTTGAAATTGCATTTAGAAATTGAATTCTTCTCCAATTTTGTTAATTCACTATTTGTTTATAACAGCTGAAATGATGCATTTCCATCAGCTCTGAATTTTGCATTCTGTGCCTCAAGTACTTGAAGGGAACTTACAAGCAGGAGGGAGATCAAGTCTTTACATGGTCTAGTAACATCTCTTTTGGTTTAAAGGCATTCTCCCTAGTATGAAAAGATTGCTTACTCAGAGAGGGAAGAGGTGCTGGCACAGGCTGCCCAGAGAACCTGTTGATGTCACATCCCTGAAGACACTTAAGGCCAGGCTGTATGGCCTCTGGGCAGCCTGAGCTGGTGGGGGTAACCTTGCCCAGGGCATGGGGTTGGGGCTGGGTGGTCTCTAAAATCCTTTTAAACTCAAACCAGTCTGTGATTCTTTGAAAAATTACATAATATTATCAGTACTGGAATAAATGATCAAAAGTACGTACAGAACATACCAAAGGTGTGTGTGAAGCATGATGTAAATTATGAACATTTTGAATATATCAAATAATTTACAGCAGAACACCAGGAAAAATTTATACTGTGGTAGACTGAAAAAAGAGGTAGCCTGCAGCCAGAGATATAAATGAGTTATTAACACTTACTCTTTTCAGTACAGCTGTAAGGAGGTCATATTATCTCTGAATTTCTAGAGGTACAAATTCTAGCAAAATAAATTACTGCATATAGAAAACCTATAAGTTATGGAAAATACAGAACTAGTGGAATCTGCCCACAAAAGGAAATAACTTCTAAATGCTCTTAGAGTTCCTTGTTATCTTTTTGGTCATGGTGACACAAAAGCTCCAAAGCTATTTCTCTAACTAAAGTCTGTTCTGTACATAAAGCAAAATATTATTTTATCTACACCACATACATTTAAGACACTTTTCAGTTCTGTTTTTGTTGGGTTTTTTTTTGAGGGTTTATTTATTTATTTTATTTTATTTTATTTTTTTTTTTTTGCTGGGACAGTAAGAGGGGGGGTGGTATTTTTTGTTTGCTTTGTTGGCTTTATTTTTGCTTTTATTAGTCAATTATGATAGATCCTGGGATAGGCAATTTTTGGTATAACAGTAGGATTATAGAAATGCAACTAAAAAAACCTGTAATTGAGATTTACCTTTTCAACTCAGCAGTCTTCATTTCAAAACTGCACAGCTAATACACAGCTATTTCTAATGGTATATTAAGCCTGGGAGGCAAGACTAGGCTACAATAACATTTTAAATGTAATACAAAATATATAAAAACGATAATAGAATCATATCTGTTCTCAGTTTTAAGGAATCAGTTATGGTCAAGACGGAGTCAGAGGCAAAATGTATAAAACCACATGGGCTGAGGAAGGGTGATTCAGCAGAATAAAAAAGTACTTAAAATTGGAGCAACTTTAACCACATGAATGAGAACCATCCAAATTCCTCTTCAAGCCTAAAACCATCTCCCAGATGAACTTATTTCAGAATCAGTTCACATGGAGGTGACTGCTGTAGTATTTTATCCAAATGGAATTCTGGAAGAAGCATGTGCAACTCATGCAATATTGAAGAGAGGAGTGCACAATATAGCATAGCACCTGAGACTGTGTGGAGATGCACTAGCACCAGTGATGGCTGTGTCATCTGGAGCCTTACAAGGTCCAGAGTCTGAAATAGGAATAATTTTACAGTACTTAATATACAGTAAAGGTGGTTATGCCAGTGTAACACATTTGCAAAGTGCACCGCAGGGGGAAAATAGAAGTACAGGTTTGAATTTGGGAGGATATTAATTTCTAGGATAGTCAGCTCACTGGAAGCCATGGTGGATGACAATAGGTTCTTTGAAAATGCAGAAATCCCTGATGTATAAGAAATGAAATGGAAATAAATGAAATGGAAATAAAAGAACAGTAATACAGACAGCTTTGAACAGCTTTTTTTTTTTTTTTTTTAGAAAAATAATAAAACTTTTTTTTCTATTACCTTTAACTTCAGTATTTATAAAAAATAAGATAAACCATTAAAAATGGGATTTGATTTAAATGTCAGTCATGAGATTGACAGATGCTTTTCAAAAGCAAAATAAACTTTCTTCCCATAGAAAGAATTGAAAAAAAATTTACCTGACAGCTTAGTTAAAGCAAATCTGAACCATCCCAAAGTCTGCAAGATCAAAAGCTAAAATTATATTAAAATATGCAATCTTCATTCTGAAAAAGCCTACAGTTACTTACTGCAAGTGAAAACTCAGCATAAGGTACCTGATTTTACCATATGTTAAAACAGTAGACTTGAACCAAAAGTCAAGGCCAAGTATGAAGACAATGGAAAACAAATGAACTCATTGTCCTAAAATACACAGAATTATTCAGGGCACCAGTTTTATACCTACATTCACTTCTAAATCATATAAAATAAGTTATTTCACTCTGTCTAGCAGTACTTGTTATTAAAACGTCTCACTAATCTGTTGCTTTAGTTTTAGGTAAGTAAATCTGCGTAAAATATTAAATCATTAATAAAAATGTATCCTTGAAAGAACATAAAACAGATGCATCCTGAACAGAATAGAAAATAACAGCAATATGTGCTTACTACATATCCTCTTACACGTCACTGCACTATGTGCTATATCTCAGTTTTATAGGCAACAGACACATCAGCTGTTCAACTGAAGCACAACAAATCATTTTTATAGCATTGATTTGCAAATTTTGCTCACTGAATTGCATACTGAATTCTGCTTTCAGCTGTTTGAAATGAGAGAGATCACTACTAGAAATAATAGTTTCTTTCACCGACACAGCACCTTCATTAAACAAGAAGCAATTCAGAAAACCATTCCAGATTCTTTAAAATAAATCTGTCCTTTTAATGGAAATAAAGTATTCCTGAGTCCAATCAAAGTTTGCTGCCTCTGCAGCAGTTTTCGTGATAATCAACATCATTATGAAAATCCCAAACTGAGACTTGTCAGGACTCTTCCAAAGGACTCCCTATGGTACATTGATTTCTGAATGTGCAAAGAAGCAATCATTGATTTTCATATGTACAAAAAACAAACACTGATTTTCTTTAGTTCCATAATAACTTTGTTGTGCTTCTTCTGTGAGCTAATGACTTTTTTTTAAATTAAATCACATCCTCATATAGTGACATATACTACATTCAACTACTGTTATTTGAAATGGTTTGACATTTTAAGATAGAATATTTCATACTAATGGGAGGTAATATATTTCAGAATAATATCTTTCACTGCATAACACTTGTTACCTTTTCTGTATGGGGGGAAAGATAGTAAGTAGTGAGCAAATTTCCACCTCAATTCTTTAATCCCTCCTTTACAATTTTATCCAAAGTTTTGTGTTGTGTTATATGAACCACTGACTGTGAGCTGAGTCAATTTTAACAGTACATACTTCTTGTGTGTCTGGTCTAATTTATTACTTGAGTTTTAACAAGTAGCTCTAGTTTATTAAAAAAAAAAAAAGTAGAAAATAAAAAGAAATTCACAGCACTCTTCAGCCACCTTTTTATCTGCAGCTCTTTAAACTGCTGTTTCTGTCGCAGGAGAACATATACAAAAGTAGGTATGTCACCAATAAGCTCTTTCTGATCAAAATCCCTACACAAAGTTTTGATAATACTAGTGGACTTTCCTGGAACAAGTGCAGACAGCTGTAACTACGCATCTGACATGCTTCACCAATCTTCAAGTGGCATGGTCAGACCTGACAGCAATATCATGGCTCCTTGCAAGGAGGAATAAAAAGCAAAATGCATTGCTTACAGCCATCTGTGCCTGGTGGGATGGCAATAACTTGCATACTGCTCCTCTCAGAAATACATTTTGTGCCTAAGAATGAACCAATGTTTTTCACCATGTCTTCAGATAGGGCAATGACAGGAGTGGTCACAGGCCCCTGTGCTTCTCCAGTTTTACACTGCTTTCCTAGAGCAGTTTCAGTAAAACAGATGCTCCGCAGAAGTCAGTATGACTTCTTAAAGACCGTGTATAAATGGAGTTGTCCTCTATGTCTGCAGCTACCCTACTCCTCTGTCCTGGGTGCTTAATGAATATTGGCATATCCTAATAGGAGGTAGTCATCTCCCAGGCATCCAGCCCTGTCTCCTGGGACTGCTCTCACCGGATTCAGAAAGCTCAGGATACAGCCAGGATGGCATCATCTTAACACAGGCACTTGCAAACTGTACACTGATGCAGCTCTTGGATAATTACTGTAAAATAAGTAACATTGGTGATATTTCACATTAAGAGCAAAAAGCACATATGTCTGTTAGGTGAGAAACTGCATTTTTAAAACATCCTCTTGAAGCTAAGATTTATAAATTTCAAACGGAATTCTGTACCTATAAAACTTGATTAATATCTTTGCACCATAAGGAGGGATTTGGAGCATATGTGTTCTGGATATTGGCTGCTGGCTTGTACTGTAGTTCTGTTGCCACAAGCGTAGTGTAATACTGCTGTTGCTGAGAACAACAAGTATACAGTTTGGGAGAACATAAAAATAGGAAACAAATATGCTCTTGAATTAGTAAGAAAAGATAAAGGGAATGCCTTGAAAAATCTTTAAATATCGCTGTTACTCTGCCTGCCTCATGCTGTGCAGCTAGTAGTGGCAGAGCTCACAAAAGAGTGGCCACACTATATACCCAACTGAAATCTTGGTGAATAGATGGCTCCACAGAGAATAAGCATGCTGTAACAAAGTCCATCTAGCCCTGCAACCCATCTCCAGCTGTGGGCAAAAATAAACTTCTAAAGGAAGAGTGAAAGAAATAAAATAAAATAAAATAAAATAAAATAAAATAAAATAAAATAAAATAAAATAAAATAAAATAAAATAAAATAAAATAATAAACCATAGCAAGCATCTGGTACACAGAGAACCTGAATGACCACTGTCTTCAAACAAACCCAAGCCCACACAACATTCAAGCATGTTTCTAGCATGTTGGTGCTACTTACATTTGCTGTATCCCCTTTTATCTTTCAAGAGGTAAAAGAAGAATATCTGCATGTATTGCAAGGGAGATGGAACAGGACTGAGGCAGAACTTTTTCAGTGAAGACAAGTAACATTAGAAGACACACAGCTTTCTTTACAGACATTTCGGAATAGACAGGAAATTACACTGACTTGTGACTTGTACAAACTAGAAGATTAGCTCTGGATAAAGCATACAGTGGTATTATAATTTGATTTTGGACTTCTAATTTTGGAATTACCATTCAAACACTTTGGAATTTCCATTTAAACACTTAAATCACCTTCTAAACACAAATGGAGAAGGAGGTCTGGTTCAGTGTGCTGAACTACACACGTGTAGCTACAATATCTATATAATTTGTTTCTTTAGGGAAAACTTCAATTACAATATAGTGTTCTCTCTCCACCCTTCCTCCAAAATCTTTGAAACACTTCACTCTGCTGTGCTGTATGGCTTAATTACAGTCTATGCTTATCACTTATTATACTGAACACACAGTCTGCATTAGCTGTCTTTACAAACCAATCAAGAAAGTAACGCCACAATGACCTTGCATGTAGTTTTGCATGCCAAGAAACAAAGGCTATCTTACAAGGAAATCTGTATTCTAAATGCAAATGAAAGTGACAGAGACAACTCTACCTGAAAGACTAAATTATAGTGAAGGATGAACAACCTGCCCCTGGACTTCATTCAAATTTAGCATATTTCAAAGACAGTTTGAATATCTGGATGATAGTGTCTGATTAACAGCACAAATTTGGCTTGTTTTATTTATTTTCAGAAATATAACCAAATCTGAGCGTGTGACAGAGAAAAATTGGGTCAGTAGACACTTTACACTCCAGAAAAAAATAGATCTCTTCCTTAAGTAAATGGAATCAAGGAAAACGTGCTCTGCAAGTAAGCTGCAGGGAAGCCACCACACTCACTTTAATACTCTTTTAGTTATATATTCCTGGACTTGTACTATGAATATTCAACATTCATGTATTTTGCAGGAAAGTTAGATGGGTATCTTCATCACCAAGGTCTACAAGCTTGTTAAATCAAAGGAGATTGCAGACTCCTTGTCAAAATGTTAATAGCTAAACTCCTTGTTGATCCTTATATAATTTTCTTGAGTCCTTTATGTATATGTACTACTAAAGCAACCTAAAACATCTAGAGAGATGACAGACTACGTTAAGTACTTCTGGATCCACTTATAATAACTAAAGAAAATGATCAGGTTGGTTCAGTAGTTTTATATGGCTCCAAATTTCTGATTGAACATGTAATTTTGGTTTCTATCTTTTACTACACATAATTTCAACTATCTTGGAAAATTCAAGTAGCCCCTCAATACAATATAATTTTATTCTGCACTATTCCAGACAACTTAAAAAAGTGCTCGATACTCTATTATTTGTTTCTTATTTAATTAATTTATTTATTGAATCATGGCTTTATATGCCTTCAAGTCACAATCATCTCTCAGATGTTTCCTAGTCTCTGCAGCATTACTGAAGCATGGGATACCTTCACAGCAAGCTCTAAAGGTTGTGCTCTACTGCACATTCATGTCCTACATAACTGCTTTCAAGAATTTTTAGGCATGAAACCTATTTCGACATTTTGCCAGGAAATAAGTAAGAGGGGAATAAGGAAGTGTTGAAAGCTGTAGAACACAGCACAAGTTCACACTACAAGCTTACTCTGAAGCTTCTTATAGAGGAATGTAATAAAAAGTCACCTTAAAGTTTACAGAATAAGTTCCTCACAGAATATAAATCTCAGCTATTAATGTTATACCGCACATTAATAGGACCGCCTGAATTTAGCTTACTTATTACTTGTGATAATTTATCAACTTTGAATGGTTATGTCTCTTTTGTGAAGAGATCGAATAATGAAAGGTCATACAGTATTTAAAGTTCATCCATGACTTTAAATGAAACATTTCTCTTAGAACTGCTTATCAGAAATGTTTTCCTGTTGTTTCCTAGCTTTTCTCCCTACCCAATACCGTGAAATATTGCATTAGCCATAAGATTCAAAATCCATTTCTGAATTCTGGCCATCATGACATTCCTTCCCTTTATATTATTTGCTGCCTTTACGGTGAAAAGCAACTTGGAATAAAACGCTCACAGCACAGTATAAAGATACTGAAAATCTTGAAAAAAGAACAGTCCCTAAACATGGTACCATTAAAATATAACTTTATTCTTAAATAATTTGCTAAAGCAATCTGGGTATTCCTACTGTCTTTCATTTCACAAAAAGAAATACCACCTCTGAAGAATATATCCAAACCTGCTCAGATCACAACTCGAAATGAACCTAATGTCAGGAAAACTAAAATGTAAGTCACAGAATTTAATGCATTTTTTAAAAGTGTTAACAGTTCAGCTACTTGTCAGTCCCATTACACAGTATCTCATTTTCTGTGATAACATAATTGCAGCAGAAAATAGGCAATTGTTTCAACATTTTTTTTTTTAATAGGAGAGGAGTTCTCAAAAGTATTCGCCCTTATCTGGTTTTTTGCTCCAACTGAATTTAGTGAGAGTTTTATGCTAAAATGAATGTTTCTATGCTTGGGCCACTGGAGCTGCTGAAGTTTACATGTTATCTATACTACAGCCATGAAATTGTGCTGTTCTTCGATCAGATTTCTGCTAGGGACAGAGGCCACATGTTACTTCTTTAAGCTTTGCTGGAAAGCAAACATAATGTTTTCTGACAGATAATTTAAACTAGATCCTTCTGCTTAATTACTTTGCCTTCTAAGATAAAAATGAAAGTACATATTTCCTGTACAAAAGGGCAGCACTGAAGACCAGAGTGTTCAAGCTCAAATATAGGACATTTGATAGTAAAACTTCCTCTATACTTATTTCACCTTTGAACATTCAAATAAAAGCAAGCATCTATTACAGCAATTACAGGGCAGGAAACTAGAAAAGTAGCCAACGGTGACCATGGAAAAAAGCAACCCAAGAAAGAATGGATGTGGACAGAATATTAATGGAAGGATTTTCTATTATTTGTGGTTCTAACTAGAGTAAATTCTTACTTTGAATCATTCCCGATTTCCTTTCTGTACTCTTCTTTTTCTGTGCTACCATTCAAAATAAAACTCTCACTGTATTTTGCAAGAAAAATCAAGATTAAAAGGAAACTGGGAACAGCTGTTAATGATGCATCAAACTGCAGATCTCCAGAGTAGCAGGTTTTCTTTGTGGTCTGTCATGGAACTCAACTGCTTTGCTATCATGTAACAAGTGTGTTCACCTTCAAAAGGAAGGTATAAACACTGTCATTGAATTATATACATTAAATCCATATCAAATGGAACTAAGTAAGAGGGGAATAAGGAAGGACAGCTACCAATTGCAGTGACTGATTTTTTTTTTAAACAGCGTCATAAAAAATCAAGTGATTTTTACACCTTGGGAGCTGCGCTTTGCTGGCCATCTTCACTACTGGGCAGTTTGCCTTTTAATAAGATTAAAAAAAAAAAAAAAGATAATACTAAATAATAATAAAGAGAGTTTTTGTGCTTTTTAGAGAATGAACTTTCTTTTCTGATAGATCAGTCTACCACCAGCTCACATGCAGAAGTAAGAGAGAAGAGAAAAATCGTATTATACACAGAATTGACAACAACCTAATAATACCTTGTACAAGCCCATGCTATGTAATTGCACTGTTATTCTTTCACAGATGCTTTTTTTTTTTTTTTTTCCTACTGAAAGCTCTGCCTAATGACTCACACACAAAGAGCAGAGCAGCCTCAGAAATCATCTCAGCTTCTGGAGCATCCCCAGCTACTAAATACACTGGTATCCTTTAAGCCTCCCAGAACAAGTTCGACATCCGTGATAAATTCTATATAAAAACAAAACAAAACAAAACAAATTCACACGGCACCACAAAATGTTGTTGACCCTGGAAAAGAATTCCTCAGTAAAAAAACAGACAACTCTAGGTTTCAGGCCTGTAAGTTTGAATTCTACAGGGCTCTCACAGCCTTCAGTTAAAAAGATTCAATTTACTGTACAGTAAGCAGTCAAACCTTACTTTCAGATTCACATTCCTTTGCTTTTCTAAGTGGGCAGTATCTGAAGGATTCCAAAATAATGATTCAGAAACAATATCAACCATATGGAACTCTTCTAGCCCTGCAAGTCTGTTGATGAAATCTCTGGAAAATACTCCAAATACTGACTCAGACTCATCAATCTTGTAAAATCAGACCTAGCACTCAGAATTGTACAGTTGTACAGCTCCTAGTGGAAATAAAGGCAGATGCTTACTACCTTTTAAAAAATAAGACACTTCCTTTCTCTAATGACAACACATTTATTGCATTTCCAATTAACTGAAGTTACTAGGAGGAAAAACTCGACTTCACATCATTTCATTACTACTAGATTAACTGACATCCTGCAATGGACAGTATCCTAGCTATTTTTTTTTTCAGGTTTGACAGCTTGATTAAGTGTTGCAGTCTACATGCCAATACATCCAAGTTTAAAAAGTAAAAATTAAAAAAATATAAACTGTTGCAGTTAGGAATTATTTGGTTGCATTATCTGTTGAGGGCCAAGGGTCATAGACTGCGTAAATGAGAGCAATCATGTTAATGTTATCCTGGAAAAGGCAGTTTTGATATAGATTACACACCCTGTTGAAGATTCCTGCTCTAAATCAGAAGCAAGTCTGTCTAGTTCACGATGACAAGTTTGTCTAACTCATAGCTAGAAACCTCAAGTAAGATCATTAATAGGTTTTTAGCTTATCCCAGTGAAATTCTCATGCAGTTAAAGATTTTTTTCTTGACATCATTTTCACTGATAATTAAACTCATTACTTCTTGTCTCATCCTAGGTGAACATAAAAATAATTGGTTGCTTTTCTCGTGCCTCTACAGTACAGATCAACATAATCCAGTTCCCTCAGTATCAAAACCTACTGCATCCAAGATTAGTATATGCAAAGTTTTCTTCTTATCACTTGGTGAACTACATTATCAACCAAGATGATGAGACTGATCTGACATAGTAGCTTCCTGATAAGTTCACACGGGCTGTTTTCTACCACATTTATGTTTCCATGTCTATCAAATTATATTTTAAGAATTTATCCATGATATTTGGAAAGATAGATAGATTCTATCTCCTCCTTCAACCCCATCTCTCAAAGCTAGATCCATCTCTTGCTTTGCTTTGTGTTTTTTGAAACATTATCCCCTGGTATGTCAGAGGACAGATCATGTCAGGCTGTTCTGATCAAATATGTCTAACTAGTCCAAGAATATTCTAACTTCATTGATTCTTGTTTTATGGGTGCAATTAGGAGCTGATCAGTTCAGGTGACAAACCTATCTGTGAAGAGTAGAAGAATTAATCACTCATTGCACCTCATTCTGCTAAGTGTAGACTAATACCTTATTGTTCCTTTTCTTCTGGTATATTTATTCATGCTATTTGCACCTTCGTTCTTTTCAAAATTCTGTGCTTCAGTAATTCCTCCATACCTATACTTTGTCCCATATCCATTTATTTCCATCCATTCTAAAATTTGTGTAATTCTCCTGCTTTCTTCTGTTTTAGGATAAGTTTGGATGCTTTTCTCCTTAATCTAATCTTCTTTTATAACCACCACCTTTCCTGAATGCAACAACTCTTTTTATTTTCACTCCATCATTTATGAACACTTTTATCTGAAAGAAGACAAACTCAAGTTTCCCCTGATCCATCAATCCATCAGTTGACAGTACTGCTGCATTCCAATTTATCCACTGAAAGATGGTCCCTAAAGCTATTGAGTGTATCTGAGATACTGATTTTTTAGGCACATTTTTTATCCCTTTGCATATTTGTATTTGTATGAGGTTCTAGTCAAAGCTCCACTGAAATTAAGGTGGTCTCTGATGTGCCCATGTATAGAAGTGTCTAAAAAAAGATATTCAAAGGGCCAATAATTTCTATGTACAAAGGAAAAGAGAAGGAGGGAAGGAAAGTGGAAGGACTGTAGTACCAATGACTGACATATGGTATTATCATGTAAATCAGCATTTGCAGTTATTTTTTCTGGGGGAAGATAACACAATCTAGCACCTCCATCAGACAATCAATAAGCAGATACTGAATTAACAAAACATATGGCAGACCAATTTGCATTGTAAATGTTACTTCCTCCTAAATAACATTTCTGCACTATTTATAACACTTATTTACTTCTATTGAAAGCACTACCTTCATTCTACTGAATACCATTTCTATCTCGTAAATAGCCACATTCTCAAATGAGAAACATAAAGAGTAGTTAGTATTTTCACCTTTGTAAAGAAATGTTTGTGATCAAAAGAATTAAAGGAAAAAATTTTTTTTCTTTGGAGTTTTTCTATCTCGTTTCATGACAGTTCATAAATACTAAAATACATACTTTATGTGTCAGAAAGTAATAAAATAAATAAACCCAAAGCTTCTGTTATCAGAAACTCTTAAAATATTCTACAAAAGTCTTTCTTAATGCTCCGAAGACCATCAAACATCAAGAATAGATGAGTTTCTTTTATTTCTAAGGATCTGCCTTCTAAAAATATTTCAATCGAGTGATTTTATTTCTAAACATGCTTCAGAAATACAATGGGGATAAAAAGTACTCTCAGGGTTTCAAGTCTTCAGAACTAATGTATTTATAACTGTATTAATCTTTAAAAAATATTTATGTTCTAGTCAATATTTTAGTTAATGTAAAAGAATTATAGTTTATGGTTAGCAAGTATCTACATGTAGATATGTATGTACGTATCTATATATATGTATATTGTTACAAGTATTTATATGTTTATAAGTATGTTTTCAGAGAAAAAAAAGTGCATTCTAACAAAGTCTGGAGATCAACCGCAGACAGGAAATGAAATAGTATCAAAATATCTTTGCAGTGTATTGTTTAATCCTTAGCTAAAAACAAATAGAAGACCAAATAACACATAGCCTCATGTCTTCCCATACACATGGTAGATTAAAATAAGAAAACATAAATTCCCAAAATATTCAGTTCCATCAACAAATGGTCCTCCAAAAATCTTTCCTATTTTTGATAATGCAAAAGTACCATCACCTCCTGAGTGTAATAGATTGTGGTAATGGTATTTAAAGAAAAGGGAAGAAATAAATGAAAACCTTCACCATATATTAATGTCTTCTATTTATGCTGTAGATAGCATTAAAGTTTACAAAACAGAACTCTACTCTAGTTTAAAATCACAAATTACCCTTCAGTTTTCATCATTACGAGACATTTACTCACAGATTTTCTCATCATTTACCTCCAGTAACAGATTTGATTCATCACGCTTTCAATCATGTGGGGCTCCCTAATTTCACAACGACTTTCACATTAATTTATCTTTCATACCTATGGGGGTCCAAGTGCACTCCTCCAGGTAATTGACCTGTTGAGCTACTCTGAGATGTGCATTAGAAAACTGCATTCACATTACTGTCTTACACTTCCAAGTAAATTGCACATTTTTATCACATTTATTTTAAGCTAGAGTGCTTAAAGTACTATGTGTTATTGGCTAGGTTATATGGTGTCTCCTGATATATTCCCTTTAAAAGATTTTATTTCCTGCTACAGAATTGTCCTTCTGAATAGCAATGCAAACGATTATACACTATGGAAATTATGAAAAAAAAATCAAAATACTTTGCATTAAGAGCATACTAACTCCATGTACATGCACTCATCTATACTACAGATCTGTGAACCACATGCAGCAAAAACGTTCAAGGAGATGTAAGGGGCTCCTAGGGGCCAGAAGCTGTGACAAGTGAGAAATGGTCTCTTGAGGCAGCACGCTAATAACCATCTTTGGATGTTACCTCATTTATCAGCACCTTAAATAAATAAACAAATAAATACAAATTAAAATTTCAGCAATGCTTTGCTTTCATATTAGCTTTATTATACAAAATATAAAACCATTTTAATATAAATAAATGGAAGCAAATGAGCCCTTACTTGAAATCTAAGATCTCACATTATCATGCCATGTTTAAGAGAAAGAGATACTACTAATTACAACAGAAGGAGAAAAAATAATTTTGTTCATTTCTACTTACGTAACTCTTTTCAAACACAGATTTTACAAGCGATATCATATATTTAAGTAGATAGGGCTGTATACAACTACAGTTTATTTTTCCGAGTAATGGCTAGTTTTCAAAACTTTTATGATAATATTAAAAGCTATGGACCCAATCTAACAGCAGTATTAAAAGGATTATAGAATCATAGAATGGCTTAGGTTGGAAGAGGCCTTAAAGTTCATTGAGCTCCAAAACCCCTGCAATGGGCAGGGTTGCCAGAAATTACGGGCTGGAGTTCGCAACACTACACAGAATTTAATCTAACTGCTATCCTGAAATCATGTTATTTTTAAATAACTGTATTTTTTCAGTTTACATGCATTATCTAATATCTGAAATGAGTATTTATATCTCATTTAATTTTACTTTTTTCCTATTTTTCAAAAGTTCAACACAGATGATAACATATTCATATTTAGCAAAATTTTTCCAAGTATGAGTACATAGTACAAGTTGCAGATTGGCTTCTGACACTGCTGCTTTGTCTTACGCTGTCACAACTAGAAGATTTCCTCTGTCAGGATCAAAACAGTCTGATATGTTGTGCAAGTAGAGTTGTATCTGTGTAGCGATAAGGTGGTTCTATATGAAATTCCTCTGGGAGAAATTATATCTTAGTACAAGTATTCAGGTAATACAGTTAGCTTACAAAACACGCTTGAGATAAGCAGTCACCAGAGACGTAAAATATAGAAGCAAAAACACTCACTTCAGGCAGCAACTTTGAATGTGAGGTTTTAGCCTATGGCAAACAAACTGGATGAAGAAGGAATACTTGTGGTTTTAATTCACTGTTCTGTTGCTGTGTTTGGCTGAAATGGTGAAGAGACAGGATCCTTTTAGAGGATCTACTTAAGAGACATTTCTGGAAAGAACCTATGGATGAAAAATGCAATTTTGCCATGGTTTAGTGGTAGAAAGCAAGACATTCAACACTATAGACCACATACAAGCTGTCTGAAAAAGAAATATTTCAGAGATTAAATTCATTCTACCATAAAATTATCTCAAATCATTTGCATCTAGGTCAATCATTCTAGAAGTAGAAGTTAACCGGGTGAGAGAAGGCTCTGTGACTGCATTCAAACCACATCCCATGGCACTGTGTTGAATTTGTTATGACTTCAAGATTTAAGAAAACAATGAGAAATTTTGATACCTATCATTTAACCTTTTCAGATTCCAGCTAAACAACAGTGTGCAGAAAGAACCAGGGACTCTGCACAGAGTAGCTTTTACTGTTATATATTCACATACATCAAATCTTTGTTATATACTTAATATATGCTTCTGTTACCATGGTCACTTAAATGCTTCTAAATTGCACAGCTTCCTAAATACTTTCACTTACTTATTTATTGAAAAAGGAAGAATGCTTATAAGGACTAGTACCCATCTCACATGGTAATTATAAAGCTGATTTCATTCCTGCAGGCCAAGTTCTGTGGGATTCTCAGGTGGAAGACAGTAATAAAATAAAAAGACTGTCACTGTGTTATTGGTATTTGCTGGCTCTGCTCAGGCTCTGGTTTCACATAGATTTTTTCAAAGAAGCAGCAGAGTTTCCCCCTCACTGAGGCTACCTGTAAGCATCAAACTGCTCATGTGTATGACAATTCTTCTGTGTAATCATTCATTAGTAGAATATCTGAATATTGTTTTAACAACCCATCCTAGAAAAATCTGCCTTCTTCTCAGTCCTGATGATTAAAATGCATAGAGCAAAGAAAAATGTGCTAATGAACATATTTTCTTATGCTTATATTTGTTTTATCTATTCACACTGTAAAATAAGCAAATTAGTTCTATTTTTATATATTTGTTATTACTTTAATGGATCTAGAGATCTACTTCACAACAAAAGTACAATATGCCATTCCAATAGGGCTTTATCCAGCAGAGCTTGCTTTCCAGGTCATTCCAATCACAGAGCAGTATCAATTTGACATTAACAGAGAGATACTAATAACAATCTCAAGCTAGAAAACCCCCTGCTGCCTACCAGTGAGGTGAATTGAATTGGAAACCTTGAGAAAAAGCACACCATAAAATGCCAAATAAAATACCTTTTTCATCCAGAGATAAAGAGTTCTGTACCACTCTAACAAATAGGACTTGACAAAAAGAAAGTAGATGTGAAAGTTTTTCAAGACTTGTTACTTTGCTGAATAGAAGAATGTGAAGAAAAGGAGGAAAAAACATCACACATGCACAAACATATTTAGGAAAATTCTCAAGACCCTCTCTTCACAAAAGTGCCATCCAGTTTGAAGGAATTACAAAGAGATGGTAATAGCTAAGAAGCAAAATGTTGTCTAATGTTCTCTGCATTTTTATAAAGTTATTGTTACGTATTCTTAAGTGCAAAGCTTCCTGCTTTGATTATGGTGGAACTGTTGGAGTGGGTCCACAGGAGGGCCACGAGGATGATCAGAGGGGAGGAGAACCTCTCCTATGGAGATAGGCTGTGGGCTGGGTTTGTTCAGTCTTGAAAAGGAAGGATCTGAAAAGACCTTATTGTGGCCTTCCACAATGTTTTTACTTTAACATCTGTAATTAAACTACAAATTTACGTATAATTTACACTACTTCTAAATGTGTGCATGGGGGGTGCTTTATGCTACCCTCCCCCTTTCATATACAAACTGTAGGAGCGTGATTAAATGTGTTAAGACTCATGCTCTTATTTTCTTCTCATTCTCCCAGAATTTTGACTAAAAATTCTATGCAGATTTAAGCACTATTCTCAAACCTAAATCAGAATACAGTTCAAGATATTGAAAATTTTGATAACTATTTCTCTAAATAAATCAACTATTTACCATGATAATTGCAAAGTAGTAGTAGTTGCAAATTTATGTTAACATCTTTAAATCAAAATATTTTGCTTTTCACAAGCTGTTATTTTTACATTTTTGTTTAAACCAAACAAGATTTTCTAGTATTTACTGTTAACCTTGAACGTCTGCAACAGACAATCATTCGGTTAAGTAAGGTCTTTCATTTTACCTCATATTCAGTTCCATGAGGCATGAAACAAACAAAAAAACTGCTTTATTGCTGACTCAGGTGATATTTGTGCATAATCAACTTTGATTCCATTTAGCATTCAGGACTTAGCGTTGTGCACAGCTACTATTTCACAATTGCTCTTCACCATTCCTTCATTCAGTAAGATATTAACAGTAATACTTAAGAACGTGTTTTGAGACTTTACTACTAACCAAAACATCAACTTTTTCTGAAATGTACGTAATTTAATGCTTTCATTCCAGAAAACTATCCAAAAAACTTTTATTACTGTTAGCTCATATTTCCTCATATTTCCACTGAAAGGATTTACAAGGTTACAGAATATTTTTTTCAAGACCAGAACAAGGAGTTGGAACTAATGATTTTTAAGGTCCCTTCCAACCAAAGGCAATAATTCCATGGTTCTCTGATAACAGCAGAAGTTTACAGAATCACAGAATTGTTTGAGTTGGAAGGGACCCTTAGCGGTCATCTAGTACAATTCCCCTGCAATGAACAGGGGACACTACGGCTAGATCAGATTGCTCAGAGCCTGGTCCAGCTAAGTTCATGCTGTATTGAGTTTGACATGATCCATAGACTAATGAAGTTGAACATGACTCAACAAAAATAACAGACTGTGATCAGACAGAATTAAAGGACACTTTTTTGTGAGCCTTGTTTGTGCCTAATAGCTGAGCATTCCTGTTATATCCTACCAGGGTTATTCCCACAGTTTCTAGTGTGGCTATTTTCACCTTGAGTAGTTTCTGGCACAACATACTAATGAGAGTGTTTTCATATTATTGGTAGAATATTAAGTGAATCTAATATGATTAGGTTCAGTCATCCTAATTCATCCTGCTGTCTCCATTTCTTTTTTTTTTTTTTCAATGACATATATCCAAAGCTATGAATCAAACAGTATTTTAGACAGCATCTTAATATTTTCACACCCTCAACAGAGCAGTTTTCTCCACATAATAATCTCTAGAAATCAAAGCTCAACTGATCTATCTTCTCCTTCGCTCATGTCAGTTGAGGAAAAGCAGCATTCACAAATCTAAGTAGTATGGCACAGGACAAGATGCTGTCAGCTGTCAAAGATGTAGTGAAGTTTCTACAAGTATATATCAATTTTATCTCTTTTTCTTTTTCCATTGGCTATTCTACAGCCATCCTCAATGCTCAAGTGAATGCTAAATGGGTAATAGAATTGCCTCAGTTCATGTTTCCAAAGTTGTTGCTTCCAATGCCTGAAAGGCTGATTCTTTCATCTCCTTTGCTGCTGGTGCTAACAGATACTTGAAAATGAAGAGACAAGGGCACACTCCCGATCTTCAAATGTCAAGAAGAAAATAGTCAATGCAGTCTCCTTCATGAACAATTTAGGTACTGAAAAAGAATATTAAATGCTGTCTCTAGCTATCTTTTTTAAGTCTTAGAAGTTCTCTGGAGAGAAAGAAAAAAAAAGGGGGGGGGGGAGTGGTGGAATCAAATGCAAGTATATAGACTGAAATTAAGTATCCTTTTTCCTAGCAAAATTTGGATGTTGAATTCTCCTCTTGAGGAGAAGAAGTGGAGAGGGAGGTGCCAATCTCTTATCCCCTGTAACCAATGATAGAATACAAGGGAACAGCACAAAACTTTTCCAGTGGAGACTCAGGCTGGACATTAGGAAAAACTTCTTTACAGTAAGGGTGGTCAAACACTAGAACAAGCTTGCTACAGAAGTCATTGGTACCTCATGCCTGTCAGTGTCCAACAGACACTTTGATAATGCCGTCATTAATATGCTTTAATTTTTAGTTATCCCTGAAGGGGTCAGACAACTGGATGAGATGATTTTTGTTGGTCCCTTCACATTGAATTATTCTATTTTATTCTACAGAGAGATTCTCCCTGCTATAATTTGTTCAAGAAGAAACTGAATTAAAATGATACTGTTGCGGTTTTATGATTTTTGTTATATTATTGGTATTCCACATCATAACATCATGTAGTGTATTAGGAGTTAAATAGTTAATGCTCCAGCTCCGTGGATCATTGATAGTTCTGGGTATACCTGTCTCAGAAGAGAAGAAGAAATACATTCCTCAGAGGACTGTGCGATGCTTTGTATTTTTACATGTTTCCGCCCAGAGGGAAAGATAAAAATTGTCCGTGGTCACAGGACCGTCTCTCTTCCCTTCGGGATCAAGCTCAGCAGTGGATGTTAGTGTAAGGCCTTCAGTTTATTGGACACTCTCTCTTGCTCATTTTATTTGATTCATTAGCCTCAATTCCACTTATACTGTATTATAGGGATTTGATTTAGTAGCTTGGTGGGTAGGGATGGTGGTGTGAGGATGGTTGGACTAGATGATCTTGTAGGTCCTTTCCAACCTAATGAATCTATGAATCTATGAATCTATATTGTCTTATTCAGTAAATTTGCTTTCCTCCTCAGATGGTTGCCGCTATTTTGTTCCTAGGCCCATCTCCCTTCTTCCCTTACCCCCTTCCCCTTCACCGGGGTGTGGGCCTGTGGGTCCCCTGCCTCAGTCATCATGGTACCGGGTCAAACCGGCCCACAAACTGCTGGCAGAATCTTATGCTGATACAAATCCTTCTAATGGTACCTAATGGAGTAAAAACATTTATTTCCAGATTCCACCGGAAACAATGGAAAAATTCCTACCAAATCTAACAAATTATTCTATCCCTTTAAAAAAAAAAAAGTAATTCTTATGGAAGTATGAAATTACTACTGCTGCTGAGTTCTCAAAGAATACATTTCTCTGTTCATATCTCCCTGAGAACTTCAACAATTTATGGAAATAGAACTTGAAGATTATTCTTCATCAATTACATTTTACTTTTTTTGTGTGACTGGTCTATCCTCACATTATTGCAGTAATATGCACCTTGCTCTTCCCTTAGCAGGGAATGTTCAAACGTATTCTAATTTTTTTAACTTTTTAAGAAAAAGCCTTATCACCATCACGTTTAATTTTTAATTAAAATATTATTAAGAATTAAAAAACTAGTTTTTGGAAATACAGCTGTACTCAGCGTAGAACAGTCATAGGAGAAATAGCAACAATACTTAGCAAATGAATAAAGAAACCCTTATACTTCTACCTACTCTCAACATCTTCTAAGCTACCTTTAGGAGCTGAACTTTTCATAATATTATTCTCTTTGTTGATGATCTGGACTGTGGTTGATTTTGGCCTGTAGTCTGAATCCCAATGTGACAGGGTATAACTACTTAGGGAACATCAGTCATAACATGGAAGTCAGATGTTGGCCAAGAGGGACATGAAAAAGTGAACATACTATGTTATTGAAATGTGGGTTATATTTTGGGTGTTTTTTTTGTTTTTTTTTTTTTTTGCCTGTGGTATAAAACCCTTTTTTGTTCCAGTGGCATAAAATCCTTCCTCTATCTTTTTTAAAATTCATCAGCTGTTAGGCAATTCTGCAATAAGTAAACAATTCCATGGTGAATTAGGCAATCACATCTCTTTTGTGGAAAACTCTAGGTCTTCAGCTGAGTACATCTGCAAAGCTGCAAACTACTGATGTTTCATTTTCATCTTGAAACACTCTGTTTTCAGACTTTCAGCCTCAACTACACAAGAGATTGAGTAGTGTAATGTAAATGTTTGGCAATGCTGAAAAAACTCTACCATCCTATTAACAAGCCAAAGCTATCTGCAACATCATGTGCTATTGGAAAAAGAAAACTACAGGTGCACAGAAGGAATTAAGTCTTCAGCTTTGCAGTTACTTTTCAGTACAGAATTTTCCTGTAGATCCTGCACATAAAGTCCAGAGGTTTTTGTTTTGCCAAGTAGTGATTTCATGTCACATTTAATAACAAAATATTTAGTGATAAATATATCAGTAGAACAGAATGTAGAGAACATTCATAACCGAATTCAGACATGATGAGGTGAATCACCTTCTCACCCCTACTCCAAAGCTTTTAGTGTAGAATTCAGTTTTGACTGCTTATTTTCTACAGATTTATGATTCCTCCTGAGATGCCCCCAGGGGGAGACAGTATTTCCCTAAGGCTGTTTTTGTATTCTGCTAAAAAACCACAATCCTTGTCAAGTCAACAGGAGTCAGTCAAGATTGCTTTTCATCTGACAGCAAACAGAATATGTTGAATAAACACTGCAAATAAACCTTATCAGTTTCACCCTTGCAAGATGGATTTTTAAGTGTTCAGTTACGCCCTGCTACCAATGCAGTCAACAGTCAAAAGCAGCAACAGAATTAGGCAAATACTTTCACTTCTGAAAACTCAGAGCACTCCATTATTCAAGCAATATTCCAGACGTTTGAAACTGAGACTTTTAGTTGATTTAAGATGCATATGATTACAGGAAGCTGTGGGCAAAAAGTACCTCATCACTGCTAGATATTTTTTGGATGTCACACCATAGCTGTTTGAGTAACAAAAAAGACGGATTACCCTGGAAGGTCTTTATATGACCATCTTCATCCAAAGGTGTCTCTCTGGTGACTTGACAATTCCTAAAATGAGGGACAGATGAGGGGGCAGGGAAGAATCACACTTGACCAAAAAAAATGTCAGAAATAGGCTATAGGATCTATGACATCTGTCTAAATGAGAAAATATAATAATGGACTATCCACTGGAATACTACAGGATGATTTCTACGGAAAGCTGCCAGAAGAGAAAGTGGAGGGTTGAGGAATCTGACATGCAAAACTAAGAGAGATATGAAGACTTGATGTTTCCTACAGCTAAGTAGAAGTTATTGGATACTTGCTAACACAGACAGTTTTGTTAAAATGTCCTATCACATTTAATCAAATTGCAAAGGAAAAAGTTAACTACAAGCCAAACTAAAAGGTGGGGAAGGGGTGGGTGTGAAAAAAGTGGTGTTGAGTTATTCCTTCTGAGAGCTTTACTCCCGTGGGAATGAGAATTCTTCACAGATGATCCCAATTGTATCTATGGACACATTCACCCACTGCTAATCACAGCTTCATGAAAACACGAGACAGTATCTAGTCCCTGGCCACAGAAAATACAACAGAGGAAAGCCCAAGGAAACAGCTTTCTTCCTCCCCAGCATGCCACCTAAGACAGGGGGCTACAAATAGCCTAGGATAGATCCTAATTTAAAATATTTTACCAATAATTGAGGGGGCCTGAACAGAAAACATTTGCATTGCAAATAACATTCTCATTTTAAAACAGTAGTGAAGACTGCTGTGGCTTTTTCAAAATTTAGTATTTATTGAAACATCTTATACAAAACTCTACTGTATACGATTGCAGATGACAATAACATGTTAAATATACAGTCCTCCTTTTGTAGTTTAGTCTAAAGGATCACACATTATCCAACATCATACTGCAGACATTTTCACACTCTCACACTTGAGCCAACAGCTTCCTAATAGGATGTGGTTGGCACCTTTCAAGCTCCTTGAAGATAATGAATGCTTACAAAGCCTTCCTTATTTACGTAGGTAAATACGATCCTTTTCTCTTTTATACAGTACAGTATACTTTAATATTATGGGATGCAAACTGAATATTTTGATACAGGTAGTTGGAAGTTTAAGAGAAATTTATAAAAATAAAAATAGAATTGATTATTTCATGTTGGTAAGACAGTACAGAACTTTCCTTGGATAATGAAAGGAGAACTTTGCCTACCTAAAGCCATTCGTTCTTCTGCCACCAGAAACATTTTGGAATAGACTTAATATTTTAGAAGTCACTTTTAATTTCAATTGAGCTATCCCAATGCCTAGACATATATCTTTTAGAAACAGATCTGAATAACAGAAGTTACCTTAGCTATTCAGCAACATCAGTGATAGACTGCTCCACTTATGTCTAATCTACTCCACGCCAAGTTTATTTCTTACCTAGAAATCTTGAGCATCCAGTGAGAAGTCTTAATTGCATCAAACATATTTTGGAAGGGATATCAACTTACCATAAATCTATCTATAATTGTTTCCCATCTTTTAAATATTGATTAACTAATAATGGAAATAAGTAGTAGGTTTTTATGATAAACATGGTTTTGCTAATGTTTTGAAATTTGAGAGACTTTAAATCTTTGATAGCCACTTTTCATACATGTGAATAAGATTAAATTGTAATTAATGGAAAATCAGAAATGTCGAATATGATCTTTTTGATAGGCTTGTGTAGTGACAATTATTACGGAAGTAAAAGAACAAAATAGGGGCATTTGAAGATTACATGGTACACAGCATTTAGCATTTGGGATTACAGACAACCCTGACCACCTAAACTGAGGATAAAGAATCATCCAGAAAAGTGCAGTTGTATTTCTGTAACAAAACAAACATTGGCCAAAAGTACAGAGAGGTTACCATGAGAAACAAGAAATGCTAGAAGCACAGATTTGACAGACTAAATTACACTGCCAGTCCATCAAGCCCTTGCTCAGCCTTTGGCTGTGACAATCGCAAAATAACTCAGAGGCAAACCTTCTTCAGTGCATCTACAGCAAGGGATGCCATATATTGAAGAAAGCATTCCACTTGACCCATGTGGCCATCACCTTCTTTCCTGAAGCATGAGATTTGATTGCCCTCATTTTAGCATACAGATACTATTCCTGGTCATAAAATTATTAACAGAAAAATATCCAACTGCAGCTGCTGAGTCTGTGATCTTCCATGATTTGATATGAAATTTGGACAAGCTGCTTTTAAACCTTGATATTTACTGCACTGCACATTTCTGTAACCTTAGGGATTACCAAGAGATTATTGTATGTGCATGTGAGTGATTAACATGGGAAAAGAAAATAAATATTTTAAGCAAATATGAAAGTTTTTGTTAGAAACAAAAAATTGTGAACAAGGCCTGTCCAGGATACTGTGGACCTTAATGAACAGGACATAAATATTCGGTTTAAATGTCAAGAAGCATTACCACTAGTTTTCAGTCAAACGGTGTTACTGAATGGTAGCAGAGCTGCCAGGGATAGAGCCAACATAAAATATTGTTACAGTTCTAACCATTTTTGTTGCATATTAGAAGTAGCATACCTCTACTACGCAAGTACTATGAACAGTACTTCGAGTAGCAACCACTTCTACATCCTAAACATCCAGAGAGTAACAAATATAAGCATCAGACTCTTCAACAGTGATGATATTGTCGTAAGCTTGTCTACAGCTCTGTTCTGCTCAACTGTGCTAATAAACATATTAGCTATTTGCTGTATTTATTTTCGACAGGCAACTTGAGAGACAAATTACCTACTTCCAAACACAGATATAAATAAGCATAAACCACGCAGTCATTTTCCTCCTCCCTGATATTCTGTAATATTCCCTGTATTTCAACTCCTTCTGGAACCTACTGAATTTTCTCTTATCACTCAAGAGATATATCCCAAGTTACAGAGGAACACACTCCCTGAAATTTGCTTTTTTTTCTCCTCTCTAAGAAACTTTTGTTTTATGAGGCAAGTACAGATCACTTTCTGCTTGGTGTCAAAGATACCAGACTAAGTAAAGAAGTTATTCATACATAATAATACACTAGAGTGGTAAACCCTTAAAATTAGCTGATGGCTTTTCCATAAAATATGTGTGTTCACACTGTTAAAAATACCACTATTAACATAACTAGTTTCTAAAAACTTTTTACCAGAAGCTGTGATTTTTCAACAATCACATTCTCCCATTTTCCCCTCACCATAGCATGCCACAGTAGTTCCAAGACACAAATAATGACAAGTGAACTGAGGTTCAATTCCTGCCTAAATATAATTAATGCAGACAGATAAGATTGTGGGAGAAGGTTGAAACCCTAAAGCATAAGTCTGACATGAGAAAGAAAATCATATATTTCTTAAAGATTGCAGTATTTTAGAGGGGACAGTCCATTATGAGGACCTAAACCACACATACCTTAAGAGTAGTAAGATTTACTGCATTATTTTTCTGACTCCTAAACCAAAAGCCTAACTCTTTACAATCATAGAACAAGTTCATATTAGCCTACATCTCTCTTCACACTCATATTCATGGCTGTTCATACTGTAACTTGCATAATGGGGGTACAATCATTTTCAAACCCTGGATCAACTACTGTGTAACAGTGACAAGATAAAAACAATAGAAACTGCTTTGTTTGCATCTTTTAAATTACTCCTGTAAAAAAAAAAATTACAATACATTTGTTCTTAGTTTTTGGCTAGTTTAAAATTCTTTTTGTTTATTATCATGTTGTATGTAGCTTTGTACCTTCAAATTACTGCATATGCTTTGTACAAAGAAAGTTTCTATGAAAAGCTACAGAAAATTCCTTTTCATTTGACTTTGATTTAGATACTAGAAACATGGGTCACTTTGGTTCTCTTTTCTTTTGCATGCTGTACTTTTTGTGCTCCTATCTTCTTCCTTGAGGGTGAGTCCTGTTCTCCTCAGGCAGGTCAATTATTTGGGCTTAAAGAAACTGTAGTAATGTCATCACTGGGAAGTTTCTGAAATGTCAGGACAAATCCTCAAGGACTTTTCTTTCAGGTAAGAGTTGCCAGGGTGATATAGCAAATACGCTTCACAGTATCAGGTATTGACATTTTGTATCATTCATGAAGGCTCTGACACAAACTGACATCTTATTACCAAGGAACACCACCTAACCAACACCCTCAAAACTATGAATGCAACAGCTCAAACACGAGTCTTCATCTCTCAGGAAAACTATTATGTAAAACACATATTGTGCGACCTTTACATCCAATCTAAAATACTTTACAAATATTTTCTAAAACTTCCCAGAAATACAGCTGTGCCTCTCCATTTCTATCTCCATTTTCCTGACAGTTTTCCCACTGTCCTGCACTTAGAAGAGGAGCCCTGGAACTGCAGCTCACAACTCCATCCTGACACCAAGTTAGGGGAGGTGATATAATCAAAGAAGATTCTCAAATCATCATTTTAGGAAAACAGGAATCATAAACTGGACTAATGTATGCTTTACTTCAGTTCATCCTGTTGCAACAGTGTAAAGTACTAGAAATTAAACAAGAAAGCTGCAGACCCCCTGAAAATAGAACTAACTTCTTGTGGAATTATTTGACCAACATTAGCAACGAAACTGACAAAAGCTTCCACCACTTATTGCACTGCCGTGTTCCTGCTGCAGGCAATATCTGTTCCTAATTGACAACCCCTGAGGCTGTGCTCCTATTTTTCAGTGTAAGGATTTATGGATTTAAATATACAACTATAGGCATATATACACACACAAAAATAAATCGGGATGCAATAAACCCAAACTTCAACAAACAACAACAAAAAACAAACAAACAAACAAACTGAACTTAATGGATAGGCTCTAAGTGGGCTAACCCTTAAAAGTGTAAGGAAATAAAACAGACATGAAAAGGCTTTTGTTTTTATATCATAGAAAATAATGAATTACGGCATTACATTAATTCCTTTAAATTCACTGAAAAATAACCTTTTAATTTTGGTTCAGTAATTTCTCATAGGAATTCTACAAAGCCCTGTCAAACTCCAAAGATTTTGCTTCTCCTTTATTTGACAATGCTTTGACACTGTGTTATAGGGACTCTGACGTAATCAATCCCCAATGGACAGAATACAAATATCAGGTGCTGCAGCAAACAAAATAGGTACGAAGAGATCACAAAGGACTTTCCTACACCATTTGCTGTCTCTGTATTTCTGTTTTAAAAAAGAAAAATTGCCATAACAGTTGTCTATCTTATTTATTTGCCTTTCTTCTTTCATTTTAATTCTGTGGATTAGTTGATAAAAATCGTACACAAATATGGCAGAATATGATAAAAACAAGTAACTCTGATACTGGCAAAAAGAGCCATAAAAATAATGAAAAAACAAGCAAGACATTCCTAATCTGAATACAACAATCTACAAGCAGAACTGGACTCTTATCACTGCACCTTCATTTTCCTCTTATTGAACACCTCATAACAGAGAAAGATGTATCACATATAATACCTTTCCTGTCAGTTCTACTGTTTAATTAGTGAAACTTTTGATAAAACATAACAGAGCTGGTGGTTACAGTTTATGAAGTGAGGCATTAAAATATAGAATATTCTCACAAGCTACATATTTCCTACACTGTGAATGAAAAAAGGGACACTGAGACATTCTCAGAAGAGCTATAGAGGACTCTGATGTCAGCTAAGACAATACAAATATCACTTGGTCTATACCTCATGCTTCCATTTTTGTAAACATTTATAATTAATCAGTAATCACAAAATCACAGAGTTGTAGGGGTTGGAAGGGACCTCCAGAGATCATGGAGTCTAACCCCCTGCCAAAGTAGCTCCCTAGCCCAGGTTGCACAGGTAGGCGTCCAGGCGGGTCTGGGACATCTCCAGAGAAGGAGACTCCACCACCTCTCTGTGCAGCCTGTGCCAGTGCTCCGTCACTGCACTGTGAAGAAGTTCCCATGCACGTTTGTGTGGAACTTCCTATGCATCAATTTGTGGCCATTTCCTCTTGTCCTATTGCCATGCACCACTGAGAAGAGTCCAGCCTCATCCTTTTGCCTCCCGCTCCTTAGATATTTATAGACATAGATCAGATCCCCTCTGAGTCCTCTTTTCTCAAGGCTGAACAGACCCAGATAGCTCAGCCTTTCCTCATAAGAGAGGTGCTCTAGGCCCTTTATCATCTTTGTTCCAGTCTTCTGGACTCTTTGTGTCATCAGCAAACTTGCTGAGGGTGGACTCTATCCCCTCATCAAGATCATGATGAAGATGTTGAACAAGACTGAACCCAGCACCGACCCCTGGGGAATAACACTAGATACTGGCCTCCAACTGGACTCTGCACCATCACAATCCTCTGAGCTCTGCCAGTCAGCCAGTTCTCAACCCACATCACTGCCCACTCATCTATTCCACATTTCCTCAACTTCATTATATGGATGCTGTGGGAGACAGTATCAAATGTCTTGCTGAAATCAAGGTAGGCTACATCCACTGCCCTCCCTCCATCCACCCAGTGAGTGATGGCATCATAGAAGGCCACCAGGTTAGTCGAGCATGATATCTCATCATGAACCCATGCTGACTATTCCTGATAACCTTCTCTTCCAATTGCCTGGAGATGGCATCCAGAACAAGCAGTTCCATCACCTTTCCAGGGACAGACATGAGGCTGGCCTGTAGTTTCCAGATCCTCCTTGCATTTTTTAAAGACTGGAGTGACAATGGTGATCCTCCAGTCTTCAGACACCTCTCCCATTTGCCAAGATCCTTCAGAAATGATAGAGAGCATTTCAGCAATCACCTCTACCAGCTATAATATTTTCATATATCTAAAAATATGAAAATTGTAACAAGCATTCCCATGATTTGGCACTTTTTCAATGACAGTAGTTGGCATACCAAACTTAGTTTGAGAAAACCTTTTTCTCTCAGCCTCCCCTAAATAACCAAGGGGAAAAAAGGAAAACACATAATATACTGTTTCTGCATTGCAGATGCAGTAGATACACCATAGTGACCAAGAATCAAGAAAGGCACTAATAGAAAGTGTCTGGATAAAAACATTTTCCTGCAAAGGACAGTACTTAGAACATTCTGCATGCAGCATTTCTTCATCTGGATCCTCAGGGAGAAGTCTCTTTTCTCTCTGATGTTTTGTCTTCTTATTTTCAAATGTGTTAATCCCTATGCTGAAAGCAGGCAATTACTGATATGAAAATATTTTATCAACATTTTAAATGCATTAATCTGAAATTTTGATACTACTGCCTATATATTTGCATTAAATTCCGGAATGTTACTGCCATTCATCTTAGACAGAAGCAGAAGCTGAAAATCATTTTGTATATATCCTAAAGCTCATGATTTTCACTCAGTTTTCTGATGCACCACTTTTTTTTTTTTTTTGTCACCTAATGGTCCACTCATCTTTTATCCCTGCACAAGGAATAGGAAGCAGTACATTCCAAAACAATTGATTTCTTTTCCTTGTGCAAGCTAAAATGAAAGTTCGAGACCCTTCCCCAAGAAATCTTTAAATGAAATACACTGAAACATAAAAACAATCACAGAATAAAATTCCAGCATTCCTAACAAGTTTCCAGTAACCACAAGAATATAATAAGTGATCAAATATAAAAGGCTTACTACTAGCAGCAATGAAAAAATATGCAATCCTGTAAAACATTACACATGGATTGCATTTTCAACTTACATAGCCTTTTATTTATATCCACAATGCTGTTTACAACCTAAACAATCTGTGTTGTTCAAAAAGACACAGGAAGAAAGCAATTCAGATTCTCACTGGTGTCACAAAAATGCCTTGTATGCTCTGAGGATGTTTTATGGGTCTGTATCATGTCCTTTCCCTTCCTCAGATGACCCCATTCATTTAACTTGGGCCACTCTCAGAAAAATACGTGTGCTTGGAAATCGCCAGAAATTTTTCACAGTCTCTCCTTGAGCAGAATGACCCACCAGGAAATTGATACATTCCCTGAAACTTGCAGTTCTATTTGAAGGAAGGAGAACTGACTTCAGGAAGTGCTGGACAGGGATGTAGCTGTACCAACACGTAACACATAACAAAGTACAGTTCATCATACTGAAAATAATTGTCCACATGAAGTGCTGGAACTGGGAAGTCAGTAAAGCCCTAACACTACCAGCTCCATATTTTTTCTTCTAGATTCTCTCTTTCTGACAGAAAATACTGCATGTCACATGATGTCTTCTTATGATAGATTTTTTCTGTATTTTGAACAGAAGAAAAAAAAAGTATGTTTTACATCATGCTGGTGGAACTTCCAACAGATCTTTTATAAGCAGCAATTTTCTCTTTGTCTTGACATTGACATTCAAGATTAGTTGCATTTTTCCCCCTAATTAGGTTTTCCAAGACAATTGTATTTTTGAAACAAACAGAATACTTTCCCTGAGGGCATCAGAAACTTAATCTGTCCAATTTCCTTTCAATGGATATTGAAAACAAAGCAGTGTATTGTAACTCAGTGGGAAATTAAGAACTACGTGACGTAAGAAATGGAAAAAGTACTATTAACATAGATTTGACATAGAGGGCAATAAAAAAAAAGTAATGAAAAATCCTTTAAGCCACCTTCTTAAGGCTTGCCAGAACTGCCTGTTCCTATTAAAGTCTGTCTGTCTTCTAAAGGAGGTTAAGATGCTAATTTACACAAAACTGAGAATTTTTATACTCATAACAGACTGACTGATTAGCATTAAATCATTTGGAATATCCTAAACAAACAGAGACATTTCCAATCACTTTAAACAGCAATATTGCTTATGACTCCAAAAAAATTTTCTCTTACTTTGATCATTTTACAAAGATTCTGTTTTTCAGGGAATTCACATTGGTTCCGATATCGACATTAAAAATTCCATAGTGTTAAGCATACATTTAAAACATTATGATAAACTTATGGCTGTAAATAACATTTAATTTATATGGAATCCATAATTATAAATATTGTTTATCAATAAACCTAACTGTTGAACAGATTCTGGATTCTGAACAACAAATCTGCAAGAAAATAACTGTAGCTCTTTATTTCCATTTTCTGGAGAACTGAATTGAAAATAATAATTTTTGTTGTGCTTCACCCACTAACAATGTAGCCTAGCAGGAAAAACAAAAACAAAAAAACACCATATAATGTTTTTTGGTTCTACTAACACATAGAGTCATATACAGGATGCGGTGCTTTCTACTCCATATCATTTATAGATACTCTGCATGCATGCATGAGTACACAGATGGGTATACTACATGTATAAATAAAAAATATAAGCATTATAGTACTTCTTATAGGTGACCACACATCTACATTCCAATACAGATTTCATCTTCAGCTCTGCCTCTAACACAGATTTCAGAAAGGTACTTACTGATGTGTAGAGGAAACCTTCATTATTTAGGGCTATATACAACCCAGTCTTTACACCCTGGATAGCAACAACTCGAAGTCCCACTGGTATAAGGTTGAATAACGCTGTGAAGAGAAAACATGACCAGATATGAATATACTATGGTTATTAAATATTTTCATAACAACATTAAGAAAGACAGTTCAGCTACTTCCTTTGTATTTTTTTTTTAATTTTGAGACTTAGCTAATTCAGAAAGTCTTGTTTCTAGAAAAGTTTACACTTAAAATTAAAGCCTGTGTATCAGTGCAGTGGTAATCTCTGCAACATTGCAGTATTAGGCATAAGCATTAACTAGCAAACACAAAACACTGCAGACACAAGTATATCCGACAATCTCAAAATAATCAGAGTCCAACATTTTCTTCACCAATATAAACTGATCATGAGGGTAATATTTAAGAAATATCCTGTAGAAAACATATCTTCAGATTCAGCCAAGCAGGTTTATATTTTCTATACAATATACTATACTATACTATATTTTAGACACTTTTATGTTACTGGATTAAGATGAATTAATGATTTTGTTATGACTGGTTTCAAGGCACTCATGGTTTCTAATCTGAAAAAAAAAATTGTTTTTTTAAATGATGTGTTTGCTACAAGTGTCAGGTAATGATAGATTCTTGTTCGAGTTGAGGAAAGCACTGAAATATGTTTGACGCTAAAAGTGTATAAATCCTATTGAGATGAATATAGAACATATTCAAAGGCTCAAGTTCTGGAAAGACATGATTTTAACTAAAAAACAACTAATAGCAGATACCCTAGCAATGATACATACCTCTGTAACAACAGAAGAAAGCACTGCTTTGACTAATTTGAAAAACACCAATGTGAAGAGAAGGGTACTATACTCATAATGTCAAAAGAAAAGGAAAAGCAAAATATATAAGAAAATTTTACTTCCAATATATAAATTTTATATCTATCCAGTTGATTAATAGCAGAAAAACGGTCTGTTCCCCTGAAAAATCATAGAAAGGTTTGGATTGGAAGAGACCTTTAAATATTATCTAATTTCATTATCTCTGCCATAGGCAACTTCCACTAACCAAAGTGCTCCATCCAATCTGGCTTTGAACTCTTCCAGAGATGGGGCATCAACAGATTCTCCATGCAACCTGTTGCAGTGCTGCACCAGCATCATAATAAAGAATTTATTCCTTATATCTTATCTAAACCTACTTTCTCTTAGTTTAGAACAGTTTTTGCTGGTCCTGTATTACACTTCTTGATAATGAATTCCTATCCAGCCTTCCTGTAGGCCTGGTCAGGTACTATAAGGTTTCTTTATATAATGTCTCCTAGGAACTTTCTCTTTTCCAAACCAAACAAGTCTAACTATGCCTGTCTTTGTAGCAGAGGTGTTCCAGCCCTCTGACCACTTTCATGGACCTCATCTGGATATGCTCCAACAGCTCCATGTTCTTCAGGTGCTGGGGGCCCTAGGCATGGATGCTGTACTCCAGATGGTGTTTCACAAGAGCAGAGTAGAGGGGAAGAATCCTCTCTCACCCTGCTAGCTGCACAGTTTTTGATGCAGCTTAGCATACAGTTGGCTTTCTGGGCTGCAAGTGCAGTAAAAGAACAGTAACCTAAATGATATTTCTGATTCAGCACAGCCAAAAGATTACAGGATTCCTTGAAGATTCTTTTAGAAGAGCCCCACTGCCCACTGTATTCATTAAGAACATCAGTGTTCAGCAGATAAGACACAGCTCAATTTTTATTTTATGTATTATGGCAGCAAACACATCTATATTAAATTTACTAACTCATTTCAGGAAAACAAATGCAAAGTACACACCAGT
Organism: Oreortyx pictus; assembly: GCA_036925125.1. NCBI lineage: Eukaryota > Metazoa > Chordata > Aves > Galliformes > Odontophoridae > Oreortyx > Oreortyx pictus. The sequence continues at coordinate 49,676,839 of JAUPFR010000001.1, forward strand.
CTCTGAAGAAAAGATCTGGATGTGCTAGAGTTCATGCAAAGCAGTTTTCCACTGTGGATGAGTCATGGATTTACTTGGATGGTAACCAAAACCGCAACTTGTATGTTCAGTACGGGCATAGGTATTCATAAGTATACCAAGCCATGTTTCAGGAACACAGTAATAGCTACAGTGAATTCCTCAAAATTTAGTTGTAGTCATAATGCATAGACTATGAAGCTATTTGTAATTAAGAGTGTCAGTGGTAAAGCCCAAATCAAGAGAAAAAAAGGACAGTGAATTTGTGGTAGATGAGCACATTTTTGTAAGATATGAAAACTCTTGGTTGGTCTCAAGATATAAAGTTATAGTTTATGATGAAGCTGATCAAATCTTTAGAAGTGAAAAAAGTCAGTTTTCTATTAGAATTTAAAGATAGAAGCAAATGCAAATAGCAAACAAACAAGCAACAAAAAGCAAAGCAAACAAAACAAAAAACGAAAAACAGCTTTCCTTCAACAGTAACATTTTCTGGAATATCCTCATAAAGAAAAAGTATATAGAATCACAGAATCGTATGTACAAAAACTTTCTATGAAAACATAGAGCCAGTATAAAGCTAAGAATTGTAGGAGAGCAGTTCCTACAGTTGTGCAAAGAGGTGTGGAAGGTCAGAAAACAAAGTTATGGATTTACAAAGAGGAATAGAAGTGATGATATCAGATAAAATATATCACAAGTATGGAGTATTACTATTTCAGTAGTTTCTGAAAGTTTTAGTCATTTCAGGATCTTACTGGGCTGGTCTCCATAAAAATACAGTATACAGAAAACGTTTCCTGTCTAACTGATAAAAGATAAACATAAATCAGTGAAAAATGGCACTAACAGACACTATACCATTCAACTATATTGTTTAAACACCACATGTCTTAAGGGATTTCAAGTGTTTGAGTATAATTAAGAAGTTTTTTTACAAAAATAGCAAAAGCCCTCAAATGAAACAATGTCAGAAACATCAAAACAGTTGTGCAGGGTGGTGAAGGATGAGTCTGTCACAGCAATACTAGAGGGAACTTGACATCAGGGCTTTTTGCTCAGGCTAAAGGGACTGAGAAGCAAATGGAAAAGAAAGGGAGACAGGAACCTAATTTTGCCTTCTTTCAAGAAGAAAAGAAATTCCAGGAGGAAACCTGGATATGAACACCCAATAGAGGAAGGGCAGAAAATGTTGTGGGGATACTAGGAGGGAAAACAAATACTTGCATAAGGAAAAAATGGTAAATACAAGAGACAAGTCACAGACTCACAGAACTGTAGGTGTTGGAAGGGACCTCTAAAGATCACTGAGTCCGAACCCCGGCCAAAGCAGCTCCCTGGCCCAGGTTGCACAGGTAGGCGTCCAGGCAGGACTTGAACGTCTCCAGAGAAGGACACTCCATGTCTGTGGGCAGCCTGTGCCAGTGCTCCTATTCCAGAGCTTTGGAGTTATTTTTCATTAGCAATTTGTCAAGTCATCCATGACAAACTGCTAATGAAAAATGACCCCAAATTATACTACTTCCATCAAAACTTGTGGAATGCAGATTTCATTTACTGCATTACCAATAAAAATAAAGTGGCAGAACTAGAAAAAAAAATCAAAAACCGCTGAATGAAAATTAGAGGCCTATAACATGGCAATGTTTTATACATCAATAAAATTCATGGAACACCTTATAGCTGCAAGTGAATTTAGAAAGCAGTGAGGAGGGGACATAATGTATATTTCAGTGCCACCAAGTATTAATCAGATGTTGTCAGAGTTGCTGCAGTTAGTGCAAGACCATACAATTTTAGAGTGTAATTTGAGTTACTGTAATTCTGCACATACTGAATATTCAGTACCTACTAAAACTCGTTCAGATTTTGGTGAAAGTAGGGAGGCTAGTCTACAGTTGATTCATAAATGCTCAGTGATGTGCTTCATACTGAGATCAGCAGAACACACAGCAGTAATGCACAGCATGTGATATTTACTTGCTCTGAAGTTGGCTAAAGGAAATCAATTTCCTCAAGAACATGGCTGTGAAGTACTGTTTAGCAAGCAGGACTTCTACGCCCAACTGCAGATGTAATACCTGCCAAAGATTTTCTTGTGTTATTCCCCACTCTAATAAAATTCTCCTTTCTAAAATTTGAAAGCTTTCCAGAGTTCACTGGCATATCCCTAAATCTAGCCCAATTTGTCTATAAATTAGCCAAGAGAGAACATTCTTCAATAGCCCAGAAAATATAATTCTGCCTGTGCTGAGTTCTCCTGTGTTTCATGCTTAAGAATAGACACTGGTATATCAATCAGCAAATAAGAGGTGGGAATATCAGGAAATCAAGGGAACCAATTGACAAAAATGGTGTGAGTAAAGCCCTTCATCCTCTGCAGCTCTGAGACTGTGCACACTGCATTAGCTTTCTTTGGCATTCCATCTAAACCAACACTATAATTCAATGATTCTAAGATTATAAAACTATTTTTCTTCCCTTTCTTATGCCTCCAATCCTATTCCCATCACACAGAAGTTCATAGCATGGGGGTGGAGGCAAGTTACCTGCAACAACTGTCCAGAAAAGAGAATTTTCATGGTTACACTTTATAGGTGTCATGGGAAAGGTTTGCTGGGCTAAATTTGAATTGGATTCTAATATTCCAAAATTTTCAGCCAAAATTATAGTTAAAATCCACTTAATGATAAGTAGTATCTCCTTCCTTTTCTTGAGCAGAACACAAGCTCAAAACATATCTCCTTTTTTTTTTCTGTATTATTATCACAGTCTATTAAATTTAAATCTGAAATGCCTGAAATCAGATATTTTGATATCTCTGTGAAAGTATATTTAGCTAGTTCACAGCTACAAGAAAACTGCCTTTACAGATTACTGTTTTTCTTAAGAAACTTGCTAGAAACCAATTGCATAAGCTTATAACTTGTTCTCTGTTCTATAAGTACATTATTACTGTGGAATCAGTTAAGAAAACATCCCACAGGTCCAAATCTGCAGTCAGATTAAAGCAACTATCTCTTCATTTCCATCTACAGGCCCACAGGCAAAAATGAGGATTCCACCAGAACATCTTTTAGACTGATAATGACTATAGGGATGTTGATATTCACAGATCTGCCAATGATTTCTAGTGGAGAAAAAATTCTATCTGACTGATGTAATACAAGATGTAATTAAAAGGTACTTTCTAGCAAGGTTGAATGTGGCCCCCATTGATCTTGTTGTACTGACTAGGATTATGCCAATGGGAGAGATGGGCTTACGCTAAATCCTAAAGGTGGTATTGAATAGATAACTCTCTGCAATTCTTTGAAGAAAAAAATGCAGTAAAAAGTGATCAAAAATCTGACAGCGAATGTTTCAGGTTAGTAATATAAATTTAACAACATTACAGCTGTCATTTTTTAATCTTCGTATGTTTTATTTCTGTCTAATTTTTTCTTTTATCTTACCAGGAAGCTGTGAAGGTTATTTATTAATATCTTCAAACCAAAATATTCTAGTGGTAGGTACCTTAGAAAGACATTAAAAAAGTTAAAATTTACATATTCAATTTGGAAAGTATAAATGGAGCACTAGGAACATGCATTAAATGATGAAAATAAAGGCATGTCAAATGGAAGGAACATGATTTCTTGAATACAAGCTCTTCTACGCACCAAGTATCATGAAGGAAGTAAAGCATGATGCAGCATAATTAAGCAAGAGATGTGCACAGCATAGCCAAGTTGAAGTTGCTTGGATAGTCTTAAGTCTGATATTTACCAGTTTATGAATTAAGGCTACAAATGAGCAATGGTCTTCTAACATGTTTTAAATATGACTGTAATTTCATTAGAGGCTCAAATAACAACATTTGAGTGTTAAAATCAGGCCTACCACACATCAAAGGAAGTATCACAATTTTGAACTTTTTCATTGGTTGCTGTTGCAGGTATGCTTTCCAGGTGAATGAAGATAAGCCACAAGGGCCAAGAGATTCAGGGTTTCCATTTCAGAAACTAAAGAATCAGAATTCCCTGTTTTCCAAACATAATTAATCTTCCTACTAAAACTATCCTTCACTCATGAGACAGAATGCTGAAGATAGACCAAAGCCAGAAATTGAGATGTTTTGGGTGGGAGATCAGGAGCAGAATGAAATGCCTGCTATCACAAGCACCAAATAGACATCTATTTCTTTACAGCATCTGTTGTTTTTTCTAAGTAATATCAGTAAGGCCAATGAGCTCACTGGGAGCACCTACCCCTAGAGCAAGTTCCATTTGCACCAAGTAATGCTATGAACTACTGTAACACTCCAAAATTAAAGGAAGAGAGGGACTGCTATACCGAGCAGGACAAAAGTAACAGAGACTACAGCTTTAACCACAGTCATTCCTGCCACCACTACAAAAAAAAAAACCAAAAAACAACAACAAAAAAACTGTGAGGCATTGAATGAAGGAAAAAAAAACAGTTGAAGAAGTGAATAAAGGCCTCTTTAAACATATTACTGAGGGTCTGGCAAAATTACAGACAAAAATACAAGATGGTTTAAACTACCAGCGCTGATTTGCTGATGTGATTTGACGAAATGTTATTAATAATAGCTAATAGCTGTATTACATCATATTATATCATAAAACATCACTGTCTTAAATACATAAAAAGAGACTGCAAAAATGAACTGAAACCCATCATTCTGTTTACAATGACTAACACTCTACAGTGGGTTACGTACTCTACAGCAGCTGACTGAAATCACTGATAGAACTCATTTTGACTTCAGATAGAAGCAAAAAAGCCACATTAAAATGATTACCAAGAAGCTTTGAAGGCAAAAAGAAAAGGAGTTCTAGCAATCTGATCAGACTACATTTCAGTCTTTCCACACACTACCACTCTATAACACTGACTCCAACAGTGTATAGCTTATGTTTACTAGTGTACACATAAAATAAGTACAAAATGACATACACTTCAGGGAATTTTAACTTCAAGCAGTTTTCTAACTGCTTGAGACAATAAATTGCAGCAGAACAGAAAGTAGCAGCATGACTAAGCTTCAGTTCCTTGCTCAAAACAAAAATCACTTATTTTTTCTCCCTTGCTATTCAATCCCTGGCTTCTCCAAAACAGCAAGCTACCTGGAGGCTGTGAAGGTGGTGAGGACTCCTTCATAGGCTGTGATGACACTGAATAGTACAGAACATGCCTGGAAGGCTGACAGAGATACATGCCCTTCAGGATTCTCAATTTCCTTTCGTTTTATAAAACACTTCAAATGAATGGTAAGCATACAGTCAGTTCTACTGACTGCTAATATATCTCCTCTCTCACTGAGTGGATTAAATAGGTAGACTGCTAGCTCAGTGGTCAGAATTTTCCCATTTTTAAGTGAAACCCGGCAGTACAGGGCCATGCTTCCTCCTCTGCAGTTGCCAAAACTTATTTACCAGTAAGCATCAGACATGATTTATCACGATAAAGAGCTCACAGAATAACAGATCAGAAGACTAAGTATTATATACACAAGCAAATTATTTTTGTAGAGTACAAAAGGAAAAAAAATATATGCTGAAAGAAGAGAGATTGAAACTGAAAAGTTCAACAAGATACAGAAAGAAATGGAGTGGAACAGTAAGAGAACTGAGGAGAAAGATTGACAGTACAAAAGATGCACTTATATTCATATGTTCATGAGTACACCAAATGAATCAATCTTTTCAACTCTAGATATGGTGCTGATAGTAGTTGATACATTACCAAAATTTAATGTGGAAACTGTATATTTTTCTGGCAAACACTCTGATTTTAAACATCTTTACTGTCCAATATGTCTTTATTTAATAATTAACATTATTATAAAATTGGACTACAGAAGCACATCAGCTGGAGAGAAAAAAATTCCTCTGTAGATAGAATCACCTTAGACAAAAAAGTACTGTTGAAGTAAAACATACTATTACCTAACAGCATTATTCAAAATATAAAATACTTTTATATAGTATTTAATTGGCTCTGGACAAGTTCTGTATTTAAAAATACTTATGCAATATTCATTCTGAATTTTGGAATAACTGAAAGGAGTTAGAGAAAGGAAGACAGATGGAAATCCAGAAGGTGAGGAAGAGAGGAGAGAAAGGTCAAATAACATAGTAAGCAAAAATAAAAAAGATTTGTAAAACTGACAACAGTGAAAGAAGAAAATGATGGCATGATGGGAGATTTCTAAGAGACAACAGTAAAAATTACATAAAATGTTCCAAAATTTTTGCTGTCATACACACCTCTTCAGTGAAGCTGAAAATAAGAGAAAGGTGGGGGGAGAGGGAGAGAGGGAGAGAGAGGGAGAGAGAGAGAGAGAGGGAGAAATGGAAGCTTGCATTCTACGACATGTTTCTTAGACCTCATAAATGCAAAATCCCTTTAAAATACTTCTTGGTATCAGGTTGAGTACAGAAGTGGGCATGAGGCATGAACACACCAGGCCAAAGGGAAGATAATAACACCAAAAAGGAACATGAAAAAATAAGAAAAACAAAAAACACCACTTAGAAATTGAGGAGAGAAATACACATCAGAGTAGATTCATCAATTATTTTTCTCAATTGTAAAAAAGTAGAATAATAAAAGATGATAATGCTATCTGTTGATGAAATATGTTAAACAAGAGAGAAACAAGAGAGCCATGCATTAAATGATAAAACAGGGAGTCTCACTCAAGGAGCAACCTCAAACCCCTTCATTTAATTTCTACAGTCTAATTCCAAGTTGGTTTTTTTTTGTTTTTTTTTGAGGAAGTTAAAAGCTTATTTAAAAATGCATAATAAACAGATAAAATAGACCCCAAGACCACATAGAAATAAATTACTTAAATATCCCATTATCATTGAACTAAACAAAATACACATATTCTCTGCTAAATGGAAAATTAAAACTCAAGTGTTTCTAGAGTAATAATTGATTTGCTTAATTAACATTTGCAGCTGAAGTTGTCAAATGTGTATATGTATATACATTGAATGGCAGTGTCTTAGGAGACTAAGAGCAAAGTAGTGATCAACACTGCCCTTCAAAACCAGTTTTGTTTCGAGTATTTTTGAAAACTTCCCACTTCAGCAGTCCCTAGACTAGCAGAAATCCTGTTAAAATCACTGGAATTCCTGCTGGTATAAGGACAGACTGTAGGATCAATCTTCAGCAAGGCATTTTGTCATATGCTTTGAGCAGGATTTTGATTAGCATGTATTTATTTGTTCTGCTGAATCAAGGGTTGTATTATCAGATTTGCAAATAATTTTGGATTCCTTAGCTCATTTTTGTTATTAATTTGAAGATAAATTTCTGTTAAATGCATAGTTTTATTTATAAAACATTACATAGATTTATCATTTTTTAAAAAAGTTAAGAAGAAAAAGTTGGCCTAAATATCTCACCCCCAAGGTACACCGGCACTTAGACCTTGAAGGAATATGTTTAGGCCAATGTCCTATACAAGAAGTGCTGGTGGTTATTAGGCTTCCATTTCACAGAACCCTCTTCTTGTTGACAAAACACATTCAGAAACCCTCCAAAAACATTAAAACTGCATCTGCATGTATACACTTGAATGATTCAATCTGTGTGTGAGATTAAGACATTCCCCTATGGCAGTCACTTACTAGAATTACTGCTGTCATCCTTGGTTCCATCGAGACTTCCATCGGGGTGCATTTGCAAGTAGTAGCCTTGCCTGCAATATAACCTGGTCACTATACCCTTGAGCTGGGGATCTGAAAGACAAACATATTTTGTCACTAGCCTCAAAACTTTTTTCAAGAGTTATCCCTACTTCCTCTCACTGTAGAAGGAAGTTTGATGAAGCAGCATTGCCATCTTAAAGTTGTACTAGAACACGGTGGTTGCTGATGGAGATGGAGAAAAATCTTTCTGTAGAGTTATCATTATGCCAGTCTCATACCCTGTTTTCTGCCTTGAATGACCTTAATTATAATTAACAGTGATGAAACAAACACAAAAAAATAGTAACCCAAGCACCCATAGCCAAAAGTCTAATTAATCCCTACAAAAAAATTCGGACTTCAGAAACAAGTATAGAGCCTTGCAGAAATTAACAAAACATTAAAAAAAGAAAAACACATACACACATATTCCATAAATACTAGTAAGTTACTATACTTCACATAAATTTTAAATTACTTGCATGAAAATGTTTGGCTACTTTTATACTGTACCAAAGTTACATAATTATCTGGTACAATATTTTGTAATAGTCCCACCTGAAGAGTTCCCAAAATACCAGCCTAGAGTCAAATATAATTCACTTGTCCTCTCCAATCCCCCAGGGAATAACATTTACAGTAATAGCAAGATGATTGCCATAACCCTTTTTCACCAGAAAACAAACTGAAAAATACCTGCATAAGCTAAAAGTAAATGGGAAATTCAGGTGGCTGGACATTTAAGCTACCCTATTTAAAACTCTGCATTTATGAAAATTATCAAGCATGGAGTAGGGAGCTACCAAGTGATAATTTTATGATTCATCTCAAGAACGGTGCCTTGCAAAATCACATATCAAGATGCTGCAGAATTGGCTCAGAGCTGAAGAAAAGGACATCTTATCTGGAAATATTAAACAGCACTACCTGTGCTTCCTACCTGATATTGTTAAACAAACTATTAGGCCCAACTTTTTGCAGTCAGTAAACTGTATGTGTGTAGGGACATGGCATCAAGAGCATCTATACCTTATCATGCATAGCTTTGCAATAATGAACTAAAATCATAAAGACTTTGAGACAGGTAAGTAATAAAATGAATAGTAAATTTTTAAGTAAGGCAGAAACAATTATCATGCAAACCTGTGGCCAGTTTATAACTAATTATAATTGTTCTCGCTATCAGTCAAGCTGGGTTACTTAAATTATCCTAAGGGAAGATAGAAGTAAACACTAGTGAGAAAACCTGTCCCTAAGTGGAATGATCTGAAGTTTTGTACAAGGGCTCAGTTCAGGGAATATTTATGAAAATTGAGTTTTTCTTAAATACACAGAGTCATATAAAACAATAAACACATCTAAATTTAAAATACAAGATTAAACTGCAAATATCATAGAAACTTACTAGAAATGTTAGCATGTTCCAGGGCATGGAAAAAAAATGATACAAATGATTAATCTTTAAGCACATCAAAGTTTGTGTCTGTTTCTGTTTTATTTTATTTTGTTTTTAAGTTTTACTTTCCAGAGAGTTTTCTGAGTAAAAGTTCCACTGTCTTTATAACAGAATACTCAGAAAAAATCATTTTTAAAAACAATATAGAAGTACAGTAAAATTTATGTTGTTTCAAAGTACTGCCTTAACTATATCAGGCAAAACAAAAATAGTTTCATCATTTGAAAGTAAAATACATTACTTCATTCAATGCATGCTTTCAATATGTACTTCCAAATTGGCAGTTAAATATACTTGCTTTATACACATATACATTACAGCTTAAAGGACTGAAGGAAATGATTTAAGGAAAATTATTGTAACTATAGTTTTAGAAAGTATTAGCAGGAAAAATACCAGCAGTTTGAAAAACCATTCCCATATCCAAAGAAACATGAAAAAAATAAGCTCTCTAGCTTAAAGAAAGTATTGCACAGGAGATTAATTAGTGTCAACCCACTGCTTACACTTAACTGCTTTAAGGGAAAAATACAAAATTTAGAAGTGATGCTCCACGTCGTTTTTTATAGTAAATCTATTTATTTTTTAAATTTATGAATAAAATCTACAAACAAGAAATCACACAATCATTTTCTTCAGAAGCATTGTTTAAATTTAACTGTGTTTTACCAGCCATCCCAGACTAAAATTATAGAATCCTTAGAGTTGGAAGGGACATGTAAAAATCATCCACTACAGCTCCCCTGCAATGAACAGGGACATGCACAGCTAGACCAAGTTGCCCAGGGTCTGATTCAAATTGGCCTTGAAAGTCTCCGGGAATGGGGTATCGATCACATCTCTGGGTAAAAACTACATCTGAATGAAAATAATAAAATAATCTGATGAATAGCTATGCATCTCAGCTAGCATTTAGGGTTCACAAGATGGGGAAGGGCATAAGTCCCCCATTTATTTCTTCACTCAAGTTCAGCAAAAAAAAAACTATTAAACCATGAATAAAAAGGACTCTAGTCGTGTTTTATCTCATTTTTTATACAGCTTTATTAGTTTTGGTTGTTAGAGATCTGAACAAAATTGTCATAAAACATCTCTTTCACTTCAGTACTTCATTCAAAACTGAAATTTACTATTAATAATGTGATACAAATTAATATTTTGATTGTGCCATGTAGATCTCTACAGAGTAAAATACAGCAGAAAAAGTCTTTTTTTCCCCCCCAAAATGTAGCAATTGCAGCTTTTAACCTTTTTCCTGTGGATTATAATAATCTTATTCACTCTCCCTTTTATGAAGATCTTTACTACTTCAAGTTTCTACTTCTCTTTACCAAGATTAAAACTTCAATTATTGACAGGAAATTGAATCAGACATTTTGTATTTGTTCTTGCTTGCCATATTTAGTTAAAAAAGCACCTTGGATCTATAAATCAAAGTAAGAGACAAACTACATGTTTTAGCTAAACAGCGCTCAGAATACTGGGAGAATTTGACAATGAGACATGGTATTTCTTTGATCTTAGCAAAAAGGCAAAGCAAATTTAGTGATGGTGTTGCATGCAATGACTTGTTAATCTCATAATAAGCAATAGTCAAAAAGACTATTCCATATAGCCTCAAGGTAAATGTCTTAAAGAAGAAAGAGACCGTCTTGCCAGGCAAATAATTCATCCTTTCTCCATGAAGAAAGATAAATGATTCTTTCCGGTCCTTTTTGAAACACTTGGGCAGCAAGCAGTACAAAGAAATCCTCTGGTCCCAGAGTTGTTGCAGCATTTTATCTACCCATTGCCACTAGATAATATTACAGAAACGGTTTTCACTTCAGGTTGCAAATGAGTTTTGATTCAGACCTTTCTTTTATTATTATTGTATATTAGAAAATGGGTGCTAAGAGCAATGGCCAAAATGCCAACAAAAGACTGATGCTGCCTTTCCACAGGTGCAGCTGATATCAGATGCTTGTAACTCCCTACACATCTGTGCAGTTGAACAGAAAAGCAATTACCCTTGCCTTTTACATCCCACACACACCTTTTTGTTTCTTGAAAGAGGAAGGGAAAGGCAAGAGAATGCAGCCAAATAATAAAACAAAATGCTCACTCTTCAGAACACGTATAGTTTTAAAATAACAAAGGAAAAAAAATAAAAAACCTTTTGTGGCTTTTACTTTTCTCTTCAGAAATAGATGAATTTGCAACGCTAAGAGTACAACAGCAAGGACACCAATTGCACTTTAATATCAAGAAAAATGAATCCCTTAAAATCCTCTGAAGTTTTTATTTTACAACATGCTCCTTCTGTCTCATTATTGGTGCAAAAGTTTAAGTCTTAAAATTTAAGTTATATTTTAAAATCCATTTTTACTTTTTACTAGAGTTGTTTTTCTTTTTGTTTGTTTTGGCCTGGCATTATTTAGCTACTCCTTCTTTTGAGTAAATGTGCAAAATACATTTGATCTGGCAAAGAAATGGTGTTGACTTAATCTCATATCAGCTCATATTGTTATGAAGAATAAACTTCGTTAACCAATCAATTACAAGTCTGACGTAAGTTCCTCAACAAGCCATACAAATGGCAATATCAAGATGTATATTGTGCTCATATAGAATAGCCTCAAACCTATGCTAAAAAATGGCAGCTCTAGGTCCTTCTTGTTTTACTTGCACTGAACTTGTTTCATTTATTTGTTGTATTTCCATCCTGCAGTTTTAGTTTCAGACAGTTCAGTACTAAAAGTACAGTTCTTAGAGGACAAGAATACACCAGCCTCTTCTTTTAGCTCTGTGATGCTCCAATAGTCACACTACTTTGACTGCCATTTCTAGGAGGGAAGGGGGGAGGGAAGGGGGGAGGGGAGGGAGGGAAGAGGGGGGGAGGGAGGGAGGAAGGCAGGAAGGGAGGGAGGGAGGAAAAGTAATACACAGGTTTCTCATGAAATTGTGAGGCACAACCCCCAACCAAAGTGCAGATGTGTCTCATGTTCCTTACACCCACCTACCAGCTGGTACTTAAGACTATACATGTGCAGAAAGCCACTTTTTTGTCCCTGTCTCACAAAAGAGTACCCTGCTAGTAGTGCTGTGTAGAGTTTTGGATTGCCAGATTACCCAACACGGACAGCCTTAGAATCTATGCACTAGAACATAGTTGAAGGTAGACTCTAGCACCTTGTTTTCATGCAGAAACTCATTAATGTTTCATATTAATGTCTGAAGACCATACAAAACTTTAAAATGTATCAGTATTACTCAGTAATTTAGAAATATTTTCCAGTTTCAGAAGGAGGAACAAAATCCCACGTGAAATGACACTTCTCTTTATTCGAATTTAAAGTATTCCTTTTTCTACTGAAACACGTTTCCCAGTTTCTGAAAGTGGTCCTTCTCTCAAGCACACTGTTGCTGTTTTACGTTCAGTGCTACTCTGAGAGGCACAGTCAATACAGTGAATTTCATCATTCTCCTAATCTTGGTGGTGGTGCCAAAGAGCAGGTTTGGCACAATCATCCCAGCCCATAGAAAAGCAGGATCCTCTGATATGTGTTACACAGTCAAGAAGGAAGGCTTCTTAAAGCACACAGCTGATAAAGAGTTCAAAATGGAAGATTCATTTAAAGGTGATAAAAACCTGAATGTTCATCTAAAGCCATCAACTTCCTTCATTCAGAATATTAAACTCTGCAACTCTTCCTATGACACAGCTCTTGTATTCAAAAGCCTTACACACTCCTTTTTTATAACTATAACTGTCTTGTCAGTCCGACAATCAGAAACTCTGTTTCTAAATTTTTCATTGTGTTGTTTTTATTTTCTCTCTTTGTTAATAGGAAATGATACAATATGGGCATTTATATATAAGAGCTCTCTTATTCTAAGAGTGATGTTTTCAATATCTTATAATACACATCAGAAAACTAAACCTAATTAAAGTCTTTAAAATAAAATGTCTTTCATAGAAAATTTTTGCTCTATTCAGGACAGACAGAAAAAGGACATAATGTGAACTCAGAAAAGTAATAGCTTCCATTATTCCCTGTTCCCGTAAGTAATAATAGTACTTATTCTGAAATGCTGTGGCTTTGTTAGATAGATTATTTCTCTGTGTTCACTTATTTTTCTGTCTTCACAATGACTGCAGAGCACTCAACTTTGGTGTTTATTTTTAACTATACTTTTTGTCCATTCATGCCTAACATCACAAACCCATCTCCCGCAGAACCTCATACTGAGAACACATTTAAGAGAGACACAAAGTCCTATGTCTCCACTGTCATTCGTATTTCCACCGTCTTGATGTAATTTCTTCGTAAACTATGAAAGCAAGTCAGAGTTCTGCAAAATGATTGCTTTTCTTGAAAGCATAGAATCATACCCTCTGTGCTAGTGTCACTGCCTATCTATTGGGAATTTTTTTATGTGCTGCAAAACAGAATCTCTTGAGCACTGATGTTATGTCTCTAGGATCTAGGATCTACAATATATTTTTAACTACATGAAATTTACTTCTTCCTATGCAATTTTACTTAAGCAAATGTGATTGTCAGTAGACTTACATCAACTTGGCACCTAACTGTGATAATTTTTATCTGTTCATATTCACAGGGTGATTGGATTTAATAGACTTCTCTATAGCATAATTGCTAACAGTCTTCTCTACCAGCTTATTTTTGCTGGGTATTTGTTGGGAAGGAGAGGTTTAGTCTGTTATGAAACCTCGTGGTTTCCAAACAAAAATTTTAGGCAGATCGTGGTTGTTTAGATTTAACAACTTTATTTAATAGTTTTCATTTCTCTTCCTACTGCACTATACTGTACATTTTCAATTACTCTGATCTTCCAACATACCATTTTGTTGGTGATTCTTCTCCAAGTACTGTTTTCCACTATTGACCCATGTTTCTTTTAATACATTGAAATCCAACGGTGTCTAAAATACCTAGTGATATGTTAGTCTATTAACACTAATCACAGCTTCACGGATTTTCCTGTTACCTGGCAGGCATCATCTTCCACTGACACTAAAAATCATCTCTGAACAGCTGTTCTCATGCTCTCAAAATTTATTTTGAAATGCTAATAGAAAAATCCTCAAGTCTAAGTTCTATATTACACCAGCTATGCTATTGGTATTTTTATTTGCTCTTTTAATTCTAAATAAGTTTAAAAACATCCTGTTTTCATAATTCTACTTGCCTTTCAAAAAACAAACAAAAGAACAACAAAAAACAAAAACAAACCAAAAAACCCCACTTTATTATAGTTTTTTTACTATCTCTGCATACTTGAGCATCTTAGTTCTAATTTACATAATATTGTTTCTGAATTCTGACAATGAAACATCTCACAAAATATTCTTTAACTTTTCTCTTTATAACAAAAGCAGTAAATAACAGGTACCAAAGTTATGCAGTTTCTGTGTCCTCATTTTTGCAATGGATTCTGCTTTGGTCACTTCCTATAAAAATGTTTCATGAACAACCAATCTTTAGAAAATATTATGGTAGCACAGTGTGACAGATTCTATTACCATTTAAATTTTGACTTATCACAGAATTAATCTGATTCTCCATTTCCTAGATATTTCATATTTTTAGAATGAAATGATTAAATATTACATTTATTTTTACAATCCTGATTGTGTCTCTTTTCATGCTGCGTCATAAAGTGATGAAATATTTGAAATCAGTCTCTATTTCTTTCAAAAATGGATTTAAAATTAAATTTGGAAAGGGCCTAAGAAATCTATTGAGAAAGTATTCCAAATTATCATGGCAATGCTTAGTGAAAAGAAGATATCAGGATAATTTGCAATGCAGTGTATTATATTCTGAACCATACTCTATTTTGTATTCTTATACAGAGGAATCTTTTGCAATAATGCCACATGGCAGCGGTCCTTAACTTGTTATTAATTTCATTTAATACTTGACAGAATACATAAAAGCAAACAGAATGAAGCAGTACATTCCTTCTGCTTAGATAAGCAGTATAATCACTTCCGAACTGCGTATCTCCAGAACGGAGTGTATTCTACCTACTCTTCGTTTCTTGCCAGAGGCACAAAATATTGAAGGAAGGGATTATTTTCAAGAAAATTTCCTTTTTGACTACTGGCTAGCCTTAAAATTGCAGGCAAACAGGTAAATTACACTGCTAATAACTGGAGCTAAAGAGATTTTATTCAGTTGCAAAGCAGTAGTTAGGAATTGCAATATATGTTGCAGGCTCATAGGGGAGCAAAGTGATTGAATTTTCTTTGGTGGCTGAACAACATATAAGCCACTCCAGGTTTAAAATGTAGAGATTACAAACATCTTTTAATGCAGCATTGTTAACTTTTACTGCCACCTCCATAAATAGACGTATTACAGCAATTTGTAAAATCACACAAAAAAAAATCACGAATTGTCATTTCCACTTCAGTTAGATTGATTGAACTGAGCTGAGATTAGGATAGATCGAAATACGTACATTAGAAAGCCAACAGAAACATGACTGATTTTTCATCTGCACTGACCATTTAGTACGCAAATATAAATTCTTTATTAATAAAACCATAAAAACATTAACTTATGACTAAAACCAAACTTGTTTAATATTTGAATTAAAAATTCACTTGAAAGGAAATACAAAATTACAAGTGAGATAATTTAATCAAGTTTCATTGTAGTGTTTAAGAATGTACTCAGCAAGAACTACTTACACTTAACAGATTTTACTACAAAGAACATAAATCAGTAAACTGACCTAGAAACTTCTAAAAAGTGGAAAAAGTAAAAATTGTCCCTGGTTGAACATTTCTTAATTTTTCTATACTGTTACTTAATCATTATGCTCTAACATTAAGACGCAGAATCACAGCACTGTAGGGTTTGGAAGGGACCTCTGGAGATCATCTTGTCAACCCCCCCCCCCGATAAAGCAGTTCCTTACAGGAGGTCACACAGGAAAGTATCCAGGCAGGTTTTAAATATCTCCACAGAAGGAGATGCCATAACCTCTCTGAGCAGCCTTTTCCAGTGTCCTGTCACCCTCTGTATGGGAACTGTTGAATCACGGCCTGAACCACTGATTGATCACCTGAGGCGAGCACTGAGTCAGCCGCAGGGGCACAAGTGAGTGTGATTGGAAGGGGTGGAGTTTGACTCCACCTCTCCCAAGACCCCATTTAAGGGCTGACCACCACCAGGGAAGGATCTCTGGTTCAAGATCCCTCCCTAGTGGAGTTATTGGTGAGCCTCGACTATCTTCAAAGCTGAGCTACTCTTCCTTATTCATCATCTGTATATCATCTACTTAAGCCCATAAAAAATATACCATCTTTGGCACTATTTCTTTGGGGTGCTATTCTCGGGGGTTATTTGCCCTACACCCTCACAGTAAAGAAGTTATTCTACATGTTCTGAAGAAACTTCCTGTCTACCAGTTTGTGTCCATTGCCCCTTGCCCTCTTGCTGGGCACCACAAAAAAGTCTGGCCCCATCCATCTCCCCTTAGAGGTTTATAAGCATGGATAAGAACCTCTCTCAGTCTCCTCTTCCCCAGACTGAACAGTCCCGGGTCTTTCAGCCTTCCCTCATAAGGGAGATGCTCCAGGCCTCTCATCATCTTTGTCATCCTTTGCTGGACTCCCTCCAGAAGTTCCCTGTCTTTTTTGAACAAGGGCAGCCCAGAACTCAACAGTACTCCACAGTACTCCAGATGTGGCTTCATCAGAGCAGAGGATCATCCCCCCACTTCAATTGCTGTACACTTTTTCTTTAATGCACCCCAGGATGCCATTGGCGTTCTTGGCCACAGGGTTGGCTAGTGGCCAACATGTTGCCCAACAAGACATCCAGGTTCTGTAGAGCTCCTCTCCAGCAGGTCATCCCCCCAACCTGTACTAATGAGAGCAGTAATTCCTTCCAAGGTGTGGGACTCTACACTTGTCCTTGTTGAACCTCATCAGGTTCCTCTCCAACCAGCTCTCCAGCCTGTCCAGGTCTCACTGAATGTCAGCACAGTCTTCTGGTATGTCAGCTCCTTCTCCCAGCTTCCTACCATCAGCAAACTTTCAGAAGGCGCACTGTCCCTTCATTCAGGTCACTGATGAAAATGTTGAACAAGACTGTTAAACTCCTGTCAAGCCACAACATTAACCAACATGATCTGAAGAGATTTGTTTACAAAGTAATAATGTACCAGCAAAATGAGAACTGTTAAATGTAAATTACATTTCAGTCCTCTGAACAAGTAATATTACTGGAGATACAAAGAGGACTGCAAAGATATGTGGACAGAGTAAAAGAATTATTGATTATGCAGTATGAAAAGGATAATTCTATTAAGAAAGGGGAAAATACACATTTCTATACTTAAATAACAAGTTGGTAACAATCTGTATCATTTTTGTATAAAGTAAGATTACAGTGATCTCATGAGATAACATTAAGTTTGCACTGTTAATGTGAATAAAATTATTTATTTAGAAAAATTTATTTTTATGTATCAATGCACAGTCATTAGTTCACATGGAAGCTCTATAAAAGAATTTTTAATATCATCATGCATAGAGCTACTAACAATTACTTAGTGCTTTTTATAACATTCCACTGTACTTTCAAAAAGGGTTGCTACATTCAATTTAGTCTTTGAAATCTCCAAAAGCAACAGAAAACAAATCAAGATAACATATTCAAAAAAGTATACTTGTGTATGTACTGTATTTTTTTTGAAAGATATACACAAGAAACGTCATGAGCTATAGGATGGGGCATATTAAAACTCTCTGAACCAGAAAACTGCAAGTTGTACTAAGTACTTCAGTTGTTCTTTAATTTTTTTTAAGTGTAACTAAGTGTTAATCAAGCAGAGACCTGCTGAAGAAAGAGCAGAAATTTCCTTACACTTTATTCTACTCTGCATACTAACACTTGTACATCTGCAAGAAGGCAAAAACATGGAGCGACAACAAAGGAAGAAATACACTATTGTTTTGACTTTCTGAGATCAAGTTTTTTCCAATTTCTACACATGAGACAAGAATCTTGGTCTGCCTACAGACTTCAAGATCTCATAATCTGTGGTACTAAATATACTTGGTAGTCTTAAGAGAAGCAGCTTGGAAAACTATCTTCAGCCAGTGAGACAAGAAAATAATCCCCTGTATTTAAAGGGCATATTCTATTCCCTTTCTAATTCAGCACTACAGATTTACTTCTTCTGTAATCTCTATTTCAAAGCAATCTCCCTTTACTGAAGTTACTTCCGGCTTGGTTTTTTTGCGTTCAAGGTTGAATTGGGCTATAATTTAAGTTTTGTTGTGTTTTTTTTTTTTCTTTCTTTTTTTTTATTTCTCTTCTGTCTTCTTTTCCATCTCCGCTACAGTGAAACATATAGTCAGAAAATAAACTCAAGAAATGACTCCAGGAGCTGGTCTTTAAGGAAATCAGTGGATTTTGACACTGCTATATAACAGATCACAAAAATCTGCCATAAGTGGTGACTTAGCAAACCATTATTTGAGGGACTGTCATATGAAAATTGTCACCTTGCTTCTCTCTAACTAGTATTACTTCAAATCTCATCTTAGCAGGGACAAAATCAATACAAATGCTCATATCCTTTGATGCCAGCTAATGCCTCTGGAAAAAAAAAATTGAGTATTTATGCTACCATTATTACATTGGTTCTTTTGCTATTTAATGCATAAGGTTTAGCTTTTAACCAGAAACTAAGTAGAATTATACTTGTAGCATCTACTGGAAAATGAGCAGATTGTCAGCTCAAAAGGATTAAATCCTCTGATTCTATGTCTTTTTATGATATGGTGGAAATGTAGTGAGTACTGACTATATAAGCTCTACACGTGCGCCATGAAACAAATAGTACCTGTTCACTTCCAAAAACTAGAAGAATTCTACAAAATCTCAAAATACTGCGAAGATCTGCTGGATTTTGAAGGAGCTCTGTGCTAGTTTCAATGGAGACATACCCCAAAATACATCAAAAACCACTGAAAGGGCTTTCAGTCTCCAGAGCTAAAGTTATTAAAACACACTTCAGAGGAAAAAAAAATAAAAAATAAGCTTTTAAATACATAAGCTTAAAGTGAAATAAGAAATAAAAACAAATCTCTCAGCACGTGTGTTCTCGCAGTGATCTCATGACATAATTTTAATCTTCCTTTGTTTCCAGTCCATTTCCCTCACCATAAACCATTGGTTATACATCTACATCCAGTACCTTTTTATAGTCTATTCAGGTGACAAGCTCACTTTGCCCTGATTCTCACATACTACCTTTCATTCTCTGCTTACTGTACTCTCCAGCCCAGCATCTTTTCTTAACTGTGTATCTCCACCTAAGCTGAGCAACCAGGAACACCGAAGACTGCACTCCTACCAGTTGTCCAACTTTAATAATAAAACACATCTGTAAACGTAAGTAAATAAAACAAATAAAACACGTTATCAGTCACATACGTTCTCCTTTATAAAAATAATGGAAAAAATCAGATTGTCTTTAGGTTAACTACGCACTTCACCAAAATACAAACTACACCTTGTAGCTACCAGGGAAACAACAGCCTGTAATTTCTGGTTGTATACAGCAAACCAAAACTAACAACTTATCTGCATTTTGTAGAGCAGTGACTCAGAGTGAAGATCTGTGACAGTTCCAAATGTGTGTTTTCTCTTAAGATGTGTAATACAAAACTGGCAAAACCTGAACTAAAACCAAAACATACTGCTCAGGTCTGCTGAATCACAATTCAATGATGACAGCTCTCTTCCCTGTTCACTTGGTCAGAAACAGATATAACAGTAACATCAGTGATGTCAGGTGTGGCCTTCTCTCTTTAAATAGATGACTAATTACATATACGAAGCTACTAAACAAGACAGTTCCACAACTTGTAATTGGTGTTTTCCAAAGTCCAAACAATGAGATTCCTCTGACAATATATGGACATGTGCATCTCAGCTAGTTACCCTGAACTACTTATCATAGAATCATAGAATGGTTGAGTAGGAAGCAACCTTTAAGACCAGCTAGTTCCAGCCCCCCTGCTATCTCTCCCAGACAATTCTGTTTGAATTGATTATATGACCCAAATAGCCCTCTCAGGTTCTTATGTGTTTTTCTTTTTTTTTTTTTTTAGGAGACCCACCTATGCTATAAACAAATGCTGCCATATGGATACAACTAAATTTAAACTAGTTTTCTTAGCATCCTAATCTGTCAGCTGTTGATGTTTCTCACAACAGGGTTCCCACTCTACCGTTTACTTGGAATCTTGTCCTGAAAACTCCTTTGCAGAACACACACAATCAACTAGCATGTTTCAAACAGAAATCAATTCCATTCTCTGGATTCATTTATTTGTACCACAGCAGCATTCTGTTAACCCAAGAAAAGACTGAGGGACTGTTCTGCCAGACAGTATTCAGAAGGGCAAAAAGGCATGATTACGAAGAACAAATCATGTTGCTTTCTGAATATTAAATTCTATTTTTGCTTCCTGCACATTTTTTACACTGAAAACTTACATGTTGCTTGAAGATGAAAGATTAGAGATTGAAAAACAGAAAATTCAACAACAAGGGTTTCCAGAGAAATTTTTATTTTTGCCAGGTGACTCTGCAGTTGTGGGATCAGTACTAGTTTATACCACCGAGAAGCTGGAACTATTGGTGCAAATCTGACAGTGTCCTAATGACAACCTTCAGCTGAATGTTTCCCTTTGCTTCCTTCAGCTTCACATCTGGCACCCCAGCTTCCCAGGGTTAGAGCAAGGCTTGCTGAGTCCAGCCGCAGGCCAGGCAGTGCCCAGTCCCACCAGTAGTAGTGCTGAGCTCTGCTGGCACCTCCTCAGCGGAGTCCCATGAGCACACTAACACACTGGCACACAAACTTCAAAACCCTGCACTGATGCAGCATGGTGTAAAAAATCCCTGCCAGCTCTGGTTTTCTTTTCTAACACTTGTGCTCTTACTTGAACCATTTGGTGGAGTGCCTGGGGGTTACTGTCCTCTACCTTTATCACAGACGCTGCAGTGCTTTGTGTACAATACTGCAGGTGAAACCTGGTATGGTTTACCATTACAGCACATCTCACATGCATATTTACATGTATCTCATAAACAATTAAGTATAGCATGAAATACTAAGACTTCTACTTATTATTAGGACTTTTCCCACTCCTCAAGGTAGGCAGAAAAAAAGAACAGAATATTTCTAATTCAGAAAACAGTCTGAAAAGTATCTACTTCATTTTCACCAAAGCTTCCATGGTATGTGAAGAACATGAAGGTCAGCGACCTGTTGGAAAGAGTCCAGAGGAAGGCCACAAAGATGTTTGGAGGGCTGGAGCACCTCCCCTGTGGGGATAGGCTGAGAGAGATGGGACTCTTCAGTCTAGAGAAGAGAAGGCTCTGGCAGGACCTCACAGCGTCCTTCCTGTACCTGAAGGGGGCCTACAGGTGAGCAAGGTAGGGCAGATAGCGACAGGAAGAAGGGAAATGGCTTTAAACTGGAAACAGCTTTGAATTTAGACCAGATTTTAGGAAGAAATTTTTTAACTCTGAGGATGGTGAGACACTGGAACAGGTTGTCCAAAGAGGCTGTGGATGTCCCCTCGCTGAAAGCATTCAAGGCCAGGCTGGATGGGGCTTTGAGCGACCTGATCTAGAGGAAGACACCCTTGCCGATAGCAGGGGGGTTGGAAACAGATGATCTATAAAATCCCTTCCAATCCAAACTATCTTATGATTCCTTGATTTTAAGATTTTTTAGAGGCCTCTGATGCAGTTCTGTATTTCACAATAAAAATAGCAGAAATCTCTGACACAGATCTTATTGAAATTTGTCACACAAGCAAAATTCACTTTCCTACATACAGGAAGGGCGTATATAGGCTTTGATTATTCTTTATTAAATTCTTCATTAAAATCTATTTAAATGTCCCTGTCAAGCAGGCTACACTTTATTTTTCTAAGAACTTATTTCTAGTGATATGCAAAGCATGGATTTACCATAGAAGGAGGAGCAGGAAAGCAGAAAGAGAGGATAAAAGCTCTCATCACCCTCACTAATATACTGTCATGCTTCTGGTGACACAATAGCAACATGCAGTCCCTGGTGCAGCAAGCACCCTTCCCTCTTTCTTCACTCCCCATCTGCTTTCACACTGCAGCTGTGCAGTGCTACAAAACTTACAGCAGCGGGTTTTTTTAGTGCATTTTTTGTGAACAAACCAGAGCTCTGCTACTTTATAATCAAAGAATCACTTCAGCTATTTCTAGGAAACATAGCAACACAGCAAAGAAAGCATAAAACATTGTAAAGCAGCTGAGCAATGACTTTGATTTCAATGAATTCTAAAGATGATGGCCATTCCCTGTCTGAGGTAATTAGTAGCCCTCTGCCCACTGTAATGCCAAAGCAGCAAAGATATTTCTTGCTTTATTATTTTTTTTTTTTTTAATTTTAGAAGATGTTTCTTCATGGCAACAATGAAGTGGAGAATTAGTACCAACTCATGTTACAGAGGACTGACACAGCTCAGAAACTATTCACATCACACAACTAGAAAATATTTACACCACATGCCTTTAGGTTTCTCAAATGCGTGCACTGAATTGCTTTCTGAACGGACGGAGAACCCAGTACTAAAGACAGCAGTCTAAAGTTAGATGACATATGGGAACAGTGATGCTAGCCACTATATTTGCAACAGAAAAAAAGACTTGTATCTGAGTCTTCAGATCACGAGGAGCTGCCTGAAATAGGGCAGCTAGACTTTGTTTTCAAAACAAAAGAGCTACACTTTTTTTCAGGAATTAAGAAGAAAAAAAAAATAAAAAAGGAAATAAAAAGCAATGCACTAAAAGCTTTTCCATTCTTCTCTAACAGACCAAAGTGGACTATGCTGCATGATTTATCCACACCAAAACAAAAAAAAAAAAACAAAAAAAAAAAACATAAGTAAGTTGAACAGTATAAAATCTTTTATATCACAACTACATAATCTAGTCAAAGAAAAAAATTTCATTTAAAATGTTCAATACTATTAACAGTAAATTGACTTACAATTAGAATTTAAACATTCTGTGATTACTTCAAAACTAGAAAAAATAATAAAACACTAGAAAATGTTTATCTGAATACAAAAGGTTAATACAGATTGCTTCTAGCTTCTCTGTATTGTCCCACAAGCTTGTCTTTGAAAACTCTTTTGTCACTATGAGTTCTAGCTGCCAGCAGATTCCCAGGCAGATCCTCAGACAGGAGATCAGCATCACTCTCATTTTACAGAAGCACAAACAGGATGGATGTTTTGTCTGACATGGTAATAAAATGAGGTTTTCTGCACCGTAGTCAAGGATATAGAAGCCCCTATAAAAAAAGGTGGTACAAAAGGATGTACAATGACTGGAAAAGATGCAATTAACAAGTGGATAGAATGAAACCACAATTTACAAGCATGTCAGAGACCAATTACTACCCTGAGTTTACATTAAACGGTGTGTGTTTATTTGTACAATATAACAGTAATAATCCCTCCATTTAGACAACTGGAAGGATTTTAATAGAGCACCTTCAAATAGGGGAGTGGAAGCAAGGGGAAAAAGCTTGTCACTGTTAATAAAATGAATGGATGTCAGCAAAACGACGCATCACTTATCAGAAGCCTTCTATCTGTACAGCAGAATGACAGCTTATACAATTTTTTCTCAGCACTTTAATATCTACTGATGAATGCAACTGGAAGGAGAATAAATTACACTCTCATCAACAGTTTCCAGACAATTCTAAATAAAATAATCTGCTTTCAAATTATATTTTGGGCAACCCATGCTAACTACTGGATATGCATGGTTCAGAAAAGATAATTTGTCAGCGGAATTATCTCCTTTGAAAACTCACAAAGCATTTTTGTGGCAGTGTTTGTGTACTGGAAGGAGGCCTAAGACTTCTCTCAATTTTCTGAGACAATTGAAGCTGAACTGAATTGGAAATCAATATTAAAATTACCTTATATAGTGTTGGGACACCAACAAAGACCTAAAATATTGAAGTTTTCAGAACCTCTTAAATAATTAAATGCCTTGAGTTTCTTCCACAAAACATGTCTGTAATCTATTAGTGTTAAATGAAGATAAATGTTAGTGATAAAAGCTAAAATTAAGAAAATCTACTTGTTCCACCATAAAGCATGCCTTCTTCATTAGAAGTCATGCTTCCCTGTGAGAGAAAAATTCTGTTTTTCTCTTCAGCTCCAGAGAGCTGGGGACTCTAAGAAGCAGAGCAGCCACCCCAATGCAAGGGAAGGTTCCCTAGCAGCTCAGGCTCACGCTCTACCAGTGAGTCTGTCCAGGAGCTTTCAGGAGCTTGTCTTGGGACCTGTAGTATTTTCACAGGTCTAAGCTCTCCTCAGGCAAACTTCTTCTAGTGTAAACTTTGGAAGTAGAGCAATTAAGGTTTCTGATCTAGTCTGCCAAGGCTCCCTTCACAAACAGTGAAGCCATTTGCTTCAAAATGACAACTTACAAATATTTTTTCTTTCATTAACAGCATGACAGTCAAAATATGAACCTGTAAGATGGCCAAGTATTTCTGCCTACATAGGAAACATTTACATCTGACTTGGCTGAATCTCATAAGAAACTTTGTGGCCCTCAACCTATGGTGGGTTGGAAAGCACACTGGAACTTCAGTGGAATCAAAATATCCCAGAAAAAGTATTCTGATTACTGTTAAATGACCACAACAAACAATACATGATGTAATAGATTACTATATTGAAACTTCTCTGACAAATGAGAGTTGTCTGAATACAATCAATGTGAAAACCCTCTCAAATGCTATCATGAAAGCAGAACATCTTCAAATAAATGCTGTCTTAAACAGAAAACTATTTCCTCCTACAGAAAGCAGAAAAATGTCTGTACTCAGTAATTCTGTTTCTCTCCAAAGCACCTAAGGTGACTGTCTGTGGGGATAGCAGAAGTTTGAAAAAACACGTGGGAATAGGAAATGTTTCAAGTTTCATAATGACACACCTGAAGGGGTATTCAGCATTGCAGAAGAATAATTATTTCCTTGATCCTGAATAGATATCCTTCTTATGTAGTTCCTTGAAAAACAATTTGATGTAATCCTTCAAAAGCAATGAGCAGATTGCATGAAACATTCAGCATCCTATCACAGTGTACAACAGTGTCACAGCCATTCAGCTCTTCCAGGGAAAAACAATACCTGAGTTACTTGCACAAGAATAACTAGCAGTCTGTCAGTAAGTATTCTCAATGGAGATACAGGTTAAAGCCTTTTTGTCTGAAACAAAGGGAAAAGAAAGTTAAACTTGAAGCTTCTATGTAGAAAGTAGAGTGTTCTAGCCACAGAGCTGTTTGATACATCCTGAGGATCAACAAAAAAATTCTCCAGCCTCAAGACATTTTTCCAGCAAAAAGTTTTAACAAAACTGTTCTGTTCTGATGGAAGCTTGGAATTTATCCAAACCTGACAAAAGAGTAAAGTTGTTTCAGATAAAATAAAAATATCAGTCCAACAAGCATGACATGGACAGAAAACAAATTGTACCTATACTGTTTTGGAAGAAGGATTACTGCAAACAGATGAAAATTTCTCCTTATTAACTTACCCCAGAAGATTTCATAAACTGTCTTCTCTTTCCCCTACTAATATAAAATCTTAAACAACTTTGTTTAAAAACTCAATGATAAATGCAAACATAAAGAACAAATCAAAAGGCAATTAAACATAGCACAACAGAAGATCACTTGAATAAGTCAGAAAATTTAATGACCTAGATTTTCTAACGTATTTCTTATACTTTCCAGAGTTGTAGCAGAGCAGTTTCACCTCTGCTATAAATGGCAACGTCTAATCTCAAATTTTCATTCACACAAATTCCACTCTCTTAAGCAAAGGTGAAGCTTGCTATCACTGTCCTCTATTAGATGTAAACCTGCTAAACTATGTATCATACTTTGCTCTGCTTCCTTACAGTGACTGCAACGATGACTGAAGTTTTGAACTTACACAGTTCTTGATGTTAAAGGTAGTTTGTTTCTGTACCTCAAAATCTGAAGTTTAGCACGCTTCCCTTCATTTGACAGGACAAGTGCTCTAATAATGTATGCTAGATGACCAATGTAATATATTGAAAACTGTCTGAATTCTAAGCATGAATCTATTCAATAAAACTTGCACAAGAGAATATTTCAGTTATTTGTTAGATGATGTCTAATGAGTTAGACGTAGTCCTCATACTAAACAAATAGTAGCTTAATCATTGCCACTTAGAATAAAATAAAATGCAATTCAAGTGAAAGCCACCAATACTTATTTGCAACAGTCTACACTTAAAAGAATCTATAGATACATTTTTGCATATTTAAAGTGAACCTCAACATAAAGGAAGACATGTTTTTTACTCAGCTTTAAAATGCAGAAAGATAAGTATTTGCTGTGTTGGTTTTCTCCTTTGGAAACAAAATTATCTCTTTTAGTGCTGTAGAAAATGCTATTCTTCTTTTTAAATTGTGAAATAAGTGACCTCTTATCCACAAAATCACTGAGAAAAAATGCATTTGTTATAACCATTCCTACCAATTAATTAATTTGTAAAATTAATACTAAGGTCATTCTGGCTTCTCAAAAAGCAGAACACAAACATTCCCAGAAATATTATCTTTTTCCCTCCCCAAACTACAAATAACAGAAAATAAGTAACACAGTGTACAGCTCTGACTGTCACTCACTACATCTTATGCAGCTTGCATGGCTTCCCTGCTCAAGGTTTTCCAGAAAGCCTACCACATCAGAGTTATTCTCTCAACATATGCCACATCATCAGCTTGCACCATCACCTTCTCACCCTCTGTTAGTTCTTTCTCCCTTGGAATATTCTGATGCAGACAGCATGAAGCTACTAAGAACCACCAAGTATAGTATACTTTCACTATCAGTTAGGTGCACTTGGATATCGGAATTCAGGGAAAGAAAAAAAATATGGGATTGGAAAGACTGATGAAAAATGAAAGCAACAGGTGATTATGGGATTTTAGGTACTGTCATGTATCTCACCTCTTGTGAAATTCCACTGAAAGAATGAGGATTACAAATTAAATCAAACTAGCAGCATGGACCATATTGAAGATGTGTTAGCAATTTTACCAGTTCGCTGTTCCAGTTCTACCAGTGTACATTTCAGCAGTGACGTAAAAAGGAGTCAGGTGCACAGCTCATAAAAGACTGGGTCATAAACATCCGGAGCATTAGCAGCACTGAAGTTTGTGATGTTAAAGCTATACTATTAAAATCTACAAATGTAAAGAAGGCCAGAAGGACACCAGAATCATCAACAATTAATGCACGTAAATATGTTTTTTCTCCAAAGTGCTAAACACATTTTTCCCTTATCAAAAGTCTTTTCTTGTATATTCTTTATATTTCTTGTATATTCTACTGCCAGGGTTACTTCTAATGTGCAGTAATTGCTCTCAAAGCCTCATTTGTTAAATACAGAGACAGGACGATAAGCAAATTCTTCAGCTCAATGTGGCAAAATTCAAATCTCAGTCTTAAAAGACAAATGTAGCTTCTGTACCTACAGAAATCAGGAAAATTGATTCAACGCATCCGATTTTCTCTATCAAAATCTATCAAAATCTATGTAAAATGTAGTTAGGGTCAGCAGCAGCTTCCTATTTTACAGAACCAAAACCAACTAATTATCGATAATTTTGCTTTTACTGAAATTTTTGCCTTTACTGAAATTTTTAACAGCAGAAAGCTGTAAGAGAAATAAACTCAGTGAAAAGCTCTGAGAATAGAGTAATAAGCTCACACTTCAGAGCTGTTGCAGAGAATTTCCTGCACTGCTCGTCATTAAATGCCTCTCCACTCATAGTGAAGCCTGACTTTGCTGCCAGCATCACTCCACTGACCAAAATTACATAATTGCCATTAAGTACTGTATCACAAACAAACAATTATTCCCCTTGGTTATGTTTTCACACATGAAATTGTAGGAGCATAGCAGATAAGATGCATTAAAGAACTAGTAAAATAAAAGTTAAAGCCTGAGTGTTTCATGTTGCAGTACTTTTTCAGTAAGTTTTACATACCTGCCATGGGTTATTTTAGATGGAATGAAGTAGGTATACTAACTTTATTTTTTTTTTCTCTTCGGTAATCAGTTATCTTACCAATATGTCAAAATAGTCCTGCCCAGACAGGATGTGCACATCAAATGTAACTGGAATCTCTGTTCTGACAAACTAGAAAATAGAGCATGCTTAGCAGTGCGAAACCCTCCAAAACTAAATGTTGGTTTGTTTTCCCAGATGACAGCTTTGTTTAATAAGTTTATACTCCTACTACTCTGATTTCCAAGCTGCAGCTTTTAGGCAGCCAGCGCAGTTCCAAAGCACTGTTATATTCTACGGTTAGGAGCTGCTTATTAAGCAAACTGCAAACTACTTCTCTATTTTGTGTTATTTATCTATTTATTTTTACTTATCTCAAAGTGTAGACACAAGGTAGCAAGCCTTTCAGCGATTTAATCCTTGTCACAGCATAGCCAAGAGCAATTATGGCCTCATCTGTATCAGACAAAGAGCCATTTCCTTCTCTTCAAGAGTTCAGGCGCTTATGGAAGCTACAATCCTACCATACATGCTTGCCACAGTTATTCAGAGGAGTAACCGTAACATTTAAAATCATAGCTGACCTCCATGTGTTATGTATCATAGTCACATTCTGCTGCTAGGAGAGTTAAAACAACTTATCTCCCTTCCAACACTTTTCACATCTAATTTGCAAATAGTTAGCCAAGTATAAGTGGCATGTAAACTCTGTGATATTTGCTCAGAGAGGTTGTGGATGTCCCCTCCCCTGGAAGTATTCAAGGCCAGAGTGGGTTGGGCTTTGAGCAACCTGGTCTAGTGGGAGGTGTCGCTGCCTATAGAAGGGAGGTTGGAACTAGATGGTCTTACGTCCCTTCCAACACAAACCATTCTACGATTCTATGTTCTGATAAGTGGACAACAGCTCAGTGAATCATGGCTATTCTTCCTTCACATCATTGAAGGATGACAAAATAAATAATTGTAACTGCACTGAGTTCTGGGATGTCTGGAGAACTACTTTGTTTCCTTACAAAAGCATGTCTGCTGAAATTTAAAGGCAAAATTTATGGCAAGTTTTCAGAGCTATAGAATTTACATTTCTCCTTATCCTGTGGAAATGCAAATAGGAAAATTTTTGTATTGCTCTAAATGCAGGGTCTGAATGACCCCAATAAAGAAAAATAATTCAAAATTTTCACCTTCCACTGAAACCGGAGCTTAGATACCAGAAAACAAACAGACAAACCAACAATATTCAAAACGAGTTCATCAACCAACTACCCAACACAGAGCATGTAAGAGAGAAGAATCAACACAGCGAACCACACATCCCAGTACTCAAAAAAACCAAGGCCCAGTCTGTAATGAACAATTTCTCTCGAAGTTTAGCAAAGAATACAAGACCAAATTAGCCTCCTATTTTAGTAGTTGTCCCCTAAAGACACTTTTCAGTTTCTGTGATAGTAGACAGTGGAGTCCAAAACTGTGTAATTTTCATGTTACCTAAACAAAAACAAACAAACAAACAAACAAAAAAAACCTTCACAGGATTTAAAATCCAACTTAATAATCAAATGAAGGCATTCAGGACTCACTGAGCTGTCAACATATTAGAGCCACTGTGTGAGACATTGTTGATACTATGGCAGAAGTGAAGAAACATTTTTTCACCGCCTACACATCTATGACATATCTCTAAAAAAGAACACTGTATGCCACAATCTTTTGGACTCAGGAGGAGAGTTGTGCCATTAGTGCTCTGGTGTCACAGCTACACTGCTTCAGAAATAAAACAGCATAAACCAAAACTGTTTGCAATGTGATAGCAGAAACCTATCTGGAAACCAACTGGAACTGTCACCATTTTATGAACATAAACAGCTACACCATCAAAAACTGTCTGTATCTTATTAAAAAAAAATACATGCTAATTAATAGAAAATAAAGACAGTCTACATGTCAAGTCTAATCTGCAGTCTTGCTTGTCATCTTTTTTTATGATAAATGGCAACCTAAATTAAATATCTAAAAATAAACAGAACTTCTATGTTGCTTTAGGTTCTGAAAGTTGCTGGTTTCCCTACTGTACTTAGGAACTGAAGTTAATGACAGTAGTTACATGAATAAGAAGTCTAAATTCAAATATAACTGCTCCAAACAATCCCAATTATGCCCTAGATGAATACTGATATCAGGAGATAATTACAGAAAATAAAACTTTACAACTTCACTTAGTCTATACATACTTGCTTAGATTCATTTAACTTACCCTTTCCACAGATGAACGTGATTTAATTTTCTTAAAGTTCAGCCAAAATCGCAGTGAGTACTTTTGGAATAACAGCATCAGTAATTTACTAGCATTTCCAATATTTACTAGGAATGCGTTTCCCTTTTAACTACTCATACTCCATCTTTTAACTACTTAAGTATTCTTTAGAAAAGAGTAAAAAGCAGGCTGATCTTACTTCTTATAAATACTCATAGCTATATTTAAAACAAATGTCAATCACAAAATCCTAAATACACTATACAAAGTAATGAGCAGAAAAGCTCACACAGTTAAGACTCTTTATGTGTAAACATTTTATTTGTTAAGATGAGATTCATTGCATTGCTTATGCATGTGCCACTGGTGCTACTCAAATCCTGGTTTTGTTAATTGCTATTATTGGAATTTTGCGAGGAATCTGAGTTTTAGTGCATCAGATCCCAAATTAATGACTTTTTATCCTCAGCAAACTTAGAATAGAATAGAATAGAATAGAATCTGCCAGGTGATATGCAGTGAACTAGCAAACAACCTTAATAAACCATCAGAGCTTATTTAGCTTATGCTACTGGTTCATTTCAAACATTGTATCTGCAACATGAAACCTTGAAAAGCAGATATGACAGATTAAAACATACTGATTATGATAAAAATATTTTATATTTACAGAGCATTACATTCTAATTTCACAAAGATTTCCAGAATCACATGCATTACATCAAAAGATCTGTTTTTAGAGTAGTAACATCGCAACCTCATAGTTGTTCAACACCTACACGCTACTTAGACAACAGAATTTGCTGAATAAATTTATCTCGAAAAAGGAACTAAAATGCAAATGATCTTACTTGTATACTAATTGTAAAATTGGGGCCATCTGATCTCTAGAATTGGAATTTAAAAATTTTTATCTGCTTTTTTCTTAAAAATTGTCAGTAAAAATTATTATTGAGGCTCTCTGGAAATGGACCTCTCATTTGTTTTAGCACAATTCTATGGACACCAGAATTAGAATGATGGTTTGTTCTTCCTTGTTAGAAAACTAAAATGTAAGTAGAAGCAATAATAGAATGGGATTTACCAAACTAATGCTTAGAAGACTTGAGCCTAAAAGGAACCTCTGTGCAAATCGATTTTCAGAGAGGAAAAAAAAGGAAGAAAAAGGAGATTCTCAGAAACCAGACTGTTTATCTTAACAAGCCGAAAATACGTTAGTAATGAAGGCTTCATTTTTTAATATTTATTAAAGAGGTATAAATCATCTGTGCACCAGACTCTGTTTGGAGATTGAGATAAACATTTTATTAAAAAAATAATTTGCTTGGTAGTGATGACTGCTGCTGATTTATATGACTGGCAATAATTTTCAAGCTAGTTCCTTAGGTGGAACATACATATTTTCAATTTATCAAAACATACAAAAACTAAGTTAAAGAACACATATTAGAACCAAAAAAGGATTGCGTTTCTTCAGACTACCTTCATTATCATTGATGACTCTCAATTTTTTCAACCCCAGGAACAGTTTTCTTCATAAAAATTACTAAAAAAATTACTGTGTTATATTATGGTTAGTCCCATTTCTTGACACAGCCATGATCCAAGATAGCTGAAAGATCATGGGAAGGGAATAACAGCAGGAGGAATCCATTATTACTTTTTAATGGATACCCAAACGTGTGAAGGGAAAGATCAACATACATAAGTCTTCATCCCATAATCATGCAAGCAAAAGCCTAGGATAAAGCATACGAATGGACTAATGCCATAAGTACAACTCTAGGTACAAGCCTGACCAGAGGCAAGCCAGACAAGCTTTGCAGTGGGCATGAGGAGCCTAGTTAAAATCCAGGAAAGCCATCATACCATGCAAACCTCTTACGTATAGAAAGAGATTCCATAGCTGATGGAGTTTTACGCCTGATGGCTTAAATATCACAATTTGAAATGCTCTTCAGAACAAAATACTACACATTTCATGTGTATTTGTTCTGACCACAAAGAAAGAAAAGAGAAAGAAAGAAAAAGAGCAATGAAGTTAAAGAGCTCATTTATTTTGTAGTCACTGGAATACATATTACAGTGCTACATTTTTCAACTCATCAGAATTTTGTATTAAGAGATACAAAGTACAAATTAAGGTTGAGGAATTCAAGTCTCAGTTATACATAAACTATGCAGATAAAACTTGGAGAAGCATCTGTTTAAGCTGGGGTATTGACAATGCATAAAGCAATTAAGTGTGCAAAAAACCAAATACTCAGTAAACACTTTTTTGGAAGTTATGAACTATAATCTGTGAATTACAGAATTTAGGTTACAAGAAAGAATCACTGAAAAAAACCCTGCTTCATCACAATGATGAACATATCAAGACATTAGAAGACTATTCTTGAGCACAAAAGGAGAAATCATGGATTAAAACTAAGGAACAAAAAATCACACAAACATCAAACAGACTAGCTTTTTTGAACTACCAATAAAATTCATACACAAAATTAAGTTTGCAGAAATGTGTTCAAAATTTTTAAAAGAAAATATAAGTATCATACTAAAATAGACTTATTGTGGGTGAACTACTGCTTCACTATGGAATATGCTTTCCAAGAAGAGCACTAACATAGTATACGTACTATAGACATATAATGAATGCACACACACACATGCATACAGTTACATATAAACCAAAAATACACTATTTATGGTCACAGAAGTCTGAAATACACTTTGAAATTGCATTTCAAAAACATTTTCATTCATACTAAATAAAAATCTACAATATAAACTTAGTATTTGGGGTAAAAATACCAGTAATTCAGAACTTTAATCAGTACAATGCTCTCCAAGTGCACGTTCTCATCCAAACCGAACTGTAAATATCTATGCCATGCCACTTTACTAAAGGAGATCTTGGCAGCAGCTCCTACTTCTAGGTTCATCGTTCCATAAGAACCTCCACTGTGATTAAATCTGCTGACCTTTTCTAAAGCCAGTCTAACCTACCTCTTTGTAGAGAGACTTCAAAATCAGTAGTAAAAACACCCTGAGGCTGAAAAATCCCTTGTCACTGGGACATGAAATTCTATTCAGGTTTACCTACACAGTGAACCATTAAAAATGTGGGATAGTTAAAAAAAAATAATAAAAAATCATTTTTTTCTCTCATTTGCATGATAAAATAAAACAAAATAAACATACCTAAAATATTATATCAACCAAAAATACATGTTTTCTGGATCCAGGCTTTATAGCACCAGTGGAGAACTGCACAGTTGCTACATCTTGGAAATTACAAAGCTTTGCAATGTAAATCGTAGTTAAGTACTTAAAAAGATTTTTTAGACTTTTTTTTTTTTAACTTCTAGAGAGAAAGACTTTGTCTGTGTTTCATGACACAGAATTATTCTTACGTGGAATAAAATACTTGATAGTTTTAAAAAGCACTGAGTTACATCATTTAGTTATGCTTATTAGTGCCCATCAGCAGTCCAAACCTGTACTGTAGAAGCAAAGTAACTCCAATGTCATTCAAAGAGCCTAGATTTGGGCAAGGGGTTAGAAAAAAGACCATGGATTTAATAAAATAATTTAGTTACATTCTAGAGATTACCCTTTATCCTACAGAAAGGATATACGTCACATTCCCATTCCAGTCAACTTTGTCCAGCTTCATCCACGCAAGTCTTCCTTAAATGAACAGTGTAATTTTTATTAATTTCATTCACAATTTTATGGCAAATAGCAACTGAAACAACCTTGCATACTGAAAACCTTGAGGTAACAAGCTATCTTTTTCAACTTAGTACCTTCCTTTAATGTATACCAACCTTTTATCATTTATTTCTTTCAATTTTATGTTAGCTTTTCTTTGAAACAGCAAAGTTCTCAGCTTTCTTTGTTAATTAATTTATTTATTTACTGAAACTTGATTTTAAGTAATGTCACCTATTAAAGGGTATGCTGAAATAGACCATATAGTATTTGTAACACAGAATCAGTGTTTGAGTTCCGGACTTGATTACATGTTTGCCTCTTGTTCAAATAAGATATATTAAATCCAGGCATCTAAAGCAATTTTTCTCTCAGCACCAGAAAGAGGTACGTCCCTTCATTTTCATTCCCAGAAAAAAAAAAAAAAAACATCTAAGATCAAAACTTCATCATGTCAAGGTGATCCTCTGATTTATATAACTGAAATGCAAAAGTAAATGTGTAGAAATATTACAGTCTACAATGCAGTGAAAATAGGTTGCTGATTTTAGGTCTCAATACAGAAATTTAGAGCTTTACTAGTTTTCTCATTTTTTTCAGTGATTGAATGCAGTATCATCTATTCTTTCCATTTTCACACCACACAGAGTGTGGCTGAATGTAAGATCTGATTAAGCACTAATAATTTGTGAAAACAAAAACATACCAGCTTCAAAGACTTTGAGAAAAAGCCGATGCCACAGTAAGAATAAATGGAATTGGGGTAAGAATTAATGGAATTAGGGTATATCTTACTACATTTCACTGTCTACTAACTGCCAGTGATGAAATGAGTCTACACACAACCAAATTTCTGTACCATCTCAAAAAACGAGCATCTAATCTCACCCTTCTGAATATACATAAGTTTCTAAGTTATAATTGGAATCTAAAGAAAAATAATAGCAAAATTTTTGGCAGCAAATTTGTTTAATTAGCTTCATATTTCAATTTATTTCTGATATTCATAAGCTACTGACTAGAAAAGTCATTATTCA
The DNA here is from genome assembly GCA_036925125.1 of Oreortyx pictus. Taxonomy (NCBI): domain Eukaryota; kingdom Metazoa; phylum Chordata; class Aves; order Galliformes; family Odontophoridae; genus Oreortyx; species Oreortyx pictus. The sequence goes on from JAUPFR010000001.1 coordinate 49,712,190, forward strand.
AAATGATTTTTTGAATTATTTGTTTGATTCAAATGAACACTTAAATACCTCGTTAAAACAGGACTTCCACTAATAGATCATGCATTATTAAAAGTCTTTAAATACAGCACAGAAACCTGACGTCACCTCTAACGTATCCATCACTACATTATCATGAGTCAGAAAGCGTCTATCCCCAAATCTCCCTTAATACCTCCATTAACCAGGTATCTTATTTCTATAATAGGTAAGTTTAACAGGTGTGATAACTGATACACTTTACAAAGAAAGACAGCTACCTGTGGATCAGAACTCCCTGAACTTTGAAGATCTACGAAGATCACACAAGAACAGAGTTAATTTGCAAATGAATTGTTAAACCAGCAGTAATAAACTGAAAAGAGTGAAAAGCAGTGACTGTTTATAGGAAGTGAAATGTTGTTCTCACCAGTTTTATATATACCTCAGATATGCAAAATTCCTGAGGTAAGTAAATGAGGACAAATGTTTGTCAATAAAAAAAAAAAAACCTACAAAAACAAAAATACACTACAGTTTACAGATTAAACAAGCAAGGATTTCATGCCCAAATGGCTATGATTTCAAAGGAATCTTAACATGCAACCGTTGCCAAACAGAATATTTAGAAAACATATACTGAAACACCTCCTACTCTGTGAAATTGTCTCATTTCTACTTTAAATATAACATTTTAAGACACCCAGTATATAAGTTAAGTTTTTCTAGCTCCTTGACACAGGTAAGAGATTCTGAAATAACAGTGGTACAGCACCACATGTAGGTTAAAGACCCACAAAACTCTCCCACTGGCATTTGAGATATTCCTAAAAATCAATGGTCCCCAAAATTATGTTATCATTCTAAAGTTCTTTTTCCCAATTTCTTCTCAAAAACACCTCATTTTTCACTTGTATAGCCACCATGATAAGAGAATTACAGTCCAGCCGTTACTATATTTCTTCCTAAAGTCTCTGTTAGCAAGCTGAGATTCTATGTGAAACACTCAGTGCATGGGAAAAAAAAACCAAAAACTTGACATTCTGTATAGCAAACTACAAAATATGTATTTAAAAGTAAGTTTTAAATATGTTAGATTATTCCACGTGAGAAATGTCTCATGTGTACATTATTAATTAGTGATGATTATGCAACCCTTCAAATAGATTGGCAGTAAAGAAAAAAATTATATATATACTGTTAAGACTAGGTCTATAATTCTAAAAGGGTTGTAGGTTCATTAGAATAAAAATATTTAAGAACAAATAACACCTGTTAAATGCCCAGCAGAAACATGTGCGTTTTCTAGGTCACAGACAGTGCTGTAGGCCTTAGTGAACTGCCAGAATAATTAACTCTGGATACAGTCACACAGGAAAGTGAAGCTACAGGTTTTGGTCCAATGAAACTTCAAACAAACCAGATCAGCTGGAGACTGGAGTTAAATGTTTGGGATTATGTGCACTTTTGTGACTTTCAAGAAATTATCTCCACAAGCATGCACAGATCTTTATCGTTCAACACATGGGAAGGCTAAAAACTTTCTCAGATGCTATGTAAATGACAAATTAGTTTACATCTGAGATGATGGACCATTCCTACATCTGCCTCGAGACATCTGTTGATATACCAAGGAATTTTTAAAAATGCTTTCTTTCACGATGCAATAAAATCTAATCAGTGCATTTTATGAACAAGTTCCCTGGGTCTCTCTTGCTCATAAATATTAATAAATATTAGTATAAAAAATTAGAGGCCAAGTCATTCAATTCATATACTATATGTATAAATCTAGATGTTTGAATGTGGTATTAACACAGAGAAACAATAAACATTACCCTTGATTTTTAATTCATTAAATGTTGCATATTTTCCAATAAAATAATCTCAAGAGACTTAATTAACCAAATGAGAATTATTTCAGACAAGCAAGGAAGCTACATCTTTAGACGAAAATACAGGCTAAGAAGTTGGAATTTGCAGTAGAGATAAGCATACATATATGATCTCTGTGCACTGTAGTAACAAGAGGTACAGACTTCTGTTTTTTCTTGTTAATGGATAGTCCTAGGTTATATAAGGTTATTTCCCATAATGACCCGTCTCATCTGTCAAGTATCCCATTTGTGATTATATTAACATAACATGGGAAATAAATAGAACTGAACAATTGCTAATCCGGAAGGAGCAGATAATTTATAATTGATTGATGTCTGGCATCAATGTTAAGGAAGATCTTGGCATCATGGCTACCTGGAAATTAATGACTGCGATTTCTTCATCAGATGACAAGTAGAATCAAAGGAAGATTAAATAAATTTGAAATAACACATTACAATACAAATCAAAGCTGCCTGGTGAATGAAAGTGATTTCATTCACTCATCAGCTTACCAGATAAGTCCTTCGCAGAAATCACTTTGATTGTCAGTCAAATTCATTAATCAAGTTTTAGAAAAGCTATTTGTAATTCCCACTGCATCTATCAGTAGAGCCGATATGAAAGGTAATACAAATACTGGCCTTTACACTGAGTGTGCTTCTGGATCTATCCTTAATACTACTCTTCTTAAGTGTTTTTTTTCTCAAAGCATATTTCTGTTGATATTTTACTATGTCCCTAAAGGACGGATCATGAACAAAAAAAAAACAGCAATCATGACAGGAAAAAAAATGTACTCAGTTAGGGATACATAAGATATTAGCATGTCATGTGTTTACAATAATTGATTTGTACACAAATAAACTGCACTCAAGAGGAGTATTAATGAGCATTTTTAAGAAGAGTTTAATAATAAAGTGTGTTTTCAGAAGTTTGCTAACATCTTGATAAATGTGCATATATTGCATATGAACAGAAACAGGAATAAACATGTATTTTGAATTTAAAAAGCAGTATAGCTGTTCTTTGCTGCCTGACATTTCAAAAACATTTCTTTTTCATGTGTAAGTACTGTACCAAGTAAGCACTTGATTGTATGAGCTTAGCTTTTGCTGCTACATGTAACAAATACTTGGTATGTTCTTCAGCACTTCCACTGAATTGTATGAAAAAGCTATGGACTGCACAACTCGGTTAGCTCATTTTCCACAGTGCCCTCGTGACACCTTGTATATCATCTACATTAGGTCTATTTGTCAAAATTCCACTCTGCCTTTCTGATAACAGATGTTTTGAAATGCGTCTTGTTTTGCTTGGAAAAGACTTATCTGAATAGATTTGACAGTGAATTTCAGTTGAGAATTCAGCGATCATATAACTCTAGGTAAACTAACAAGTACAGAAAAACATTTAAAGCAATTGTCTTCTGCTTGACTTTTTCTTCAGCCACCCTCCAAAATAACACAGAGCTCTGAATCCACAGGTACTCAGAATATCACACTATGTGTCATAAGCATACAAAGTCAAGACCATGATAGCGTTTTTTTTTCAGGAGGAATACTAGGATGAGCAGTAATTCCAAGACTTTAACATAAACAAATGAACAAACATTGTAATGTCTCCATCTGAGTGATCCTTAGAAGAAATTAACTCACAAGTTTGATACTGCAGACTTAACATGTGAATACTCCTGATTTTGAAATCATCATTTTGAAATCATCTGCATCAGTAGTATGAGATACAGGTAAGATGCATACTAATCCAATTCTCTTATGCAAGCATGAAAGAAGGTGTCTTATGGAAAAAGAATGAATGAAAAAAAAAAAAAAAAAAGGTGTTTTGAAGTCCAGTGTAAGCTCTGTCCTACTTTAAGAAAATTTCTGTCATTTCAGTGCTGTGAGGCAGTCATCACCTCCTCAAACAACAACACAGCCAAACACATAGTTTTCCACCAAATAAGACTGAACAGGTGCTCCAGAACTATTGTTCAGTTAGGAATTTGTCCTTCTAAACTTATTTTTATAAGCAAATATCACATATATGAATTCAGCATTATATACCAAATACTACTTTAGTCTTATTATTAAGCTCTTGTGCTGACTTCCTAAAAATAAACCTACATAGATTTTGCCACTGACCTGGAGGGATTGTGATAACTCATCATCCCTTTATCACTGCTCTGTCTAAAAACGGCAAGATTAGAAATGCATTAGAAGTTATGAGGAATAAGTAAGTAATAAAGCTATGTAAAGAAAATAGAGTAATTTTATCAATTGATGATATTTCAAATATGAAGCGTGGGAACAAAAGCACAGGAGACACTGATCGGAGTAGGTCATTAATTATGCTTCTTAGAATTATCTTCCAACCCGAGTTATAGAGGTGACTTAATATACATACCAAACTACAACACATGGTGGTATTCTCTAATATTAGTGAGAGTACTGCTTCTATTTGACTGCTGACAGCATTATCCGTGTTTGGAGTTATACTTAAGATTTTCACACTCCTTGTTGACACAATCCTTTTGATTTAAAACTACTTGTTTCCCAAGGATGAGCACAAAATAAATCATTGCCAGTTCCGAAAAGCATTGAATATGGAGTTGAATATCACAAAATAAGAACAGCTAGGGAAGTAGTCATGTCGTCACTTAACTCCTTTTATTTCTAGGGTCGTGACACAATGTACTGCCAAAACACAGTCCTCATAGCACCAGTTTTAGACACCTTGGACTTGTTGACTACTTGTGATCCAGGCTGGAGAAAAACTGCCTGCCAAATTTCCTCGTCTGTACTGACAGGCCCTAACCGGGGAAGAACACTGGGAAGGCAGACATACAGAGAAGGGTGCAAGTATGGGCTCCTAAAGCTGCCAACTATGACATATTTGTGATTTTGGTAATTTGGAAGTTCCTGTTTCTTGTTGTTCAGGGCAGCAAGGAGCGGGCACTGGGTAGGAGGGCTGCAGACTGCACGGAATAACCAAGCAGGCAGCTCATCAAAGCCACTCATTTGCAACGGCTCCGTCAGGTTGCCATCCCAGACATCGGACGTCTTGGAAAGCTTTACGCGCTGTGTACTGCGAGCCCTCAAAAACACAGCAGAAGAAAGAAAAGGAAGAAAAACAAAAAAACAAAAACAGGGTGGGAGGGAGAATTGGGGACAGGGGTGCGATCAAGCGAGACTCGCTACACCGCGGAACCGTCAACTCGCCGAGGGAAGTCCCCGAGCCCCGACTCCTTCAGCTACAACGCGAACCCCGGGAGGGGCTGAGCGGGGCTCGCCCTGCTCGGGAAGTTGTTGGCCACAGGTTGCCCGCTCCCGCCCTCCCGCCGGGTGGGTCCGGCCACAGGCACGCACCTTGGCGCCGCAACCGCCGCTTCTTGAGCCCGAAGATGCGGACCTTGGAGAAAATGTCCACCAGGTTGCCGTTGCAGAGCCCGCGGTTCTTGCTGGGGCTGTTCCGCCTCCTGCTGGCCGAGGGCCGGTCCCAGTGCTGCTCCCTCGCCTGCCGCTTCTGGCGGATCAAGCCGCTGGCGATGGCCGCTGCCATGGCTGCTCGCCGGCTCGCCCACGCCGGCCGGCGCCGCGACGGGCAGGGGGCGGGCGGCGGGGCGCTCAGCCCCGGCGGGGCCCCATCCCCGGGGGCGAGGGCGAGCGGGCGCGGGAGCCTCCTCCGGGGCGAGGCGCGGCTGCGGCGGGGCCCCGCCGCCCTGCTGCCCGCGGGAGCTGCTTCCTCCGCGGGTCACCGCATGGGTGCCCCGCCGCCCCCTCCCGCCCTGCCCCGACGCCGGGCGCCCGCTCGGGCGGCGGCCGCGGGCGGAGCGGCGCGGAGCGGAGCGAGGCGGGCACGGGGCTGAGCCGCGATGCGCGGCGCGGGGTCGGGCCGGCGGCTTCGCCTCCTCCGGCTGCCCCTCAGCCCCGCGCTGCCACCGCCCGCTCGCCCGCCGCTGCCATCGGCGCGGCTGGGGCTGCTACCGCCGCCTCTTCCAGGCTCCTGCCTGATGATTGCCAAGTGCTTCAGAAATCAGCATCTGGAGAGAGCAATCTCCTTCTCCTGGGAGAGCTGTAATCACAGCCCTTCAGTCCCACCCCGCTCCAGCCTCCCTACACGCGCACACGCACACACTCACACACACACACACACACACACGCGCGCGCGGCACCGCTGGAGCTTTTTTGTCCTCCCGAGCTGAGGGGCGGCGAAGGAAAGGGGGTGGAGGAGGAACGGGGGAATAAAGAGGGGCGGGGGGTGCCGCCGATGCCGTTTTCTGGCGGCATACGGTGAGTTCCCAGCGGATCCTCCGCCAGCAACCACGCGAGCTACTCGAGAAACTCAGATCCCAAGGCGGAGAAGTGCGGGTAGAGGTCAGCGAGGGGGGAGGACCACTGTCCTGGCCTACGCGGGCTCCTCCTCGCACAGTCCAGGGAAGGATTTGGGGTGGTGAGGTAGAGGTACACCTAGGCAGCTGATGGGACCTTCCACACGGAAACCAGCATGTGCCCATTGGCTGAGAGACGAGACCACGAACAGACTTCTAACTCGGAATATAAACTCTTTTCTGATGTTTCAGAAATGCTTAAGGAGCTTCCCAAGACATCATCTGCAAGCACTGTGTAAAATTCTTTCTAAAAGCTTTTTGTTTGTTAAGCTTGCTAGACATAGAATGCCTAAGGAGCCTCTGCCCCAAGGAGTTCACAATACGTCACACATAATAAATACCATCTAAAATACTACAACTTATCTATTTTCTTTCAATTCTCCTTTCAAGTAAGGATTCAGTGGTTTTCACACTTACTTTCTACCAATCTAATGGTGAAACTTCCTAAGTTGTGACTAACCAGAGGTAAATAGAAAAAGGAAGCCAGTGGCTACACAGTTAAGGTAAAGTTATCCTGTTGGGAAATGTGTTGGTTTGCACCCGCAAATATCACAAAATGAATATATGTAAAGTATAGATAAATATATATATATATATATAATACTCTTTTTAAAGTGCTCTAATTTCTAGTCAGATGTTTCTTTAAAAATGGAATGAAATGCAAGGAGCCAAATGAACCAGACAAAGAACCTAAACAACAACAGTAGATGTTCCTGAAGTGTATATATCCATCCAGAATAATTCACATCTAGAATTATTCCAAACTTTTCAATAGAGAACCTGTTGGTAATATTGGGTTCTTGTTTTAGCAGAAGCTTCAGTATCTCTGTTATTGATCATTATTTCCCTAAATCCTTTAATCTACAAAGAGCTATTTTTATACAAAGAGCAAAAGTGTATGGAAGGAACTTCCATATACAAGGATTTTGTATTAATTCTAGACCAACTAGGAGCAGAACATGCAGAATCGGATCTGTATAATACATTTTAATTCTATTTTAAAGTGTCTCTAAAGAGATTCAGCTAAAAAACTAGCACTGGATTTTCCGTCTGGCAATTTTTACAGAGCAGCAATTTCCTTACAACTGCTACAATTACCTGAACTAATGCAATTAGAGAGAGGGATGTTTTTTGTATCTTGGTGTTTGTTTGTTTCTTCCAAATTTAACTTTCACTGTGCTCGTTTTGCATTACGCTTCCATTTTCCATACTTCGTAACAAGCAGAGAAGACACACTGTTATATTCTTTAGGTCCTCTCTTTGGAGAAAGCACTTTTCCATATGTCACTCCGGTGGAGCACCCACCAGCTGCGTCTGTCCGCGCCCTGCTCATGTCTGGTTCAGCACTATGGACAGCCGCAGGGAGACTAACGACGGGCGGCCCTGGAGCATCATCCGCTGTCACCCCCAGAGGAGGTAATGGGACAAACACAGTTCGAAGTATTCTTCTAGACCTGGCTCCTGGATCCAAACAAAGGAGTGAATAAGAAGGAGCAGAGTGAAACAAAGCCAAACACTCCATTATCTTGAATTTTTATGGGAATTTTGGACTGGCATACAGACAGGCCCAGTTTTTGTTTATGAGACTTTCTCCATCGAGGAAATTTCATGTTCCCTTTCCTGTAAGAAGTCCCCTATACTATCCAATGATACTATCCACTCTATGTTATCTATTATTCTATTTCCATAGTTTCCTTCAAATACTGAACTTTTGTCGAAGCACACAAATATTTTTCAATAGTATAGTGATCGGAGTGGTGGCGAAAGGCGAAGATGGGGCTGCAGACAGGACAAGTTGCATTTCTTATTGCAGAGATCAAAAACAATAGCTTTCTACTTGCATCTCAAAAATGCAGAGCAGTTGTTTACAGCATGAGGTTTTGCAAAGAAAACTCAAGAGAGCCATCTGCTGTCTTAACTTGTGATAAAACGTGTGCAATTTAGTCCAAGCAAAGTTTTAAATAACAGATGGATTGTGGAAGTAAGAATGTATCTACTATCTTAAAGACTAGTAAATACATAAGACTATGCATTTAGGACAAATGGAATTATCTTAGTTATAACATTTGCAACATTAAAATAGAATGTTATTTCTGATTAGCAAAGTCTGCATGTGCAAACGAATGATTAAAAGCAGAAAAGAGGAAGGGGTTTTCAATACTTTTTATTTTCCCATCTGTTCATTTCTAACTAGTAATTTATTTTTAATTTTGAGAGTTTGCTAACATAATAAGAAAAATGTAAATAGATTTTTTAAAGTTACTTGTTTAGATTAATTTTAGAGGAAGACATTTACCAGTATAACATGTATATGAAATACTCTTTTACCATATACTAGAGTATGAAATAGTATTATTTCATACAATTATTTTTGCTATGTTACTGAAAATAAAACATCAGCTAATTTTAAATGTAAATTATAGTGTGCCATTTTCAAGTACCAACGTTTAATATGTTTAACAAACCTTTAATATTAGTGCATTTTTATAAGTTCTCCTTGGGGCTTCCATTTTTAAAAATAGGATTCTACGCTTTATATCACAGCCTGGCCTAGATCTATAGACTGAAATTTTCATAATCAAACTTAACATCCTTATGGTTTAAAGCTGTGAAGATTGTTCTTCCTTTCATAAACCAACATACACAAAAAGGTATTAATACTGGTATGTTTCCCTCTCCATATTTTCCACCCAGATAACCTGAAACCATTACTCATATCAAAATCAAAAAACAAATCAAACCTTAAGAAAAATGCCACGAAGCCCCTAAGAGGCATAGATTTTCTGAAAGTGGGAAATGCCCATGTCATTGCTGCTCAACATTTCCTTGTTTCCTGAGATCTAGATTTTACTGCAATTGCTTGCTAGAAATTGACACAACTTTCCTGTCTGGCTAATTACTCTAGAATACGATACTGCAAATTCAACTTGTTTTATATTCTAAAAGGAATTTGTTGAGTATTGTGAATCTCAAAGTTCTTCAGGTCTCTAAGGAGTTGAAGATCTTTTTTTTTGTCGCTGAAAAAACAAGTATTTATTTATTTATATATTTTTAAGAAAGTCTGCACTATAGTTGCTAAGAAGATTAATTTATTACTCCGCAAACTTCCTCAAAGTGGGAAGGTGTCTCTAGGAATAAAATTATCAATGTAGGCCTAAGAATTACATGGTATACATAACACTACATCCGAGCAATTGAACAACAACAACAAAAAAAAAGGAATTTCAAGAAAAGATGTTTCAGCAGTGAAAATTACTTGTTTTTAAATTCCAGTTGATTAATTGAATCAGCCTTCCAGTGTGCTTGATGAGACAGTAGGCTGATTACTGGAGTGCTGTTTCTGGCTAGACTTATGTTTCTGAACACTTCTCAGTACTGATCGTAAAGTTATTGAAACTTGCTGATAATTTTCTTTTTTTTTTTTGAGAATAATTTAAGTGTCTAAACTCATCCTACATATTAAGACCTATCAAACTATGCACAATGAAAAGATAAGAAAAATTGATACAGTGCTAAAGATAGGATTAGTCATTTATTAGTCATTTAAACACAAACTTGTATCTATCTGCCTCAGGTATGCAATGTTTTTACACACGGAGGATGCTGGGCTTATGAAAGCAATTGTAACTTAATTTTTTTTATTTAATATTCTTGTAGGATAAAGCTAGAAAAAATATATAACATCACGACTTGAACAAGATATAAGAAATGTGGCCAAGGGCTTACTCTGTAGGCTTGTAGATGTTTCATCCTTAAAAATAAACAACAAAAAATAATTGTTGATATATAAAGTCTTATTTTTTGTGACCATACTAGCATGTACATATGAAGTCAGAGATTATGCTTTTTGTTTTTTCAGAAAGTTGAAGCACATTCTGTGATTATGAATATTATTCTGCAGTGAGCTTTAAACGGTTTTAATTAGTTCAGTTTTATCTGTTTAGCGCATGTTAATCTCTATCATTCTCCTTGTAAATTACTCTTAACCTATCTGTGAACTGCTGCAACTTAAAATCCTGAATACCCCAATCACTTTTTGCTGGACTTTAAAGAGCATTAAGAATGAAGTTTATTAAATATGCTAATATGCTTCAAAACTTGGGCGTCTATGCTTTTATGCTGCTGTGTATCAAAAGCACTCAGCTTTCAGTCTCAAGATTCACAGTGTGTTCAAGAAGACAAATTCATATCTGCTAACATTTACTGATTATTTAAGAAGTTCTGGGTTTTATACATATAGAAACTATATATATACATATCGTGTACAGGACTGAACATATTTTATCCAGTGTCTTCACACATTCTGCACTGTCTTGACTTTATGTATCTAAGTCATTTGAAGAAATCCTAATGAATAACAATGTATGTGCAAGAGTAAATGAACCCAGTGTGCAATAAAGTCATACATTAGATTACTGATTATGGAGAAAACAATGGGAAACTAAACATCAATATGCACAACATAAGTCACTATACCAGTTCAATGCCAATTGCTTGGCAAATGCAATATTTTCTCTTTTACTTCAAACAGTTTCTTCCAAACATGACCTGTGACATGTCTGCAACTCAATAAACACATCTGTGGTAGTAAATGTACAGATTAACTTAAGGAAGTTAATAAAACCTTTAGTAGATGACTAATAAGACAGCAATGAATTTTCTTATTGGATCATTCTTTAGAAATTATATAATGTTCAAATTGGTTAGTCTTGCTTTTTCTTTCGTGACTTTACTTTCCTCCTCCTGTTCAATTTAGCATTGATTATACTGCAGTGACTGTTCAAATAGCGCTGTGTCAAGAAAAATACCTGTTTTAATTGCTTAAAGTTTCATTTTCATTCCCACTGTCTTAACTCTTTATTCTTCTACAGGGAAAAACAAGAATAGATTCTCAATTATTCAGCAAGATAAGACATAGGGTTATAGCTCCTAACTTTCAATGTTTCTCCTGTGACATTTTTCATGTGTGCTTCCCGTTTTCATTCTATACTCTATCTGCTAATTCTGATACCTCTTCTTCTGAGATTAGGTCAATAAAAGATACCAGCTGGATTGAAAGGAGACTCTTAACAGCACACAGATCATATAAAGCTCTCCAGGATTGGGGTGCAAATCTTATCTCCAACAACATCTCTTAAACAATGTCTAACAGCCATGGACAAAAATAGAAGTAATGATCACTTTAAGGGACAAATCCATGAAAGTAATTAGAAATGAAATGCACAGTGGTTTCTGCAGTGATAATCATACACATGATTTTAACTTTCCATATTACATATTCCCCTTGAAGAGAGATTCTTAAGCACTAACATGAGAAATTCTCTGTCTTTTATTTTGCTTCCACTGAAGCTAAAACCAAAAATTTGCCACTGGTGTCCTTTAATCAATGCTCCAGTGACAAACCACAACAATTGTCATTAAAGAAAAAAAAAACAACAATATACATCGCTACTCCACATAGATGCTTAGTGCAGTTTATGTATCAGAGACCTAAAAGCAGTGGAAAGTTTCTACAGAAATTTGTCATTGTAACTCAACATCTGTTGCATTTGCTTATCTAGCCATAACAGGACTGTGTTATCTTTTGCTTGAGTTCTGAAATAAATAGCAGGCATTGCCATCACTTTTTCAACTTAAAATCACTACAATATGAGTCTGCCAAATTTTGTTGAGAAGAAACGGAAGAAATACCATTCCTGAAAACAGAAGAAACATTATTCCTGAGAACAAAAATCTAGTCCCAAGCCTACAGCGAATTTCCTCTAGAGTCAATACAGTTGACAGAGCATGACAATATCTATTATACTTGCTTGACTTAATACTTTCCTTCGAAAGCTTCCTACTCTTTAAACAGAAAAAAAATTAAGAAGATTGCAATGAACATATTCATCCTCTTGAATGGAATCAGCACAAATACTGTCTTTTACACACCTTGATTTTTGATGATTTTAAAAAGATTCATGGCCTCCGGAAAAGTAGCCATCATACAAAATTTCCAGATGCAAAGGAAAAAAATCCCAACTTTCCTGATAACAGTGATTCTGGAATACAAACATGGATTCACACGTGGAACAATTCCTTTCTATTCCGTGATATTATTTCACAAGAGAAAAATTTTGTATTTAAGAGAATTTGGGATGCTTGGTATGGGAATACTTCATTCGGCTGCCTTTTCTGTGTACCATTCTGAAGTGCATAACCTGCCTGCACATGACACAACATGTAAATTCCAGCTTAAACATTTAACTTACATCTTCTGACTTAAGTTAGCAGGAAACCACATATATATCAAGATTACAGTGTTTTTCGATGGTCTTTCCTAATACTTTTTTTTAAAACCTTACACAAGGGTTTCTCACTTTCCCGAGAACAGATATGAAAGCATGTAATGATGCTATATTTCTGGACTGTAAGAACAGGAGAGGTATTGGATTTTGATTATATCACAGAAAGCCAGGAGGAAAAAAACGTATCATAAGCTTTACAAAGAAATGCCGAAGATATGGGTTACTATGAGCTTAGACATATTTAAATTGTTAGCCTGAGAAACATACATACACACACAGGTACAGCAAATAACTTAGGGAAAAAAAACTTGTCTTTTTTGTGCTATCTAACCTAAAACTGGCAGTGCAATTAATAAGCTAAAATAACTTTTTGGTAGACAGCTGTCTTTGCTTATAATTCATCTGTTATTAATTTTCAAATAACTTCAGTATTGCAAGACATTTGATATTATTTTGGAGATATATGAGGAAAAATGATTCCTGAAAACTAAAATCCGACTATTTTCTTGTTCTATAGGCAGAGTAATGAAGTATTTCTCTGGATATGGTTGACCAGGACAAGTTAAGTCTCTGAATGGAAAAGAAGTAGACATACTGTGACCTTGATGAATCCATAGGGTAAACTTTGTTCTCCTCAGAGATCTTCTCATATTAGGGGTTCAGATGCAACTAGTGTTTTCTAGAAAGGCTGCATGGTGTTTTTCCTTCTTTCTAAACAAAGAAGTTTAGTGCACTGTTTACTATTTCTACTGAATAGAGTAGATTAATGAGAAATATTTCTATTTTTTAGTTGATTTAGATATTCAGAAGTTTCTGACATGATAATGCTATCTATATTAGCATAAGAAGTTCCTATTGTATTTTCCACTTAAAGTTTCTTTCTTTCTGCAATATTTTCTTTAACAGAAGGATTTTCTTTGCACATGCTTAACTCTATAAGGAAAAAAAAGCAAAAAAAATAAAATAAAATTTTTATCTTCTACCAAAATACCAGAAGGATATTACTGAGATGGCATTCATGGCTTTTAGCTCAAATAACCCAGACTTCATTATTAGCACCAATAGCATGACCTGATAGTCCCGTAGTGACCTAGAAACCTAAACTATGAAGAATTTCACAATCAAGATTGTTAACTCAGCAAAACATTCCAACAACATATTGCACTGCTCTAATGTGCAGTGCAATTATCTGATTTGCCAGCAGTGGACAGTGTTACTCTAGTTATCTACAGATATATTGACTGGTGAATAACTTGCAACACAAACTGGTAAATTTTCCTTCTACTACTTGCACTGCTGCAAGAACCTAGAATTATTTGTACCAGTCAAAAGTTGACATAAATTATACGGTTTAGATATTTTTCAACGTTTGTGTGGTAGCAGTTTTATTCTGCCTTTCTTTAAGCAAACAAACAAGAAAAAGCTATTTTAAGGTAACTTAAAAAAAAATACAGACTTATATTTATGTTTTTTCTCACTTCCAATCTTAATCAGTTTAATTCCTAGAAGTTATTCCAATATACAAAATTAAAATTCCTTCTTTCTTCTTCTTAGTAAATTCATGGTAATCACAATGAATTTGTAGCATATTTTGCATTGCTTCGATAGGATTTTTTTATTAAAAAATTAAAAAAATCAACAAGATAAAAAGTTTAAACCGTATATTAACTTCAGAATATTGCAGAAGCTAAGCTGTAGCATAGATAACAGTTAAGGAGAGAAGACATAATTGCAACATCAACACACTGAGCTGAAGAAGGATTAGCTATGAATCAACTTAGCTTGTTGAAAGAGACTTTCCATTCATCTTAGACAGAAAGAAGATCCAAGCATTTGAGAAAAGCAAATCAGAATTAATTGAAAATTATCTTCCTAGAGCTACAAGTTGCAGCAACCATCTTTTAATCCCAATATTCAAGTGACTTATTAAGCTCCTTCTAAAATTCATACCAGTCTAACTCTATTATACAAGTGCACTTTTCAAATAAGGATAAATGGTGCCTTAAAAGCATAATGTTCATTTTCTGGTTGATGTAGCTGAAAATTTTCAAACAGGGACTAATAATCAGCAGACAGTACATACCAAGAGGCCACTCAGAAAGTCTACCACATCTATGCTTTTTTTCATGTGAAAAGTCGTTCACAGATTTAATATTTTCTTCTTCTCACTTGCTACTATTCACCTTGATTATGGCATTGGTACAGTTTACCATGCGATCTGTCCATATACAAAGCTGTCAAAGTTGTACATGAGGCAAAGAAGTGGGCATGCATTTCTCAGTGACTGGATAGTCACAGATCAGCCTAAGACTATTCTGAAAGTGTCTCCCACAAACATGGAAGGTTCGGAATGGCTGGTGTGAGTTATATTGCTTAGAGCCAGCAGTATTTCAATACTTGAAAAACCTTAGCATTCAGTGGGTTGATGACTGATTCACAGCCTCTTACTGACTGGATCGGAGTGAATGAGAAGATATCAGTTTATGGATGAATGAAATAAAAACAGAATAGTTGGACTAGACTGAGAGATCTCATGAAACTGCTCTCAAATCTTACATACGCTTAGCCTTTAACACAGGTAGGCAGAATCCTGCCCCTTTCACAAAGCTCACTTTTCCCAATCCATTCATCTTGAAACCAAACTTGTTGCTGTTGATCTCAAGCCTTTTGGATTTACTTGTTACCAGAAATCTCCATGTGTACCTTGCTTTGGCCTTTTTTGCTCAGATAAGGAAACATAAATCTTTACATATATATATTTCTATAAATTTCTCACCAATATCAAAGATTTTTGACTTATTTCCATGAAAACTTGTTTTAGCTGCAGATGTAGGGAGGAAGATCTAAATTAGTACCAGGAAACAGCTTAATGAGTGGAAGCTCTCTTTGATGCAATTCAAAGCTGTGCTCTGTAAATAATAAGCGAGTGGTTCTGGCTTTGCTACATTGACAAGGAAGAACAGAACTCATTATAAATGGAACATACTGGCAGCCAAATTACTGCAAACCATAGCTCCTTGACTAATATTCTCTCTTCAGTAACAAAGCATTTTTTCTGGGCTTTAGAGTCTCAAGCATAAACGACCTAAACATCATTTATTGTCAGAAAAGATATTTACCTACCATTACGGTTTTACACATTGGAATAGGGCACTATATTTGCTGGAATTATAATTCTTATAAGTAAGTTTTTAACAATTTTGTTTACAGTCGTCTTACACAAAATAATAGGGCTTTGATTATTCTCTCATTTTTTAACCTGATCGCTAAAAGCCTTGGATTCAGGCAGGCTAACTTCCACAGAAATCAATTATTATTATTTGAAATCTCCTAATTAAACAAACAAACAAACAAAGCTAAAATAAACCCAAACAAATGAAACCAACTCTCTCCCAGTGTACTGTGGAAATATGATCAAACTTATACCTAACTTCCTTTGAAAAATATCAGCACCTTGTGGACCAGCTTCGTCAGTATTTCAAGATTTGTACCATACCTAAACCAATTTGCTTGCTTTACACTGCTAAAAGCTTAGGGGAATGCAAAGAAAGAGCACAGTAATCTGAAATAATGATGAGTATTGATATATATTTTATATGAGGATTTGCAAGAATACTAAAAAAATCCCACAAACTTCACAGAAGTTCTTTATACTAAAAAAAGGTTTCAGGTTTCTAGAACCTGAGAACAGAAGAAATATTTACTGAAACCTGGTTTATGTTCATTGTAGAATAGTTTCAATTGAAAGGGACGTCTGGACATCCTCTTACAAAAATTTGTGAAGGAGAAATCTGTGCATGCAGGACTACATCAGAACAACATACATACATGTCTAAATTTGATATTTCTGTATTCCAAATCTCTAATCTGATTCTGCTTTACAGGAGGACTTTTTAATTAAAAACGCATGCAAAACAATTAAAAATATTTTAACTGATAAGCTCCCAAGACACATTTTTTTCTCTGAAATTATTTATGATCAGAAGACAGCAAATTTAACAATGAGCTGTTGTTGATTTAAGCCTTGTTTGTTTTTTAGATGAAAGTATGAATGCTCTTTACTGTAAAGCACTCCCAAGTTGCAAGAAATTTTCCAAGAAGGAAGACAAACATCCAACTCCTTCAAATAGTCTGGTTGTAAAAGAATATTTCATTTAAAAAAAATATTTCCTAGCTGAGGCAAACGTTTGTTTTAAAATACTGTATAAATCCTTGGTCTTTTATATGTGTCTAACTGAGCTAAATGAATTTATTAATTAAAAAACCTATTTGATTTAATTCTGCTGTAAAATGAAACATTTTCTTGAGAAAGAAGATAACTTCATTCCTTCAAAGCAATAGTCCCTTGTGAGATGTCCATGGGAAAATTAATTTTAGTATCATTTGAATTAAAAGGCTATCTGAAGCTACCAACTTGCTTTGGGTTGTTTTGCTGTAGATGAACCTAAGTGCTGTCTAAATATTCTATCTATTTATCCAAGACCATCAGTGATGCTCCCATTTTCACTCTTCTGATATCATCACCCATCCATACCAGCAATGGCTTCCTCACATAATGCATAACAGTGGAAGGAATTCAGTGCTGTTGCCAGCATGAGAGCATACTTCTGATATATAGGAAAAAGTCATGCTCACTTTTGTATAAAAAGGAGTAACATCTCACTGGTGACTATTTGCTCTTTTACTATAGCAGTAATCAATATTCTTAGCATAGGAGAAGAACAGAAATCTTAAGAAACAAAACAGTTTATTCTTGTGGTGCTCACTATTATTTTCAATTATCATTCATCTCTTGCTTACCCTGCTGCATGTAAAATAAAAGATCAAATAAATAAATAAATAAATTGATAAACAAACAGACGTAAAAAGTTATTACAATCTTATGAATGGAAAAAAGAAATCAGGACATACTTTTTCCAAGTCTAGTGCATAAAGAGTCAGCACAACCCATCTCACTTGTAATGCTGCAATAAATGGCTAATTTGGAATTGAAAGTAGTAGCTAGTTTTGACAAAGATTTTAGAAAAAAACAACAAAAAAAAAAACCCAAAAAAACCAAGATGCAAGTTAATTTCACTGGGAAGTTGACCACTTGGAGCGGCGGAACATCTTTCTTCTCCTTTCTCAATACACTGTAACCATCTGGTGATACAAGGAGCAACAGTAATGCTTAAGCTCACTCAAAACAACACAGGATCAAATATCATTTCTTTGTTCTCTGTTTATATATGCTTATAAACTGCCCTGAGCAGTAAGAATGATGTACTAACTGTTGAGGATTATGTTTCACTTGTTTGATTAGGCAGTACTAATCTTCAGAGCCATTAATTTTTGTGAATCACATTCAATCAGACACGCTTCTGGTACTGAGCAGTAACAGAAATTATATAATGTGCTTTTACTACCATTTGTCTCCAACTTTTCTCTCTCCCTTGGTTCCCTTCCATCCACTGTTCCTACCTTTACATTCAACATTCTGAATTCTGCATTTGTTTAACTATCCTTTAACTGATTTTACACTAAACGGTCACTGTGAAGAATGCCTTAAGAACAGGAATTCAGTCAGAAAACCTTTATTTAAATTGGAAGTTTTTGTTACAAGGCTACCACAATATCCAGTCCTTCCCTCTCGTGTTGCAGCAGAAGGAAGCAGCTTGAACAGAAGGAACGGAGTGCCTGGTTCATAGACTGTAAGTCTCACAGCCCTTGTGTCTGCAAAGGACATCAATAAACATGTCTCATGATTTCTAAAGCTGCAAGCCAGTAAGTGTATATCTATAGACTGAATCAAAGGATGAACATCTTTTACTGCAGCACCAGTTGTGCATGAATGCAGTAGAAATTAACTGAGGTCTAATATTTAAAGTAATAGAGAGTGAGACAAGAACGGGTTAAAATAAAAAGAATTGAGCAAAAGGCGGGAAAGGGATGGATCTTGAGCAAGAACGATAAGGAATGCACTGATAGTGAGGAACACCCTAATAGACTGCACTGGAACTAGCTGATACCACAAAACTGAAGATAGCAACCAGAAGAAGCTGGAGCAGCATCTCCAACCGCAGCGAGGTGAAAAGTGCACAGCAAGGAAGATCTGTGGTTTTCACCTTTAGGACCCCCACCCACAACCACCGAGAGATGCTGTGCACGTTCACCCAAAGAAATTCAAGGTGGGACTTACGGAAATTAATTCTTAGAGTTAATTGTAATAGTACTTCCCAGTTCTCAGAAATGTAATGAATATGTATGCTTTATGCTCTTAAAAATGTAGTTGCTTCTCCCTTCAGTGTGCAAGTTAGGCAGGGCTACTCCCCCTTGCACCCAGCATGTGTGTGCAGCGCCAAATAAATGTACCTGCTTTATAACCTAACTCTAGATTATAGAGTTTGTTTCTGCATATCAAGAGGATTCAAGTCCTAACCTCTGGAGAGAACTTTGGCTGTAAATACCAGAGTAAAAATATATATAATTCCAGAGTACCTTATAGAGCAATTGAAGAATAAAATAAAAATTCATTTTTGTTAGTAAGAACAAGGAATTACAGGCGAAGCGTTTTATTCACAAAACACATGATTTTGCTTGACCAGGAAACTCCCTGCAAATAACAAGCCCATTAAATAATAATACCATAGACATAGGACAGCTCCTAGACTATTACTGAGAGAAAGAAAATGCTATGGACACCAGGAGCTTTTAGAAGCTGTTTCAACAAGTTCACAAATTTTCTATTATTGTTCAACACTGTGTACAATTCTGGATCAGCTAATCTGGCCCCTCCGGACAGCAAAGACAAAAAATATGTTACAGCAAAAGTTACTGATTCATCTAGTTCTCCTTCCTGAGAAGAAAAAGACTAGTAGGACTCACTCAGAGATTCTGATGTAAAAATCTTACAAACTCCTCACCAGATTTAATTGATACTTGACACAAAAACTATCACCAATACAAGCCCTATGATGATCTGTAGTATTGTGTTCTTGTATTCTGGGTAGTAACTTAGTGACATTAGTAAACTAGCAATGCATTCAGACCATTTATAGATTCATTTTCAGATTATGTCATGACTACTACGATAGATATCTGTGAAGATCCATCTCAGACCCTGAAAGGGGAGAAGACTACAAGTAGAGAATTAAAATGATAAAGAACAGCACAGGTTGGTGAGCTCCAGATCAAATTAAAATTCAGTTTCTCTCCCACCCTTAAACAAAAGTAATATCTAGGGGAAAACCACAATATATTGGAGAACTAATTTGTCTTGGAAATAGAAGCAATAATCAGGTCAAATCATCTTTCCACTGTTTTTTTTTGTTTGTTTGTTTTTTGTTTTTCAAAGATGTTATTGGACAACCAAATGTGGATTTTTTACTGGAGGTGATTTATGGAAATCTCCAGCCTTGAGAGAAGGCTCTAGTGTGGAATTTGTTGGATAATTTGTTCCACTATAATTTGCTAAACAACATGACCTATGACCTTATCTGTGAGCGAACACCAGGGGAGCCTGGTATGTTGACTCTAAGGAAAAAACAACATGGAGTGTAGAGGGGGATTAAGGCACTGTATGCAAAACTCATGGTCATCCTGCAAACTGATTAACTAATTTGTTTTTCTGTGTCAGCAGTTCTGCACCTTCCTGTCAGAAACATGTTTTCAAATAAACTCTGTAGAAAAAAAGCTGTTTGACTAGAGTCACTCCAGCTCCACCTGAAAGTAAGAAAACAAAATAAAAACGGCTTAGGAGAGAAGAAATCTGGGGGAGAAGGGTACCATCACAGATAAGGGGGAAGACAGCATCCCAGACAAGATGGGAAGAAACTGCCAATTCCCAGAACAGAAGGGCTTAACATTTCTCCCCACCATAGGGATATGTACTGGGTAAGATTTGCACATTCAGCTACACCAAGAGCTTTCCCAGGGAAACTTAAAAATCTCGACAGCATTATTCCATATTTTAACTTAATTGTAGTTGGCCATATTATTCAAGTTCTTGGTTAACTTCAAAGGTTTTGCATACACTAATTTACTATCAGCAATTCAGAAGAATCTATAATCTGTTGCTTTAATAAACAGCACAGTTCCCTAACCTAGCTGTGAGAGTTCTCATTGGACACAACCAGATCCTTTAAGGGAATTCGAGAAAGAGATGCTTGGAATGCGATTGGATTAATTGGTCTGTGAAATAATAAAACATAATTGTGAAGGTTCACATACTGAGCACAATGGGACTTATAGTAATGATTGGGCATCATCACTCAGAATATAAGCTCAGCTATCCCCGGATCCTCTGACATGTGAGGAAAAGCCAAAACAGAATCACAGAATCACAGAATTGTAGGCATTGGAAGGGACCTCTAGAGATCACCTAGTCCAACCCCCGGCCAAAGCAGGCTCCCTAGACCAGGTTGCACAGGTCTAGGGGAGCAAAGGGGCTTTATATTCTGCCAAATTTCTCTGCCCTTTTCACGCAACAGTAAATATGAATGACTATTTAAGCAACATTAGATAAAAACCTTATTTATCAACTAGGAAGAATATTTGCACATGAATTCTGTTCTGAGCTGTTCACTGACCTGTTTTCCCAATTATTTCAAATAAAGATTCAACTGATTACGTTGTTTGAGAGAACATGGAAATTGAAATTTGTATTCAATATGACTTTGAAACACTCTTTTATGGCAACCTACTTTATAGCAAGCACTTATTTTTATTATAGTGATAACACTAATTAAGTGTAAGGCAAAATTTCAGTGATTTTGATAGATAAGACCCAAAACAGCTGCCAAGTACAGTACTCCAAATTGATTTTGGATGCATTTTAAAATATTTATCTCTGTTGTGGTTGTGTGGAGAGAGTTGCTGCTTGTTATTTCTGCTCACATATTTATTTATGCATCAAGAAATATGAAAAAGCATAATTAAACACTTCAGTTTACATGGTCTGTAGCTTTCCAGTTGTGATGGTCAGAGAACATTGTGTAATAAGTTTAATGAAACCCATTAGAAATTTACAACCAAAAACTGCCTGCATTGAAATAAACACCCTATATCATACATGTAGGACATTGTTGTCCTGAACAGTGAGAAGATTTGTGCCACCTTTCTCCAAAAGAGGACTTACTTATTTAAAACTCTCAAGCACTGAACCCCAGCTTGTTCATAAGAAAAAGCAGGATTTGTCTTAAGCAAGGATAAAAATAGCAGGGGAAGGCTGATATACCTGAGAAAGGAAGGATAAATTACTATACAAAAATAAGAAATATGAAGAAAATGATTTCCCATTGACGGAGAAGAATTATATAGATAACTCAGAAAGGAGGCTGGCAAATGTAAGTTAATACAATTGTTTTTAAAGTGTCAGCTTGAAGAAGATTGCTTATTGTATTATTCATTATAAAAATACTAAAGCATTTTTATTTGTTATGGTCTTCACATATCTATTTCTGTTAGTAACATATTTGATAAAGACTTCTAGTGAAGTTCGAGTCAAGTAATGGTTACTGAAACAGCCACTTAGGCTAAAGCATAAATTAAAGTGTTTGAACTTTCTAATTTCAGCTGATGTCTTATTTACATGTGAATGAGCAGAGGCAGAACATGGAAATTAACACCAATGTTGAAAGAAGTTCTACTTGCATCTGCTTTTTAACAGTATTAGGACCAAATCCAGTTTTCATTTAAGGAACATTTCCTCAAAACAATTAAAAGTAAATAGAAAATAGATCCTAGAAAAGAACTCCATTTTTACACTAGAGATTCAGAACAACACTGCTTATCTATGCATTCTGTTAAATTAAGATAATTTGCACTTCATTGATGGCTTCATACATAAAAGTGACCGTGTGAGAATATATCTTATCTTTGAGCTCATTCTCAATTTTCTATACTATTAAATGAAAGACACTGCAGAATTTCATTAAACAGTTACATCAAGATTTTATATCATACTAGGCATAAATACGTGCACATAAGAAGAATGTGGTTTATTACTTATTGTGAATAGCATGAAATGAAGCACACTAGAAGGGTTCTCTTTAAAACTGTACACAAGTTTAACTAAATTATGTACCTAAATACTCAGATGACAGAAAGGTTAAACATGAGATGGGCATTGGCAAGTTTTATTTCCACAGTGAAGTAGAAAGAGAAAAATACAGTCACAGTTCTACAAGTACAATTTTAGATGGCTGGAAATTTAAGTTGGTCTTTCAACATCTGCCTTAGTATTTTGGAATTAGTGAATACACAATAGCCAATACTGATTCTTTTTGTTTGTTTGTTTGTTTTAAATAAAAAGAAATAATAGGCAAAAAAAAAAAAAGAATTCAGACACTACATTAAGGAAAGAAATTATTTTCTTATGTAAGAAATAAGAGTTGAAAATGATTATGAGGTACAGTAAAACATGTATGTCAAAAACACAATATCATGTACTGAGGAAAAATTCTCTGTTTGAACGTCATAAGAGAGACGGAAGAATATGTTGCCATTTACTGAAGATATGATCCACTTAAAGCACCAGAAATATGCTGGAAAATAAAATTTCCAAGAACATAAAAGCAGAAACTATTCAGGTCCTAAAAATAATGGAAAAATAGTCTGCACAACTTTGGCAGAAATTAGACTTCCACTGTACTCAGTCACCATATTTCGCTAGTGTTATGGAGCCTTGCCATCGATACTAACATGCAAAACAGTAATCCCAATCAAAACTGAAGGAAAGTCAAAAGAATTAACAAACAGGACATCAAAACAAGAATATATAATTCCCAATATATTTTTAACTAGTCAAG
This sequence comes from Oreortyx pictus, assembly GCA_036925125.1. Taxonomy (NCBI): domain Eukaryota; kingdom Metazoa; phylum Chordata; class Aves; order Galliformes; family Odontophoridae; genus Oreortyx; species Oreortyx pictus. Next base: position 49,735,526 of record JAUPFR010000001.1, read on the forward strand.
TATTTTACTGAAATGCGTTATTTTCCTATATCAAGAGAACCATGAAAACAATTACAGTCTGATGTGTGCTTCATGCCAGAATCCTCTGCTAGATCTTTTTAAAATACATTAACTTATTTGTTTCAGTCCCATTTTAGTTACAGATTGAGATCATGGCAAGTTTGAAAATTAATATCAAATTCTTTTTGAATCATCAATGTGGAAAACTATGCCTTTTAAATTAAGAAAAAAAAAAAAAAGTGAATATAATATAATTTTCCCAGGCTCAGATTTTTACAATTCTTTTGACTGTTTCTAAAATAAATTCAATATTCGTATGAGGCTGTATGGGAGGAATCACATCCTTAATGTAGATTTTAAAGGAAGTTATCATTTTATTAATTGTAACGAATTATTCCACCGTTAAAGAAAATGAAATGTTGCTATGGCTCAAACACTATTCAAACCAATAGCTTGAGTTAATCATGCATAGTTAAAGCTGTGGTTGCAATGGCAGACTTGCACATCCCTATTTAAAGCCAAAGGAATTGGATATTTTTTCCCTGTTCTGCTATAAGAACGCCTTGTTCTCAAGTTAAAGGCTTGTAGTTGAATTTTGTTTTAAAAATAATCTGTTGGACAAAAATCATGCAACAGCTTGCTCTGGTCCACAGATTCTAAAGGAAATTTCAAAAGAAATCTTTCTGCTCCTCAACCATGTAAACAAGAAGTGTGCTTCACTAGCGGATGCTCCTATATTTGTCACCCTAACATTCAACCTAGGCCAAAACTTTCAAAAGCAGGCTTTTAAATCCAAAAGCAGTGCTTTCCGGATTTTAACCTATCCACCTCTAATATTTACAAAGTCTGCTAACTTTCTTTTTTGGAAGGCCAAAGCAAACTTTTTGCCAAGGTTATAATGTCAACCACATTACAAGGCAGCAAAAATTCCTGCACTGCTTTCCATCTGTTATATTCACACAAATTCCCAAAGCTTATTATGACTTAAAATATATATATTGATAGTCAACTTAGATACAACTTCTAAAATAACCTTATATTTTGAGAAGAGAAAAAAGAATTAAGGTAGAACCGTATATCGAACCAAGTTTTGAGGATGAATGCTGTAATAAATGCTATTGAAAGAAACAGTTGCATATGTAAACTGACTTAAAAGAAAGATGAAAAGATATTTTTTGAAAACCTAAGTTCAGTAAAAATATGTCATGAGGTAAGTATTTATTCTAAGCAGCCTTTCTAGTATTTTCTCCTCTCTTTTCACTGTCTATCTGTTGTATCATAATGACCCAGGGAAGTGAACAAAAACAAACAAACAAACAAACAAAAAAAGAAACCGTAGAGAGAACAAAAATTGAAAAAAAATATTTCTGTTACAGTGGAATACATATGGAGAAAACAAAATTTAGATTGGCTGTGATCCCATACATTCCATTTTTGGCTTTTAAACCTGGAAAGGCTGTCTGGAACAGCCTCAGCACAGTGGGGTCCTGGCCTAAGAGTCCAAGGCACTTGAGGAGGAAAGTAACCATGTGTAAATGAACACACATAAATAAAGCAGTTAGAAATGCAGTAATTCATACAAAATCCACCTAAATATTCTCTTTCTCCCATCTTTCTGAAATGTATCTCTGTGAAGACCAGATACTTGTCCATAAATACAGCCGACTAATATCTACTCAGGCACAAAGTTAAACCAATCCACTGTTAACAGTGCAGAGATTTGTGAGAGAAGCACTAAGGCTAGTATGAATGAAATGAACAGATGTGTGTTTGCAGAGAAGTGGGAGAGTGAAAGAGAGTTCACCATCATGCGAGTGAGCAAGCTTTGACTGACAAAATACAGCCCTGTAAAAAGAACTTGTCAAGAGAATCCCTAAAATCCAAGCAGCTCCTTCCAGGAAAACATACCTAAAGAAAGCTGCCAGTGTCCTGAAAATACCACGCAGCATCCTAAACTTTAAGAGTCTGAAGACATCAATCTGTGGGCTTTGTCCCAAAGTCCACCTCTTCCCAATCTTCACAATTTCCTATGAGATCAAAAGCTTACATTTTATATGATAATCTTTCCATTTGAAAAGAAAAAAAAAAGAAAGCTTTTTCTCTTTACATTTGGTATTTCACAATTATATATCTACTAGCTTCTGTTGCCTAATTGGCAACACAGGAGCTTTGACAGTCAGGAAGACTGTAGGAGAAAGGTTCTCAACAAAATCTTAGCGATCCAATGCTGCAAGTGCTCAGAACCTGCCAGATTTAAATTCCCTGTAAGGGAGAAGATACTGCACCTCATTCCTTTATTCTGGCATTACGAAAACAGCTATACTGCTATTGTGTTGGAACTGTGTACTAAAATGTGGGTCACAGAGTAAATTGAAGTGGCCTACATTGTATTATAACCTATTCCCAAACAAGATGGTCCTAGAATGAGAAAACTCTATGAACTGTACATGCTTTTCACCGTACTCTTTATCCATTTAGTTCTGTGTTCATATTTAAAATCACAAACATCTGGGAGATGGTTTAAGGTAGTCTTCAAAGAAACAAAGAATAAAAATGAAATACATCCAGAGTAAGTTGATAATCCTTCCCTCTGTGTTTCTGAAAAGTTTCCTACACAAAGTCTGTTGCAGAAAGATGTGCTTACAATTCTTGTGAATGCCTCAGATCGACCTCATCTGAAGAAATTCCAGAAGTAAACTGAGGAAATGAGAAATAAAGAAGCACAGCACAAAACAAAATAACAGCTAAACTAATTTTATTTCTCTTACCCCAATTACTTTCTGTCTCGATCTGTTCTGTTTGACAGCTTGATAAATGGTAAAATTAAGGGTCATACCTATAACTGAAGTGCCAATGAATTGCTTCATTAGTAGTTTGCAGGCTTCAGTATAGTCACAAAGCACACAGCTGAGGTTTGACATGAAAGTAAACTGTGTTTAGGGTACACTAAAAGCCTCAGTAATGCATCAAGTATAATCTTTCAAACAAATACAAGTCAAGTGGAACATATTAGCTGTTTCCAGTTGCCAAGATATTTAGGGAGGTATTTCTCAGGCTAAGATTCAGACAAAATTACTGCTTTTACTACTAAAGTTCTGCAGTTGGCTCCCAGTTACAGATGAGGGCACTATAAGCAAAACCAAAACCTCAGAGCAACCTAAATGCAGATGCGTTAAAAACATTTTTTAAGACACTTTTAAAAGGCACAATAAATGAGTGCTGACTAAAATTTCAAATCGCAGAACACTTATTCCCAAGATGAAAAGTATTCTGTACTTGGTATATAAGCACTCTGACTGAGAGAATATTTGAAGCTTTCAACTAGAAATTTTACATTATCTATACATGCATATAAATATTGGTAGAAAATTGCCTGAAAATAAAATTCATATAATCAAGCAAGATTACGTATGGAAAGTTTTATAGGCTGCCCAGTGCACTAGAATTGGGCTACAGCTTCAGATATGATAAGAGGAAAAAAAATACTAGCTCAGACTTTTCCCATACAATTATCAAACTTCACTTGATAATCTTGCAAGAGACTTTATATTCCGAAGCATCTCTGTTCTTTCACAGTGGACGCAGCTGTAGAGGATTTTGGTGCCTGTTTTCAGACAGGCATCTGAAGTAGTAACACACATTATACATTCTGAATAATTTGAAGTTTAAATACTGTTTTTTGGGTGGTGGTTGTGGGGTTTTGTTTGTTTGTTTTTTGATTGTTATCTATTGCTTACATATTTTTAGTATTTCTGTCTTAATTTTCTTTCAATAATTTGAAAGACATTTTCAAAGATAGTCATGCTGATTTTTCCATACAATACATAATTTCAGCTAAAAACGGCTACTTGAATGGAGAAGCAAAAAAGGCCATGTTTAGTTGCTGAAGTAATTGAAATCCTTTTAAAGGAACACTCAGCACCAAATTGTTCTGACAGTGAAGTACTTTTTTCCATTTTGTTACCTCAGTGCACAATCCAACATAATCGCAACAAAAAAGGGTAAGGCTTTTATTTAAAAGTTTTTAATAAAGTTCATGACTTCATGATAATGTTTTATGGTCTATGATATGTGATAACTGAAATATAAAGCAATTTTCTAGAATAACTGGTAGAAAAAAAAGAGATTGCATTTTCTCAGTGGTATGAAACTACTGAAGACTATGTAGCGTAGTGTGTATGCAATAGAAACACCTTCACTCTTTTAGGTTTTTTCTCTGATTAAAATTTTTAAATAAAACAAAACGCCTTCCTGGACAATGAAAGAAGAAGGAAACACCCACAAAAACAGAACAAAAAACATCCTTATTTTGCAATAGAAATTCCTCAATATGAATACAGACATCTATCCAAAATATATTCCTTCCAGATTTCTTTTTTTTTTTTTTATATACACAAACGAGTAGGTTTTACTGAATATTCCTAAGAATCAGAGTTGGTATTTATCAAACAAATTAGCAAACAAATTATCAGAACAATGTCTGTTAAAACACAAATTAAAATAAATTGCCTAACTTATAAATATATATTTTTTTTTGTAACAAGTTTTATTTAATAGTTTAAATTCTCAGAAAAAAAAAATATATAGACCTACTTTCCCATCTTCCCTTTTCCTCCACCTCCCATCTTGTTGCCATCAAAAGGGACAAGAACATCAAAGGCCTAATGGATGCAAGTATTCTGCAGGTTATGTACTTTCTAGGGCCCACAGATGTATCTATGTATTACATCATCCCACTAAATCTTTACCAAGAAATGGCATATTTTTTTTAATTGAATTATTTTAGGTAACACAACTCAACTACAGCAATTTGCAGTGGATGAAATTCTATACTAATTATAAACTATTTTGATTAAATATAACATCACATAGAAGGTCACTTAAACGATGAGTCTAACACCAGATGAACTTTTATCTTCAACTAAAAGAGAGCTAAAGAACTTCCCCTAAGTAAACTCACAAATTAGAAGTCTCAGATATTTGATGTCTAACTGTGTGACAAGTTATTTATTTCACGGAGGACACAAACACACACTGTGGGAAAGAGATACGAACAGCTGAGGCTTGCCAGCAATGGTCTGCCAACACCAAATGCAATAGAAGAGCCTCAAAGTGGAAGGCTAACTACTTCAGCCAAGAAACTGTAAGTGTATGAGCACACAGAAGGAAATAATTGGCCTGAGAGATGGCAATGCTTATGACATGAATATCTACATACTTCAGAGCAGATATCACCTTTACTTCCAGGTTTCACACAGGTTTGAGTTTACAGCAATATTTAGTCCTGGCTTAGGTTCAGTATTATTGGCCAAAACCAAAAATAGCACTGTTATGTTCTAACACTTATTCCCAAATCCTTCCTGGTATTTTGTTTGGTTCAGCCAGATTTATTTTACTTGTTTGGGCTTGCAAGCCTGTATGACAAAGAAAGGCAAATTAATTTGATGTCTCTTGCAGTGAAGTAAATTAAACATGTGTAGGAAAATAACACCTTTTATGATAAAACAAAGCATTATCTTAACAAGACTAAGTACACATATCATAATAAACAAAGTATTCATGCAAAGCAATGCCTAGAAAAAATGAGTTAGTCCAAGACAAATAAATTTATGCTCACACATTTCTACATCGCATAAATATGTGTAAAAAAGGTTAATGTAACCATGGAAGTAATTTATAATTATTGTGTATTTGAAATAGTTTCTCTTTCTTGGTTCCTCTTGATTTTGCTTTTGGCCTGACTAGAAATGTATTTAAAATCTTTATCTTATGAACCAACAGAAAAATGTACTTTTTAGTACAGAGATGACAAAAAAAAAGGATTAAAACAAAATAATTAAATGTCAAGTTTTTAAAAGCTGCATACCAGAAAGTAAGAGGTATAAGTAAAACAAACCTATTCTAGGTTTTTTATCATCAGGAAATTGGATTATACAATTTAAGAGGAGTGTTTGTGAGTATAAACCAAAGACAGAGCACAAATTGATTCTTCAGGACAACTGTGCATTATTATCATTAAATGCTAATACAAATATCACAGTTTCCTAAAACATCCTCTCAAGACGTATTGATGCTCCACAGTTGGAAAATGATTTTTTAACACCTTTGAAAGGAGGCTAGAGGCAGTTTCTAAGACTACATAATATAAAAAACCAAATATCGACAGTCACTTAATGGGTGAAATGCATTGCACCAAAAGAAAGACAAAAAGACATCCAAGAAGACAGATGGATTGAGTGAAAAAGTTTCACTGGACTTTTCATCAGTAAACATTTTATGCTGCAATTTCTTTTTTTTTTTTTTAATATGATGCTGGACTTAGCCAGTGGTGTCAGCTTTAAAATATGCCTGAAGAACAGAACTAAGCATGGTGGTAGAACAATGTAGAACAGTGTATGAAATGATGCATAAATAGCCTGTGCAGTTTCCCTGTGAGACTTGACAAAACATACTGGCTTCTATCCAGACATCAAAATGTAATTAAGTATGATTTGCTATGTATATTCATGGATTATTCACAGCCGAATATTTTGCTTGCTTGGAGTGCATTAGTGCATTTGGCCCAGATCTACAAAATATTTTAAGTGAAAAATTGCATTAGAATAACTTTTCCTGGAGGAAATCAGTTTGTCTCCCCTTCCATAGATCTAGAGCAATTAATAGTTTGAGACACTGGATTAATGTTAGACCATTAATCTAAATATTTAAAATAGCGACAGATGGTGCCAATGCAGCACACAGTGTGATCCTGCAGAATGAAGAGCCCACCTGTGAGAGCAATACCAATTTTTCATATGTTCAGGTTGGTGATGAACACTTTAAAAAGAAAATGATTTGCTCACAACAACTACATAATCGCCACTGTTCCAATATAAACTTACAGGTTGTCAAATTATCTCAAGAACCACACTGTGCCACATTCTCAACCTTTTCAGGCTTTTGTCGTGACACTCTTTCTAACAAAGAGAAACATAACTCCACAAGAGAACATCCGAGATCTTATCACTGCTGCCTGTAAAGATGGGAGATTTCTCACTTTTAAACATCTGCTAGACTGGCCTTAATCTTATCTTTATTGGCTTAAGAGATAACAATTTTTATTAAAATACATACTATCTGATCATTACCTGTAGCAAAAAAGGAGGGGAAAAATACCCAAACAGTGTAATTTCCCCTTGATAGAGAGCATGATTCTCTGTCATTTTCATAGTACCTGTATATCTTTTGATTTATAAGTGTTATACAAATAGAAGTTTGGCTCAAACATTTATAAGACATGCCTCTACAGTACATAGGTGCAACAGTAAAGATGTTATCCCTGACCATGTGGTAACAAATATTTCACCACTGCTTCCTCTACTATAGTGCTCCTGGCTTAACATTCATTTCTAACAGAAATTCTTCCCTCATCTGAAGATTTATTTAGCTCACTTTACAATAACTTACAACAAATTCTAAATACTTCAGTGTATCCACGGTTCCATAAAACTGCTTTTTTGTTTGACAAGTAGCACAGTGGGCTGCCAGTCATTAACTGAAGGCACTCTGGAGCTTTTATAACACCAACTTTCATGTCACCACTTGTTGTATTATGTTCTAAAATTCTAAAGGATGCTCTCAAAACTTACAGACAGTTATGAGTTATGCTCTTTTCAGCTGTACAGATGTGCTGGAAGAGTGTTGAAAGGACAAAGACTAAGGAAAGTAATTTTTTCAGAATAAAAAGTAAATACAGATGATAAAGGTACTTAGCTAGAAACACATGCACTTGGTCAACAAGAGTCGAAACAAAGTTTTAAGTTGACTATGGATTAAATTGTCCACTTCAAGAAGGAAAAAAATCAACCCAAATTAGTTTTTCCTACTGAGATATCCAAATAATACAGGGTAATTTTATTTACTTATTTGAAAATACTTAGCATCCTGTAACTATAGTAACAATTTGCTTTGCTCAGTATATCTTTGTTACTGACCCCTTGCTGTAGTACTGTTTCCATCACCATCTGGCAGTGACAATTTTCTTGCGTTAGTGAAAATTACTCAAAAAGTCTAAAAATAAGGGCATTTATTTTTAGAGCAAACTGTCCTAGCTACTATTAACTTGCAGAGTGCCAGTTAATTTGCCACTGTAAATTCAGTCACGTGACTGAGGTTTTATGTGGGTCACTCTGGAAGTAAGGCCTCATATTTCCATGGAAACCGCAACTGATACAAAGAGCACAATGACACTATTTGATAGAGCCAATTCTCAGCTACAGAGCACTATTTTTCAGCATAGTCACCACCATTAGCAATGCATTTTCAGCAGATGAGCAAGAGTCTACATGCCACGCTCCTATAAATGTGCACTGATGGAGATGACTCACTGTCACCAATGCCACCATCCACTGCCTCACTTGCTCACACCCATGGTTTGGTCTCCATAAACATTCAGCAAGCATCAGTGAATGGAGGAATTCAATGACACCCCATGGACTTCCACATCAGATACCATTCTATCACACTGACCCTCTTCCACCATGTGTCACACGACAACAAAATGTAGTGGAATATGGGTGGGAAGGTTCATTCTCCGCTGCCACACTACCTACATTTGCTTCTGATGTCATGGGCCAACAAAGTAAAGTAAGATCCCTTACTACCAGAGCAGCCCTCATAAATGAAGGGGATATTCCACAGAACAATTAAAAAAAAAATAATTAGTTGTCATTTAAATGTAAGGTATATTTTTCACATTTTTTTTTCAAGAAGAGATGTGTTCAGAATCACTTAGTCCATCTCATCTCCTTTGCTCTAGCTTACATGAACAAAATCAGTTGCAGCAAGCAGATGGCAAAATAAATTCCATTATTAATAAGACAGGCTCCAAAAATATCACATGAAGACTGGGAAATCTTTGGTTTCCATGGTAAATCATTTGAATTTGATACCCTTAATAAACACTGTTAGCATTCCAAACTCAGTCGATCAAATTGAAATAACGTAATAAAAATTACTAGGCAAAATAAGTAAAGTAAGAGTACAGAACGAGAAAGTTGAATAGATAGAAAAGCAAGAGTTCTTCAACCACAGACCTTGCCCCTATCTACATACTGACATTTCTGTAACTCTTCAGAACTCCGTTATAATGCAAAAAACATTACATTTGCATCACCTGTATAAAAGAAGTATTATGTTTCCATTATGAAATAAGTGCTAAGTACCAAACTTTTAATTAAACCCTCTTTGTCATCATTCTATTTTGCATATGTGGTTATTAAAATAATTTGATTGAGACATTATTTACTGTTGTTTTAGAAGTATTCTTTGAAATTACATAGAAAACAGCCAAATAATCATTCTGGGTTTGAGCAGAGTATAGGTTACCACAAAAGTAATAGTAGAGCTCAGGATACGTTTTATTACACATGTACATTTATGTCTCTAGTATTCAGGCAGAGAACAGAGTAGAGAACAGGGTAGATATAGATAGAAAATACTCAGCCAAGCACATGTCACTCCCTTCACAGATCCTAATCATAAGACTGCAGACTACTCTCTGCAGTGAATGTATAAGAAAGGCTCCCTTTAAAGGAAAAAAAAAAAAAAAAAGGCTTTCTGTGTGTGTTCACAGAAAGACCTGTACAGCATCCAATAAACCTGATTTCTGAGTAAGAACTCCTTAAGTTATCTTAGAGAAATTACTAAGTGTCTAGTTATCTTTGATGATTCATCATCTTTTAGGCTTGGTATCTCAATATAACTTCTAATCAGTAGTTTTACAAAATGCTTTTGTTTTTTTTTAATATTACTGCAGATTCCATATTGCTTCGCAAGGGTCTTTTATACACATTTTTCTTATGCTCACCGAAGAAATATACAATAAATTAACTAAATACAAACCAAAGGCAAAAGGACCATGCTCCATGCTTACATTTCTTTGTGAGGTAAGGAATTCTTACTTCTATTGAGATCATAATCTCACTTTACACAATAAACTGTTAAGAAATACATACCTCTTTTCACTGGAGAAAACTTTACTTCTAACTCACGTAGAGAATATTTAATATACATGTTTAAAACGCAGAAGAAATACAGTGTATGAATTATCAAAAGCTGTCATAAACAAAAATAGCGGCAATCTCAGTGCTACAAACACCTCAACAGGAAATGTGAAAAACAACAATTCACCTTGCCCCAAACGTGGTCATGAGGCTGGGAAACAAGAGTCTAACTCAGATGATTGGGAAGGGTCCAGTTCTGATAGGACCAGTGTCTCTACAGAGTATAAAAAAGTAACACACAGGCACTGCTCATCTCTTAATGAGGCTAAAGGGAGATGTGCATCAAAAAGATGTTTTGGATGTCAGACATAACTTCTCAGAAATCAGTGGTGCTGTAACATGAAGGAAGTGATGGCATGAAGACGAGCTTCTAGAGAAGCATTAGACTGGAATTCATTTCAATGCATATTCAGTACAGGTTTCTCTTGCCTCACTCTCAGGAAAGATATATTATAATGGCTATTCTCCTTCTGTAGGAGGAAGATGCAGAAAGTTTCTGCTTCTCTTTGTCAGATATCTATTTTTTATCAATACAAGTCCACAACTGTTTTCATATTTCTTTCAGTATGCCATCTCAGTGCTCACTAAGTTAAATCTTCTCTCCCACTACTACTGAAGAGATTTACAGATATCTCAAAACAGGCAAAATGTGGATGGACACATTACTAAACTAGTTATAATAAATGTAGCCTACAAGATTTAGGACAGAACATTAAAATTATAAACAATGAATCAAAGAAAAGCCAGCCAAAAGTATATCCCCACTTCAAAATAAACAAACATAAACATGAAACTACTATCAATCTGATTTGCTACACTTAAATGTCATATTTTGTGTTCTGAGACAATTTCAAACATAGTGACGCTTATTTACATTGAGAAATTTCAGTATGACTAAAGAATCAGAATGTTATTTAAAAAAAATATACTAAAACTCACACTCTGGGTATTCATTCTCAAAATAAGCCCTCTGGTATTCTTAAGTGTTGTCTTTCATTACTTACAATAGAAATATTATAACAATCTAACAAATGGCAGAAAACACACCCACACGTCTGCTTCTAAGTATCTACTTATGTCCACAGGAAAGTTTAGCTCAAAAAGGTTTATAGCACTCTTAGCAAATTGCCACATGTAATTCATAACACTGGGAGAGTTATTGCAAACATTGCTTGCAGGAAATACTGCAAATACAAGACTAATATACAGCAACATATATTTTACACTCACAATTCTGACAACACAGACAATAGGGTGTTTGTTGCTAACCAGAATTTCTAGGTGTCCTGGTAAAGCTAAGAGCTCTTGGACAACCTCATGTTCCTCTCCACTCCATCTGCTAAGAATCACTATGTCCCAACCATTCCCACTTGAAATATCTTTCATCCACAGTACTGAAATGAAGAGAACATGTACCAATGTTACCCAGAGGGTGGTTGCCACTTAAGCATAGTGCAAGAGCATCTCTTGAAATAAAATGGACAACCTTGTAGGCTGAATGGAGAGAAGATGGCTACCATTATCCATAGGTTTTGTGATTGTTATTCAGACCAGTGATGACCACATAAAATTAAAAAATGAAAAAAACAGTCCCTTCCGCATCCATCTCAAGTAATACTTGATCCAAAAATAAAAAAGTTTATCCTTCATAACTCTAGAAGTGCCATTTCTCTGACATCTTAGTAGCCCATGCAATTTCTATCAAACAGACAGCTCTATTCAGTATGTGTCATGCCTATGCAACAAAGTTATAATGGAAATTAATGGTAATGTTATGAACCTCAGAATAAAAGCAATTAAGTTTTTTTCCAAATGCCAGATGGAAAAGTCACACAAAACCTCTACATCTTAATTAGTTCTCTATTATCTTACTTCATATTTTTCCAAAACACTGGGTTATTATCTGTATAAAGTACTCTTTGGAGACTAATTTCTTAGTATGATGAAGAAGCTTTTGCTCCACACTGACAGTGTAAATTTAGGTTTTACCCTACAATGGGAATTATCACTCCGCTGAAGGACTGAGCTTCCTGATAAGTAGGTGAGGCTCAAAAAGCATCCTTAAACAAACAAACTAACTAACTAACTAAACTAAACCAAAAAAAAAAAAAAACCACAACAGCAAGAACAACAACAAAAAAAACTTAACAAAAAAAAAACAAACAACAAGAGTTTCTAGTTTCACAGCAGAAAGAAAACGATTATCCTGTCTACAGGCACCATAGGCCAGTCCAGAAACAAAACTAGCATGCTGAGAATTAACATAATCCACTATGACAGGTTCCAAGCTCTTCTCCTAGCAGAGACTATTTTACTGAGTATATCATTTATTCTGCTTTTCCAGTTATTCCCTTGCCACACAATCTGTGCAGATCAGTTAGCATACAGAATCAGATTCCTAATGTGCTCTTATTGAAAGGAGCACAGATACGCTAATCAGTTGGTTTTCACTCTTGTTCTCAGCTGAAATGAAAGAATCTTTGTATCACCATAGCAAATACAAATGCAGCTTTCTGTTTATAATTGTAACAGGTTTTTAAGAATTGAAAGTATGACCTTATTATTATTGTTTTTATCTAGCTGTACTAACAAGATCTTAAGGGCGTCAGAGAAACTAGGAATTATTCACAGGACAAGTACATTCCTTCTCAGTCAACAGTGAACCAATAACCCAGAACAACACTAAGAAAAACTGCTCTAATGAAGAGATGTTTTATGAAGCAAGTTTGCTTTTCTTTATTCCTCTTGATAACTGAATTCAATGCTGTATTTTTTCCACAATCTTTCAGCAACAACTATGATTCTTTATATATCTGCCTCATAAACACTGCCAGTTTTACAATTTTAATCTGAGGGCAGAAGCGTAAGCCTTATGACAGAAAAAAAAATTAAAATTAAAATTAAAAAAAAGAGGAAAGAAAGAAAGGGAAAAGGAAAAGGAAATTAAAAAAAAAAAGACATTTTTACATTCTGTGCTTTTAAGCTAAATGTTCAAACACTGCACAACACAGTACTTTTGAAAGTACTGACTTACCCATAAAAATAATTCAAGTTGTCTGTCTAGCACCAGTTATCCCTTTCATTTTATAAGAAAAGTCCGTCTAACCTCTGGAGGATCTGTGTTATGCAAAGCTAGGTAGATTTTCCTCATGCCATTCAAACTAATTAAGACTTGGCAACCAGAATTTAATTTTTACAATAGTTTCATTCAATTTGACCCAAAAATTAGGCAGTTATCTGAAAGTTTCAGAAGATCAATTTTTTAAAAGATTGCACACTATGCATACAGTACACTTCATTTTAAATAAAAAGATAATTACCCTTTCTCATCACAGCTGTTTCCTCCAAAATCTGGCATATTGCAACCTATTAAATATTATAAAAGATAGCAGATGACCAGAGGACTTGAGATATAATAATGGAATATTGAATCTACTCCGTTTAACTTCCGACTACAGTCTGACTCATTAACTTTGCATCATACACCATATTTCATTATTATATTTTTTAAATGCTTCAGCCAATTAACTAAGAAAAGCTGGGAAGAAGTGTTTTTTGTGTTTTATTTTTTTATTTTTAATAGAAAGCAGCAAGTAGCAGTACAAGATATCATTACTTGATCAAGAACATTTTGTGGTAAGTTTGGTAAGCAGGGAGACACAAAGGAAAAAGGGAAGATTACATACCACTATTTGTGTTTGTTGTAGTCCTCCCTCTTCTTCCACCCTACAAAACAAGATCCCATACAGCAAGCGTTATCTACCTACTAGGCAGCAGGAGGCAAAAAGACTGTCAATCACAGGGGTATTACATACAGTAATACAGACTTCTACCCTTTCTCCCCCTTGTGGTCCTTGAAAAAAAAAAAAAAGCGATAAACATATTATAGACTTAGGAAATATACAAATATGTACAAAAACACTATAATGTAAAAAGGAGAAAGAGGGAGGAAGGTAGGATGGGAGAAAACAAGACTACAATAAACATAATTACTTTTACGTAATTTTATGGTTTTGCATGTCCTGTCTCCTCCCATCCTACAAAGCAAGATTCCATACAATAAGCAGAAATGGTAAGAAAAGAAATCAGGAGATGAAAGGGTCCCCTATATTGCCAGCCTGAGGAACTGTTCCATCAAAATCATCCAGACTAACTCTTGTTGATAGCAATAGTTGCAAGAACTATATCAAGGATCAGACCTCAGCTTTATATACACCAGATGTTGCTGCCTCAGTCCTTTGGGTCTAGAAGATCAAAATGCTTCCAAAACACTGCTCAAGGACAGGCAGAGAGCTATGTTTTTTCTGTACCCAATGAAGTGTCTTCACAATACTAAGTAATACAAATTTCAAGAATTCCTGATAACTTCCTTTCCCACAGAATCAAACAGATGTCTTCTTTATGTGAGCGTGATCTGTGTTAAGGAAGATGAAAGCACAAGTTGACCACTGCCACCTGATGGCTTCTGTGAAAACCAAGAATTATTGCAATTCATGAATAGTGCTGAAAACTGAAGGAAAGAGACACACTACATGGCTTTGTCTGTAAGCAGTTAGATTAGAAAAATAAGCAGGTCTTCCTCTTTGCTTTTATAGAAGCAAATGAGCACATTCAAAGAGACTCAGAACATTTTGGAATATCTTGGTTTTGAAATGCATACTATTCTTTTGTTATATTCTGTCACATTGTATCTCAAATACACAGGATATGGAAATTTCTTAAGCACAAAGAAGTGTTTTTAGATCTTACTGAAAGAAGGAATTAGCACCTTATAACTTTAGAGATCATGTGTTAACAAAACAACCTTAAATTAAATGCTCAGCTATAATGATTAATGACATTAAAAGAAAATGGTGTTGTTAGACGACAAATATAATGGAATTCTTACTAAAAAAGGTAAGGCAGGTAAAGCAAAATTCCTTGTAGATAAGATCAATAAGATTGAAAGAATATTTGTTGAAATGCCTTGTTACAGGAGGTTGTTTCACATTCAAATCTCAAAGAATGAGTAGGAAACTAAGTCAAAAGGGAAAGAGGCAGGAATTATATACTCCTACATTAAGTGGTCAAATGTTACAAGAGGACAAGCTTTAGAAAGGCAGTTCCTGACACTATAAACATGTTTGTCTTAGCTACTGAATTGAGATTATAAAAGAGCTGTTCACCAGAAATGTGTAAGTCACTTCCTTCATTCACACAGGGTCTGAAGTTCAGTCACTAAGTTATAGTACCTGGAATTAAGGTGTACATTTTAGGATAATTACTACAGGCTTACAAACTTTGACATGATAAAAAAGATTTTGTCTACACCATATGCAAAGGTGTGAACATATGAAGGTTAAAAGTCTTCAACACCTTTTAAATTCTCCTTTAGAATAATATAATTAAGTTACATTGAGTAGACAGAGCAAGAGAGACCCATGGTATGATGGAAGAAGCAAAATGCAAGAAAATGTCTGGAAATAAATATTCAGCATCTACAGGCCACTTTTATTTTTATTTTTTCCCCCAAGAATAAACTCAACAGAAGTAAAATCTGAAGACAGACTGAAGACCAGATAACCCAATATAAAAAAAAAAAAACAAACAATTAAATAGGAATCAGAGAAGCTATAAGAAAAACGAAATTTTCTCTCAGTACTAGGGAACAAACCAATTAAAATATATTGAAAGCAAAATAAATTATCTATTTGCATTGCTATAGAGAAAAAAAAATATGATATAAACTTCCCTTTTCAAGTAGAAATGAACAGGCATACACTAACACATTTAGACAAACTAGAAAGCTGAAAAGGAATGAATTGTGAGAGAATAACAGAATGCAGCAACACCAAATGACACACTGAGTTAGGGAGGACAACACAAAACAGATCCCATAGTGACTGCACACAGACAAGGGATACAGACACATCCAGCAGGTATCAAGCAACATCTGGCTGCCTAAATATAATATTCCTGACCAGGTAACCTAAAGCAGAATTTTCAGAGTCTTAAAGTCATCATCTCGCTGCAGATCCAGAGGTCACACCACTCTGCTCCTGTACATACAGTAATATTTGCTAGAGGAGAAAGGGTTTCAGATAGATACTCCAGCAAGGAGAAGAATCAGGAACTGTGGCACAGACCTATCTTTTTGACTTTGGAGTTCATTTTGACCCTACAGCAACACTGACCTCAAGTCAAATCTTGCTTACGCATATCAGTTCCTGGAGATGGAGAACAGCATACCTAGATTTCTCATGCAAATTCAAAACTCCCCTCAGTCAGAGACAATTGATTAAGCAGAAATATTCAAATAGACCTGGCCGTCAGATTATATCATCATTAAAAACAGTTTGCTGCCAGAGATGTGATGCCTACCCAGATTAATCAAACTAAAGCCTGCACAGTAAACAGTGTACTGAAGGCCAAACTCATCCACACCACTTTCTCACTCCCTTTCCTCAACAGAACAGGAGAGAGAAAATCCCACCTGAAGAATGCTATCTCTCCCACAGGCCACAGCTCTCCAGGCATTGCTCCAACACAGCTTCTTAACACAGGGTCCACCCATCAGACTGCTCTCCATGGCAGCTCCAGCCTGGGCTGCTCCTGCGGGGCATCTATGGGCTGTGACCTCCTTCAGGCCCCATCCACTGCTGGCCCATGGGCTTCTCCATGGCTGTACAGGAAGATCTGCTCCATTTGATGCTTGTGGACTGCAGAGTACCAGCCTGCTCCACCATGGGACTCTCCTGAGCTGCAGGGAGCTACTGCTCTGCATCTGGAGCAGCTCCTGTCCTCCTGCACCGACCTTAGCACCTGCAGGATTGTTCTCTCCCATTTCTCACTTCTCTCTCCCAGCTGCTGTTGTGCAGCAGTTTTTCCCTTCCTTCAATCTGCTTTCCCAGAGCACACTCAGCACCTGTCATGGCTCAGCTCTGGCAGCAGTGTGTGCACTTAGAGCAGCTGGAGCCAGCTCTGCTATGACATGTGACAATGCTGGGCTACTCTCACAGATGTTATCCCTTGCATCTCTCACTACCTCACCTTGTCATGTAAACTCAATCCAATATCACAATACTAAAGGAGGCGCAGATCTCACTGCATGATTCTAGTCATGTGACCGTAAGGTACCAAAGCCCACAAACGCTACACTCAGCCATCTTAATTCCAAATAATACATAACATTTTCTCAACAAAACCACGTTAACAAGAATGAAACTCAGAAGAGCTGTCATCTACTTGTTGTCCCTGGAAGTTACTTTACAAAGAAAAGCTAGGCAAAAGTTATATAAACAGTACATAATTTGCTCCTCAATGAAATAAAACACAGAAACATTAATTTCAATTCAATATTTTTACTGAAATTATTGTGTTGGGTTTTTTTTATCTTTCTTCATCCTTCAAAAAAAACCAAACTGTTGTGTCCCAATAGCTCTACTGAAGTTGCAAAAGCTCAATGGATGCTGTCCTGAGTCAGGTGGTTTCCATATATTAAATTTATAACATGTTGAAAATCTCAGTTGAAACACTGTACCTTTTTTTTTTTTTTTTTGTAAATGTCACAGTCCAAGAGTTTCTTGCAAAATCATCTCAAAATCAATGGACATATATATATATATATATATACATTTTAATGTCTCAGAAGAATACTGTTTCAGTTGTGAGTTCTTCTAGAGCTGTGCAAAACACTTTAATCCATACAGTTGTCATTTCTTGAACAATGCGTCTCAGTAGCTGAAGTAAAAGACAGCCATAATGTAGATCCAAAAACAGGCAGTGCAGAAGCACAAAAAAAAAAAAGCTATTTCTGAGAAAGGGACAGCCATTGCTAGCTGTGCTCTGTTTAGAGCATATTTTCTAGCTCTGTTTAGCAAGTGGTGAATGTATGTATAATTAAGAGTACAAAATTAACAACTTCTAAAAAAAGAGAAAGATTCAATAATAAAAAGTTACAACAATTCCAACTACTGGGCACTGGAGATGAACCACAGCTGTATCTATTCTAAAAAATACACATAATCTGCCAGAATACTTAGGGAAAAGAAAATAAAACTAACATTCACAACTTCTTTAATCAAAATAGTAGAAAACACACAGTAGTACCACACAGAATAACTTAGGAAGAGGCTACCCAAGAATTGTTTCGCGATTTAGGAAGAAAAAATGTAGAAAATGAAATTTCTATCAAAATTCTAGATACTATATATATCTGCACTTGCAGTCTGTGTTTGGCATGAGCTCAAACAAAAAACATACATTTGAAAATAAAGTTCAAACACTTGAAGTCCTGGTTTCCTTGAAATTGTGCTTGGTAAACAAAAGGAAAAGATTACAGGGATAAAATTAATACTGAAATATCAGCGAATGAAACCTGGGGTCTTTAAAAGTAAACTCAGGAAATGAAACAAGTACAATGAACTGACAGTGCTCTGCCAAAATCTCAGTGATACAGGATACTTCTTGGACAATACGCAGCACTCAGAGCTGGTAAAATATAATTGACCTGCTTCTCCAAAACGTGGAGGCAGCCTATCACACGAGTCAACAGCTTCAACATATCTTTGAATATGATTTATAAGATACACTTTATAACTGAACACCACAGCATTGCACTCTGGGAGCAAAAGCCTTGAGCTCAGAAGCAAAAGTTTCAGGAAAATCAATAAAAATAATCCTTATGTTCTTATCAACTTCTTAACCATCTTACTCTTTGCAGTCAGTTGTCTTTTTTGCATTAAATTCTTCTGAACTGATCTGCATTAAAACTTGAAAAAAATATTTGTACCTCTTCAGAATGAATTAATACCTTCTAGGAATTTTCAAAGCAGAAATGGAGGAAATAATATTCCATGTACATTCTAGATCAAAGGTCTATTGTCCAGGTCGATTAGGCTTAGTACTACTTAGCTTACTATAAATGAACATATCAGTATGAAGTGCAGTGTAAACATTTCCTAATTGCTCAGAAATGTAACTAACCTCTTTTGGTCCAACAGTCTTTATAGCACAACCCAAGTTATTAGATACAATCATAATAGTTCCCAAATTGCAATATAATTATAATTATTCTCTAGTCACAACAGTTAATCATGCACTATACTGTAAACAAGCAAAGTGTCAAGCGAATATCAACTGTAAAAATAGTTGTATGATTAAATGAGATTATTTTACTTATGAATCAGTACCTTCTGCTACCACATGCTTGCTTCATAAACAATTAGAGTTTGACAATGCCATACTTACTAAGTTAACCCATTTGTACACAAGGGTACCTTGGGAAATAAAACAATTCCCTAGACCGTAAACACCACAGTTAAGTTCAAGTCTGAAGGGATATGATTATGGAGACTGCAAGGAACACCAGAAACTCAGGCAATATGTTATTGATATTACTCTCCCAGACTTATAAGGAAATATTAGAATAGCATTTTTGCACTAATTTCATTACAGTCATTCATTTAAAATTTTGCTGCACTGAAACATTTAAGAGAGATGTTTCCTAAAATAAGGATGTAATTCCTCAGTTCTATAAAAGCTATAGCACAGGAATTGACTTTCCTCTTAGTTATTAAAGCACACAGTGGGTTTCTGGAACACAGACAGGCCTCCAAGGTACTACTGCAGAATAAGTATCATGTATGAATGTACAATCTGTGAAAAGCTAGTGAGTTATGACTGTCACTCCAACAATCCAGTGAAAAGACTTCTTTTTTCTTCTTTAAGTCTCCTTCAAGATAAAGACGTATATGTGCAATATTTTGAGTTATTGGCCATATAGATATAATTTTCTGTTTGAGAATAAATAATGAATAATACTGTTTCTAACACAAAGCATCGAAGTGTGAATCCAGTATGATAATACTAAAATAACACACTTCAGTGAACATCATACAATGGACATCAGGAAAGATAGATGAGAAACACCTCTATAAAGTACGCTTGCAAACACTTTTCTAAGAGAGATGAGCTAGAGTAAGTGATTAGAAGATAAAGGGCTAGATGTAAGTTTTATATGAAAATCAAGAGGGGAGTTGACAACATCTTCTAATCTGGAAGAGAAAGCATGATTCCTGACTACAAAAGCTGAATTCTGTATGAAAAGGGTAAAGAAATACACTTGGAGGAGAAGGGATATAATGAAGAAAAGGAGAAGGGATGGAGGCTGAATAGACAGTTGTAAGAGAAAACATGTGTGCGCTCACACAGTCATGTTGAGGGAGACAGGCATCAAAAGAATTGAAAGTAGCAGATAATTAAGAGGAGAGAAGCAGATATTTTAAAAGAGGTAGAAATTGATTTTAAGAAAATACAGTTGATCTTGAAAGAAATAATACTGTGAAAGAAATATCCACACAGGAAGTAGGGTGCAAGCAAATAAATAGCCCTTCAACAATTTTCAAGAAATTTCAGTATTTCTGTCAGTCTCAATAGCACAAAAACCTAAAAGCCTAAAAAACATTTTTCAGACTCCATAACAATTATACAATACATCCAAACATTTAGACATATCATTTAAGTACCAAACGTCACACAGCTGTGTTTGAATGCTGAGGTCCCTCTGCGCTACAATAGTTCACTTTAATAGAACAACTGGACTGTTGTTAAATCTTACATCCTCCACAGCACTAGAATAGGAACTAAGCTGACTAACATCAGGTGTAGAGGTGTTGATTCACTCCGTGAATTGCTTAATTAACTTTTCTTCGGAGAATATTCTGTGCTAAAGCAATAAGAACACATTAGGATGTGCTCTAACTGTTTGAATTCAATGTTGACATTTTGTTCAGTGTGCAGATCAGAAAGCTGCTGAGAGGTACCCAAATTACAGAGGCAACCATGGGTGCAGCATGTAGCATTAAAGGAGAAATATCCAATTGCCTTGAAAAGGAAGGAGAGAGAAAATAGGGGAAAAAGTCAAATCAGATTCATTTTGAGAGCATAAAGTCTATGACTGCACAAGTAGGCAGAGGACAGGAGAGATCTCATGAATGGGATCAAAAACATAAAAAAATAAACTGCACACCCCATGAAAAATGAAGTACCTACCTATCACCCATACCTTTTAAAATCCCTCTTTATTTTACCTTAAGTATGACTCATCCTTCATAGATTAATCTAACTTGCTATATAGGATCAGATTTGCACACCTTCCCTTGGCCTTCGACAACTCCCCTCTACGTGCCAGCTTCAGAAAATGCTTTGAAAGCAATTTTCTTTATTATTCAACATGTGCCTAAAGGATTTTTCCAAAATGCTCAGCAACTAGGGACTTGTGATTATCTAGGAGGAGCAGCAGGTTGCTAGCTATTCCCTCCTGAATCATGGAGAGTTAATTCTGCTCCCCATCCCTGTCTTCCATCAAAGGAGTTTAAGTACCCTGAGGATAACTGACTACTAAAGACAGAAGCAAAGAGAACATTGAGTACATCAGCCTTATCCTCATCCATGCTGGTAATGTTCCCCATTGCATCGAGTAAAGGATGGAGATTCTTCTTGGTCCTCCTTTTTTTGTTAATGTATGTGTAAAAACATCTTTTGTTATCTTTTACAACTGAGTCAAGATTAAGTTCTTGCTAGGTTTTCACCTTTCTAATTTTTCTCTGTATATCGTGGCAACATCCTTGGATTCTTCTCAAATTGCCTGCCCCTTCTTCTGAAGTCAGTTTGAATCTCAAACACATTTTCCATCTCTGCAAACATTTTAAGTGGAAAAAGGCATATCTTGCTACATATTATTTTAACTTCTGTGAAATAAGAAGGAAGGATTCCATGAGACATACCAAAATTAATATACAAAGGAAGAATCTACTCACTCAAATGTGCTCAGAGCTGTGAAATAAAGTATTTGCACTGCACTTGCTAGTGAATAAAACAGAATATTTCCTAATTTCGACAACAAAAGACTCATCTGGGTCAAGTAATTTATTTCCATAATCTGTTTGAAATTTTCAGTTTCCTAAATTCAGCCTTGCTGAATTTAGATCCCTCTATCAAATTTTCAGTTACAGTTATCTAGCATTAAGAAAATAAAATTTGACAAAAATTTTCTTGTCAAGTAATGCAAACACACAAAATTTGATTTCATATCAATTAACACAATTGTCATACACATTGTATATTCACTGCAGCAAAGGCTGGATATACATTTTCCCACAAATGAGCCCCAGTATGTACATGAGCCTCCTCGTTCTTTGACACTTGCCCTCCCTAAACTACGGCATCATTTGGAAATGGATGACATCTAGAAACAGCTGGGAATGCCACAGTCTTTCATATCCATGTGTGTTTGGTATATACTTTCCCTCTTACTTCTCACGTATAAGTAGTTTATAGATCAGGGAATACTCACATATAGAGGTAGATAACACATACCAGTCAAGGAAATGGTATCTGTCTCTGCACGTCGTGAGTTTACAAAGTCAGCAGTGTCTCCTCACATTCTCTTTGTGGAATTTCCTCAGAGGAGCAGAGGACAGAAATTTTTTAGTGATGATAATCATCTCCATTCCTGCCCTCACAGACAGCTGCCAATCAAGGAAATTCCAGACAACATCATCCTCAACTTTTCTCAAATTTCTCCAGGGAACTGATAATAAGCCAAGCAAAAATCCATTACTCAGTTCAAACGTTTGATGCTAACCCAATAATAGTTTGGAATACCCTAACTATGGAAAGGACTCAAAGCTGGATTCAATCCAGCATCATGCTATCACCAGTGGAAATATAAGCCCTGATCAAAGACTCTGCCATGCTTCGGATGCTGCCTCAAGGAGCATACACATTTCTTAGCTCAGTGAGTCAGATTCTGCAAACTGAATAACTCCCTGTAAAGTCCAAAGGACTCTCAGCACTTCCCAAGGTAACATGAGTATTTGGAGTCCAATTTAAAGAAACTTCTGAGAGTCTTATTTGGTCTGTAAAAGATCTAGTTCTGTTTTAGTATTTGCATCTCAGATGATGAAATGTTTCTAACACTGACCCCAGTCCCCCATCTCAGATGATGCAAATGTTGAGTAACGCAGAAAGAAAAAAAAAAAAATCCCAGAAAAGAAAAATTCCTAATTTAATAACATTGTACTCCTGATCACATGAGTTGGAATACTTTGAAAAAATTAAATCTAATCTAAAACAAACTTCCTCAAACATTTTTATCAAGTGATGTATGAGATTTAAAACACATAAGATGAATGTTTCCCCTTAAAAATATAAACGAATATTATTCTTCTTTGGAGTGATCTGACTGTATTCAACCAATTATGGATGCTTATATTGGAACTTGAAGATACACCATGTCCACCAGTTCAGCTTAGAATAAGAGTGATATCATCAACAAAGAACAGCTGAGAATTTTAGATAACATCTTACTGCCAAATATCAATCTTCTTTCCCCTCTTCTTTCCATCCCCCTAGTCAACTTTGAAGGAACATGCTCTGTACTTACACATTCACTTGGAGTTCTATTAGGATATATGGATGTTCAACTTACAAATCATCATGCAGATGGATGTTCAGTTTCTATCATCATGGTTAACATGTAACCATTAATAAAAATGAAAGAGAATAAACTACACAGTTGCAATAAATCAATTACTATATGTATAAATAAATAAAAGAAAATCTAGATTTTATACACCTAATTATTATATCGATGTGCAATTTTAAAACTATATATAAACTTTTTTTTTCCAATAAGTATTTCACCTTAGTTAATAGTTTGTACAACAGGATAACGCTTCAGTGCAGTTTTTTTTTTTATTTAAACACTATTAATAATGCAGTGTAAAACATTGCAAACTGTAATAGAATAATTTAAATATCTCCGGCTCCTGAAACAGAGAAAGAATTTTCAAATTCTTTCGGATTCTATCCTGTTTGTTATTTTTCACTAAGTTCTATATGGAAGCAAACTCTAAAGATTTTACTGATGCTTTCTCATACTGCTAGGAAATTTTGTTCTAACTATCAAGGATATAGGGTCTCACATTAACAAAAAAGAGAAATAAAAGAAACATCTTCCTAAGAGGAAATGTCCCTTTTAGCTGACAGCAGGCAGAGTGACTAATCATCTGTTTCTGAGTCAAGACAAGCAGAAATCAGCTGTTATTAACATAGCAAGATGATGCTACCACATTTCAAGGATGCTGTCTGTCCAAGAATTCTAAACCTTTTGGACACAGTGTCCCCACGTGGGAATAACTTACCCCATTGCAAAAAACTACCCCCCTAAGCCACTTGAAGTGTAAAAATACGAATCCTTCAGCTTTATAAAAGCTCTTATACAGAATTTATGAAGCCTGTAGGATTACAGTTACTTGTCAGACTTTTTTTTCTTTTCTGTTAACAATCAGAACTTGTTGTATTTGAAGAATTTAACTATTGGCAATGTTTTTCTCCATGCTAAGAACTCTTTCTAGACCAATGTCAAAGCATATTCACAAAATATTTTCTCTTTTACATACAACTCGAGACTCACCCCCACAGTTGCTGGGCTCAAATTCATCTGAGCATGGAATTGTCTTTAACTAAATCTTCTGAAGCAAAGAATAAAAGTGATACCTGCTTATATTCAAAGCACCTCTCACAACCCCTCCTCTCCCTGTCCCACTCCTCAAAATTCCAATTAAAAATAGCTAAAGACAGTAGATTACTTTTACTATCTGTAAAAATGATGTTGATTTAGGCTGAAGGTGTGTTTCTTGCTTTCTTACCAAGCAAAAACACAAATTTTCTAATGAAGATTCACAATTATTTATTATTATTATAGAATCATAGAATCATAGAATGGCCTGCGTTGAAAAGGACCTCAGAGATCATACAGTTTCAACTCATACAGTGAACCAGTTTTTTGTAATGAGAAAATCACACAGATGACTAAAAATTATTGTTCTTATAATAAAGGGAGCAAGACGAATTATTAATTTTGGTCAAAACAGATGATACAAATGTCATGTCTACAGTTATGCTATCCCAGTTCTCGTAAAATGTATCAATCAGAAGAAAAATAGAAGAATTGAAAATTTTTTTCTCCTAAGAACATTCACTTCATGTAGTATAGAGAGTGG
This sequence comes from Oreortyx pictus, assembly GCA_036925125.1. Classification (NCBI taxonomy): domain Eukaryota; kingdom Metazoa; phylum Chordata; class Aves; order Galliformes; family Odontophoridae; genus Oreortyx; species Oreortyx pictus. The sequence continues at coordinate 49,760,616 of JAUPFR010000001.1, forward strand.
TTAAATTCAAAGATATATATCATGTCCACCATTCAAAGTCATTTTAGGGGAAAGACAGATAAAAGGAATACTGATCTCCAGTTATTGTCTCTGACGGGAAGATAAAAAAGCAATATTTTGAGGGGTACAGCATGTAAGACAAATTTTTGCTCAGCAGCCACTTAATCAGCTCCTCCTGAACACATCAAGAGTATAGAATGATTAAATACCATTAATTAGGGTAAACTTTGTATCCCTGTGAAGAACTTATAAGCTTGGCCTCAAAAACCTGGTATCAACCAGCTGACAGCTGGGGAGACCACAGTCCAAAGGCACTCTCAGATGAAAAAATATCTGAGTGTTCCACATCCTCTAAAGTTTCAGTTTTTCCTCGCTCATAACTCTCCTTTATTCTCCTTGTAGACCAGTAATTAGTTACCAGAGATCAACTCCCTCAACTCAGGGTATCTCCCTAAACTTTACTTGGTGCTGCTTGGGGTCAGGCAATGTGCCAGCAGGTGACACTAGAACAACAGAAGTCAGACACAACAGCATCAGCGATGTCTAGGGTGCCAGCCACAGCCATTTTGGATTTCACTGCCTGGGTTCCTCATCTCCAGTGATCAGAGGTGCAGGAATATTATCTTTGTTAAAAAAGTATTTTTAAATCCTTAATAAATGATACAATAAAAATGGCATGTTAAAACACTTAATTACTCTACTTTTGCTAGCTTTTTTTTTTGTTGTTTGGTCATTTGGTTTTGTTTCTCAGATGTGGCCCTTTTTTGAAGTCCTTAAATCCATCCTAGAAAATCCATCCTTGTTGGACAGGCAAGTTTGAAGATGCCCAGCAAACTCAATTAAATAGCAGTAAAGAACTGTCACCATTCCAAAGGAAGAAAATAAATCAAAGCCAAATATATAAAAAAAAAGAAAAGAAGAAAAGAAGTAAAATTATAACACCGCAGGGGTAGCACAAATACTCTTTGTTTTGTGATGCAGCTGTGTCTTTCACTGGGAATTACACCTTGTAATGACTGCAGGAAAGCTGGACTAGTATTAAAAAAATTAAATAAATAAAGTTTAGTTATTCTTATGGAAAACAAGAGTTTGATTTTATGAAAAATAAATATATATTATAAAAGCATTTGATTTTTTAAAAATTCATTTCAGGTAAAATTGAAACAGAACTGGGTGAAGAAAAATACAGGAGGAGAAAATGAATTGTGGATAGAAAATAACCTTTCAAATATCAGAGTAGTGAAACTGTACTACATCTTACCTAGAAGAGTAATGGAGAAGAAAATCAGTTACTGATATGGAGCAACTTATAAAATGGATGGTTGTGCTGCCTGTAATAATAAGAGGAGAAAACTGTGCATGAGTCCCTCTCGGTCACTGAATTCAAAAATTTCTCACAGCTTTGTTCAAACAAAATGATTCTCCATTACTCTGGTAAATTCCACATACAATCAAAATTTTGCAAACAAAAAAAGTGGAAGTTACAATAATTTTTCTAAGTAAAGCGACAGGGAAGATAGTGCACGAAGATTATTATAAGAGAGCCATTTGTTCCAGTTGTTCATACGCAGCAGGAACATGAAAAGGCAGTAGGTTAATTATACTATGTAAATAATGTTTTACAGAGAAGAGTTTGGGAGAGTATAACAAGTTCACTGAAATTGTGACCATTATTCTTTGCAGTCACCTGTCCATAATTGTCTATTAGCTGTAACAGGGAGGAAGTGATAGGTATCACATTTTAAACAGAACTCTCAATTCCCAGAAAATACTAATAATTACCATGTGTAATTTTACCTGCAGTTCTACATTTCTCTACCTTCATTTTCATTCTTGTCATTACAATCTAAAACATTTTGAATATCTTACTGCATTCAGAAACCCCCATGATACCCGCCTAAACCCCACCAGGAGAGAAAGCTCCATCACAGATAGCAGTAAGTTGTTCGTCTTCCACAGTAACCATACTATTCATATGCTTTATTGTGATATGCAGAAGCATATAATAAGCAGTATTATAGCTTCATTACTGCCAGCATGATGCTTACATAGTCACCTATCTGATGTTTTTGTTTAGACAAGAATTAAAGACTACTGTACCAATATAAAAGTAGACTTTAAAACAAAAGAAAAACACAGCTGATATCACAGCTTGGAATAGCTCCGTGTTATCTGAACAGCCAAGTGCCAATTATAAGTTGAAGAGTATAAAAAAGATGACGGACTGCACAACTGCAATTTTTTTTCTGTGTATCCTTCACTCTCTGCTTTGCTAACAAATGATGTGTGCCCATTCACCCAGTGCTTCTGCTCATAAAACACGGAATAGAACATGAAACGCAAGTACAAGAATTGCACATTGTTGTGATGAAGAAAAGCATTACAAGACAAGTCACAACGATAACATAAATATATACACACAACTACACGTTTAAAAATATGCAAATAAAAATATGCAAATAAAAATACGTAAAGAGCTTAAATCAAAATAGCACCATGGGACAGATTTTATGTTTTTAATAGATGACAAGAAGATACCAGACTTCTAAAGACAGATCTGCTATCAAAAACATACAAGATTCTTTGATTTAGTTACCCACACCTTCTTATCCACCGATGTAATTTAGCACAACAAACTTCTACCTTGGTGTAAACAAAGCGCACGTCTACTTGGAAAAGTTTTTACACTGGAGAAAAAATGGAGATATGCTGTAAGGGTTTAGGAGGATTAATTTCAGTTAATAAAACTTTGAAAGAACCTAAGAGCAACTTATTAAATAGATATGGCAGAGTATAAGAAAAAAACATCAATACAGACCCTGAGAAAAATGCTCATAATCTTGTTTTCATCCAAATAACTGAAGTATTACACAGTTAAACAGTTCATTTGAATGTATACACAGCTGACTGAAGACAACTTACAGTAATCCAAGCTTCTATTGAATCATCTATGTACAACAATATATAAAAAAAGGGGAAAGAACAGAAAAATAAGGTGGAAAAAAGAAATTAACCTGCAGGTCATACAGTGATGCAGGTACTATGGGAAGGCACAGAAAACCATCAATCTATGGAATAAAGCCAAAAAAATACAAAGCAAAATAGAATATAAACCTGTGCGGCTCTATATGAAAACCAATATTTTTAGGCTTAAGGAAAGAAGAGAAAATGAATGGTAAGAAAGAATGGTGCTAAATATAGTTCAAGGGGAAAAAAACCACAGAAAGTACATAACAAAAACAATAAAAAATTGCACTTTTTTAAACTAGAAGCAAAATCTTTACATTTTTATATGTACTATAAATATCTACATAAATATCTACTATTACCACCATGGATGCAGTCCTCAAAAACATTTTTTCCCACGCTTCTGAAAGTTTTATAGGTTTTTGTCTCTTCAAAAACAACCTTATAACTGGTACTTACAAATGAGTGTTTTGCAATGAAATAAAACATTTTTTGTATTTTACTAGCTTGTCTGAGCATTCATGTAAGAAACACATTACCTCTTAAATACTTCAGGCCATAAGGAAAATAACAACCTTTTCACTGCTGAAAACTTCATACTGCAAGTCCATGATTAAGCTATGAAAACATGTAAGGCTGCTAGCTCTAAAAGTGCCTCTCACTTCTAAACTTACATTAGTTCCCTTGCAGTAGGAAAAAGGAAAACAAGAATGAAAAAATAGTATAAGCTCTTATACATTTTAATGTCCAAAATCTCTTCACAAAGTAAAACGTGCACAGCAGAATTAAGGTTTGCAGCTTAAACATTAGAAGTCACTGTGAAACATAAACAACCCTGGTTAAACTACTGGTCTTTGAACACATTCAAGAGACAAAGTGTTTCTTTAAAAACATATGCCTATAACTTCAGCATGGATCTTGAAAAAAGTCATGGCTATGTTGGAAACCACCAATAATCTATTTGAAGCACTATTAGAAACTTAAAATATTTGAGAAAGTTAAACTCTAATGGTTTTTTACTGATACAGATGACAGGTGAATCCAATCCAATATTTTCACCAATACAAGAATCAGATTTCTGGCAAAACTTTGTTAATATTCTGAGTTGCAATGAACAAAACACTGAAAGCTGAAGATGACTGTTTATCGAAAGAAACCAACCAACTCCTTTGGAGTAAAACCACAGAAGACTTGTAAACCTCCACCATATCTTAGTTTTACTTGTCAAATGGCATCTACATAATACAGAAACACACAAAAGTTAAACACAACCAAATAAAAATGTGTTCTCAACATATGTCAAAAAGAATTCCAAACTTTTTTTTTTAATCAAGTTTTGTCGTCTCATAAGACCATTTATTTACAATATCAGTCGTTCAGCTGCATTTTTCCAATATAGAACTGAAATAACGCTAGTGTTAAAATATGCTAAAGCTTTCTTCAAAATATTATTTACACAAAACATCTATGATTCAGTTGTGATGTGTGTTGGTGGAAGCAACTCAATAAAACAGTGAAACAAAGCACCCACACTCCAGCATCTTTTTGTTATTTTCTACACTTTGCCCACTCATTCGAATTTGCTTCAACAGTGTTTTACTACTGATAACAATTGAAATTCTTCTAGATAACATTGAACAAAAAGTGCAAATAAAACTAGAGGAATTGCTCAACAAGCTATTCTGTTTTTATTTGCTTTTCTAAATGCATGAGTAGAAAACAAACAAACAAACAAAATCTAACGTAGTAAACAGTTTCAAAGTGTTATGACACAAAAGGTGGTTCAATTACCTGGAACTCAAGACTCATACTGATTCTATCATAAAGATCAAGCAATACTGATTGATACATTTCAAAGCTGTAAAAAGTAAAACAAAAAAAAAAATAAAATTTACAAACAGTCCTTTTATGATAAAATAAAATAGACAAAAATGTAGACTCCACTATAAACTCAAAAAAAAAAACCAAAAAAAAAAACCTCAACAAACAAACACCCAGTAAATCGTAAGATCATTTACTTTCAGGCTACTAAGCAATGTATAATGTTTACTACAAAACTGTTTAGAAATATAAAATTAAACCATTAGCAAGACAGTGCACATGAAAGATCTTTAAAAGTATACAAGAAAACAGAAAGATTTTAAACATACAATGACAAAATGCAGTTCACAGAAAGAAAATACACAATTTGAACATTTGTTTTGTAAAATCTTGTGTTTTCTTCCCATATACAGATTAATTAAAACAAGTTACAGTAATTTAATTAAAAACAAACAAACAAACAAAGGATTAATTTGGATGCAAATAATCATACCTTTATAATTTCTGAAGTTTTCAGGGTACATTTGGTGCATCACAGACACCTGTTTTCATAACATTTCATAATTCATTTATAATTCTAAATTAATTTTTTCTTCTCTTTGGGCTGAAACAAGTAACAGGAATACTAATGGAAAATACTAATATCAGAAATCCCATTGGTATTAGAACACTGAGACATGTCATGTTTGAAGACTTGAAACCAAGTTTCACTTATTATCACAGAAGTGTTTTGGCCTGATAACTAGGGAAAATTAATCAGATGCAGATATGCAACAAGAATAAGGAGAAAAATATACGAAGAACACAAAATTAGAAGGCATATATCTCACAGTTCCATTTTTAATTTATTTGCAGTTCATATATAGCATGTCTCATATTTAGGTTTCATAAAATAGAAACTTGACAAGTTCTATAGAGGAAACATGGATTTATATATACGGACAATCCACATGGTGGCGAGTATGTCCAGATCTCAAAGACAGGTGTTAAATTATTAATTCTTTGTTTTGTTGTTTGCTTTTTCATGCAAAAAAAAAAAAAAAAAAAAGGAAGAGGACTCAGAAGAAGATGCAAAAAGAATAAAAAGTGAATAGAAAATTAAAATTAGAATGAAAACAATAATGATGCTTTCTTGTTTTATTTTTGCTTGTGATGAAGAACAGCTATAAACGTGTGGGGTCAGACTGATTGACATCTCACATTAGTTACATTTGATTTATCTTCTAGAAGAAATTCAGTCACAAGCTTTCTGCAGTTCAGCAATTTTTAGATTTTGAAATGCATTTAATACTGCCAGGGGTTTGTTGCTTTATTCATGTGCATAGTCAACAGAATCATACAATATCCCAAGTTGGAAGGGAACTGTAAGGATCATTGAGTCCAACGTCTTTCATGATTATAGCTTCTCTGTCACAGGTGTTAGGACAATGTGTATTCTCTACTTCAATAGCCAACAATTATTCACAATTTTCTTTATTTTATGCATAAAAAAATATAAAAGGCCCAAATGAATAAGACCTTTTTTGAAGAACTGAACTATTATTACTATTACAAATTTCAAGGTTTTCATGACATAACTTTAATAAAGAAGAGTTATACAGGGGAGAAAGAGCACTCTGAAAATGGCACACCAACTTCTCTTTTGGTGATTTCTTCCAATTTTATAAAGCATACAAAGATCATCTTTGATTTCAAGTTCATTAAAGGGAGCTGATGGAGAGTAAGATCAAATCAAATTTTTGAAGCCTTAGATGTTCATTTACCATAAACCGACTTGCAGAAGTAAGTCTGCTATGATAACTCTCAGTTTCTCACTGTTATTATTCTTTTACTTATTTTGGCTGCTGCACAAAAATGTTAATTGAAATGAGGAGCTTTTTCCTACTTCTTGCATATTTCACCTAATGATCTAACCACAGCTCATCAGCAAATGTCTCATGCAGTGCGGGGTGGTTCAATCTTTTTAATCTTTTTGTGGATTTGTTGTTTTGGGGGGTTATTCGTTGCTATCTCTTTATTTTCAAAGGAGAGGGAACAGATGTGAAAAGATGTCAAAATAATGATTTGCCAAATCCAAACATTTGGCTGGAACGTTTTTGTCATTTTTCACAGTAATGGCTTTGTCTCTTTTTCTTTCTTTTTCTTTCTTTTTCTTTCTTTTCTCTTCTTATTTAGAAGATGAAAAGAAGAAATGGAGAAAAAAGAAAGTCTAGAGATGCAGACTGTTTAGAATTCACTTGCTACTAAATATAAAAGAATCAGAAAAAAATGGACTTATGTCATAATTGGATGATTGGCTTTTGTGATTGGATTTTGTGATGGATGCAAATGCCCATCAGCTCATCTCCAAATATTCAGTCCTTCTGGATTCAGAACACATTTAAATTGAAATATGTACTATACAGACAGAGAAACTAACTCTGCCAGCTCTTCCTATACAATGCTTTTATAACAAATAATTTTATATGTATCCTTTTATAGTGTGACATTAAAAAGTCACACTATTGTGTGCAATAGTGTGCAATATACCACTAAAAAAGCATTACCTTTAAAGTCTATTCAGACAATATTTCTCAGCATTTTAGTTTGCAGTGAATATTTGTAATTAAAATTGTTATAATACAATCAGAATGTCATTAATCAAGATAAGTCAAAATATGATTCAACATATAGCATATTTTCCATAGCAACTGCTGAAAAGTCTGTAGTTGTCATGCAGCTCTTAAAAAGTGTGCTCATGTGCACACTTAAAAAGAAAGCTAATCTTTTATTGTTTCCTAATGATTCAGCTAAAAATCCAGAGCATATGAAGAGGACGTGACTTTTTTTAAAAAAGATCTGCTTAGAATGTGCATCTCAAAACATTACAAAAATCCAGTAAGCAACTGATACAGGAAAGGAAAAATAATCCTTCAAATCAGGCATGGATTGCTTCCCATCACATAACACTTTTGAGGAAAGTCCAGATTAAAATCTGTGTACAAATATTGGAAAACACTAGGAAAATGTCAACTTTTTAATGAAGTTTTACATCAAAATGGAAGGCCCTTCATATGAACAAGAATCCTTAAGCCCAGACAACAGTATTTCTGAGTGTAGGACCTTTAAGTGATTTCCATTAATTCAGATGTGCTACAAAGAAGGTGAAAAGAAAGAGTATAAGAGTGATATCTAATGAGGTCTGGGGAGGGCAGATGTGAAAGAAACAAAATCAGTGGTCTAGCTCTTAGGCACAGGTACAGCAGATGAATCAAAGTTTAGATAGGGTGCAAAACTGCTGAGGATATCAGGCAAAAATCCTGAGTCATGCTAAAACCATATGTGCTTCCCCTGATTGTGGAAGCCCCTAAACTTTCTGTCACTGAAAAATGAGTTTCTGGGAAAACTATCCCTGACTGCCCACCCTGATTTTACTCTTCTCCAAGCAGCTGTATGCTGTGTGCCAGTTGAATGCAAAGGGCATACAGAGCTAGGTGAACATTTGTTTTCAACCACTGGAGTGATTTAGATAACCATAATCACCGTCAAAAGAAGTGTCCCTAATCTGGTTATATGCCCATATATTTTTAAGGTATATAGTGGACTTATTGACAAGAAGCATTTGCTTTAGAATAGCAAAAGTCACTGCTCCTTGCAGCGATACAGAAGAAATCAGTTCAAAAGAAATAACCAGTTAGAAGCAACCTAACTAACACATGGTATACACACATACCTATTTGACAGTGCATATTACCAAACCCACCACAAACAGCAGAAGCATCCAAACATCCTCAAGAGAGCTCAGCATGGAGGTCTGCTTGACAACTCTGATGGACGCCCTCAAAAGTCAAACGCAGATGTTCCCCTCCTCTCAAAAAAGCAGCATAAGAAAGGGAAAACTAAACATTGTGACAGAAACTGATCAAAATACCGTACAATTGGGTGTTTAAAGCACGGTACTTTAAAAGGAACACGTTTTATTTGAGCTAGTATAATTTTAAGCCATTTAATACATGTTAGTAGAAATTCATATGGTTAATATAGCTTGATATTAATACTCAAAGCACTAAATATGTTGTACAACAATCTGGTTTAAAGAAATGTACATGTTCCAGAAGGTAAGAGTGTAAACTGTGGAACATATCCTAAAATAAAATAAACAACAGAAGAATGAAACAAATGCCTGCTATTAAAGGCATCCTTTTTTTCAAAATAGCACTTTTTTGAGTCTTTTACATGTAAATTTCATACTTCTCAGTAAAGAAAATACAATGGTCTTATCAATTGTTGCATTTCTAGGTTCTATTTTCCAAAGCATATACTAATACTAGGTTGTAATTTTTTCCTGACATTATGTAGGAAGTTATTACTAACTTATAAATATATGTTGCATTATCACCAGCAAACACAAAACAAGGAGCGGGGAAAGGCTTAGTCTTAAATAAATACTATGTATTTTTTTGTGACAGGCAGTTTGCACTGGAGACCTTACTTCTAATGCTTAGATATTTATTCTCATGTTGTACTAACACATGCTCTCAGATTTTAAAATAAACAGTAAAGCCAATTTGTATAACTTCACACAATTTTCTCATCAGGAAAAGAGAGAAATTCAAGAAAATGGCATTATTGAAAACTGGTAATTTTCCCCCCTTTAGAATTTGATACCAAGCACTATTTTAAATAGTGCGAGTTCTAGTGTTAGTTCCGACCACAGGCTGTCATATCATGGTAAGGTTTCATGAGAAATCCCTGCAGCTTGTACAAGTCATTCCATCACTCCATTGAAACAGTGAAATATTTCAGTGTCCCTTAAAGGAAGTTTTACGCCGAAGCTTGACAACCAGGACAACAGAGCATGCCGATGTATTATTACTGGAAACAGAGGACCCTGAAAGTCATCTGGAGCAGATACTCATGCAAGGCTCTTACCAATACACAGAAGTAATCATAGTGCACTGTTTCTGAAATGTGACATCTGTATCTCTAGTCTCTCAGATCTTTTCTTGCATTTCTAATCATGCCTCTTACGTTTTAAGTGAAACTTGGGAAATGGTTCTAATGCCCCAGTGTTCCACATATGAAACATACCTAGCTATACAGTCAATCAAGATTCAGCACTGGTTCTTTTTTCCCTCTGGAACAAGTGGTGACCGGCAGTGAACAAAGCCATTTCCTTAAAGCAAGAGTGCTTGACTTTAACTCATCGGAACGGGAAATTCTCAAACAGAAAGCTGTCTACATAAATGTCTACTGACTGGATGCAAACAGTACAATTAGAAACATGACTGTAATAAGCACACTTATTCATTTATTCAGACCAGTTCTAATCAGGGTCATTCTGACAACCACAGAAATGATGTAGAAGAAACGAATTTTGGTGCTGAGCAGATTTTAGCAATAGCAATTAAAAAAGAAAAAAAGGCAAACAAAATGTCATGTTGCTAACACAGAAAGCAACTGTGAAAACTTCAATTTTTCCCTTGCTCAATATAAGCCATAGCACCATAGCAATACCGGTACTATCAAACTATTTCATTCCCATTAATGACTCAGGGATCTGAAATGAGAAAACAAGAACAAACTGCTTTTAATTTATTAACAAGGAAACAAGCTCTCCCTTCATTCTCTTATCAAAGAATAAAACCTGTTATGCTTTGTTTAACTGTGCTTCAGTTTTGGAGCCAAAATAGCTAACTGATACAGGTTTTGGAAAAATCATTTAATTTATTGCAAAACTTGCATAAAACAGCATGAAAAGGGAAGACAAATGCTGTTAATTGTTCCCTGAGGTACTCTGCTATGGGCAGCAGAAATAGCCTAAGATGAATACATAAATATTTTATTAATATACAGGAAATTCTACAGGAAAATTTTTTAAATGAAAATTACTGTGAATCATATGATGTCCTAGTTTGAAGGGGACCTTAAAGATAATCCATTTTCAAACCTCTCCCATGGCCACCCACCCACCAGCTCAGGCTGTCCAGGGTCCCATCCAACCTGGTCTTGAGTGCTTCCAGGTCTGGGGCATCCGCATGCTCTCTGGACAACATGTTGCAGCTCCTCAACATCCCCCAAGTAAAAAACCTCTTCCTAACATCTAAGCTAATTCTCCCCTCTTATAGTTTAAAGCTATTCCATCTCGTTCTAAGATGCTTAAGAAGCATCTTAATTTTTATTCTCCTGTTCCTGTACCCAACCAAAACCATACTGATCACATGGTAAACTCCAATAATAAACTCAAATAAGCTTGTATTCAAATTCATAGTTTTCAAACACATTTACCATCATAATTTTTTAACATCCTCCCCAAGATTTCTATGCTCCCTGGAGCACATTGTAAAGGTTCTTACAAATTTTGAGTATCACAGAATATTTAAATTCCCTCATATCCTGCTCCAAATCTCGTTCTGAGCAGAATAACATAGCTTAAAACATTGACTTAAACATCTGACAAACTCTAAAGCTAGAGATACTGGGCTTTCAGACAGCTTGCTTGTCTTATTCTACAGAATAAGGTATTCAATTCTCATTTCAAATTAATATTTAGCAGTACTTCAAAAAACTGTAGAAAAACCCCATGTACTAAATTTTTCTCTACTTCATCTGCATGCCTTTGGCACATTAGCACATTATTAACTCTTGAGTGGAACAGAAAGATGGAAAAAAATGTTAAAAAGGTGTAATGAGAAATTTCTGTAGCAGAAGCAAAACAAGGCCAAAACATCATCACATTATGTAGAAAACCTGAATTTGTTTAATAACATATTGTGACAAGAAGCATGGTTTAGATGCTGCAATACATTCACAGCTTCTTTTGTCCGCTCCACATAGAGTGTATATAGGCTCTGGTACAAATGCAGCAATGTGTAAGAAAGAGAGTGGGACTTTTCTCTGCAGAACACCTGACTCAAATCTGTCCAAAACACCAATGTGGTCTTTCTTATATATGTTCTCATAGCCCATATTCAGATTCAGCCAGGGGATACACATTTTTGTATCAGGGATGTGCATTTAAATGAAAAGGAAGTAATTCTAATTTAGAAGAACTCTTCAGAACAAACTGGAAAAAGGTGATCTTGCTAGAAGTGCTGATAGGTTTGCTACATAAAGATTGAATAATCACAGAATTGCAGGTGTTGGAAGGGACCTCAAGAGATCACCGAGTCCAATCCACCTGCCAAAGCAGGTAACCTACAATAGGTCACACAGGTAGACATCCAGATGGGTCTTGAACATCTCCGCAGGAGACTCCACTACATCTCTGGGCAGCCTGTTCCAGTGCTCTGTAACCCTTACCGTAAAGAAGTTCTTCTGAGTGTTAGTATAGAACTTCACATGCATAAGTTTTACGCCATTATTCCTTGTCCTATTGCTACACATCACCAGTGAGAAGAGCCTAGCCTCATCCATTTGTCTCCCACCTCCCTTTAGACGTTTATGAACATTTGTCAGATCCCCACACCATTTTCTTTTCCCCAGGCTCAGCAGACCCAGATTACTCAGTCTTTCTTCATGTGGGAGATACTCCAGGCTTGTAATCATCCTTGTGTCCCTCTACTGGACTCTTTATGGAATCCCTGTCTTTCTGAACTGCCATATCAGACTGAATATTCCCTTCCTTGGAGGGGTGCACTTCTTTCATTCCAAGTTCATTGTGAAACCACAGGCTGCAGGTTAGGGTATTTCTGAACAATGAACTGATTTCACACAGTTATCTCCATTTCTTTATCATTCTCTCATTAATTTTCTGTAATGATTGCGAAAATCCCCTTAAGTATATTTTCTATGTTGGAAAATGTCTCTGAAAATTATGCTGAGGGGGAGGCCTGATGGCGGCTGCAGCTCTCGCAGGGAGCGGAGGGGCAGCGCTGAGCTCTGCTCTGTGTGACAGCCACAGGACCCGAGGGGACGGCATGGAGCTGTGCCAGGGGAGCAGCTGGGGGTTAGGGCAAGAGGCAGGACAAAGAAGAGCAGGCCAGCAAGTTTTGGCATACTACTTTAAGAATGGATTAATGTTCAGAAATAACATATTTGTTAAAACCTTATTCCCAAGAGATTCAAGCTCTGAGGGGTAAAACAAAAGCATTTCATGAAAGGTACTGGAAGCTTTATAAATGATGAAACATCCTTTTAACGTTTTTGTGGTGTGACTTAAAGAGCTTTTCTTACTTTGCAGGAAATCCAGGGAACAGCGTTCCCGTCTCCAAGAACATAATTATTAAGCTGAAACATATACGTAGTTTCTGAAGCAATCAGAGAGCCATCTCCTCTCACCCAAAAATTTGGGTAGAAATCAAGAGGCCATAAGGTGCTTCTTTCTAAAAGGTTTTGTAAAACTCAGAAGCAGATCAGAGCTGCAGTAAAAGTCAGCTCTGAAGGTAGGTTTCAAGGAAATAATTGGGGTTCTAAACCAGAGTCCTCCAGAATCATTTGAATTTACTTTAACTTCACCCAAATAAATAGTCCTACTGATATCTCAACTGCATGAGAAACCTCAAATACCAGTGCCTCTTACTTGAAGATCTGTAGAAGAAGATACAGTATGAGAGGAAGGTATTTAAAACACACTTACATAAATAAATTTCAGGAATAGCAGTCCTCCTTCTAGCAGCATTCATTATAGCTTTCTGAAAATGAGTCTGTTACCACAGTAACCAAGCTAATATTGGCTTTCCAGTTTGCAGACATTCAGTTCCTTAAATGCAGGTGCAGAGAATGAATTCACAGTTTTGGAGCAGGTTAATTTCTCTGCCAAGTATGTTGCATTTGGAAGTAAGAAGATGTTGTAAATTTTTATGTCAAGGATATAGAAAATCAGTAGCTGAAGGAAAGTATTAGAGAGGCTTGCGATGATAGTAAAACTTTCACTGGATGGAACACAAATGCTAAGTATGCAGTCCTGCTTTTTCTCTGCCCAGAAATATCAGATGTGATTCAGAGAGTTGTTTTCTGGTGATGCTCAAAGTGAACTAGAATTCATTTCACTCTCTTTAGAATGTGGAGATGACAGGCAAAGTATAGACTTGGTCTAGTGAGCAAGTAAGGTTCAGAATACTATTGAGCAATAGACCTGGTAAGATATAGCACACAGATACAGCACCCATCCCAGTGCTGTTTTCAAAAAAATAAAATAAAATAAAATAAAATTTAAAAAGTCTAGAAAATCTCAGTTGTTCTCTGAATGAATGGTATTCTTTTAGCATGCAAGCCTCTCCCAACTTAGCCAGTAGCACAAATATGTATAGAAGGGTGTTGTGGGTATCTAACTCTTCCTAACTTAGTACTGAGTTACAGGAGTACATTCATTGCTAAAACTTTTTAGAATTATTTTCAAGAAACTCAAACTAAGAGATTTTTTTCTTTTTATTTAATTTTATCTGAACTTGATTGCTCTTTTGCCTGTTCGTTTCAGTCTAAAGAAATCCCTACAACTTTTTTTTTATAAATTGTATGTTCTAAATAACATACATCCCAAAAGAATTCTAGATTTTGTCAAATACGTTATGATACAAAATATAGCTGCACTCCAGAATTAAATTATTACTACGTCATAAAATAGTTTATATATTCATGTTCATACAGGAAATAAGCCTACTACCTGTATTGCTTCTAGTATCATCACATGATAAATCTGTCAGAGAACGTGAATGACTGGAGAAAAGAAGCCTAAAGCTGCTCAGCATAGCCAGAGGGGCTATGGATGGCATCAGGATGCCCTAATCCTCAGAGGTGTTTTGCACATCATTGGGCTAATGAATCACTTCTGCCTCTCACCTTCTGACTCAAACACTTCAAAAAAAGTGACACAGAGGCAGCCAGCCATCTGGAAAAGCCAATCCCAGCACTACGCAGCACACGAAGTTTACTTTAGAGAGTTTTCTGCCTTTTTTCCTTTTCTGCACAAACTCACTCAAGCAGCTCCAAGTCCGAAGACCCAACATTCAGGGTTACAAAAATGACCGTTTCCAACTCACCTGTTTAAATGATTTCAAGTTTAATTAGAAATAAATTACAAAACATAAGAAGTCTATTGTATGAGGATGTAAATCATATTCTTGCATTTATGTGAACACAATCAGGGATTTTACATAGTGATTCACCCGAATGTTCTTAATAAAAGTTACCTCTCTAAAGTTTGACTGTCAGAGATGACATTTCGGATTCAAGAAATCTCTAAAGCATATTGAAACAGATATATATATATTTAATTAGCAAAGAATAACTGAAATCATTTTCTTGTAACATGAACGGAGTGATAATCTCAATTACCTTTAATAAAGGTTGGCATCTTCGACAGTATCTTGCTAGTACTCATCTTTTGGATCATTCTCTTTTAAGCATATACTGATCCACAGGGAGTTTCTGAACTAAACCTAAAATCTTATCAATATAAAAGCTTTTTAGAATACTAAACATTTTAATAGGAGGTTTATAACTGAAGAACAGCACCATTCAGAAATCTAGTTTTTCCTTTCTCATGCTGTAGTAACAACTTGAAGACTAAAGATTTTGACAAGATCTCCATATTATGAATCAATGCAGATCAGTCAGACCTCTGTAAATATGGACAGATGGTGCACAAGGAGCAAGAATCTACACTAACATTTTATTATATAATACCTATACAAAGCAGAGTTCCTTAATAAAAATATTGTAGAACACTTAATGCATGGGAAAAATAATGCAGCATCCTAACATTCAGCAGAAAACATACAGTAAAATTGCTTTTCTGTGCTGATTTATATTTCATTGATATTTAGCAAAATAAATCAGAGCAACATACTACAAAATGAGCAGATCTCAGCTTGCTAGTAAGTCTTACAGGTTTACTTTATACTACCAATGATTTAATCACCTATCAGGCAACTTGTAGAGTTTTTTTGAAGAGTTTGCCATCCCTGTACATAAGCAGTGGTTCAGTGTGTGGGAGAATATCAGTGTTCAAACACTCAGTGTCTGTAACTGGCCTTGTGTCTGTCAGATGATGTTCTCTGAGCTGCTTCTCCTCTGTTCACAAAGTAATTTGTGCCAATTCAACAAGATACTAGGAGTGCCCATATGATCAAGTACATCCAAATGTCTGTTCTCATGGTGTGTGAACCTTTAGGCCATGTTATTGTGGCCTAAAAAAGAAAGCCATGCATAGACTTTAACTTCAGATATCTGCTTTACTTCATATCTTATAGGAAATGAAAATAATTATAAGCTGAAAATAAAGACTAATTTCCATAAAATCTCTAATAGCTATTATTCATTAGATCTATCAATATTATCTATCATTATATGAAAATATTATACATTTAAATAAAACATTCACATTTTTTTCCTTCAGATTTTTAATTACAATTTGATATCCTGTCCAGCAGTTTCAGGCTTTCAAAAATGTTGATCAAACACAGAAATACTCAGAGTTTGCAAAATCTCAGTTTCTTTGACCCAAGACCCTCATTATTAAACTCTGCTCCTAAAGAAAAAGTGGTTGAAATTATAATAATGAAATGTAGAAAATATTCATAGTATTTGTTAAGATGAAAATCTTAGTAAGTGTAATAAATCTGCGTAACATGAGACTGCTTAAAAACCAAACACCAAGTAAAGAATAGGTGATCCTGAATCACATGCCTTACAGAAATTCAAAAACAGAGTCATCAGGCAGAGTGGTCACCTCTGTATGATACAGCAACACTGATGTATTTGTGAAAGTTGCATTTTTCATATCATCATACTGACTGCCTCAAGAGAATGTTCATCTGGTAAAATATTGTAGGCCACATCTCCCGTGGTGACTTTAAGGGCTGCCAATGATCCAGCCAGGTTACAGGGTATGAAATCAGTCTGCATTTACACCTAAAACAATTGAAGAATAATGAGCCATTACGTTTTTCAGCTCTCTTAAATGCATCGCCAGTCTCATATTTATTAAAATTTGTCACTGACTTTTGGTCAATTAATCTGAACAACTTTAGAATAAGTTATGAAACATGCAGATAGAAAAGTGCACGTTTTACAGTTGATGTACAACTTTGGCTGAAATACGTAATGTGGCACTACTGCTCTGATACCTTCCTGACTTAAAGTAAAAACAACTCACTATTTCTGCCTTTACTCCATCACATTTGATAACTTCATAATTTAAATTGATGCCAGTGCAGAAATTCTGATGTGGCAGAGCTTAAATTTTGACTGAACTACTTGCTATGCACAATCTTTCCTGCTGTGTCTAACACTGTCTGACTGCTCCAGTCACTCACTCCTTCTTTCTTAAATTAATTTATTCTCATGATTTAATATTCCCTAAAAGTCTAGTTAATGTCATTCACCTTAGCTATTGCTCATATGTAGAATATATTCCATTAAATTAATGGCATATATATGAAAAACACTGTGTATAAATAAGTGCTTAAATTTTCAGAACTTTGACATTTTCCATGTACTTGAAGAAAAATAGAACAACCTTTCAGCACTCAGTGCAGTTACTATTTTTTAAGATATATAATCCTGAAATATGCTGGAAGATTTGACAGGCACATGTTGGTTTAACACTCATTAGATAAATAAATACTCTGAAGCCAATGCCAATTTATCTCAGTTTTATAATTTGAGAAACAGTCATGTAGTGTATCAACACAGCAGACAAGACACAACATTGCAACTTTGCTAGTTGTTGTGCAGTGACATCTGAGACTTCCTACACTGTTTTAAATACAGTGTTCTTTGTATAAAGTAATAATAAAGCATTAACCTTCAAGACAGTGTCTTTTTACCAAACACAGGCTTAGTTCATTTTACTATTTCCTAAATCTGCCTTCAAAAGCCATGTGTGTTTTCAAGGCTTCCTGCATTTCTCCATCATTATCATTTCCTTTATCTTCACAAGTCATGCAGTACTTTGGCACGTAAAGAGATATAAGCTGTACCCATTGAGAAAGCAACCAGAGTTTCCTTATCACCTTTGCAATGGTTTTAATTGCTGGTAAAATGTCAAGTTAGAGGATCTTCTTTGACTTTGTAGATCATGCAACAGTGTTATTTTTTCCCTTCCTCTACTACTACAGAAAGATGTAAAATATTATAGGTTTTAAAGGAAAATTTATTTTTTAAATGTAATAGAAAATTTCTACCTGAAATAGTTTTGACAAATGAGCTCTTAGTGGGCAAGAATACCTAGTTTCTTTGGTTGAAGGAACACACAGCATGAAATAAAGGCATTAAAATAAAACATAAATAAATAAACATAATTAAAGAATGTAAAGCAGTCTCATTTTTATAAAAGAAGCACATTCCCTTGGGGGGCTGTCACTGAACTGAGCTAAAACAGACAAGAGGGTAGCACTGCACCTTCTAAAGATTGTATTGCACTTCCCTAGCCTCCTCCTTCCCACTGAAAAATGTGTGCCACTCATCACTCATGCATATTCAGGCCCAGCTGAAGTTAGCAGTTCCCCAATCTCACAGTGAGGTAAAAATAAGTGAGACTGCCCACATACTGCTTCTCTGGGTAGCCATAATTCTTTTCCATAGGATTCTCTTGTGCAGGTGACCAGATTCTATCCAGTACAAGCTTTAAACTGCAGTGCTTGGTGAAGCACTTTCTGCGGGTTGACAGGGGCATGCCAGCAGAACTCCAACCTGGAGTTGCAAAACCTCCTCTGGAAGATATAAAAATTACTTTTTTTCCTTACATATCTATCCCTTCATATCCTTTCATATCTATCCCTTACGAGATGAGTAATACTTAACCTGTTTACTTCGGAATGACTGTTCATTAGGCGTCTACATATTTTTTGCGTAAGTCGAGCAGAAGCACGTGCTTTTTAACATTTTTCCTTCTAGAAGGTAACTATGGTCACCACTCCAAGTTTTTAGAATAACTCAGGTGTTATTAAATGAGTTCTAAGACTTCAAAAAGTGATCAGACTTTAGCACTTCACATATTTACATCCTTTTCTCCTATAACAAAAAGTTTTATTTGATTTTGGTCTCCATAGTAGAGAATAAGAATATTTAAATCCATTATTTTTTAAGACTCCGCAGATATTCTTACTGGAGAGAAATTCTGCAGCAAAATCCTACTGTCATTTTGAAACAGCACAGGATTCAACAGAATAGTTTCCACTTCACCCTGTAGTTCTCAACTGAGGAATTGGTTAGTGGTTTCCTTGTATCATTATAGAAAACAAGATTGCAACTACTGCATATTTCCAATGAAAATACTCTTCAGATTGATAAAGTAGTAATTAATCAAGTGGACCGGAAAAAAAGATTCTGTAACACTATATTCAGTGTCTTGATCAAACACCATGACAGCAAGAAACAAAAGCTCCCCCAGAACCATGACACGGTCAGTTTTTAAGTGTCCTTTGATCTGTTCCCTGAATTTCTTTCATTACCCTGCTGAGACTCTGCCAGTGAAAGAAACCTTGAAGAAAACTTCATCTGAAAACACTATTTGCTGATCCAGCTATGGCTTCAGAGCGAAGGAGAGTAGCTTGTTAATTTAAATTTTTGCAGTTCTGCTAAACTTAGTGAAACTGATGTCAGTGAGCTCAAAAAATGTCTCTAGAAATACTCATACTGCTTCTCTTCGGAGAATGAAATCATCTGAAGGATGCAGGCATAGGAAGGAAAAATCAAATTCCTCAAAATGTTTTGAAAACTGTTCTCCTTGCTTAAGATTTTAATTTTGAGTTTTTGTGGTAGAGGAACAACTTCTCCCTCAAAAACCTATGATCTGAAAATGTGTTTCACCAGAGCTGTCCCAATCCCAACACAGACACATACACCTAACTCTAACATTTCAAAGAAATGACCTTAACTCTGTCATAACAATTATTCCAAGACAGAACTGCCTCATTTAAAAAGAGAAATTAGGCCCTAAAAAACATTGTTGAAAATTACATTTGGAGTCATGCTTGATTTTGGTAAACTTTGAAAGTGAAATATTGAAAAGCAAGGACGAATTAGAAACAGTTCTTGTATTGAATACTTCATCAGACCACAAGGGCTGAATTGATTTTTGAAGTTTCAAACAGTAAGGATATAGACAAACTTGGCTGCTTGTTAATAGAACTGCAATCCCATGCTGTCTTAGGTCAACTGACACTCTAGTTCACTGAATAAAATAGCTGGGAATCTTTAAAAAATTTACTGAGGGAGAAAAGAATTGTGAAAAAATAAAAAAAATAAAGAAGACTTAGAATGCATCACCACCTACCCAGCTTTTTTGTAGCAGTATTACTTGGGATTACAATTTACCTCCCACTGAAGTCTTCTAATGTTAACATCAACCAGTAAACTTGTCTGAGGTAGAGTTGACACACCAAACAAGCAAATCTTCATGAAGAGGTTTTTTTTCAAAAGCCAAAGAGAATTATTTTGCTGCAGCTCTGTTGCATGTCTCAGAAGTCAGCAAATAAAAGCTTTCTCCGAGCTTGCTGTCAGTGATATCAACACTGGGGGCCGTCAGTGGGAGGTGAACAACTGAATCCTATCCTCAGAAAATGCTTTCACACTTTTTTAGAGATCTGGGAGAAAAAAAATCACTTTCCCAATTGCACTTGCTGAATTTGAACTTTACTGTTGCTAACCAGCTTCAGCTCACTATCATCCTTGAAGTTTTCTGCCATCCCACCGTACTACAAGCGAAGAGGTGTTACAAGGTACACACTGGTGAAGCACATACCATTGGCGATCAGAAACAGTGCCTAATTCACATGCAAAAAAGCACACAAAATATTGATTCATATTTGCCACTCCTGGTCTCCTCCTCCTTGCTGTGTCTCAGAAACAGAGCTGCCAGAACAGCTGCCAGCATAGCGGCCTCAGCCCATGGGAGCAGCAACAATCAGAGAGGCTCGATGTAGAGAATGTAAGGAAGAAGCCTTTATGCATCATTAAGCCACCCCTTAATGAATGCAGTCAGACAAAAGACTCCACCAGCCCCCCATCTGCAGGGATGCAGGATGGTTTTTGTTATATATTTCCCTCGAGAGCCATAACTCATCTATTTATGTTACATGCAGCCTTGCATTCTCCCCTAAGATGGGCAGTGTAGAAACACTGCAAGCTACCACATCGCGTGAGAGAAAAATCCAATTCTGAGATTCAGACTCAGAATGTCTCTGTGCCATTTGGCATCTGCCATCAATATAATATTTTTCTTTCCATCTCAGAACATATGCCTCCTCTTGCATGAGAGAAGATTGGACCAAAAAATAAAAAATAAAAAATAAAAAAAATAAAAGACATCATCTGTGTCTTTGTTAACCCATTTTCAGGAAATTAGGGTCCTATGACATTAAGATATAAAAAGATAACTACTGTTTTTGTGCTAAGACAAGATAATCTCCTGTGCTTTTTTTTTCATTTTTTTCTGCCATGTTTGGCTTTTATGCAAATAATATTATTTATTTGAGCCTTTTGCAACATTAAGCATGGAATTCAGCATACAGTATGCACAACCAAACTACACAGCCATATGAGAATGAGCTGGTTTCCAAAGATAGTTACATTAAGCTTACATTTGCAGAATAAATAATTCAATCCTCATGCTTTGCATTTAAATATTTATACAAATACACCGCTTGTCACAATTAGTTTGATTAAACTGTTAAGAAAAAGGAACTGCAAGAAATGAGACTTCGTTCAGGAGATGTTATTTATGTTGCAGTTAATTTTGTGAAATTACAGAAGCAGCAGCAGGTCATGTTGCAGCCCTCCACATCCAAAGATCTGACCTCCAGGTTACTCAGGGAAGGCTTCTTAGCCAAAATTGTTGCATTTATTTAGCAAAGAGAAGTCCCTGAATTTGATTTTTCTATTTACCTTGGTTTCCCCTTTTCCATTTCTCCCAGTATCAGTTGGAAAATCTTACTTATAGACTGAAAATTCACTGAGGTTTACAGACTACTTTCTGCACAATTTTCTTTTGCAGCACTCTCACCTTAAGCCCTTGAAGCAGGAAGTGAAACAGTAATTGCAAAACCTCTTCCTTTTAGCCTCGGGGGTATTTCTCAGGAAACAAAGAAAATAAAATAGCATCAAAGAAAAGCCTGAATTTTTTATTCTGTTTCTAGATCAAAGCAGAGAGTCTTTCTAATTATGTGATGCCCAATGCTATAATGTTTATGAGAACATGCCATTCCTCCTCTAGGAGAAAGAAATCGCATCTCCCAAGCTTGAGTTTGATGTGGCTAATACTACCCAGAACTCCAGAAGTGATCTTTTAGTGTAGTACCTGCAACTGAAGCTCTGATCATAACACCCAATATTGAAGTGCTGCTGCAAAAGACTCATCAACAGGCAAGTGGATCACTTTGGGAGATTTTTTTTTCCCAGTTTTTAGTAACCAAAGGAAAAAAGGATGACTACATCACTGATCATGGACAAAACAAACATCATAGTGTAGTAATGATTCCTACAAAAAATAACTCGCTAGTGGGAGGGATCCTGGTGGATCAGCTAACATTCAAGGTAAACCTATGGGATCTACCCTTAACCTCAGAAGGCCATGAAGTAGAGACTGTGTCCGCAAAAGAAATAGAAAAAAAAACAAAACCCTTTTGTTTCTACCTAGTCATTTAATGACATCTTTGAATCAAGCTTCTGGGAGCTATTTTAGGAACGCTGTAAAGATTTACAAATTCTTTTTTTACCATTCAGCAGTGGTTGGTTAAAAGCACAGAGTGAAGGAAAGCATGGAATACAGCCTTTAACTGTGATGGACCTCGCAAAACATTCCAAGGTTTCTGTTAAGATATGAATCAATGACACCAAAGGGTTTACTTGCTTTAAGGAGGCAAACTACATTACTGAATGTAAGGGAAATACTGCTTATTTTATTATATAGATGATTGATATTTTTCCTTATATTTCACTTTCTATTACATTCCTTTCCCAAATAAAAATGTTTTGTTTCATATTTCCAAGAATGAACACACAATTAAATACAAATGAAAGTAAGTCTGACAAGAGTATTGCCAATGAAATGGTGTATCAGTTTACCAATACTAGCAGTGAGCACAAGTAGTTCTGGGAAAACTCTTGTGTCACCTAGATTTATAAATTTAAAAAGGATCTCTAGGACCCATTTTATTGCTGGCATGTGGGAGGTTACACATAATGATATGCTTAATGAATCCATAATCAAAGACAAAACCAGTGCCCTCACAAAATGAAAAATATGTTTCTCGGCCAATATCCCTGTTTCTCCAACATTTGTGAAGCAAGAAGAAAGCAAGTGGACAATTACCCCTCCTCCTCTCCTATGCAGGCAAAGTAAGTTATCTAACTAAGTCAAAAACATAACCTTAAAATGTTTCTGGACCTCGCACAGCAGCATCATTTTATGCAGCCACTGACCCCAAGAGATTAGAAGTGTGTAGTCAAGTAAGTCCAAACAAATAATTGGTGTAGTGATTATACCACTGATAAAAACCAACAACGCACTGGACTCCTGCTCTTCTTATGTAAACTGACAGTGAAAATAAGGATGAAAGAGAGAGCGTAGGCTGCAATCTTGCAGAGAACTGGGAAGTGGAAAGAAGTACACGTGACACAGGTATTTATCTGCTTGAAGCTTTCAGTACATGGGTTAGCTGGAGCTTTCACTTTCTCCCCTTCTATTTCTGTGTCACCAAAACAGAGCAAAGAGCAACATTCTTGTATCAGAGAAGGCAGCTATCAGGGGCTTTTTTTTTGCATTTATTAGTACATAGGGAAAGCTTCTCTCCAATAGTCTTCAGTGCTGGCAAACTGCTAAACATGAGGTATTTGTTGTATCTGTCCACTTGCTATATATATATATATGTATATATATTTTTTTTTTTCAGGGCTGGGGAAAGATTCATTTTCATGTTGAATATGTAGCAAAAAAGTAAAGGCAAATTCCAGTCAACATCTTTGCAAAATGACTTCAACAAATCAGGACTAATTGTAGTACCTGTGCATCCAAATTGTTCTTCATATTATTTTCTTGACTGTCTTAAATTGTATTTGTGAGTTATTAAAGCAGTGGTATTCAGGATACCATGAGGCATCATGTGAAGTCTTATCATCTAATTGTTACCATTGCTCAGATATTCTTCAGAGAACCAAGTAGATCTAGAGCCTGAGAGAACAGACATTCCCTTTTCTTTCTACTTCCCCCCTTATATCCTTTATTTTGGTACTAAAGGATGCTCTCATTTAGCCATGATTATGCCACTTCCCAAAAGTCATGCAATCAAGGGATAATTTGTTTCATCAGAAATGCGAGAACATTTAGAAAGACATTATTCACTGTCAGCTGAGTGTGAGTCAGGGAAAAGCTGTCCAGAGGTTGTAGAAGAAACTGAACTTTTAATTATAATTATTAATTCCTCTGATTTCACAGTGTGCTACTGTCTAGTCATTGCCCCTTGAATATAAGGGTTGTGTGTATGTACGCATGTATGCATGTGTGTATTCAAAAGAACATTTTAAAAGCAAATCCATTATAAAGCAGGAGATAATGCTAAGTGATATACTCCTCTCAACAGCAAAGGAAAAATAAGTGCAGTGTAAAATACGTTCAGTTTTTATCTTCAGAGCAGTAGTACATATGCCGCTAGAACTTCTACATACAGTAGATATTTTCTTACATACATATAATGTCAAATGCAAACAAGCGCTAAATAAATCTTCACTTCCTGGAGGTAGACTAACTTGATTAAAACATTTGCACCGACATGTGAATGTAAAGTCAGGGTCTGTTACTTTCTGGAATTAAACAAAAAACAGAGCAGAAAGCCAGCACAAAGCCAGCACTGTTTAAAAAGCAAGTGTTTTTATGATCTATGTTAAGAAACAAAGGCTGAAAAAGGCTCTGTTGATTTTACTTTTCCTTGTCATTATGAACAGAAAAAAATAAATAAATGAAATTCAGTGTGTTCTGAATAATGCAGAACCCAGGCAATGAAGACCCATTAAAGCAACTCCTCCAGGTAACTCAGATTGCTTTCACAGGTTCTCCAGGAAGCCAAAACAAGCCAACATGGTCAGAATAATTCTATATCCCCAGAGAGATCTTACAGATGATCAAGAAAGTTAGAGATTTTATTTATCTATTTATTTATTTTAAATCTGCAAGCATGAAACTTCAGTGTAGAAGGAACATCAATTACAAGACACAGCTGTCCCTTGTTAGGTTTCCTGTTGTACTAGTTTTCCTGTTGTACTACTTTATAAATTGCTCTGAAATTGACACTAAGATTAAGAGCAGCACTGAAAAGAATTAGCTTAAATAAAGGCTAAGGACATTTACTAACATTTATTGCACAATTGATAACAAATTGTCTTTCATAATCATCTCTTTCCAATACTAATAAACATGTTAAATATGGAAAAATAATTAGGTCTAGGCCAATTAAAATATTATGCATAAGATAATTAATTCAGCTGAAGGTAAGAAAACTAGGTGTTTTTAGATCACAGGTTGTTCAGCTCTAGAAAGTCTTCTCAGCGAAATCCACGTGGTTTTCCAAACCTAGAAAAAGCCGTAACAGTCTGCATGGAACAGTCCTTCCATGACTATATATCACGAGGTACACAGTTCCTATCTTGGTGTGCTCCTGTTTCTCTCTTAGTAGAAATGCACACACAACCTCATGACACTGTACTGATGGCTTCAAACATAAAACATATTGTTAACTTTTTGGTGTCCCTCACACTTCTAAGATCTATCAGAGCTCTTTCGCCTTAGACCTGTTCTATTCTAAAAGATGCGAATAGGCCTGTTTCTTTTTAACATTCTTAGAACATACACTAACAGAATATCACATGGTCTTCATACTTCAGAGATAAATCAGTAACCAAACAGTTAAGGTGTATGGATGCCTGCATTTTGACAGGCAAACTTTTTGGTTTGCATTGTGAATTATGTTTATCTCTAATCTTTCCAACAAAGAGCAGCTTTCTTCTTGCTGCAGTGAAGAAACTTGATTATTATCAATAGAGTAAAACATACTTAATCATTTATCTAGAGATTTTCCTTTGATCATTCAGTTGGTTTTATATCACCCTGATTGAATTCAATTTTCAAAGGAGGAAACCATGACCCGTTAAGTACACATTATTCCCAGTATTTTAAAGATTTTGGCAATGAGAGGAAGGGTTTGAAGGAAAAAGGCTATTGATTACAAAGATATGTTAGTTGTTACAAAATCAGTTTTTCACAAGCTTCAAAGTGTTGGCGTCAAAGATGCATTTGTGATAAGAAATGTTAATATTCACAGAACAATGAGGTAACTTCTTGTTCAAATAGTTAGCATAAATTACACATATAATTGTGCTGATCTTTTTCTTTTTCCAAACCTTAGAAAGCTCATGCATGACTTTGCATCTGATTTTGGCTTATAGTCTGAACATTATGAACTTAACACTCTGCACTTTGTGACTGTCAAAAGGTACGGTTCTGAAATTCAAAAAACAAACCCTTGCTAGTTCTGTGAGCTATTCAGATGTGCAGCTGTCCAAATCCAGCTGAGATACCATGTCTGAGAAGTCTGACAGAAACCTGAGCAGTCAGCTAGTGAAGCAAATATACATAACTCTATATATTTGCATAATATTTGCACTTTATATCCTTCAGCAAGCGGGCCACAAAGATCATCTTCCTGAATGCTGTAGTCCGCAACAGATCAACTTGAGCAAAAGTTGTCCTACTTAAAGTGAATATTGTGTTCCAATAGATTTTAAATTTTATTGCAGAGTAATAACAAAATTAAGCAAACTACTTTTTTCAAATTTCTTAATTGGAATTAATAGGAGAAATTAAACATCCAGATGAACTCTCACAAAATATTGAAACGAAAACATCTGATATATTTACACCAGAGGAAAAGCTGTATTTTAAATCATTTACTCATATGAATGAAACCTCAAAAGCAATAAGAGAAGGTAACCACGCTAAAACACAACAACATGGAAGACTTGCAAGTTGTGTATCTATGAAGAGTACAGGGAAAAAAATTTCAGATGCATAAAGAATGCCAGAACTTGTCAAGGCCAATTTTCAGGCTCTGAAAGCAGTTTTTCTTTTAAAAATAATCTTACTGTTAACACTATTTGTAAATAAAGATTTGTCTGTTGTTATTTTTTTTTCTCTGAATGTGGATAAAAACTGGAACAGGAAGGATGTGATGTTTACATCCTTGTAGGCATTCAAAAGCTAACTGGATATAGACCTGGGTAGCCTGGCCCAGGCAATTCCGTTTTAGGCAAGAACATTGAAATAGATGGTCTCCTCGTATTCCATCCAACTTCTGTGATTCTATGATCTTTTCAGCCTTTGTTAACTCGTTTTGACTTGTATTTGTTTATAATTTTACTTCACAGGGCTTAAATTCTTCTACTAGAAATTTGGGTCTATGGAAGAGTAAGTGTTGTAAAATCCATGTTAACATGTTTTCCCAATCATGACAGTTAAAAGTTTCAGAAAGTTCAGTGTAGCATATGCCCCCCTAACCATTAGGTACTTGATTGTTCTCCAACAAATGAAAAATCCATTTAGCAGTAGGTGAACCTTCATAATATTCACTGTTCTCTGAATCTCTCAAAGCCAATCATTAACAAATTAAATGCCAGTAAGTCTATAAAATTGACTCTGAAGTTAAAATAGCTAATCTAATACTTTGCTTTCCTAGTTAGTTAGAAACAAATGACCATCCTTCAACTGATGCCATAAAAATTATGTGTATGACTTCAAAATGATTTAATATCATAAGTGACTTATGAAGATAATTTCTCCATCCAAAACAATGCATTATATTACAGCATCTAAATTTGCAAGGAGCTGGTTTAGTCAGAAGAATCTACCAGATGCCACACATCACAAATAATACTCAAATGACAAAATGTCAGGATTATGCAAAAAAAATAATGACACAAAAACAAAGGCAGAGCAAAATAACTCCAGAAATCATCTAAGGCTTATAAAACCTGACTAAACTTAAACTTCAACTACTTAGATATTATTCTATTTTCTATCAGTAATATAACTTTGAGAAACAAGTCATGCAGTTATAAATAGGGAAAGAAAGACATTTGTGTTCACTGCGGATGAATCTTCCTGCTTACTTTCTATCAAACTTCTCAAGCATTCATTTTTCTATACATTTCTATATATTGATCCTAATGCTGCTTTGGTGCAAGAATTGTCGTTTTTCTCATCTGTTTGTACCGCACTTAGTCTAGTGAGGATCTCTAAATGTCATCCTATCATTACTAGTCAACTTTATTTAACATTACCCTAACAACAACACTGCTCAGTATTACCCCAACACTAACATTAAATTATGTCCTGTAGCAAAGCACATAATATATTACACCTACCACAACCTAATTGTACATCACTGCCAAAAGCCATTCTCTGTTCTGACACGTTACTTGTGCATTAAATCTTGTGAGCACGGATGGGGCTGCAGGACAAATGGGTTAAGTTTGATGATCCAGTGGTACCTTGCATTCTGAGTTTTCAGTACTTAATTCTGCACAAGAGAAATCAGAGTCAACTGCATGCTGAAAAAGTAAAAAGAAGACTGAAATTGCAAGTCCTTTTGGGTTTGTGTGGTGATTAGACTCTTAGTTAGATTTCATCAGCTCTGGTTGATCATAATAAGCATGAAAAGAAACTGTATCATCTTGTGCATAGACAGTCGCAGATCTTTACTGACTTTTAATTTATTCCAATGGTCAGACTGCTGATGAAAATCCAAGGAGAGTACATTTCAAAAAGCAACAGAACTATTAAAAAAAAATGTGCTTATAAATCAGTGGATATAGGTGCTAATTTTTTTCATTTACACATTTCTTTTCCACCCTCCACCTTGTTCTTAGATGGTGGCAAGAATCTGGGTCTGACCTCATAGGTCAATCCACTAAATGGAAACTAATTCCCACCAGACTTTCTCCCAAAGAAAAGATTTTTCCCATCAGCCAGGAGATCAAGGACTTGTCTGAGAACTATCTTTCATTCTTGAAAAAAAAAAATTGAAGTCATTTTTTATGATTTGACAAGTATTACACTGAGCTGCTGCTTATGAAACCTACTTAGCTGTATAGATACTCGATCCTATTTTCAGAAACATGACAGTAAGAATCATGCTTAATTATAAGGCAATCTATTGACATCCATCAATCAAACAAGCAGAGCAATGGAGAAGAGCATATACCCCAGGAAAATGTTCTTCTCGACTAGAGACCTAGCCTTGGATGCAGACTCCATTTCTTGCTTTTCTATAAACTTCTCAAGATAATTTACTGTTACTAAATCTACAAAGTGACTGAGAGCATTACAACACCAAACATCAGAAGGCCATATTTAAAAATGTCTGGGCTTGAATTCATAAAAGATCTTAAAAAATAATCCAGTAAAAGAACTAGCTGTTGTAAAAGAACTAGCTGTCTTAAATTAAGCATGTCTAAATGGCAACGTCTAAATAATGTCTAATCTGTTAAAGCTCAGTGAAAGAGCAGAATAGAAAATTCAGAGCTAGACACACAGATTAAGCATACAGTTCACAAGGAGAATTAAAGATAAGGCAAGGGATTCATGCTCTGAGTGGGAGCTCACCAAAAGCCTTGCAGTAGGAAATACATAAAACAAGAGATGTAAGCTTATCTTTCGCAGAGCTTCAACTGCCAGTCTGCTTGAAATTATAGAATCACAGACTGGCCTGGGTTGAAAAGGACCTCAAAGATCATCTAGTTTCAACCCCCTGCTGTGAGCAGGGTCACCAACCACTAGAGCAGGCTGCCCAGAGCCACATCTAGCCTGGCCTTGAATGCCTCCAAGGAAGGGGCATCCACAGCCTCTCTGGGCAGCCTGTTTCAGTGCATCGCCACCCTCTGAGTGAAAAACTTCCTCCTAACCTATATCTCCCATCTTAGTTTAAAAGCATTCCCTCTTGTCCCATCACTATCAACCCATGTAAAAAATCATTCCCCCTCCCATTTGTTCACTCCCTTCGATGTTTGAAGGACACAATGAAGTCTCGCTGGAGCTTTCTCTTCTCCAAGCTGAACAAGATCAGTTCTTTCAACCTTTCCTCATAGGAGAGGTGCTCCAGCCCTCTCATCATTTTAGTGGCCCTCCTCTGGACCCATTCCAAGAGCTCTGTGTCTTTCTTGTTCTTGGGGCCCCAGGCCTGGACACAATGCTTTCCATAAGGTCCCCCAAGAGCTGAGTAGAAGGGGAGAATTATCTCCCTCTCCCTGCTGGCCAGTAAAACCTGAGATATCTCGAAGGTGAATGGCATGAAATTCGCCCCCTCCCATGCCTCTACATTTCTTAGGATTAAAAAATTACCACAGGATGAAGCAGGAAACACGCAGGTATCACATAGCATTTCACTTTCCTACTCTTGTTATACTGTTTTTTTAAAGTTTATCTTTGACTACTGAAAGTTGCAAACATTTTGGGGTCAAAATGCATCATAGCATAGAAAAACTAACCAGCTACCAGATTAAACTGGGTTGGCTCATTAGTTCGTTCCTACTTAGTGACAGACATTTCTCTAAGCACGCATTCATTCACAGAAAGTCTGGAAAACACCCTCACCTTTTTTTTTTTTCTCTACCACAACATGGATTGACAGTAGATTGTACTGAAAGTTTTCAGATGGTTTATCCATATACTGAATAAATTTGACCAGTTCAATCTGCTTTTAAGTTTAGTTTTAGAGTAAATTGAAAGATCAATAAATAAAATACAAATAAACATTTCCCACATTAGTTGCCTCTCAAATCTTAGTTCAGTTCTCTCATTAGCACTGATGTTTTCCCCCATGAAACTAAGCATCTTTACTGCCTTCCTAAGTAAGCACTCTGAAAAAACATTACATCATTGATTGCTAAACCCAGGGTTGTTTGTGAAGGTGTGAGGTCAGAACACTGAGCTTAGTAAAGTAAGTAACTGAGGAAGAGTTTTGGCAACAAGTGCTATTAAAGATTAAATTCATGTGAAAAATATTCTGACATTGTTTGGAGAGACACTATATCAATGGGCAAAGTCTAGTTTAATCTAAAACTTTTCACAAATACTGTACCAAACACTTGTCTACAGGAATGATCCTACAAAGAAAAGTATTTGAGTACCCTTTGTTTCAATAAATAATGACAAAAGAGAAGTTTCATACTACAATCATCACCTACATTCACAAATATCTGAAAAGTCCAGAAATGATAATTCAGAATAAAATGAATTATCCCACAGGCATTCCAAAACAGGAGAACATACACTGTTAGAACAACTGGAGTCTAGAGTTAATGCCAAGAGAGAAACTCACAAGACCTTATGCCCTTGGGCCACTGTAACTCAGTGTCAAAGTGTACCTCTGTTGGACTAGAGTGACAAAGCATACAAGCCATTTTCTGTTCGTATGGCAACAGTTTTCTGAAAAAAAATCTGCCTATAAATAATCTGTTTAAAGTAGATATTCACTTACATCTCCAATACTGTTTATTCTACTGTTATAGGAGGAAACAAAACAAAACAAAACAAAACAAAACAAAAACAAAAACAAAAAAACCACTTTGGTGTTCTCTTAGGCTTCAGTATCAAGTTTAAATAAATAAAAATCACTAACTCTGGTGCTCCTGCATGTTTATTACAAGACTGGGTCTGTATTTGTTAGGATATTATAAGGACCAATCCCAAAGCCCAGTTTCCTTCACGCAGAACTCAGAAGAATTTCACTGGCAAAATATTTTCCTCTGTCAGAGTAATGAGGTAATGAATCTGCACTGTGATCTCATCATCGATCTTTTCTGAGTACAAGTATGCCAGTAGGTTAGTTCTTCCCACCTACATGAAAAGTAGGCCTTCACTCCAACTATAGATCTTAGGAAAACAATTTTTCCCATTCATTTTCTCTGTCATTGTCTTTTTTTTTAATTCCTCACTCTTCCTACATAGCAAACTAAGTTCTGAAATATGTGGCTTTTCTTTTTTTTTTTTTTTTTGCTATAGCTTCTTTCACTACCTTTAGACTAATTCCTCACACTGCTGGGTCCAGCACAATGGCAGAACAATAGAAAAAGAAATGCATTCTCAAACCCTAGACTAGGCTTTTACTATTTTATTGCCTTTTAAATCAGTTCTTACAGGAGATTCAAAGTTTGGTGTTCAGAGCTATATCGCCTTGAAACAGCAAGTTATGTTTTTCAGGGGGGAAATAGCATGCCCAGCAGCACCCTCTCTAGAGAAATGAACATTTCAGGCACAAAGACAGTGAGATCTTAATAGGAAGAAGATTATGCTTCCACTGGGTATTCTTAGTATAGGGCTTTCTTTGTTGGAAGATAACACAGGATTTCCAATTCTTCTAGGTTACCTGCAGACACATTAGTTATTTACCTCAAAAACATTACATTCTGTAATAGGAAGTGCTGATCCTAAAAGTTTACTCTTTCATATACACCATCTTTAGCCTTGTTCATAGTAGGTACAATTAACATAGAAATAGTATTTTTTTATGAAAAAAAAAGTGTAATTCAAGTACTTTTATGCTTTGTTATTGTTAATTTTCTTAAACAATCTTCACACATTATAAGGAATTGTAAGAATTCATCATATGTTGATGTAGAAATCACTAATGTCATTTTCACCTAGGCCATCACTTACAAAGGGTTTCACTTCATACATAGTGTTTTTTTCCACTCAGAATTTTCTGCAGGTTTACTAATGTATTTAAAAACCCTAGGACTAATTCCCTTAATAGAAAAGCTTACTTTAGGGATGAAGTCCTCGTGTGCATCCAGAGGGACAATGAGAACCAAGAGGGTGTGGGGCAGAACACACAATGTACTCACTGAGAAAGACCCAATTACCCCTAAGCACACCCATTCAAAGAGAAGCCCTGTCACTCAGACTGTAAGATGTAGCTGATTACATGAATGGATTACCAGCACATTTTTTACTTCTTACACAGAGATTTATTGAGCTGTAAAAAACCATGGGCCATCCTGGAAAACGGTAGCTGTTGCTAGTCCTGTGATGTTGCTGAACTCTACTGACAGACTGGCTGAAAGATGAGGGCACTGCCTCTGGTCTGAATTTTTACTGCAGCTGCCAGCATGCTACAGATTTAATGTGTCATGTTATTTGAAACTACGTACACATACACATTCAAAAAAAAAAAAAATTGAGAAGTGCAATTCTGGTATAAAGCCGTACATGTCAAGAAATAGCACTTGCAATCACAAGCTCTCACCTTTCCAAAACTCCCTTTGAAAATTCTGCAAGTGTTGAATTATTTTGATAGCACTTCATCTGTGACAGTGATACAAATATGCTCATTTCTCATAAAGAGAGAATATAAAACATCTCATTATTTATATATATATACATATATTTAAATTTAACACAGACTAGAATACAGGCATTAAATGAAAACAGTGATCTATCCCAATTCTACATCAGCTGTTTTAAGACTCCATAAAGGATCAGTGAGCATTCAACAGGATTTCTGCTGAAACAATAAGGCTGAAATCCTCGTAAGTCCAAACTTTCCATTTCCACAGTCCTTCTCCCAAATCCAAATGTCATCCTGACGATTCTCTTCAAAAACCAAACTGCACCCAATATCACTTAGCATGCACAATATAAAATCATGACATTCTGTTCAAGCACTAAATTAGCAGCAGCAATCCCTAACAGGAGACTAATTCACATGAGATCTCACTTCCCTTCTCTATCCCAGGATTCTCAAATAAAAAGTCTGCAAAGCAGCAACAAAGAGAAAACCACTAAATATCAAATGCAGTGATATCTCCATCTAGAAGAATAGAATTCTGCAAATTATGCAATTATTTGTATTATTTGTATACTATTCCATATTACCATATTTTCTTTTCTACATATTATCTCCTTCCTGTCCAATGGTCAGATAATGCTCAGAGTTACTCTATAAATATATCATTTTACGCAGTTTTTCAGGCGTGGTGGTTTTCTTTTCGTTTGTTTGCTTGTTTGTTTGTTTCTTGTCTTTTTGAGTTACTTACCAATCATTTGTAAAAACCATAAGAAGAATTTTATGACCGTAGTTCACAGCACACACTTGTGGGATGATAGTTTTTACGTTCAGTGTGAATACAGCTGTGTTCCTACACACCATATGTTTCCACTAACCGCTCAATGAAGAAATACATTATCAGAGCCATATCTTACTTCAACAGAGGCAGCTGACCAGCATCTTAATAACACTGTATTGGGGAAGATAGTTAAACAACCTGAAAATGTGTTCCTCAGACACCATATCATCACTCAAAAAACAGGATCTGGGAATGGGTGGTATAATTCACTCTGCAAGTGTGGCCTGCTCAGTTCTTTCTTTCACAAAAGAAGCTGGGTTTAGAAAAGAGATTGAATGGAGTGCATTATAATAAGCATTGTGTTGAGAAACTGTCAGGGAGAAGAAACAAGATTTTTTTTCCCTTGGATTAGGGTGGTGAGGCGCTGGCACAGGCTGCCCAGGGAAGCTGTGGTGCCCCATCCATGGGGGCACTCAAGGCCAGGTTTGATAGGACCCTGGGCAGCCTGAGCTGGTAGGTGGCAGTGCTGTCCTCAGAAGAGGTGAAGAACTGGGTTGGATTTAAGATACCTTCAAAAATCTGAATCTTTTCCAGGGCTTCAGGCTTCACAAGTGAGACACTGAAACTGAAGAAAACTACTGAGGGACATTTACCATTTTACTTCAGTTTCCTAAATATTATCCAAGGGATCAATGACTAAATTCATTGTGGAAGTTAAATCTGAAACAAGACTGAAAATTTGAAATGGAAAGTGGTTAGAACTTCATGTGGCATCTTCTCACCATAAAGCTAGAGGAAGTTTAATCCATGCTGTGTAAGGAAGTTTTATCCATGCTGTGTAAAAGGCCACCTAAAGCTGGGAGTTTTAGAACTCTCAAGAGGAAACTAGGACTACAACTACTCAGCACACTCTCCTTTCACAAGGAAAACTCTTATCACTCCTGTTTCGCTAAGACAATTTTGGACCAACAACAGAGATTCTAAACAAAAACTAAAGCTAAAACATACATGTAAGTATACTACCACAAATACAGTCTTTGGAATATACTTAACTTTTGTACATAAAACCATGAGAGGGAAATTATCAATGAAATGAAAAACACTTGGAGTATGCTTGTATATAATCAAGAGAGAGAGGATTTATCTTCTCTTGTTAAATTGCTTGTTATAGTAAAGCACTGAACCAGATATAAAAATAAATATATATATTATTGCTGGTGTAGCTATTTATTTCTGTTTACAAGAATTTCCAAGTCCAATATCTTCCACAATATAGATTCAAAAATTCTTGGATTTTTGGGGGGTGTTAGTAGTGTATAAGGGAAGAATCAGATCTTCGTGAAGCAAAGCTCTGAAGAGCTTGAAAATTGCTTTTTCTAAATCAAATCAAAGAATTCCAAATCAAGAATATAAAAACCTTTTGTAAACAAAGTGGAAGAAAACAGAAAAGGAATCAAAGGTCAAAAATTTCTATAGAAAACTGATGTACAAAACAGTAGATGAAATAACGTTCGAAAGTACACTGAAACTAGAAGCTATTCTGCTTGCTCGGAGACGATACGGAAGTGTGACAAATGTTTTCACTAACAGTTTCAGTGTCACCGATGATGAGCATAGCAGCAGAAATACAAGCAACCAGTGGTTCATCCTGGACAGGAATACACAGATAGTAAATCCCTTCCAAAGAGCTTTCTTCACTCTGGTATCTAAACCTATTATCTCTCTGTGGCATTATGCTTTGATGGATGTATATAGATGAAAACATTTCAAAACCATACAAAATCCTTCTTGATTACTTGTTCATTAATGTGGGGGAAAAAAAAATAAATCACTGACTGGGCATTTTAATATCTTTTATAAATGACTCTTTTGACATTCAGTAGAACTAACATTCCTATTGAGCATAAAAAGTAAGTAAATTCAACAAAACCCTAGCAAAATTTAACCTGACAGTAATCTTGTAAAAAGGTGGTAGTTTTCTATCTAGACCCAAACAGAAAGAACATCAAATTGGGAATGGAAGCACTGAGGCATGGGCAAGCAAGGAGATTTTTCAAGCTTTTTAAAAAATAATTTTACACAAGCACGAATGCATTTCATCTGTCAGGAGAAGAATTTGCAGCAAAATGAATGCATAATAAATTACATTTTTTTTTATTTTTTAGGATAGAATTAGTGAAAGCTTGATTGCTAAGAAACAGTTTTCATAAAGAAAAGGTGGGAAACTAACTTAGTTATTTAGGCAATTTACAGAATGCATTATTTCCTTAATTAGACAAAAAAATCATTAATGAAAGAATATCAGATCTTATTGATGCAGCATGCCAACTTCTTCTGATCCATTGTGAGTTTTCAGTTAAGTTTTTGCTTTCAAACAGCCTCATTTTGGAAAATTTTATAGCTCATAAATTTTTACTTGTAATACATTCCCAGATCTCTGTAGAACTATTCATGACATTAAATGCAGAGCTCACACATATATATTTTGCAGAACTAGGGCCCAATTTTCAGACTAAGCTCCAAATTCAAATACTAAGTCAATATTTCACCAGAGAGAAAAAGGTTGCCAATTGCCTGTATTGGTCATCCAGTTTTAGGACTCTATACTCAGGAAGAAAGTGGGGCAGACCTCCTCTTTAACAAGTGTCTAAGCAAATTGTTTAGGAGAGGATATATTTTTGGTAGAGATTGACAAACTGTGAATTTGTGGAAAAATTAAAAATCTGTGTAAGAGAATGTCTGACTTTTCAAGCAATTCCTATTGTCACCTCAGTGTCTGAAAGAACATACCTTGTTCTGTTGTTTTGGGTTTTTTTTAATTTTTGTGGATATGGGCTCATGTTTATTTAAAAGTGGAGAAAAATAATATAGGCAAATGCTGTATTGAAAGCAGAAAAATGAAGGGATATGATTCCTCAAGGAACAAAAACCTAAGTAGGATTAAGGAAAAAAAGACTGACATTTTAATTTTTAGCCATAAAATTCCTTCACTTAGATTTGGCAATTTAGAACTTATGCCTCTATTGTTGAGGTACAGATCTTTATTCAAAAACTTTGGGTGCCTGTAATTCCTTTACAGTCACTGGAGATCTACTCAGTATCTCCAAAAATGGACTGGAGGCATCACTGCACCATGAGCAGCCTTGCATGGTGGACAGTTTAAAAGCTGTCTCTGATCCACCTACATACACCCACTAACTGAAAGAGGTCTGCAGACACCATCTCCAGACACAGCAGCACCTTCTTGGATCTGAGTCACATTCCTCATCAAATTCACTTCAAGATTCTATTCTAAACCTCTCAAGGAAAGTTCTTCATAAATAGCATGAACTGTACTGTGAGGGTGTCTTTTCTGCTACAAGCACATCAAGGCAGTGTTTGCTGACTGACTTTGGAACAGATATACTGAATGAGACACATCAGACAGTAGAAACAGTGCTACTCTTTAAGTTCCAGAGCAGCTAGATAAATCTCACTACGTGCCCCAGATGGATGGTCCTTGGAAGGAGTTTGTGCTTTTGAGATGCTATTTCATACCAGTTTTCCTTCTGAGGCCCAGTGCAGCTTGGATGAACAGCAAGAGCAGTGGACATGCAAGTTTAGCTCACATTTGTGCCCACAGCTACCCAATTTATTCTTAGATAAATCCAGCATTACTTCTTATGCTCTATCTCTGACCATGAAGTTTTAGTAAGCTTAATGTTAGGCTGATGAGTTTCCTTTCCCTTGTCTAGAAACTCTGTGTCCCTCTCATCCCACTGTTTATAGATCTACCATCTATTTTCCCTACTTTACCAAACATGACATCAATATAATCATGGTCATTTCATGACCCCTTGTCTTCCTTCTGAAAAACCTTTCCTCAGCCCAACTTTTCATTAGTTTTACCGTTTCTCGGGTTTATCAGTCGCAATCACCACAATGCCAATTCCTAAGCATGTATCAGAATAGAGATGAGAAGTCATTAAACTAATGCTCTCTAAGGATAAAATGCCTCAAAAGTAAAAATAGAAAACTAACAGAAGCAAACGGCCAGAACTGGTTTTTCTGTTTAGGTGAGGAGACGTGAAGATACAAGGGAGTGATCTGTTTTCTCTGTCTACAAGTAACTTAGTCATCAAATGCATTTACTCAGAAAGGCAGAATAAGTCTCAGTGTTTTTAAAGCCCTCTGGTAGTTGTACAACATCAATGACCTCTTGGAGGTACAAAAGCAATTTCTTATCAGGAAATACAGGTCTTGTCTTAAACAACCCATCAAGTTAGGAATGTGCCTCCAAGAGTGCAGTGAAGGTACAAGCAACTTAATGCCAAATCCCTAGCAACTTGAGGAAAGGTGACGTTGTTGTACGTATTTCAGTAGTGAGTTAAAGCAGGGGTGCAGTATACTGTTATTCAAGCTCAAGAACTTGAACAGAACTTGACCAAAACTCTGAAGCTCTTTCTATTATGAGGACTCCATTAGGACTGCTAGATAACTGCTTGGGCCTGCTGTGGGACTGAAATGGGAATAACTTGAATAAGCAAGGTAAGGAAGGCCTCAGGGAAGGCTGGATAGTGAAGAAAGACCTGTTGCTGCCCTAAGGGCCCTTAAAAAGCATTTCTGTGGAGGCAGTTCATCACATTTTGGTCTGGTAGAGTCCTATTTCCACCTGTCAAATCAGAGAAGATTGCAGTTCAAGGAAACACTGCTGCACAGGAAACGGGGCTATACTAAACATCTCATCACCACATCTGTGTGAGAAAAGTAAGCCTTCCTAAGGAACTATGAACAAAAAAAGGGACACAAATCAAACTGAATGGGTGTAGACAGATACCTGTTATAGTACACCATTTAAACAATACTGTACCTCATTTGGAACCAAAAATCTTTCAAAGAAAGCAGCACTTGCAGAGCTTCTGCAGCTGTCAGTGCCAGAAGCATACTTCTGCAACCTGGAACCCTTCACTGTTTGGTTATGAATTCATACTGTGGTACTATGAGGAAGTACTGAAACAAACAAAATGTTTTTGATGTTCCAGACCTAAAGAGAGTGTTTGAAGTTTTTCTAAGTCTTCACAGTTTACTGTCATTCACTGGTTAATAAACTAGCAGTTCTATAAATGATCAGTCAGTACAGTAGGTAACTTGGAATATATTTAGTAAAGGTGAAGATATAGCTATCCTCTGTACGTCTGGCCCCACTGAACTCTTAGGAATTTTATATCTGGGCCCTGTAACACAGAATTGCACTGGATATTCTGTTTGTTCATACAGGTATTGAATCCCTGACTTTGAACTTTTATTTCTGTGCTGGCTCAGGTATTCTTCAAATGCACAAGAAATTCAAAGCATGAGAATACACTCAATATATACATTATTCTTGGTACTGCAGGGATCTACAACAATGCAAGCTAGAGCTGTGCAAGTCTAATTTCTAGCAATGTGGGGAGTTATTGCAAAGTCTCGTTTCAACTTTGAGTAAAGAAATAATAAAATGCATAGGTTCAGTATAGTTAAAATGCAACCTGGTGTCCTGAAATCTCATTCTAAGACCATAAATGATTTTTTTCTATTAGTCTTATTTGAAAATGCAGTTTCCTTACAGCTATCATAAAGTAGAAAACTCATATTACAATAGCACGAACAGCAGACTCAGTTTGATATCTTACACATCAATATTTCAGGCTAATGCAAAGCTGACTTGTGGAGACTTAATTGTTAAAGTACACAAACATCAAGTAAAGCTGTATATAAATGCAGTTATACTAAAGAACGTGACAAGAAGAATTTTAATAAAACTTCCATTAACTGAAATAAAAATCATTTTTGTAACTGTTATATGATAAGCTACTGCTGCTTATTTGTCAGGAAGTAATTTGTTAATTAAAAGTGGTCAAACTATTATGAATTATGCAGCTGTAATCTCTTCATGTAACCACTATTGAATAGTAATTACTTCATAACTGACATTTAAGATGGGAAAAACAGCCTCTTCCCACACAAAATAATTGTGTCTCCAAATACCTGGATCACTATAGATTTTTTTCTGATTGGGAGCAATCACATATTATATAATTTTATTAAGAAATGGTTGCAAAGCAAGATGCTTTGAAAGTGACAGTGACAAATACTACCAGGTAGGACAAAATTACAAAAATTACAGGTAAGAGGAAAAGCTTTCATAAATCTTCTAAATGTCACTTTTATCTCAATTGAGAGAAGAAGCACATCTACTCAGGTGCATAAAAGGTCTTAACTAAAATTTCTATAAAATATATATAGAAATAATGAAGACATCTGCTAGATACATTTACTGCATCCTTGAATAATCATTGTCAATGCAGCAGATTTATCTACTATGCATAAACAAAGACTATTACCTATAACACACCCTGAGAATGTGAAATACACGAGTGGTGTCCCCCAAGGATCAAGTCTAGGAACTGGTGCTCTTCAACATCCTCATCAATGACATAGACAATGAAATTGAGTGCACCTTCAGCAAGTTTGCAGACAACACCAAGCTGAGTGGTACAGTCATACACTGGAGGGAAGGGAAGCCAATCTGAGGGACCTGGACAGGCTGGAGAAGTGTACCCATGTGAACCTAATGAGGTACAACAAGGCCAAGTGCAAGGTGCTGCACTTGTGCTGGGGCAATCCCAGGTATTTACACAGATGGGGGAAGAACTCCTGGAGAGCAGCCCTATGGAGAAGGACTTGGGGGTTTTGGGGGATGAGAAGATGGACATGAGTCAGCAGTGCATTGCTTGCAGCACAGAGGACCAACTATATCCTGGGTTGAATTAAAAAAGGGGTGGCCAGCAGGGAGAGGGAAGTCATTGTCCCCTTCTACTCAGCTCTTGTGAGGCTCCATGTGGAGTACTGTGTCCAGGCCTGGGGCCCCAAGAACAAGAAAGACACAGAGCTCTTGGAATGGGTCCAGAGGAGGGCCACTAAAATGATCAGAGGGCTGGAGCACCTCTCCTATGTGGAAAGATTGAAAGAATTGAGCTTGTTCAGCTCAGAGAAGAGAAGGCTGTGGGGAGACCTCATT
Organism: Oreortyx pictus; assembly: GCA_036925125.1. NCBI lineage: Eukaryota > Metazoa > Chordata > Aves > Galliformes > Odontophoridae > Oreortyx > Oreortyx pictus. The sequence continues at coordinate 49,801,477 of JAUPFR010000001.1, forward strand.
GTGGCCTTCCAATACTTGAAGGGAGTGAACAAATGGGAGGGGGAATGATTTTTTACATGGGTTGATAGTGATGGGACAAGAGGGAATGGTTTTAAACTAAGATGGGAGATATAGGTTAGAAGTCAGGAGGAAGTTTTTCATTCAGAGGATGGTAACGCACTGAAACAGGCTGCCCAGAGAGGCTGTGGATGCCCCTTCCTTGGAGGCATTCAAGGCCAGGCTGGACTGTGGCTCTGGGCAGCCTGCTCTAGTGGTTGGTGACCCTGTCCACGGCAAGGGCGTTGAAACTAGATGATCTTTGAGTTCTTTTTTCAACCCAGGCTATTCTACAATTCTATGATTCTATTCTTTTCTATTCTATAAATCAGGGCTGCATTTTGGAATCCAGGCCTCACATACATTAGAAAGACTTTGGACAGACTGAGAGGTGTTAATTAGATAAATATCCAGGCTACTTAATCTGAACTACAAACAGTCCTATTTAGTGACGTAGTTTCCTTTCTATACATTTACAGCAAGATGGCAGTTCTATTTTTGTACTCCATTTGTAGTGCTGGTAGAAATGCAAACAAGCTGGAAAAAGCCTGTTCTCCTTCACTACACCTGAGCTGTAGGGTAATCTCAGGGAGCACCCAGTGCTCCTCACTCTCCCACTGCCCTTCTCAATCAGTCTCCTCATCTAGCATCCCAGCCTGCTTCCTACAGGAGGAAAGAGAGGGAGGACAGAAGACAGAAAGAAGAGATAATAGGCACCCTCCTTGCACCCTACTGTGTTGCTCGGGTGCACTCCTTAGAGCTCAGAGCTCCCACAGTTCAGATGGATACCCATTCAGGATGTGAGCTGACCCATGATCCCTCATAAATGCATGCGTTTTAACATGGAGTCCATTTTAAACATCATGTACCAATGAGGGCACAGATTGGCACATGAGAAGGTTACAGAATTGAGCCCTGTGGGCAGCTCAGTGTTCTTCTTATTGCTCTCTGTATCACAGCAGCAATACTGACAGTGATCATGTTGGATCTCTTGCATTGCACTGCATGCAGATACACAAGATGGCAGTTTTCCACCCAGGAAGGTTTTGTGTTCTAAATATAAATGAGATCCCATTTATAAATAGCAAGAGAAGAATGTGGCTAAATAGCCTCCTTTGCCAGCCTTATAATGATTCCAAATTGCATCAATGGAAACAGAGAAAATTATCAGCATTGCCTTAACCCTTTGTACATTATGTTGGAGAGCTTGTCAATATGATTCTGTTTCCACCGCTTTTATTCCCATAGCTGGTTAAAAAGAAAACAACATAAAGTAACCCAAAGAAAAATCATCTGAAATAGAAAGGTTGTGAGGATGAAGGTAAAAAGTCCAAAGTCGAAGGTACTGCTTATGGTAACTGTTCATATGGGTAGTGATGGTCTTAGAGGTCTTTTCCAGCCTTTGTGATTCTATGATTCTTAAAAGATTAAAAAAAAAATACAATTAAAAAAAAAAAAAGGTCAAAACTTTCGTATTTTCTAGTGGAACTCCTCTATCATTTAGCATCGATTCCTTTGCTTTAATGGTTGGATACAGCTTGCTATACAACCTCATTTCAATGTGTTGCTCAGTAGAAACTGTTGGTCTCCATTATGTTGCTGAATCTTACACAGGCATAGTTAAATGCCATGTAAATAACAATCCCAAGCACATTTCACCAGATGGTTTTTTCAAAGACATGTGTGGGCATCCAGAAAGCCCACAAAGATAGCATTCATAATGGGTATAGTTACTAAGCATACCTCTAGAAGCATTACAAATATGAGCAGCAATGCAGAAAAACAGCTAAAAAAGGAATAGATCTGATTTATCGTTGTGCCACTCAAGTTCCACATGACTCTAATTCTAGCAGTTTTCCCAGGAACCATTCCAATTGAGTTCTGGTGGATAGAGAGTAGTTTTAGGCAGAGTTTTAGAAATGAAACAGATCCTCTATCAACTGCTATTACAGATTTCTCCCTGTCTAAAAGGAAATATGTGCATGTCCAAGAGGAAATATGAGACATTTTTGAAAGTTACTGCAAAATCTCATTTTCGTAGTGATCACTGCACATTAAATAGAAGAGTAAGATGTTTCCCAGGGCCAAAAGAAAGTGGAAAACGTTGATTTCATTATTAAAGTTGTGATATGGGGTATATACCTGGGGAGATAAAGCATAACCTTGCAAAGTAAATGTCTGTGCATACTCCAAGAGCATGACAGCTGATGGTGGATGATGCTGCAGCTTCCCTGGGGAAGTGCTGCATTCCATTAAAATAACAAAAAGCCCAACCCAATATGACTTGCAGGTTGTCTGTAAGCTGTGACAGGCTCAGGCTTGCTGTGGAGGCTGATGCAGAGGCAAGCTCAGTGTCATTCAGCCAGGAGGCTGCCTGTCTTGCTCCCAGAAGGCACCTTGCACTCTCCCTATTCTCTTTGCAAAAGTAAAATATCTTCTCGTTCTCAGGGGCTCTTTATCTCTCCTGAGACCTTCTTGTTCTTTTTTTAATTATTATTTTTTTTTAATCTACCATGTTCAGTAGATATCTAGATATTTGTACAGAGTATATGCTAGTTCATTTCAGCTCCACTAAAATAAAGATTCTCATTTCTAATGCATGCTCATGAACACAAGTTTTTGATGAAATGAAGTAATGGCAATTAAAAGTGTTTAAATTTAGAAAATATCATACAAGAATCTTTGTAAGGGAATTTCTGACTTGACACCAAAGCAAATGTATTAACCTGATACTTAGAGATTCTGGAAACAAACCACAGTCAGAAAGAGTAAAATAAAAAGAGATAATAAATAGTACTGTTAATTCATGTAAAATCTTATAGCTCTCTCTGTAAGTGAGACTGAAATGATTTTCTATGAGAATTTCTTTTTTTCTTTGTAACAGTATAAAATATTTCTAATGAAGGTTAGCAAACATCATGAAGACTTGTAACATATAAAGATCAGTTTTAGAGAACAGAAAAGGATGTTATAAATTTTCAATATTTACTCAGAGGTGCCAAGGGAAAAAAAAATGCACTTGCTTATAATACATTACAATATCACAAGAGAAAACATTTTTCTTCTAATTCTCTGTTTTCTATTACGCTTCAGTTCCACAGATAATAAGCTGTTATAAATTGCATTTTTTAACTTACCCTGAAAATAAAAATATCTCCAAGTGCTATTTTTTTCTACATAATTATGGCCTGGTGCACATTTGCCTTATTGTCAAAATGCTGTTCTCCTGGTTCATCTATGCCATAATCTAAAAAAATAAAAATAGATCCATGGATGAGAACACAATACATCATTATTTTTGGACAGGCTGTTTTTTGTTTTTGTTTTTGTTTTCCCCAGTGATTAGCTTGAACTAAGATAGTAAATAACTAAAAATGCTGAATATATGCTTACTGCACTGGAACAAATAGTGCCATGGAAATCCCATGAGAAATGCATGGAAAGACTATTTTTTTTTCCTTTTGGTCTATGTCATGACAATGTAATCCTGAGAAATTGAAAGAAATAAGATCTTCAAAGCCTACCTTGGACAGCGGTGAGAATTGCTACATGACATTAAGGTCCCAGGTGCTTAGATAGATTTTAGAAGACCTTGCATCATCTTTGCCAAAGGCTGCAGTGTTGTTAACATTTGACATTACTAGTGAAAAAACTATCTGTGATATTTCTTAAAGCCACTGTAACTAGTTTATAAACCTTGTTTGCATGAAAGAAAGGAAAAGAAATGATAAATTAAAAAGCAAGAACATGTAACCACTGGTCACTTAGGGAAACAACAGGACACAGCTGTTTTCTCAATTTTGAGAACAGGATAGTTGTTAACCTCTTATTCAATAACTCAGGTGCTTAATGTATAGTAGATAGCATTAGGAATTGTTCTAGCAGGGATTACATAAATAGCTCCCTAACTTCATATATGGGCTGGAAAAATATAAGATTGAGCAGCAGTGTTGTTAACCTGCATTCTGGTCAGTTACTGGTAAATGAAATATCCAATTAGCTTTCAACAAGCTACAATTGTGTCAGTGGACAATGTTAAGTGTACTCAGTGAATATTATACAGAGCTGTCACAAGGAAAATAATGCTGAGATATAGATCAATGATAATCTCAAAGGAAATGGGCTTCTGACCGCAGAGAAGAGAAATGAGACTTAGAAGAAGAGACCTGTAATATAATCCCAGCCCTGTTGAAAAGAGCTTGGAAGAACTGGGGGAATGATAAGCTGGACAAGAGCCAGCAACATGTCCTCACAGCCCAGCAAGCCTACTGTATCCTGGGCTGCATCAGAAGCAGCATGGCCAGTAGGGTGCATGTCTACTCTGTGCTGACAAGACCTCACCTTGCATCCACATGCATCCACATGTGGAGTCCGCACTACAGGAGAGACGTGGACCAGCTGGAGTGCATCCAGAGAAGGATCACAAATATGATCCAAGGGACAGAACACCTCCCTTGTGCAAATGGTCTAAGAGAATAGGGAACTGTTCAGCCTGGAAAATGAAGGCTTCTGGGAGACCTGAGAGCAGCCTTTCAAGATCTAAAAGAAGGCTATAAGAAAGAAGGAGTCTGTTAACAGGATCTTTTGTGATAGGACAAGGGGAGATGATGTCAAGCTAAAAGAGGGGAGATTTAAATTAGATAGAAGGAAGGAGATTTTTGCAATAATGGTGGTGAGGCACTGGAATAGGTTGCTTAAAGAGGTGGTGGATGCTCCTTCCTTCAAGACATTCAAGGCCAGGCTGGATGGTGCTCTGAGGAACCTGATCTGTAGGTGTAGGTGTATCTGTAGCTGTAAGTGTCCCTGTTCACTGCAGAAGAGTTGGACTAGATGACCTCTAGAGGTCCCTTCCAATCCAAATGGATCTGTGATTATATAATCACCCTTCTAGCTGGGCCTAGTAGGGTACAAAAATGGTAATGGTGTGTATATGAAATGGGAAACCGTAGAGAGTAGAGGGAAGAAAGGAAGAGAAAGTTGAATACATTAAATAAGGTCAACCTCAAGAAAAGAGAAATACTGTGGATCAGGGTTCAGAGAAGTGGACTCTGTGTAAATGTCTAGGCTGCTCTTCGCAGGGTTGGTGCAACTGTCACCTGCCCCAACTAAGATCATAGGTAAAGACTTTCTCACCAGTAGCCATAGATATTCTGAACATTACTTTTATAATGGGCTCAAAGTATAGTAAAAAATTAACTTCACTAAAGAGTGCTATGTTTTGGTGTTTTTCTTGCTTGTTTATTTCTGTTCAATAATTTTCTGTTGTTGCCTTGTCTGGGTTTTTGTTTAATTTTACTTTTAAATTAAACCTTAACAAATAAGAAGCAAGGTATTAGTTCCCCAAAGTTGTAATAAGCTGCCTTATTTTTTTATTTTGTTTTTCATCAGTTACTTGATTGGCTTGAAATTAGACAAATTAGATATCTCCCTGTCTAGATGATATGTAAATGAGAAGGGTGGAAAGTAAGCTACTGCAAGATACCTTCAAGTAAGTTTAAAATATATAACACCTGAGGAGGAGAGAAGTTTATGTGAAACAGTATCAAAGACTTGGACAGAACACAAACATACTGGGCAGAGTTTCTGCTTATCATCAAGCCTTATTTTTATACCTCCATTAATGAACACTTGGGTCATTTCTCAAAGTTATCATTCAATTCTTTCTCTTTTCCCAGTAATATAGTGATAGGAAAAATTGTGTGTTTAAATTAACAGTTTTTAATCAATGCAAACAAACATTAAATGAAACTAGGGCTACAACACTTGAATGAGATTATTATAATTATTTTTTAATAGCAGTAAGAAAAATTTTTTTCAGGAATTTTTAGTTTACACTTCCCTCATTTATTGAAAGCCATCCTTTCCCATTCTGTACCCTCTTTTCTCCTATGCTCAGGGTTGCCTACTTATCTTGAGGCTAGCCACTGAGAGATTGAGGATGCCATATAAACGACTAGAATGAACAACGGAAAAAAAAATGCTATTCATGCAAAGAAACATACAGGGAATAAATAAAGAACAAAACAAAAAAGAAGTAGGAAAAAGTAAATTGTGGGATTACTTTTAAAAAATAAAGTATTAGAGGGGTTCAAGTCGTAGTATGTCTAATGATCAAAGCCAATGATGGTAGCAGTGATCAAAGGTTCACCACATATTTATTAGATGTGCAGCTGTACATTTTTTGAAGTCATAGCATATGTTAGCTGTGAAAGAGCATGTTGTCACTTAGAAAAAATACTCAAGTCATGGTTAAATTACAATCCATTTATAAGCAGTTTTTATGTTTAATTTGAATGTGATCAAGATAAAGTCTGGTCTGTAAATATTTTTGTCTTATTGTTTTATATCAGTGGTTGTTAAATGACCTCAAAACTACCACTGTGCAAAACAGTAATATTCTAAATGGTACATATTTTTACTTAACTGTATCTATCAGCATCTGCAAAGAGATTCCTTACTAGCATTTCATTATTCTCCAAGAAACAATGAATTTGCTATAATACAATGAAGTAAGTCATATTAATCAAAGATATCAAGTATTCTTCAAAAGAAAACCTATAAACTCAATTTGTTATCATTCTAACATGTACATAATTTATCAAGTACAATGATTTTTTTTTTCCAACAAGGATGATGACTAATATTTGCAAACCTAGAGATGACTCATCATATACAATTTTACTGACATAAAACTAAATGTTGTTTTCTTTGTACCAAGGGCACAAACATTTCCAAAAGAAAGCACAGACTGTTAAGAAAGGACATTTTTGTATGCTTTCCCCTTTCAGACCATTTGAGCCCTCTATTTATTCTTTTTGAAGCATACATTTTTGCCTTCCAGTTCAGTTCAAGAAATATTATAATACATTCAATGTTCACAAAAGAGTTAAAGCAGAGAAATAAGCTCATGTTTCTCATCCGCTGTCAGTATAGCCTATGCCCTCATACTAAAGCCCTTCACATAATGGCAAGTTTATATCTAAAAATGTGACTGGTTAGGGCGAAGAGTTTTTTATGTAACATAACTGAGCATGTATGGCTTGTACTTTGAAAATAATGCCTTTCAGAAAAAGACTTTTTTTTTTTTCCCAGTGATTAAGACATGAAAATTAACAGGCTGCAGGCTATCAAAAACAGGAAACATATATCTCTTATTTTCTGTAATGGTTTGGTAGCGGTGGTTGGTGTGTGTGTGTGTGTGTTAGTTGTTTTTTGTTATTTGTTGTTTGGTTGTGTTTTATGAATGGGAGCAGTGGAAAATATGTTTGTTGTTTAGGTTTTTTTTTAATGATTCCAAAAATTCATGCATTTCTGCTAATGACTGGTCAACTTTAATAGCAGATTTCATTTTTCATTACAACACATTCAATCTTGACTGCTTGCACACTGGCTTCTTTTTTAGATGCATAAGGAATACACCTTTTGTTCTCAGGTTTTTATATAAAATCTGACAAGAGTGTGAGGTGTCCAGGAATCAAATCCTCTCTTCTCAATCTCAATATTCATTTGTGTTTAAGCACCTTGTTGAAAGTGTATAGGTTGACTAGAAGGGGAAACAATTCAGTCATGTTGCTAGGCACCTGTAACTATGCATATGATAAATTCTAAAAATTTTCAAAGCCATCTTCAGTGTTAATCCATTAATATAATCCTTTTATAGAATAGTAGCCACCTGTAGATCCAAAGGAAAACAAGATTCATAGAGGAGGACTTAAGATAAAATTATAGTCTGTCCTACTTTTGTGATACATCTATGCCTATTCACATCCATCTTTTAACCATAGCCTTCTAAAGGAAGAAAGAAGGCCAGAAAGGAGTACAAACTCCACGAGGAATGAGTTCTGTGTATCAGTGTACTTCCCTCTGCACAGTGTTCTCCTTCAGCTTGGCCATAATCCCCAAGGCCTTGCTCATATACACAACGAGATACACAAGACCTTGCTCAGGACTGATAAAAATCAAAGTATCACCAAGACAGATGATGACCACACTAATACCTCAAACTGAGTGTGCAGAGAACTGGCTGCAGACAGCTGGTTGAACAAGTGACAATTGGGCACACTCTAAATGCTATGACTATGAGTCAATCATCTTACTCTGTGAACAGTGACCAGCTCAAGCTCACTGCATGACAGGATCTCCACTTGAGTAGGGACACCTCTAGGTTACACTTGCCCAGAGATCCCTTATACCTTGACATCAAGACACCTTGCTGATACAGACACTTGGTACATGACCAATAGCTTTAAGCTTTATTAGCTTCACTTATATCTCAGATTGTGCAATATAATCTCTAAAACACAGATAAGTCTGGGATAAAGAGTGGATTCACCCTCACCCAGTCCTTACCTCTGTGGTTCAAGGAGTTCAGAAAGAAATGGGGCACAGTTTGAAGCTCATGATTCAATGGAGAGCCTCCTGGATAACCATGTATGCTGTGAATAATCAGCTGTACCTCACCATCTGGAATTTTGCTTCTTTATTTCTGATTAAACTTTATTAATACACTGTATTCTATCAATAAATACATTCCTGCTTCTCTCCTATGAATGCAGATTTTATCTGCAACACTGTCAGCTTTTTCTACATCTGCAGTCTCTTTTCTTTCTACTGAAATTGAGAGATTGTCAGACTGTCTTTTGACCATTCTTATCAAACCCTTTTCCAAAAACAGCACTACATAATTCTTGATACTAGGAGTTTTGAACAGCCAGCCTCATAGATTAACCAGTACTAAGAATGAATGATATTAATTTCACTAAATGCTGCTGCTTCACCCTCATTTGCATTACTGAAAAGTTTTTATTCTATCAGTTTTTCTAAACTCTGTAGCTGGTGAAATAATGATATCCGGGTTATCTGCTTTGTACCAACTTCCCTATTCATTTGGAAACCCTAATTCAAATGGGGCTAACTGGCATACTTTGGCCACTATAAAACAGAATGCTCTGGTAAATTGGCTCAGGTATTCCAGTTTCTTCTTCCCACAGAGGCCATTAAGACTCCCGGGAATTCTACAAGTCGAACTTGCAGGTAATAATCTCTGATGAGTTATAGCCAATATTCTGGTTGCAAGTGGGAAGAAGGTGTGGAATAATCCAAGATTTCCAGAATTACATACTTGTTATCAACAAGAAAAAAAGATGCTAAAGTCAACCCATTTGGCTGACCAAAACATGGCTAAATAAAGTGGAACATAGTGAGTTTAATATGAATATGAGAAAAATCCTCCTTATTTTAAAGTTACAGAGCACTGGAATAGGCTGCTCAGTGAGGCTGTGGAGTCTCCAATGGAGATATTAAAAACTTGCTTTCTGTACATTCTACTGTAGGGTACCTGGTACAGCAGAGGGATTGGACTACATGATCTCCAGAGGTCCCTTCCAAACCCTATTCCATAGTTCTATGTAAATCCAGCATATATTCCTTGTCGAATCTCGCAGTTCTGACAAGAGAACAGGAAACAAAGCCTTAAAAATTCACGTCTATTAGGAACAACTGAAAAACAGCATGTTGCAGAGAATATTTGCTTAGAGTAAGCTAAAGATGTTTGTGATAGCAGGTAATAAAAATGTTGATGAGAAAAACACAGTGAAATTTAATTTTCCATCCTCAACAATCATGACCAGGCCCTCTGTTGGGTTTGTTGTAGGACAAGTGATCAAGATAGAACCCCACTCCAGATTCACTGGAAAAATCCTTCTGACTGCTTTGGGGGTTATTTTGGGACTTTTCTACTTGCTGTGGGTTCCATTATCAAGCTTTTTTTTTCTGCTAAGGGAAGTGTGTAACTTCCATAATGTAACACTTTCAGTGACTTGACAGACTTGTTCACCTCCTGAGGCTTCAAGTGAGAAGTGCAATTGTAATCCTCCTGATACAGCTGAAAGAGTATCCACTTCAGTTACACTGAACTTTTGCCAGAAGTATAAGGCATCCAGTATAGAAAATGCTGGTTGCTGTGGCTGACCATGACTATTTCCACTACAGAATGCAATTGCTGTGGACTCCCAGGAGCTTAACAGATTAGTGGAACTAAATGCTTTGCAATATGAGTAGGTTGCAAAGCTGCTGCAAAACTAAAGCACCCCCACAAAACATAATTTTGCTGATACATGATATAGTTATATACATGCAACTATGTCTGCAAAGTAAATTGCACAAAACAAAGATCATTCAGGCTAGATAAATCATGCTTTCCCATGAAACTGGACTTGATAAAGAAAAACATGGGCATAAAATGGTACAGATACATTACAATAACATCACTGGAAAGAGGAGTCCACCTACCATGTGAATATCCAGGCAAAGACCGATTCCCCTTTGATTGGCTTCTTCCTCCAACTTTGCGGATGTTAATACACATTTTGATGTTCCCAAGTATTGCCTAGCACAATACTTTTTTAATTATCAGTTTTTTTGCAACTTTGATTAAATACAACGTTAGCTCTGTTCTCATGGAAAGCAGCACAAGGCATTGTTTTATTGTGCGTGTGACAGAGAATGCAGGCAGCTCAACAAGCCAACGCTATAAGAGCAAGAATGTGAGAGTCTGAGTGGAACAGAAATAGAAATTGTATCATTGTCATATAGAGTGAACAAGAGCACTTGAATACCAGGAGGGTAAAAAGGTCATAACCTGTGTATCCCAAGGCAGGAAATGGAAGGGGCTTTCAAGCCCAATGATGAGTACTGTTGGCCATTGAAGGAGGCTACAAGATCTACTCTAGAAAGAGCGTGGACGAAAAACAAAACAAACAAACAAACAAACAAAACAGGGTCCTGATCTCTGGACATCTGAGGCCTTACAAGTCTTTTAAGTAAAGTTATCATAATGTTTTAAAGACATTTGAAGGAAAGGATTGCTTATGGGAAAGGAGGAGTTAATGGGGAGGGCAGTCTGGGCTAGAAGAATGTTGGAGAGCAGGCAGCAGCACGTGAGAGCACGTGAAGATAAGAGCAGTGCATTAGGGGAAGACAACAAGTGCTGCAGTGATCTCACTAGGCTAAGGAATGTGCACCAATTGCAGACGGGAAAAACAGCTGCAGTTATGAGGGGGTGAAGTGGGTGGAAGAAGAGACTGAGAAATTCCAGATGTAAAGCAATGAGAGAGCAAGAAAGAACCAAATATAAGTTTGATCTAGCGAGGCCAGCTGTAACGGTGGTATTGGAGAAAACACAGAAGAGGAGGCATGAAGTTGAGAAGGAGACTGACATATTTAACAGAAGTGACTGCAGTACAAATAATATGACAGCTAGCATAATGGGATCCTGAGGACTGACATAGAGACATTGGAATATCCAAGTTCAACTGAGCCTAGTTCTTGTGAAAGTAAGTTGCCCTCAACCAAGCAACCACACTGGAGTTTCTGGCCCTTTGCATAATGAGGGACAGGGATACAAACCATGGAATCCTGTATCGCTGAAAATAGCAGGGCAGGGAAAAGCAAAAGTGAGAGAAGTTATCAAGACCTTGACCACTGAAATATAATTATCTCCTCCCCAGTTTTGATCTTTAGATAAACAATTGGGACATTTGAAGATAAATACCAATGCAAGGGTCTTGCTATCTTAAAAAGCACCATTTGGTTTTACTAATACTAAATCAAAATTGTGTGTCTGAAGCATCCTGTGCAGCCACCAAATAGGCCACTTGTAATGCTGAACTCCCAGAAATGACAGCCATTATACAGCTGATTTCATGCTTGTAGAGCTTCATTTGGGAGAACAGAAAATACATGGGTCCTGAATTACATACTGTTAGAAATCTGTAATTGTCTGTAGTTGTTAAATTTGTGCTGGATAGAAGTGTAGTCTGTAGTTATGAGCTAATATTCAAAACTGTAACACTGGAGGATTCACTTGTCTATTGCAAATGATTATGAGATCTCTGAAACCCACTAAGGCAAACCAGGCAGATTGTGAAGGGCTGGCTGGGAAGGATGAGAAGATTCTTCAGGAAGATGGAGAGCTTAAGGAATCCAAGCAAAAAAAATAATAAAATAAAAAATAAAATAAAACAAAAAATATATACATATATGGGCAAATAAATACAACAGTAAAATAAACACATATAGTTATTATGCTGGATGAGCCATGAGGATGGAGTTTTAACTAGAACAACAGGGTTTGAAGAAACAAGTGGAGAGCCTGAGGAATGATCTGCCCAACAGAATAAGAGACCACTTACAGCCTTTAACTGTAAGTTGGTAGATGTGAAGGAGGGAATCCCAGGCAGTGAAATCAGGACAGATGATCTCTGGCAAAATGAAAACAACACCTTCAGCCCCACAGGCTGAAGTTGGACTTCTTCACTAGATATGTCCACTGCCTCTGGGAGGCATTAGTAAGTTAAAGTACAGTCAACCAGGGGATAACTAATAGTACCTATCATCTTCTGGGATAACTGTAAAGGAAAAAATATCACATTAACAGAGTCTGATGCTGTTAATGTTCTGAGACACACTGGGTGCCCAGGGGACACACCTACTGACAAGTTTGAAGAGCAAGTTAGTGGAAATATTTTCAGCAACATTTTAGGTAATGGTTTCAAATTAGGAAAGGATCTCCTTCCATATACTTCTTTTTTTTTTTTTTTTTTTTTTTTTTTTTTAATGTGAGTAATACAGAAATAGACATCCCATAGAAATCCTGATTACACATTGGTGAACTGCAATGAAACTCCAGAAATACTTGAAACACCACACAGTGGACATCAAGAGAAACTTCTACACAAGCGAGCTCAGGATGAATTAGAGTGTGGAAATATTAGCACACTTGTATTAATAACAAAATCTGACCCAAGCCCACAGGAACATTATGAACATCCAGCTGAGGTCATGGAAAGATAGTGACCCACTGTTATTACTCCTGAATATGATGGAGTGCTAGTTCAATGACTCAGCTCGTACCATTTAACAGTGCATAAAAAAAAAAAAAAAAAATGATGGAGAGATGTGCAGTCTGAATTTCAGGACAGTAAACACCATCTCCACAAACAGCACCTACCCTTGTTGAAGTGCCAAAATGTGTGGCCGCAGGAATATAAGGACCAAAGCAGTTCCAGTCATTGCCCTCAACACTTATACAGTCCTCCTTTCAAGGAGGATGTTATAAGTTTTTTATGTTTCCAAGGAAACATAATTCCTCAGAATCACATAAGATTAATGAAGGAAGGTATATTATCAGATAGTAATAAAATACCACAGGTGCTACTGTAAACACTACTCAGTTTTGTTCAAAATCTGTACATCCTTGATAAGTAAAAAAGTACTTGTGTTGTTCACGTATAAATACAAAATTGTGTGTTAGAATAATAAGGAACTAAAGGTAGAGTGTTCAACAGCATTCCTAACTCCTGTGACTGAAGAGCTTAGAGTAAAAACTAAATGTGGAACAAAACCTTTACAACATTTCAAGTCTACTGACAACTGAAGTACCACTCTCTATTACTCTCCAAGTTCAGGAGCAGACTAAAATTTTATATAGTGAATTAGTTATAACTCCTTTCTCCAAAGTACTTGGATACGCACTTCATGAAAAGATCCATTTTCCAGACTTCTTTTTCAATGTAACAGACAGCAGACTTAGATCACTTTATCACTAGGCTTTGATATCAGATGTATTGTGCAGCAGTTGGTTATTGAAAACAACAATTTGGCTTTTTATAAAGCAATTGGAGCTGCTTGATGGGAACTGTTCGCAGATTACCCTGGTTTCTTCTTCCCTAGAAATGTTTCCTGTGGAGGCTCAACCCAAATGCCAGGTAAGCAGTAACATTTTCAGAACTGTAATACTAGTTTAACTGAGTTTAAAAATTATTAATAGCATGTGCATTTTAGCATTTGATATTACTAAACATTTTAAAAATAGTACAGGGCAAAAGCTAGACTATATGATGTAGTCTAGCACCAAAACGAGAGTGAAAGTTGAACATAAACTAATATTCTACTTCTGCTTATTTTTAAAGTTGATGATTTTTATCAAAGGCTCTGTAAATTGCTGAATAACAGATAGCTCACGGATAGAGGTAAATATTTAAGACTGCATGTATGGAGATCACCTTACATTGAAAAAACTGTAACCAGTAACATGCAAACTGCAGTTTCTCTTTCGGGTTGATACCAGCCCAACATTTAGTTTGCTTTCTGTTGTCTTTTCCACTTGCTTCTTTAAAGGAGCACCTGTAGGTCCAGTGTATTTTTTGTTGTGTTCTCTCTGTCTGAAGACATTAATATATCACTGCAGTGACGTGGCATCACAGCCTTCCTATTGTTAAGAAATGAATGAAGCTGTGAATGATGCAGGGAGAAGGAAGCCAGTATTTCCCAGCATCAGCATGTAAAAGGGCTTTCTAACGTTCTTACCTCATCCATTATGACAGCCCCTTTGAAAGGCTAAAAAACCCTCACCAGCAGCTTACAGTCATAAATCAAAACAGCTCCATGCGAAGTAAGTGTTTATCCTGCCCCTATTCATCTAACAGCTCAGACTGCCACAGTTTCTGAAGACAGAAAATTATTTTCAATTACAAAATAACCTTTCATCTATAGCTTTCTGTAGCAGAGACAAAGGAGAATTCAACAATGTACATCCATCATTCTCCATGTCATATTATACATAGAAAAAATCTTGCAAAGACCACTGTTGATTCCTACAGTATCAGGTGGAGAATGTGTTTTCAGTGCTTTTCCACTCCCTTCAAAGGGTGTCCTGATGCAATTTTAGCAGCAGTGGCATCATCATCGCAGCTTAATGTTGTCTTGGTAATGAATGGAAAGAGATGCCAGCACAAGCTGACACATCAGGTCTAGGGAGACCTTGCTTCCTCAGTGGTTTTAAGACTCACAATCCAATTGTATTATGTGGCAGCACTTCAGAGACAAGGGTTAGTACTGAAGAAGAAAGTGCCACCTTCCTTTCATAGCATAAAAGTTAAACTATTTTGGAGGCATATAGAACCTGATAGTCCAAATAATATATATAGAAGACTACATTGTAGAAATGCTCCAGTTGTTTCAACCTATGCAAAATTCTGCTACAGGTTCAAGTACACTGAATGCCTATTGAGAATGTCTAAAGTTAACATAACAACCACCATATAAAGATTTTATTTAAAACAATTATTTGCATTATTTTTAATGAAAAAATGGGAATTTTATTCTTTAATTATACTTAATTTAATTTTTCAGTGTTCTGCATATGTTATTAATTCATATCAATTTGGTTGGGTTTTTTTGTTTGTTGGTCTGTTTGTTTTATGATGGTAAGAATTATCCCTCAATTTACAGAGGGAGAAATGCAACATTAAAAATTCATAATTCAAATTTCACAGATGTAGATATTTTTTTTCAAGATGAAATTGTTTATTATAGGATACATATATATGTAATAAAAAATTGTTTTTAACTGAGACAACTACAACAAAATTTATTCAGAATATTTCATTTTACTTGCCTCATAAACCATTGAATACTAGGAGGCCACAGGTAAGAGTATGAAGGAAAGAAGGGGCAGATCTGCCCTCATTGGAGAAGTTCTGAAACATACATGGCTCTTTTAGACTTCAAATGGCCATACAAATGCTTTTACATTCTGGATGCATGTTTTTTTCCCACACCCCTTATTTTCCAAAACATCAGGTGTTAATGTGAATAATTTGTGTGTGTGTGTTTGGTTTTGAAGATTCATTGACTGTGGGATTTGTTATTGATTTTAAAACTCATTCAGTTCTCACTGAAGGTGAAAATGTGCCTGTAGGCTGAACTGGGTGCAGGACCAGCATGTTGGCTGCTTCCAGCTCTGGTGCTGCTCAGCAGGCTCTGTTTGAACAATTGTAGATCCCCATACTGGGCCATCCAAACTGTCATCTAATCATTAAACTGAGTGGTCTCTGGGGCTGTAGTCTGGACTAGTAAACTCAAAAATAATTTTGATTCTTACATTCACTGTAAAGTAGCCATATACTGGCAGCTTGGCTCTTAGTATCTTCATTCAGAACGCATTTGATGAACTCGAGATGCTCCCTCTCATCTCCTCCGCAATCTTGAGCCCTCACAGTGTGCACACAGTGCAGGCTTTTATGCCAGAAGGTGATAAAGATTTTCAATAGGCTCCTGTCTTAATAGAGCTGCAAGTCCTATACCAGCAGTAGAAGTATAAAGTCTACTGTAAAATTGCAATGAAGTCCATTATTTAACCTTAGGATTTCATATACTGCAACCACTTAAGCTTTACCCTTGCAGTCTATGAAGTAATAATAGTAATTTCAGTGAAATTTCAGCCTTGCAAAGATCTGTTGCATACACAGCCTTCCTCACTGTAATACAAGATTCACAAGGCACCTGGAACATTTTAAAACCTGATGTGGATCTTTGAAGGAGAAAAACACTTCACAGGAGTCAACAGTAGTGGATGGATAATGAAAATGAGTCATGATAGTACTATTTTTCTCTAAAGGTGAGAGCAAAATGTTGTCTCCTTTTTCTTATTGCTCAAAGAGATATCTTTTCAGTATCTTCTTTCAGTTAATATGATGACTTTTAATCACAAATTTCCATTGCTCTTGTCTCTCTTGTCTAGACAGAACAACATTTTCAGCTCCCTTTCTTCAGCCTGCTGGCGTCAAAGCAGGGTGGGTTTCTCATGGACTCACAGGTTCATACACACATGCAGGTTTCCTGGCATGGGAGCTGCAGCTGATGACACAAACCAAGTCTCACACTTCTTGCCCACCCCTGTTTTCACAGCCTGAATACCTAATAGGGAAAAGAAAATCCTCATTCTGGCCTACCCAGGAGGAAAAGCCCAGCTGCCTGGTTACTCCACTGTTCTATGCATCAGTATCTGCATTACATTCTCTTACGGATGCTTTATCTGATCGAAGTCTGTTTTCTTTATTCCGGTATATACTCTACATTATAATACCAGCAAGCCATGTCTAAGTTAGAAATGAAAGCGGATAATTTAAGAATGAAGAAACAACTAACCCAAATTTTCACATTCTCCCTGAGGAAAATGTGTTTTGCTCCCCTGAGGATCATTGTTTTGCCTTGGGAAGCAAAGCCCCTGAAATCTGTATTCTGCTTTCCGCATGCCTAATGCAAAGAAAAAGTAACTCAATGTGAAGGACATCTTGAAATATTCTGCCTTTATGAATATGAATGTAAGAATCTGCAGAAACTGTGAATGAACATTTACAACAAACTGTGAGCCTCCTACTGATGCACTCAAATACAAAACAGGAGGCGAGAGAAAGAAGGAAAAGAGATGAATTTGTTTTCCTACCAAACAGCTGTCTTCTTTAACAGAAGAAACTAAAGAGAAAACAGTGTGTGAAGAGGCCAAAAGCTGCATTAATTACAGTATTTTTAGATGCTACAAGCACAATTTTGATAAACACTCTAAACTGTGAAAAAACTGTACTGTCAACGCAATTAAGTCCTTTTTCTTGGTGCAGCATCATCAATGCATGCGTCTGCTGAGAATATACTGTGGGCTGTACAGTGTAGTTATCCTTTGATTAATGATTCAAGATGATCGCTAGGGACCACACAAACTCCTGGGAGATGCCAGAACAAGCTGCACAATGTCATCATTAATTTCTTCTCTTGACCTACATTAGAAAGAGCTATGATACAGTCAGCATTATGGGGCACATTTCAGACATGGTTATACATGAATAGCCCCAGTGGAAGTAAAAAAAAATAGGCATATATGTTACATATAGATATATAGAGACATATATAGTATGTATAATGTTGCTTTGGAGCAACATTAGGCATTAAAAGATAACTTCATGAATCCAGGGGTGCGGTTTATTTATTTAGATCAACTACAGAACGTGGGAAGGTGTCAAACTAATTATTCTGTTAGCTTTAATATCTGGGCCTGCTGTGAAATACCCATACCAGAAAGAAGCTATAATCCCTCTGGGTGGAAAATGTGAGATCTTATTTCTTGTCTGGTTATTATTTCTATTTAGCCAGAGGATGGCATTAGAGCTGGTATTTTATCAGGATAGACCTAAAACTCAGCTCAAAATAATATTTTTGCTAAAGGCAGCTGCAAGTAGTGACACCAGTCTGTCAGCTGGATTGCTTTCCTCCACTGACATGAAGTCATCCATTTTGTGCCAATGGGCACTGGTCATCCATCCGCATGAAGCACTCAGAGCTGAGGAAGGCAACACAGCCTATTTGGTTCGCTGTCTTCAGCAACTAGAATGCACTAGAGAGCTCAAAATGTTGCAGCATTTCCTTCAAAATACTTTTCTCCTGTTTGGGTAGCAAATATGTTTTTGCTTCCTGAACTGACTTTCTGCATAGCATTGATCCTTGTCCAAGGTCTCAGATATTACCTTCAAGGTACGTCGTTTTTTCACCCAAGGTTAACTGAAAGGCCAGCGTTAGCAATGCTGCCAATAGCATTGTTTCTCAAATATGCTGTAATTTTCTACAGTGAGGGTGAAGTTTATCTGCACTAGAAACATTTTTTTCCTCCAGGGAGAAGCATGTGGAGTATATTTCCTGAGTAACCAAAGGACATCTGTGTGCCAGAGTTATTTTCAGCTTTGATTTTTTTTATTAAGGCATCTCGACTACTTTCATTTTTCCCATAGGGAATGGATTCAACCCTATAGATTCTAGTTGCAGTACTTTCTGCTCTTCAAAAACTGCTCAGACACTACAATGCAAAAATCTGCGTGATATAAAATGGAACAAATATAAATGCTTATATGTGATACTGCAGTTAAGGGATAGTTCTGCTTGCAGTGGTAGTTGTGATTTCATGCAGTTTTACTGAGCTGCTAAACAAGAGTGTATTTATCAATGGATAGTTAATACTTTCACAAAGTAAATGTATTATAAAAATTTCTAAATTAAGAAAAATGCAATCATTAAAATCCCTGTGATGTTGTTTATGAAATGTAGCCCACGGGGTCATATATAGTGACTTCAAACCTGCGAATTGTCACTAGTTAAATATTTCCAATAAGTATGATCATAAAAAAGATCCAGAACAAAACAGCACACTCTGTGCTCAAGAAGTCCACAAGGAGCTCCTTCCAGCCTAGCATTAAAGAACTCAGACAGTAATACTGCAACTCCATCAAATGTCTACTAAACCTAAAAAGGACCAAAACAAGACTTTCATTATTGCAGCATTCACCAATAAATTGTATTTTTATCTTTTAACACATAAGAGAATAGAAATAAGCTTGGTAAGTCACACCAGCTGCTGAAATATCTGCTACGTATTTGTACGTAGCTCACCAGCTGTTATGGGCTGAATTTGCTTACCTCACTTTCAAACGGGAGATGGTTTACTTCCTACATCTTTACAACTAGAATGGCATATTCCAGTCTCACAGAAACAGTCCCAGACTCATCACTAAACTATTGTCCAACATTAAGGTTTATGTGTTATGCAAAACAAGTTACTCCTACTGTAAAATCAATACAAGTGGATTGGGACTCTTAATTTAATAATGAATTAAAGAGAGTTGTTTTTTTTTTTTTTTTTTTTTACATGCAAAACTCATGAAAGTGATTCAGCCATAAAAATATAATTTTCTATACATTTTTTTCCATCCTTGCATATACATCTATCTTTATATAAAGATCAGTGTTCTCTAAAGGATTAAAACTTTAAGCCCTTGAAGTCTGGTTTTCAAAATCCTTCAGTTGTCTGGAAATGTTCTTCCATGCTCGAGCAGGACTGGCCCATGACTGAGACAGATGAGGACTAAGGTTACATTACTGACAGACACTCTCCACTCCATGGATTTCACTCACTCAAAAATTAGTTTATTGGGCCAAGCACCATAACAGTTCTATCTTAATCCTATTCCCCTCTCCTTGTAAGTCCTATCAGCAAAGAAGTTCTGTCTTCAACTACCTGATCTTCCTTTGGACTATAACTCAAAGTCTCAGTAGGAAGAGCATAAGACCTCACCACCCACCCAGATAGGGTGGCAGCACTGGCTGCTATGCCTTGAGAGATTAGAGGCAGGAAGGGAATAAACACAAGACTAGTAGGAGCACTCAGTTTTCTTTAAGAAGTCTGGAAAAATTTCAGACTGGACCATAACTGAAATCAATTGTTTGAGAGGCCATCAATGAGCATTTCTTCATGCAAATGTGAAGGCAAACCAAGAAGCTGCACATATCTCTTAGCTTCTCCCTCACTATTACAGGTAACATGACTCAAAACTGCACATTTGAATGTATGTAATGTTTGTAGCTGCAGACATAAGCAGAGTCACTATCACTACTGGCACAACAAAGGCAAAAAAAAAACCACTGCAATTTTTCTCCATTTCAAGAGGTAAAAAAGACAGTAAAAACCTTACTGAAAATATGAAGATTATTGAAAGACCTCTACTTTGCAGCACTTCCACAGTACATTTTTGAAACTGTATTTAAAAAAAGGGTAGAAAAGTCATCAAAACTGAACAGTAGGTAAGGTAGGTTATTAGAAACAGGAAGACATCCCTCCGATTTACTCAGACTGGTTGAGCCTAAAACTTGAACAAAATCAAGAAGGGTTTTCTAATACTGAATAACTGGGTAATTAAATGCAACACAGATAAACATAAAGTGACGTGCACAGGAAAAGTCCATCATAACTTCCTATAGAAAAATATAGATTCTGAGCTATCATTGTGTCACACAGGACATCATTGATTGTGAAAGTTACTTTCATAGTACTACTATCTCAATACTGAATAATAATCATAAAATAAATTGTGAGGAGTTTATGGGGAGAGAACAGAAAAATCAAACCAAGAAAAAGCTGGAAGTTAGTGAGTACATGGCTCCCCCCCGTAGTTCTTACCCCCTTACCTCAAAAAAGTTGTATTAGAAAGTTGGAAACAATTCAGGGAGAAATTGTGAGCAAAATCAAAGGCATGAACAGCTTCTATAGAAGGAATCATGAATCCTGTGGCAAAAGAAGGCAGACGGAGTGCTTGCTGACAAGTTACCAGGTGAATCCAGAATCTCATTCACAAAGAAACAAGAGAGTTCCTGGTGCAATGGGAAGCATACAAAAGGAGCTTGAGGATAGGAAATGTTTTGAACAATAACATTTTAAGTATGCTGAAGGAAGGAATAGATAATTACTTGGAAGAAGCATCCACTGGGAGTTAGTAAGTACAAAAAAAATGACATCAGACTCTGGAAATCAACTCAGTGGAAAACATTGGGAAGCTGGGGAAGCACAGGAAAGTACTCAGGGGAAGTTTAGTAAATGGTTGTCTCTCTTTGTATTCTCCCCAAGCAGATGACTAAAGCCACTGATGGAAACAAAACTCCAGATCATATAACCCCTTGGACTACCTCAGAACTGATTTTTAATGAGGAAATTCAAGAATGTAACTTTCAGAAATTTAGTGTTAGACCAGATGTATCTCAGATTTCTAAGGTAGTAAAGAACTCTAACAGGGCTATTTCAAGGGAAAGAAAGGATTTCCCCTGGTAAATGTATCATCTCTGACATTAGTTCTGTCCATACAAATAGACATCTGGGTACAGTGAGCAACATAATTCTTTTGAAAATGTTACTCTGAAAATGCCGCATAAACATCTAGAAAGAAGATATTTCAACATACCACGAACGAGAGAAAAATACAACATTAAATAAAATCATCTCTTTGACTGAACATCATTTCTAGTCCATTTTCTTCAAAGATGAGGACATATGTGGAAAGAATGGCATTAAACTTTCCTCAAAGGCATAACCTATTTTCAGGCCAATATTTCTGGATTGTTTATTATAGTGGTTTTGTTTTTTTGTTTTTTTGTTTTTTTTCCAACTGTTTTTTAAGAGAGAATGTATTTTAATTTTTACTTTTTACCCTAATGTATTTTAGCTTGGAAAAATAGTGCAATCAAGACAAAAAGCATTTTTTTTTAAATGTGGCATATTCATATGCAATCTCTCACTGAATTAATAATTCAAAATTAGAATCTAAAGGAGTGTGCTGTGGTATAAATGGCATACTGAAATTCTTAAATTACAGTCTGAACTACTCTTTCAAGTTCTGATAAACACATTAGCCTTCTTCGTATTGGAGAAGATAAAGGAACTCCTGAGCTGCCTAAGATATAAGGGTCCTTGAACAAAACTTCATGATTTTTTTTCATCTACTTCATTAGATGCATACTCAAAAGTTACATTCCAAGAGTTTTGGTAGTCAAAAAAAAAAAGCAATTTTTTTTTTTTTCAGGATCCTCTGCCAAAATCTCTTTTCTCTAACAACTCAGACTCAAAACTTTGGATTTGATTACATTTTCTGAACTTGTGGGTTGAAAATTACTATAGGAAAAATGTTGATAATAACAAAAAAGCTGAAGTTGTTTGTATGGTTCTTGCATGTGGAAACAAGTTCTACAAATAAAGCATTATTTTTTTCTTAATGTATACACTAAACTTCTAATTTACAGATCAAGTAAAGGAGAAAAGGAAGAATGTCTTATGAAGAAGGATACAACTTTGTCCAAGATTTGTCCAAGAGCAAGCTGAATATTTGCCTAACAGCCTGATTAGAATATACTACTGTCCTGAGCTTACAAGGGGCTCTCAGAAACCTACATGAAACTTGATACGCAGATCAGAACAGGGATACTACAATGAGTCTGAAGTTTTACTTTTCCCTAGGGAAATATAAATCCTGCATGCACTCAGCAATTATATTTATCATGCAAGTTATGCTTCCATAGAAAAGGTAATGAGATATTTATAAGTGGCATGATACATTACCCTATAAAACTGATGAGTAATCTGTGCATCATGATCTAAGAGAGTAATAAAATTAATCGATCACAAAGCTTCTGAATTTTTATTTTTAGATGAGCTGTGAAAAATAAACTCATAAAAAGTCGAAAGTTAGCATTCTACAATTAAACATGGTTTCTGCATCTGATTTGAAAACAACCTAATATGGAGATTTAATAATTGATTGCTTTCATTAAATAATGCAGGTGAATAATACAGTTAGTGGTGCTGTTGATCCATCAGAAAATATGAAAAAAGAAAACAGCCATAAAAAGAGTATGTTTGGGAGATTTTGGCAGGGAGAAGAACAGCCCAACACTTGAAGACGTACAGCTTAGGGTAAGCAACATTTCATTATGAATTACACAGGCTACAGGATTATCTTTCACATATAGTTTTCATTTGATTATGAGGAACTGTTCAAGGAATAGATGGACCACTGGGCAGAGCACACTTCCACAGTTACAATATAACAGCTAGGAACAGGGCACAAGTCTGGATTTGAGAGTTCATTTTCCTTTGGGGCGTTACAGAAGCTCTAGTATTACCCGTTTCTTGGCTGGAGCTGGCTATAATTCAGTCTCAGACAAGATGTACTAAGAGTATTTTCAGAACACTGTAAAGCTTGGAAATATTCACATCAGACAGTAACTCCACACTGATGTAATGCCTTCTTTAAACAACCCTGGAGTTCATCTAAAAGTACTTTGGGATCTTTTCAGCAAGAGCCATTATACTGAAGAGCTTGTTCTTAAATTCATTGATTTCAATAGGTTTTGGATTGTTCTGTAATCCTTGAACCCATGAACAATATCACAGATGTAGGAATTTATTTTCTCAGTAAAGACTGAGTCACTCTGTTGATAAAGAAAGCGGACAAAGTAAAAGCAAGCCAAACTATCTTCATCTGAAAACATTGAGTTTGAGGGTTGGTTTTTTTTTTCAGTTGTTTTGCTTCTTGCTTTATGCCTCTTAGAAAGATGCTTGTTTTCTACTAATTTAGTATCAGAATTCTATCACCTTTAATTCATTCTAAGACTCTAGCTAAATGACAATTGAAAATCTGAGTACATCTCTTAAGATTTCTAGAGCAGAACTTTAAAAAAAAAAAATCATTACTTAACCAATTTCTTTCAACACAAAAATTAAGAATCTTTGATATTGCCAGGACAGGAAAAGAGTTAGAAAATTACTTGGATATAAGCATCAGGTATATAAAGGAGAAACAAATGACAAAAAACTGAGCAAACCAGTCACTTTAAAAGGCACAATGTTCATCTGATTAATGATACTCAAATACTTTTGAAAAAGCAGAGAAATCAAATTCCTCCTGGCTACATTTGCCCCACTGAGAAAAATAAAGCATTTTAGAGTTAAATTCAAAGGCACCTAATCACATAATGAAAATGAACTGTGCACATACAGTACTCATCCAATTGCAAGAATGCGCTTGTACTCCACTGCACATATGTTCTGATACCCTATGTGGAGCATAACTTTTTAATAGCCTTGGAAAACTTAAAAAAGGAATAGATACTGACTTTTTAAAGTGTTCCTTTTTCCATCTTCAGACATAATTGATTATCAGTTTCTGGTTTTGAATTACAAATAGATGAATCACTCAAATAGAGTTAGATCTCAAGTAATTCTAAGGAGCAAATCAAGTACTAGAAAACAAATATTAAGTTTTGATGGAATTAGGAAAAAGAAAATAGTGCTCAGGCACTCAGGCTGTGGAAAAGAAAAAAATAAAACAAGCCAGATGGATAACAAGGAGAGGTAATACTCTCCACAGAAGCAAATCAAGCAAAAGAGTTTCTTTTCTTTTTAGAAAGCTTTTATTCTTACCTGAGAGTGAATTATAAAATAATATGATGAAAAGCAAATCTTTTCTGAAAAGTAAAAAAATAATATGCTGAAAAACCAAAACAGCAAATTTCAGCACCTCTATGATCTTACTATCCTAGATTCCCTCTAACTTACAGCCACTATTGCAATAAATAAATTCTTATTTTAATCTAAATGAACTTGTTTACTTGTATGTTTCAATGCATTAGAAATTCTTTCTCCTCAGTCCCAGTATGTCCTCATATCCTTCTTATCCACCGTATTTGAATTTTTCCTGTTAACTCCCGTCTTCTCTAATTTGCCTTTTACACTTTCTGTGTCAAGATATCAAAACCTTTTTCCAAAATAATACTAAGAGATACTTATTAAAGTGTCTCATCTTTTTATAGTTAAGAGTTTAGAGCTGACACTGCAAGGATGACAATCAAAAATGTCATTACAGTTATTTTCTTAGTAGGCTTGTAGTTCCTCAAACTTACTTTCACCTGCAATTCTTTGTTGGCAAAGGGTTATGATTCCTTCCCTCAATAAGGTCAAAAGTTTTCCCTTATTCTTATGATTGTCTTCTCTTGGACCTCTCTCACTGACATTATCAATAGATTTGATAGATGTTTTTTAGTAACTTTCCAGAGATGAAAACATCCCCTATGAAATATAATTGGTACTAGTAAGGGCAAAGCAAAAGAAACAAGTTCAAAAACAAAACTTCACTTTCAGCCAGCATAATTTTCTCATCTTCCTGATAATCTTTTTGAAAGAAAGATAAAGATGAAAGATAAGGTTTAACATGAGCAAGTGTAGAATCTTGCAACTAAGAAGGAATAACTGCATGCACCGGTACAGGTTGAGGGATGACCTGCTGGAGAGGAGATCTGCATAGAGACTTGGCTGTCCTGGTGGACAACAGGTTGGCAACAAGCCAGCCATGGCCAAGAAGGTCAATGGGATTCTGTGGTGCTGCAGATCAAGGGAGGTGATCCTCCCACTCTGCTCTGCCCTGATGAGACCTCACCTGGAGTATTCTGTCCAGTTCTGGGCTCCCTGGTACTAAAAGACAGAAATCTCTAGCAGAGGGCTACAAAGATGATTAAGGGCATGGAATGCCTCCCTTATGAGGAAAAGCTGAGAGACTTGAAAAAGAAGACTCAGAGGGGATCTGATCCACGTCTATTAATATCTTTGCGGGAGGCAAAGGGACAAGGCTGGACTCTTCTCAGCAGTGTGTAGCAATAGGATGATGGAAATGGGGGAAATGGCCACAAGCTGAAACATAGGAAGTTCTGCACAAACGTGCGTAAGAACTTCTTCACAGTGCAGTGACAGAGCACTGGAACAGGCTGCCCAGGGAAGTGGTGGAGTATCCTTCTCTGGAGATGTTCAAGACCCGCCTGGATGCCTACCTGTGCAAGGGTAGTTGTACCTTTAGCAGTAGTTAAAGTAGTAGTAAAGTAAAGCAGTAGTTTAAAGTAAATTAAAGCAGTAGTTTAAGGGTAGTTAGTACCTTTGGCAGGGTTGTTGGACTCAATGATCTCTAGAGGTCCCTTCCAACCCCTACAATTCTGTGATTCTGTGATTACTTTAAAAGAGATATACAAAATGACAAACCCTCTCTAGTTGTCCTAGTAGTTTCCTCTGGGGAAAGCCTCTATTTCAAAGAAGTGAGTCATTAGTTTCTGTTCTTTCCAAATGGTGAAATGCCTGCATTGTACGTCCTTAAGCACTGTACTCTACTTGCCTTATATAGCAGTGAGGAGACATCAGCAACAGCAGTTGTCTTTTGCTTTGGGATTGGATTGCTCTCCAGGACTGCTGCTCTCTCTGAAAATGGGGGTCAAGTTTCATGAAGAAAATATGGGAATTAAACAGGCTAACAAACCCAAGATATTTTTTAACATTATGTAACAACAAAAGACAGCTATGCTCATTCCTAAAGCTGGTGATTTTGCTCAAGCCATCATGCTTCACCTGGTCACACTGTCAGATACTGTGTTCCCTATGACCATCAGTTCTGACAGGAGCAAGAAAATGATAGATTCAATTTCTCTCAGTAAGAGTGGAACTCAAGAAACACAGTGACTAGGAAAGCTGAGTATATTTGCACTGCAAATACTTCCAACATTCACTGAAAACAGCAAAATATAGACCAGATTTAGCAGACTTCTGTGAGGATCAGTAAATGGCAACCTAATGAAAGAAGAGAAACCAAATGTATGGGAACAACAAAGACCTCATAGAAATGCAAAAATTATCTTAAAAATGAATTCTAAGGAAAAAAAAAAAAAGAAAAATCCTTGCTTCCCCCCTCACAAACAGCTTTTATGTGTTCTTCAATGATTTTTGCATTCTTATTATTTGAATCTAATCCATCTTTTTTTTTTTATACTATATCTATAAATGTTAAGATGTAAACCCCTCAACAACATTAATAACTCAGTGGATTTGTTTAGAGGAGTATTCAAAGTTTGAAATGCAGCTGTCAAAGAAGTCAGTGGAAATGTAGATATTTCCTCTTTCAGCTTTCCTTCAAGTTATGTTTCCTTCCAGTTAAGAAGTTCTACTGTTCACCTCAATTTACAACACATGGCTCATCAGAAACATTCACCACTAAATACTACTATATAATTATTCTGCCTGCCCCAACGGTAGATTCTGCCAGTTTTCAACCTACAACTGCCACCTTGAGTGTGGCAGCACTCAACCCCTCATTAGCACAGCAGGTTAGGGACTTAATGTGCGGCAGGAACACTGTCCACAACTACCTGTTAAGTTAGTCAGTTTGGCAGTCCCATCTGAACATCACACTTTCCAGGTTACTCCTGAGTTAATAACTTTACCTAAGCAGTCAGGACTTTGATGAAGTAGCCTTCAGATTAGACCCTTTCTCTCACTTTTTTTTTTTTTTGAACCTTTGTCATAGACCATATTTCTCTTTGCTCTGAAGAAACTTCTTTCCAGCTCTTTCACGCCCTGAATAGAGTATACCCAAATAAGCTTTCTAATGTGTTTTTAGCAATGCTTGCACTTAGGCTCTACTTTAAATGTGAGAACAGGATGCCTCAGCAAAACAGTTCCACATACCAAGCCCTAGTGTGGAGTTTGAATCCATAAATGTTCTGATAAAAATAGAAAGCATAACTGAGCTCAGTCAAAAAAAGGCCATGAAGCACACCTTGCAAAGCAAATAAAGTCTCTGCAAAATTGGTCATCAAGATTCACATTTGCAGTATAGATGTTAAAACCAATGATCTGGCTGCAAAAACAGCATTTTTTCTCAACTTCTATTTTTTTTTTCCCAAAGTTTTTATATGAGGATGAATTCTCGTGTTTTCAGAGACCTCACTGAAGGGCCTTACAAATGGGAAAAACACTGCCCTAGTAGACTTTGATGTCTGCATAATTACAGTTTTAATATATTTTCAAATGAATGCAAAGCATTTTAATAGGAAGAATTTCATGGATACAAACCATCATTTCATGAATGCAAACCTTGGGCTCAACTCAGAATTATCTCAGTTAACTCAGAGCGCATATTATCTTTCTCATATACCCACCATGCCAAGTGGCACACCTCCTTGTGATCTCTACACTGTTTTGCAGGAATTCTACAAACATATTTTCCAGTTAATATATAATATAGTATATATAAAAATAGTTCAAAAGCAGACATCTACAAAAGGAAAAAGCCTTTAAAGCAATTTACTAACATCTCAGCTTCACCATCAATTGTGCTAGTTGAGATTAACCAGTTATGGTTAATAATAAAACAATAACCATATATAACTATGAGATACCAGATCATATAACTTGATGTATTGAAATAATCTACCTGCTTCTTCTGCCTGCCTTCATTATTACAGTAGTTTCTTTGCATATTGAAGTATTTTCAGAAAAATTCTTCCTTAATTCATCACCTACACCAATGAGTAGTTGTGTATTGACTATAAGGTAACATATATATGTTTCATCTGACCTCTCACTTTCCCTTCATGATGCAGCCTTGCTGTCATGGCAGCTTTTAAAGGGCTCAGGGGAGAGCTCAGTACAGACTTGTCTAGAACTGATCAAAGAATAAATAATTTGTTCTTTCAGAATTGACAACTAAATTTTCTAAACATAAAGCAACATTATTCATGGATGTGCTATTATTAATCTTAATTCTTGCATATGAGTTCTATACAGCTGCCTCCTGAATTACTCTCCCATTTGCCATCTTGAAGAAAAACCCTGGTTAAAAACCGATCAATTCTTATTAGTGAAATAGAATGCACACAGTGTTGTTAGGTGAGGACTAGAAATGTGGCCAGAGAAAATGACAGGCAAATATCTTTTGACCCACATCATATTCCCGAGTCCAGGAAATGAAGCCAAGGTTCAAATCTTATCAGCTCTCTTCATTCCCTGCCAGAGTTGTGAGAGCAGTCACACAGCATTGCCACAGTGTCAGTGCCCTGTCACCCCAGTCCTCACTGCTGCAGAATAGAGACCTTGTCTGCCTAGGGATAACATCTAGAACAGGCTCTGTAAAGCACAAATGAAGGACTAATAATCTCTGCCCTAGAGAGCATGCCATCTGACAGTCTGCGCAGCACTGAAATTCATAAGCTAGACTCTTTGGTCCATGCCAAAACCCTGATATAGCCATAACACTCTCCATAGTCTGTAGCTCCTGCCTGTGAAATAAAGAATAGCCAGGGCTTTAAAAGAAAAACTGCAGATGAAAGATAGCAGGGTGGAAGAAGCACAGGAAAACAAAAGCAAATATTTGAATTTTTGTAATTTTTTTTTTTGGAAGACACTCCGTAACTTGTGTAATGAAGGAAACAGTATGATGATGTACCTGATTTATCCCACCAAGGATCCATGAAACTGTCAGCACACTACATAATTTCTCTTTACTCTTTTACTTCTCTAGTCCCACAGACTTCCAAATGGTGAACTGGCTTCAGAGAAAATATTCAAATAAAATCTTTAAAATACTTCTATACACTTTCTCATAAGGGGATTTTTTTTCTAGTTTTTCTTATGATGTTTGGATCAATCTATTATCTGGAAAATAAGGGAAATCACAGAAATAAATGCCCTAGTGCATGAAAGAACATGTATCTTTATTACAGCATTTAGTTATTCTGTCTACAGAGAACGTTAGTCCAAGTGGACACCATAAGTACAGCTTTTAAAATGGTACACACTAACTCAATCTCCAAGTATCCTTGCTGTTTGCTCTCTTCCTATCCTCTCTTTGTTCAGGAGATTCAATGAATCGCAGCTTTTTTGCCTGCCTGAGCTTCACCCACGCATTATCAGGAATGAATCATATCCCCATAGCTTCCCCTCTACCCCCAGCCTGTGTCTCCAAACAGAAGCAGAAGCCCACAAAGCAGCTCCCAGTTTCAGTCATGCAAGCAGTTTTCCCACCCCAGTAGACGTGGGCGACCACCCGTAGCATTTACACAGCTCAGATGCTGGCTGGGTACCACAAAGAAGCAGGGCTGCACTGCAACAGAGATGCCAGGGTAGCATCTAATTACATTCTCCCTTTTCTTCAACTGTGAAATGCCCCCACTACTACCCTTTCCTTCAGGAACACAGCTCTAAGTCAAAGTTTCTAATCCAGACTATGGTAGCATCACCCAAACACAGTCAATTCTCTCCATGTTTTTCACCCATGCAGGGATATGTTGGATACGTCTTTCTGCATGTGACTTGGATTGCGAGATGATAAATGGCTCACTAAGTAGGTGGCTTATCATTCCTTCCTTTTTCCCTTTGACTTTTTTTTTTTTTTTTTTTGATCTTGTGAAATTGACTCACAAACTGGGATTCAGGTTGTTTCATTTTAAAAGAGAAAAAGATGTTCTTACTCATATAGAAATTACTGACTACTGTAGTTCTAAAGCTGAATTAGGCTTTCCATATATGATAAAAAATATATATTTACAGTAACAGATTATTTTGACTTTTAACCTAGCAGAAAAACAGATACAGATTTTATTACCATGCCCAGTATATCTGGCAAAATCTTGAGCAAGACGTCTTGGGAGATATCTGTTCTATGTTACTCCCTATTTCTCTCATCTAAGAATGTCACTTTGACACACAAGGCCATCTTCTTCACAAGGCAACACTCTTCTGTAAACTTGTGACAAATGAGGTAACTCAACAATACTCTTCACCACCAAGTCCTGCTACAGGTTTGACACCTCATCAAGCAGCAGATGAGACCATGTGTTCTGCCCATATTTTTCCAGAAGCTGAGATGAATGGCTTTTTCTATTTTTGCTACTTTTTTTCTAGTACACTTTTTCTTAAGGAAAAAAAAAAAAAAAGACTTTAAAGCACCAGTTTACCTCACTTTTTCTCTTCCATCCCTTCCCTAATACCTAAGAGAATATTCAAAATACAGTAAAAGACAGTCAAGCAGGATTTTTCCTGATTAAAAACAAAACCAAAACAAACCCATATGCTTTCTAGAAAAGAAGTTTAAAAACAAAAAGTGAAGAAATACTGCAAAGATTAGTCTCAATAAAATTTTCATTGTTTACCACTGCCTGTCCTCCTTTCTCATCTATCCCACCCAGTCTTTGATAAATTTTGCTAACGTGAGCAAAGTAGCTACAGTACCCATTGGCACCTACATTAACATGTAGATGACTGAAATAGGAATGGATCTGTAGAGCAAAGCAGCTGCAGCTAGAAACCTGGCATTGCTGAAAATGCTGATATAGATGCAGCCCTGGTTAAATAAAACCACAAATGATCTCTAAATTCATCACTCACAGTGATGAAACATTAAGCATCTTTGATTCACTAGGTTTATTTATAGAAACATAATGAAACTCCGGTGGTTTTTTTTGTTTGTTTGTTTGTTTTGGGTTTTTTTTTTTTTTTTATTATTATGTTGCAGTAATATTTGCAACATGACAAAAACATTGAATAGATTTCAGAATTACACACCTGGTCTAGAGGGAGATATCCCTGTTTATGTCAGGGGGGTTGGAACTAGGTGATCTCACAGGTCTTTTCCAACCCAAACCAATCTATGATTCTAGCATCATGACAGGTGAAGTACTAGGGTAGTGAAGTAACATTATGATGATTTTTTCTGACTTTCATTGCAGTAAATCAGATAACGTTTTTTCAGTACTTCACTTCTAAAAAGTAGTTCACCTTAGCAAAAACTTACACATCCATTACTCTGTTGGTGTGGGGACTGGGTTAGAATTGCACACTATGTTCTTTGAGATATCTTTGCTTGTCATTTGTTCATGGATTAAGATTTTATTTCTAAATTTGCTTGATACATTATTTTAATTCAGTTCAGCTTAAATACATTTCAAATACATTTTTTTTTAAATCACATCCATTTACATATACAGCAAATAACTGAAGAGGAATTCTAATTAAGGTGTGTGGGGTAACTGGTACTTTGTGAAGGGAAAAGCTACTGTGACTAACATGCCCTTCCAGATGCACCATACTCTGCTTGTGTTGCATTTGTGACCAGTCTGCAAGGATGAACACATGATTCACACAAACCACTTACATAAAATTACAAGTATTAAATAAGAACGTGCTAAAATTACAGTTAACTAGTGGCCAAAAGTCAGAATATTGAGCAGGAAACTTTTCCATAAATTCTAAATTTCTGTGCAAGCAAAAATGTATCAGTCATTAATTACACTTTCATTTCCACACATGACAGTTGGCTCTCTAAACTGTATATTTCAATTCAAGTAGATAGACAACTAAGAACAACCAAGAAAACCCACCCCCAAAAAACAACCAAACATGCTACAAGCCATCTAAATTGCCACAAGAAAAAAATCAAATGCCATTTTTCATGCTCTATTCTCATTAATATTATCTTCTGCAAGTACCTTTCCTGTCATACTATGCAGAAATATTCTGCCTGATATATCTCAGATCACTTGAACATTCTTCAAAATCTCAGTAGGTGCAGTGGGACTCTGGATGCCCCATATTAGCTTCTGCAGAGGTTCCTTTGAAATACAGAAGGACCTTCTGTACTCAGGTACAGAAACCTCCTCAGTCCTGCCCAGGCCTGACTCCAGAAGAGAGCAACAGGTGTGCTTAAGCTTTTGCAGCTTAAGAGTGTATTTCCACCTCTGAAGAAAGAGTGATTGGCATGCATTGCTAGCCTTCCACTTCACATCTGCCAGAACTGAGGTGTGCTGCACGATCAATCATAACAAAGGTAGGGAAGAAAATAATATAATAAAATCACTTTACAGTGGTATAATGAGCAGTTTACCTATACAACTACAGAAAACAATTTTAAACAGGTGGGATTAAGCATCACAGGAAACTGCTGAGATACATCATTTATGAATATGATCTGTGCAAGGATTTGGCCCCCTCTTCCTGCAAATAACTCTCCCTATATATAGCACTTCACTAGGCACTAATTGTCAGCGCTGTAGATAATCATGTATTTTCCCTTGCCTTCAAAAATCATACATTGGAAAACAGTGTTCTTGGGCTGATATTTTATTTTTCTTAAAAAAAAAATCCTTAAGAAAAGGTTAAAGCAATAATAGCTAACATTTCGACACATGCAGTCTTCACTGACTGACTTTGGATTCTGTTTTGTTTTAAAATAGTTTTCATATGAAAAAAGAAAAAACACAAAGTTTTTGCAAATATAGCATGAAATTTATCTGTAACATAATGACCTTTCTCTGTCAAATTAGCAGTGAATAGTCACTCATTTGAAGCACTACTCTAACCCCCCAAAAGTAAAACACAGTATCTTCTGGTATCCATTTGCAATTCAGACATGCTGCCATCCAAAGGTAGTGAACAGCTCTCGTGTCATAGCATGTAGTAGATAACCATGTTTATAGTACTAAGAAAACTAATTTGGAGTTCTGGTGAATTTCATCCTGATGAGCATTAAGGGAAGAGATGCCATGCAATAGTAAAAATAATCTGCTGAGGATTCTTTCTCCAGCCTGTGATCTGTTGCTTAGATAAAGGCTGGCAAGCAGAAAAAGCTACCTCATTATGAGGTGTTTCAGGAAGCAACAATGGAATACTTTCTGGTAGCAACAGCATCCAGAATTATTGCATTGCTTTGGAGTTTAAAACCATTTCCAATAGCTTAAGGACTTGATTCTCATGTTTTAAAAATCAGTCTTGTTTCTTCATGAAAGACCAAAATCTAAGAGAACAGATGTGACAGGATATAGGAAACTACATCATTTTCAGTTTATTCTCCCTGAAATACATTTTCTAAAATAACTCCATAGTGGAGAATTTTCTTGATGACAAATCCACAACAATCAAAGCACCAAAGAGCACCTCTAACTTAAAATCCTCCTACTTGACTGAAGCAGATGCCTTTGTGACTCTAACACCTTTTTGCTTACCAGCCATAAGCAAGGGCAGAGACAGAGGGCATACAGCAGACTGTTTTCTCACCAGCTGGAATTTAATCAAAGCTTGAGCAAGCTCCTGACCTCCCTTACAGTATATGCAGCACAGTGTCCATTTGACATCAACAGTTTTACCAAATTTTTCATCCTTTTTCATGTTTTCTTACTCTCTGTCCAGAATCTCATACGTCCATAGTATGATGAGAAATCTGCAGAATGGAGGTACCTTAAATTCTTACAGTGTGAACCTGAATAATTTTTTGCTCCCTTTTTAATTTGGACAATAACACAAATGTGTATGCTAATGTCAGCTCTACCCAAGAGTATTGGAAAAGCCAAGTCAGCCCTCTCTCCCTTTTCCAAAAGACAAGATACTTGATCACATAAGTTAAGAACAGTGCAGTTCTATGCCGGTAGACTGCTGCTACACATTTAAATTTCTTTACTTTGCAGTGTTTGTAGCAAAATGTTCCCTTCAAGCATTAGCCATCTGGCAAGGTTTGCTTATCAAATCTTGCGTGCCTCAAGGGAGAGCTGTGGGCAGATCTAAGGCAGTAACAAATATACCAGATTAGGTCCTTGGTCTTTTAAGATTGTATTTACTTTAACAGAAAGTAGGGAATAGAGGAGTATTCAAAGTGATACATTAAATTATCTACAAAATTGCTGCGTATTGTGGTAGCACTTATTTAATTTATTTATTTATTTTTAACACAAAGAACAGTCTGTGCTTTCAAAGTACTTACATAAATTTAGGTTTGAAAGACTAAACAGAAAGGAGCCATACAACTATGCCAGCTATTAATTATCATTCTAATATTCAGATCCACCCAAAATATCTCAAACTGTTTATCACTTCATAGTCAGTTATAAAAATCTGACACCTGAGAATAGGTTACTGGCTTAGGGAATATCTGTATGACTAACCAACCATGTGCTTGAATCAAGGTTTCAGAATCAAGCCAATAGTTGGTAATTTATTCTATTTCACAGATTCTCATGTTTGCAAAACAAAGTTGCTATTTTTTTCTTCACTCCTCAGAAGAAACAAGTTTTATCTGAAGAAAATAATGTCAAGCTCAAGGAAGGAAAAAAGCAACCCAGCTGTGGACTTACTATTTTGTTGTTAAAAAGGCTACTAATTCAACGTTTCCTTGCCCTTCCCCTTACCCCCCTCATTTTTACACATCTACATAAGAAATTTCTGTCCGAACAATAATAAAAAGAAATACAAAACATGATTCTATGGAATGCATCCAGTAAATAATTATACTAGGATTGCATTATCTCAAAGAAATTGAAGAGTGTCGACTCCAGCTATCATGCAAAATAATTTTGACTGAAACCAAGGGAAGACACCACCAGTTTAGAAGATACATTTCCCTCTTCACTGCTTTTGCCAACCCAGTACTTCTTAATACTGATATTCAAATTCTGGAAAGAACACACATTACAGATTAAGATATCCCAGTACTTAATGTCCCAGTTTCAAAACCCTGCTTTGAACTAATAAATCAATATTTTATCTAACATTCTCATAAAATACAGTTTTATTTCTAGTTATAGAATCACTTAGATTGGAGGGGTCCTCAGAAGGTATTCAGTCTAAAATCCTGCTCACAGCAGAGTCAGGTCTGAGCTACGACCAAGTTACTCAGGTCTTTTCCCTGTTGCATCTTAACAAATTCCAAGTATAGAAGCTGAATTCCCTAGACAACCTGTCCCACTGCCTAATTCTCTTACTGGTGAGAATGTTTTGCTTTATAAATGCTAGGAAGCTTCAATTTTTCAGTCTATGAACATTTACTTCTTCATGTGTTGTACACGTCAGAGTCTGGCTCCGTCTTCTTAATCTCGCATTTTCCATGGTTTGCTTTTTACTGTTAATGTACAAATAGCAACTCTTCCTTTCCTTATCCCTCCCTGTACGGACCACACGGTTGCTGTTACGTCTTCAGAAGCCATCTCTGCCCCAAGCCTTACAAACGTCTCTTCCTCAGCCTGCCCCACCACTGACTGATTCAATGACTCTTGCTGTCTCGAATTTCTCAGTATCTTCTTTTTTCCTAGATGGGATAAGATCCATAGGCAGGATGACAGGTGCTATGTGCAGCCAAAAGAAAAGACTGCTGCCTGAACTCCTGGCTTTACTCTATGACACAGACCCTGATGCTGTTGGCAGACTCTTGTGCAACTATTCAAAAATGTGTTGCAAGACTTGTATATCTCCAGGGGCCACAGTAAGGCTGGCCCTGTCTAATGCCCCAGATTGTCCTTTAAACCTTTTATGAAGACAGGAGTAACATTTACCTTTCTCACTTCACTTGGGGACATGATCTGAGTTCAGCACTAAGAATAGAGGCCTGCTGCAATTTGCTGGTGAAGACTAATGCAAAGAAGGTGTTGAGTCCTACCAATGCCTACTGTTATAAATCACCCACCCTGGGGTGGGTAAATTACCCATGGATTCATATCTTCCATGAACTGCCTTCTACTATTAATATAGAAATAACAGCTCTCCCTTCCTGAATATTCCTTATTACTTCCAACTCTAGCAGAGCTTAGGTTTTTTCCAGCACCATCCCTACAAGCCTGGACAGTGTTTCTGTATTCCTCCTTGGCAACAAGCCCTTGCCTCCATGTGTACATCCTTTTTGAGCTGCAGGTCATTCATGAGTTCTCTGTTTATTCAAGCTGGCCTCCTTTCGTGTTTCCCAGAGTATCACAGTGAAGAATGCTCTCCTTAAGGAACATTACATGCTGTCCTTAGAGACCTATCAGCAATGTTGAGCTGCTTTGCCTTTCAGAGTTGCTCCCCCTTGCAACAGTTCTCTGCAGAAGGAAGACTTCACTTTCCCAAAGACCAATATCTTGGTTTGGCTAAATGCATTTTTCACTCCTCTTTGATTCTAAATTCAAGAATTTAATGGTCCTAACAGTTAATGTTGCCATAGATTAATCATCACATCCCTAATCAATTCTTTCCTGCTTAGCATAGCGTATCCAGGAGACTGCTATTCTTGGCTGGCCAATGTAGCACCTGTGTTATGAAGAGATATCTCACATCTGTTCAAAATCTCTTGGGTTGCTTGCATCCCATCTTTTTGCCATTATAGTAGTCCATCTTTTGATAGGAACATTTCCACCCCACTCCCATCTTTACCTCCTCAAAGAGAGAAATCTTTCACTCAATTTTATGTAAATCTTTTCAAATAGTCTATATGAATAGAATTCTTTTGAATCTCAAGATGAGATTCAAAGAGTTCAGTTTAACTGCTAGATCCCATCTTTAAGTCTGTAAGAGCACAGAAAAGCAGGATAACAACTATTTCAAGACAATTAGTTTGCAGGAAGAAGGAAAGCTGGTTGTGTATTCCACTAGGAAAATTTGGTACCAAAGTTCCCAGTGTCCCAAATAGCTTTTCATTTTTTTTCCTTTTTGAAATTGACATTATACAATCCTACACACACAAGACTCAGACTGGGAGAAGTCTGACAGCAGGAAAACATTTTCAAGGCCTAGAGGATTTGTTTTTAGGATTGCTGTTGGCTTCTGAGACTCCATGTGTCAACTTAATAATCTTTGATACACTTTTTTTTCCTATATCTAGCCCAAGACATTAAGCAAAGGACTGAGTAATTGTGTAAATCATTTCAAGTAATCACATTTCAAGTGAACACTTTTTTTTATGTGCCTATACTCTGACTGAATGCAAAGCTCATTTTAAGCAATGTAAATTTAATCTGACTGCTCTCTTAGAACAAAGGTTGCTTGTTATTTTGTGTATGTCAATCTTCAGTACAATCAATAAGCAAGTATTTAGCACAAGAGGATCACAGAAAGATTTGATTCTCAATTGTTCTCAATCAAAGGAAATTCATGCAAAGAAACAATGTAGGTAACTGGCTGGGAAAAGGAGTAAAGACAGTGAACAGAGGATAATCCTTTACCATCTAGCTTTGACTTTGATTAAGCAGTAGATAAGCTGAAGAAAAACTACTATTAAAGGGTGACATTAGTCAAGAAACAGATTCTAGCCTCAGAGATCAAAGACAGCTGTAAAAGGGGGGGTGTTAATATTGTAAAATACTTGGAACCATGAGTATATCTGAACGTCAGAAAAAATTTCAAGATCTGAGGATATCTCTCAGCACCTTGGAAAATAAATGTAGTAAATTTTCATATGAACAAAACTGTATGCAGAAAAGACTGATCAAAGACAGTGCTAAATACAAACAAGACACACGTTAGTTCAAAATCATAGTGAATTTTTCAAGGAATTGAAGTAGACATGGTACATATTTTTTCCACATATAGGCAATGCTCTGATCAACAAAAATTTTGCCATGTGCCTTTTAAATACATGCCTGAATGTCAGGTCAGATGAATCAGTCACATCTGAGTCTCTCCTTTGACAAAAATTAGTTCTGCTTTTAGACAATAAGAAACCTTCTCAGAGGTGACTCACATACTTCTTTGAAGTTAAGTTTCTATGATGTTGACATTACTCATTCCAGAACAATGTGTAGTTTAGTAAGAAACAAGTACAGCACTCCAGCCTGCAAACACCATCTCTACCCAGTCCACTCAAGTCAAGCACAGTCACAGCGGTCATCATAAACCTACTTGGATAGTGTACTATTACCTTAATATCAGAGCAAATCTTGATTCAGCCTTGCTGAGGTATGCAGACCTTAGGAAAGAAAACAGATCTTGAGCACAAGCCCTAATCATAGGCACTGAAGAATGGCCTTCTTCTCTTATTAAATGGGACTGAGAAATCCAAAAGCTGCACACACAAACACAAGTAATATAGGAGTGACTTCATTTGTGTGTTCCTGTCTGCCACAACATAAAGAAAATTCTTGTCTGTTAAGCCTTTACTATTATTAGCTTATGTTGAGAGCTCAATCTGTATGTTAGGCATTATGAGAGTAATTGTAGGTTTTGATAGGTTGAAGCTAATACTGAGCTAATAAATTTAATGCTTTGTTTACCAACAGCAGCAAAGAAGGACCTAATCCAAGACCTATTTAAAATAGGCAAAAATCCTAAGTTACCTGATGAAAGAGATATAAGGCACCTTGGAATGTATGTTCCTCAGACTGAATTTTTATTATCAGTGATTGTTCATATTCAGTGGGTACAGAAGGATCACAGAGCTGTCGCAGTCTCTCTGCTCTGCTCCCCAGCGACACTGCTGTGCGTATAGCTATTGGGGGGGGAAATTTTCACAAAAAATTCAGGACAGATGTTTCATCCAAGTCTGCAAGCACCACAGGACGATGGCCTAGGGGCAGAAGGGAAGATGTGGTTAAGTTAATGGAAGAACGTGGTCCTGCCTCCCAGTGATCCTACATCCTTAGGCACTGAGGCAGGAGTGTGACTTCAGGCAGAGATGCTGTAAATCTGAGCTCCCAGCTATGCTTTGCTAACTTTTCTCATCTAGCCCTCATTTCTCAAAGTCAGTGACTATTCCATCTCCCCTTAAGTCCCATTCTTTACCCACCTATATTTCAAAAATTTCATCTTATTTAATCTAAATTTTCCATCTGTCTACATGACCTTTCCATTACAGATTTTCACTACTTTCCCAGATGAGAACTCAAACAAAAGGACAGGCAACATTCAACAGCATTATACATCTAAATGCCTTTTAAATTCAAAATTCAATTGGCCTTCACCAGCTCTGGGTGTGATAGATAAAAGAACAAGTGGAGTCATCCTACTTGAAAAAATCATAATCTCCATATTTAAAAAATGAAATAAGATATTTTCAAAATAAACTGACTACCATTTTAATACTGAATCGCTTTCAAACTAAGTTTCTTTGTTTTGAGATAGCCTGGATGGCCTACAAATACTCAAATGCTTCTCAGATTCTGAAAACCTTAAAAACAGAATTAATCCAAGCCTCAAAGTCAGAAGTGGTGGAAACTGCAGTTATGTGCAGTATAACACAGTAATAAAATAA
This sequence comes from Oreortyx pictus, assembly GCA_036925125.1. NCBI lineage: Eukaryota > Metazoa > Chordata > Aves > Galliformes > Odontophoridae > Oreortyx > Oreortyx pictus. The sequence continues at coordinate 49,841,511 of JAUPFR010000001.1, forward strand.
AAGCTATAGTTTAGCCTAGTTGTAGATTTGTGTGGGAAAGTAAACCAAAATATACAACTTCCATTCATTAATTTATTCACAGGCACAATTTCACTAACAGCTGCTAGAATCACAGAAGTTCATTAATGTCATATTGTCTCAAAATCCTTCCTTTTCCTGAAAAATTTTAAATGACACCAGAAAATTCAACTCGTCACAGAGTAATTGAATGAAGTACCTACTTAGTACTACAGTTAAAAAATATTAAAAACAAAACTATTTTATACCTATTCAAGTGCCTCATAACTGAAACCAGAATCACTAAGCTGACCTGCTACCTGAACTTAATAATAACAATAATAATAATAATAATAATTAATAATAATAAAGTTTTCAAAAATGATATATGGAATTTTGATAATTTTAACTTCTTACTCGATAGACATAACAGCATTTCAATCATCTGAAATCAACTACTGCGTCTTAATAAAACAAAAGATCTTGTTTTTTTTCCCTTTTCCTAGCATTTAAAACAATTTTTCATAATTATTAGGAAGTAGTAAATCATGAGAAGATTCTTTTTTTTATTTCCCTGCTACTGGCAAGTTACTGAGAAGAGGCAGACATTAATTGTTATTTATTTTCCTACATTACCTTCATGTTCTTTACAGAAATAATTTAACCAATATGCATTCAATGAATACATTCCCAGCAAAAATTAAAAGCATACGTTTTACAAGGCAATATCTTCTGAGATATTTGGACTGAATGTGGTAAGTGCATCACCATCCTAAATCTCAAAACCATAAAATATCCTGCCAGTCAGTCATAAAAGTTTATAGCAAGATATAAACTATAGCTCCTTTTCCCCCATAGAGAACTTCTGTTATAACAACTTTCTCTTGCTTTTTTTTTTTTTGTGTGTGTTTTTTTTTTTTTCCCCAAAAAATAATGTTTAAGGCAAGATTATTTAAGAAATCCAAACAAACAAAAGTATACTGTCCCCAACTTGCTCTATTTCAAAAACATTACTTGGCAACCAAAATTCACTCCTTTACTTAGGGAGTTTTTGCCTTCCAAAAGAAGCTGAAATACAGTATTACATCCCTCCAAGGCTCCTTCACAGCTGAACCTTCTGTGGGAAGCGTGACGTGCACTACACAAATCACCATTATTTAGAACTCACTCTCAGAAGGTGCATCAATTACCTAAAACCTATTCAACCCTTTTAAAGAAAAACACCCACTGGGAATAGATTACAGTGGCGACAGTCTTGTTTTTTGGAAATGTAATAAAAACACTTTCATTCAAGTCCTGACACTATATCATAGCCACTTTACTCTAAGTCCCCTAGACTAATGTCAACAAGTCTATCTTCAAACTAATAAGCAAGCTCTTATGACTCCCATGGCCACATGAGCCAGCCCTTGGTTACTGCCTCTTCCAGAACCAGTCACTGACTGCCCTTTCCCACTGAGAAACACAGGGTGATAAAGACTCACTAGTCAGATCTAGAAAGCAAGAATGGTGCATCCAGGGTTTAACTTTGTGCTTGCACCTCACCAAGGCTCTCAAACTGCTTGTCACGCTCAGCCCCAGCCAGACATTTGGCATGCCTTTTCAATAGAGGCATCTGATTAGGAGCTGTGTCATCATCCTAATGCATGCCAGAGTAACAAACATTAATCTTCTATTTTTTGACTTTGAAAATCTGTTGTGAAAGAGTAATGTAACACCACATAGAATGCAATCAACCCTCTTTCTCTACCTGCCTATCCTATCAAAAGAAATAGACTTTGATTCCCTTCCTTGTAATTTCCACAAAAAGCTGAAATAACAGAATTTTTCTTTTTTCTTAATAGTTTTTTTCTATTCCCTCCCCAACAAATTCATTCAGTAGCTTTATTTGGATTAATTTTCTATTTTTACTATCTCTGTAAATACTAAAGCATGAAGTCTACACAGTTTGATACTATGAAAGAGGGTGAGAGAGAAAAAAGTCTTAAACCTTCAGCCTTAGGAGGGATCTAATTTTTTTCACCTTTTTTCTTCATGTGATATTTTTCAGATCTATTTTATTTTTAAACAAGCTCAGCAGTGCTCACTCTACTTTCAACAAAGTATTGGCTACCCTTTTGCATTTTTGTCTGGTAGAAATAATCCTTTTACCAAAAAAATCACTGAGTTGCTATCATTCTGAGTGGAATTTATCAAATACGTTAGATTAAATTCATCAGAGAAAACCTATTACCTTATATCACGCTCATCTATGACAAAAGTCAGGATGTGATTCAAATAGCAAATTAGCAAACAACATCAAAGATGCAGTCTTTAAAAAGGAAAAAACAGCAGTCAAAGGGAAAAAAAATAAAACTGTTCAATGCAAGTATAGGTGCACAGTAAGTTAAAACACTGGCTTGCAGCAACACTGAAGAAAAGAGGTACTCCCAAGTAACATTATTTGATATGGCTTTATGCCCCATCCTAACAGAGAATTATGCTTCTCCACATCCAAACACCCATGGGCCCATGAGAAGAAAGGACAATAGTTTTTGATTATTAGTGCCACTTCCTTTTGTATATTGCTGCATCTACTGCTTTTTAAAATATTAAATACCCTGCAATAATCATTGACAAAGCCTGAGATTCGAAAGAAAGAGCACTAAGGTAAGCCCACCACGACAGCAATTTATCGCTGCACCTCACCTGCATGGCAATTTAAAGATCACATACACTTAAGGAAGTCAGCAACCCAGGAGAATTATGGCATTAGCCTTTACAAAGCATATGTATAAACAAGGATTTTACTTTCTACTCATTAAATGTCAGTAGGTTATAATTTGTTCTGACCAACTCCAAATCCTCAGTTGCTTTTCATCCAAGATTCAAGAGCCTTTTCAGATGTCTGCATATGCATACCACATACCAGTCAAACACACATTGTTCTCCCTGCTCTCCAAAAAAAATGTACTGTAACTAGTCTACAGACTTGACTACAAAAATGAAGCTCATTAGGTTGATATGAATTTAAAGCTTTCCAGCTTCTTCAGGGCAATTCATTACAATGTGAGTACGCAGTAGACACAACTAACTCATGGCAGATTTAACCAGAAACAGCTGCCAAGCAGCTCCTGTGAATATCTTTCTACAGAAATATGAACGCAAACAAATGATGTCCATCCCCACTCCACTCAACTGGATAAATGAGATGACTTCCCTGGGCTGCTGCAATTTTTTTGCTTTGGTGAGGGAATGTCAATACAATGGGTGACCATGTCAACAAATCTTCTTTGGCAGCAGCAGCATTATAAATCCATTTAAGCTACAGGTGGAAATACTCCATTTTCATGCTCCTCAAAGTGATGCTTCTATGTTTCAGACTCAGTGCAACTTGCTTAAATGCAAGAAAACAGGTATACCTCCCTGAGTATATTTGCAAGAGAAGCATAAGACAGCAAAGCCCAAACAGAAAAAGGAACTCAGAAGAGTAATGAATTAACAAAGGATGCAATTTGATGACAGCTCCAATTTATGGTTAATCTGCCACAGTTCCTTCCTTCAGCCCCAGACTCAACCTTATCAGAAAAAGAGCACATTTGCAGAAAGCAGGTATCCCTCAAACTCTAGCTGATGCTGCTTTATTCCTCTACTAGGATTTCAGCTGCATGTTATTTGCATTAAGTATTCAAATAGCAGACCAATACTCCTGTCCCTTATCTAGCAAAAGGGTCCAGTCTACCAGGAGATAAGAAGGATAAGGGAGGAACCTAGTCCACAGTTCAGCTAAGAACAGAGAAAAGTCATTATGGACCAATCTGAAAATTAACCTTGACAGAGTGCTGTGGTGTAACCTGGCAGAAGCTCAGTACCACAGTCATTCCCTCACTTCAACCTGGCTGGAGTTAGGAAGAGAACTGGAAGAGAAATAGAACTATTTATTCAGATAGAAAAGGAAAATGCAGTAATTACAATACATGCACACCCACAATTCAATTACTTGCCATCCACACCCCAACGCCCCACCAATATCACAAAGTCTCACCCTGCTAACTGACATATAGCAGGCAAGCACTGGCCAGCTGCTCACTGGTTTATACCCTTCTGCATGGTGTCATGTCGGGCAGGTAACAGCAATAGGACAAGAGGGAATAGCCTTAAATTGCACCTGGGGAGGTTCAGGTTGGATATTAGAAAAAAATTATTCTCAGAAACAATGGGGAGGCATTGGAACAGGCTGCACATGGAGGTGGTGAAGTTACTGTCCCTGGAAGTGTTCGAGATTTGTGTAAATGTGGCACTGAGGGGCACGGTTAGTAAACACGGTGGTGATGGGTTGGGTTGGTAGTTTGGCTAGATGACCTTAGTGGTCTTTACTAACCTCTATGATTCTATATTAAAGAAGACTAAAGATGTATTAGATCATAAAGAGAGGGTACATCTCGTAACTAGATGTTACTTTTCATACAGTTTCTTCAGCTTTTAGTGAAATCCTGGGCTAATCTGGTGTTAGCACTCTAAGAATGAAAATATAATATTCAGCTAGTAAGAGTCAGCTTATATTTCTATGAAAACAGTACACTAAATATTCTTGAAGTATTTTGAAGACTCTGAGAAGCACACAGTTTGAAAAGGACAAGCTTTCAAATACTCAGCTCGCAGAATTTTTTTCTTCTAGCTTTGTATCTTTTCTGTGGTAACTTTATTTTTTCCCTCTTATCTTATGCAAAGTTATCTTTTAACCTCTCTACAGAGTTAGAGTCCTATGAGTTAGCTACAATGTTTATGTGAGCTATATAACCTTGGTTATAACTACTGGCATATCAGAGGTTATTTCTACTCTGCTCTGGATCTGTTTTGCACAGGCCCAGCTTTAGGAGCCATTCACAACCAAGTGCCCACCAGTCCCAATAGGTATTGAAGATACCAGGAGGGCTGCCTCTACAGACCGTACACAACCCAGCACAGGAATGGGAATCATGCACTGTTGGCATTGTTACCCAAATTCAAGATAATGGCTGCTAATATTAGACTAGAGTCAGTGCCTCTCTACATGTCATACCTCTTCACATGGAGTGTCAGCTTCTTGCTGTCCCAATTACCTTTCTTAAATGTCTGCAGCTCAATGCTTGGACCTTGGTTGATGAATACTTGTGCAGATTACATGTAGTCATGTGTAATCCTTGAGGTCTAGGGTTACCAACGGAATCTAACCAACCTCTTCTACTTAAAACAAATAAATGTGTTAATCATTTATTTTGAAAATTCAGTATAGGTTTAGAAAGCCTAGATTTTGGACACACTGTTGGAAACACTGCTTCACTTCTCCACAAAAATAAATCCAATAGTGAAGCTTATCTGAGGAAAAAAAAAAAAGTACATTTATATGAGACAATTAAAAAATCATTATACATTATTAATACACATAAAAGCCTTAGGTATAAGATTTTTACATCAAAAGGAAAATAGGGCAAAACATTTACAACTGAAATTTTTCTATTTATTTCATATGAGATATTGTCACAGGCAATCAAGTACACTGTGGTTGCTGAATCTCTGATGATACATATTTTCACCATCACACACCCAATATTAAATCAGTCTTACACTGATCACTGCAAGAAAAAATGAAACATTTTAAAACTGAAGCAATTATGTTGAATCATTATGATGTAGATCACGTAGATGATGTTCCTCATAAATTACATTCACATATATAGGTCTAAGCATTAATGGCAGAAGCTAAAGAAGTGATACATGAAAATGTGAAAAAACAACACTTAACCTGTACAAGTATTATATTCCAATCCCTGTTAGCAATCTTGTCTGGATGTTAAGAATCTGATATTCTGTTGGGTTACAAAGTACTGTAGTTTACAGTATTTACAGTAGTTTCAGCCACTTGAGAGTATATTAAGGTTGAAATTAGGATTAACCTGGCTTGCATAAAGAGTTGCAGATGCCACCTGCAGGCACAGCCAAAAATAATCATTTTCACTGCTGCATTCTCAGGGCTACAGGTTTGTTTGAATATTTTGCTTTCAACTGCTAAAGCACATCCTCTGTGTCTTGTTATATAACGATCTATTTCCCCTACCCCTCCCCTCCCATGTAAGTAGTGTTTTGCATGTAAACATATAGTTTTGAGGTATTTTCCAAAATCAGACATAGCTAACATACATTGAACAGTCAGCTTATGCACAGTGACATTGTTTTGTTTCTTTGATCTTCAATTCCCAACTAGCATAAAATGTGGCTCATAAATCATGACAAATTAGAGCAATAAATACAACTGCTGAGATGAACAGGTAAATTATTGGTAAAATGCAAAAGTAAACTTGCCTGTTTCAAGAGGGAGTGTTTTTATATAAAGGCATGATCTTACATCCAGCTTGCATTCAGAAGAACACTTTTTCTACTACATAGTAGATATGTACTCCTTAAAGAGCCACATTTTGTAGAGCTTTTTCACCTTTCTACAGCAGTCCAGTCAGCAGAATAAGGGGACACATTCTGGATAGATCTGAAATCAAGACTAAGTTGCTATTCACTTCCGCTTACCCTCTGCATAACTCAGCCTCCAGGTATCTGTGAGAGGTCTGTGCTCATTGCCCCCTGTTTCTTTAAGCCATTGTTGCAGTCATGATTTTCCCTGTCCTAACTTACTTTGGGGTCTCTTTGGCCATGTTTAGATACAGAGACTTAAAGTAACGGAAAAGGCGGAAGGGGACCCACATTTCCTGTGCTGGGCAATCCAGCCTAGCCACCACAAAGCTTTACTTTTCCTACTTCTTCTTATATCTTTATTAAGATCAGTCAGACAGTCAGTCAGTCAGTCCTCCAATTATTAGAGATGGAAACATAAATTCTGTTTCTATTCCTCAGTAAAAGGCTCCCTTATGGTATCATTAATAAGAAGCTCTAATATCTCTAAGACATCTGTGTTGCCTAGTAGCATTTGGAAATCTGCATGCTTACATGAAAAAAATGAAAATGAGAAATAATGTTTGTTTGAGCTAGTACAAAGTGGAGGTATTCTACTCAATAAAGATTGCTTTGATAGTGAGTGGAAAAGCAGTATCCATTTTTAGGAAGTGTTGTTATGAGAGTTTGCAATACAAGATGCAGAATTAAAATCTGACTTTCTGCTTTTGACTTCTGAAAGCTTAGAGTGGTGTATCTGATTTGTGTTAGTCACTGACACTCTTGTTACATGCCTCAGTTCTGCTCCCATCGATTTTAACCTAAAACAACACTTTCAGAAAGTGGCTGTTAAACTCCATGTTGAAGCTGAACAGCATAATCTCAAATCTTTCCCTTTGAATGATTACAAAGCATAAAACCCAGCTAAAGTTGCCAGTTTCTCTATTCTACAGAGCACTATTTGATTATATACAACAAAGGCAACATAACACATTTCAGAAAATGATTTAATCCCCATTGGCCCATCCAGAGATAACACAGCTAAGTCAATGGCTGCTAAATCTGCTTGTTGTTTGTATGAAAGAAGAAACAAGGGGCAAGGCAAAGAGTGACACAGTGATGAAAAGAAAAATCATCTGAAGGCAGCCAAATGTCCAGCAGATCTACCGGTGGATGAGGAATGCTAAAACAGCCTCATGAGTGAAGCAGCAATTCAAACATCAGCATTTTGGCTTCCTTCTTTTGGTACAGTGCCAGAAGTAATGGTTAAGAGAAACATAACTAAGGATGAGGATAAAGAGTAGGAAAAAAGAAGCTTCTTGGCTTTCAGTCAATCAAAAAACATATATATATATATATATTTGTTTTGTTTTGTTTTGGCATTATCTTCAGGCCTAATTTAGGGTGTAGTTTTTATCTGAGCATATCTTCCATTTTACCGAAGCAAGGTTTTAACACTAAAGTAGAGACTCCCATGGCAGGTATGGAATGGCCCTTTGAGGAAAAAAAAATTGTCTCACTGCTTTGGAATTTCTCATTATCACTGTGGAGTTAGTTGTTTTGGACACGGAATAAAGGGAAGGTGGGGTCTGTTCCACAACAGCTGCCAGGATATAAAACACCTCTCACAGGAACACCTAGAGATCTTCTATAACAGTGATAAAGTCTCCTGAGATTCTGATAGTATTGGGAAATAAAATGCCTGCATGGCAGAAGTTTACTCTAGAGGAGCTGTCAAGCTGCACAAGACCATAAATCCATCAACTAAGTGTAGGTTATTGCAAAAGAACTCTAAGAAAATACTGTGGCATAAAGACAGAGAAGGAGAAAGGGAGGGAATCTGCATTTTCCTGGGCATATTGCTCCACGATTCCACCTCCAGATCTTTACACATACTGCCCTGGGACCAGCCTCCTGTAGAAGACAGCAGGTCATTGTGGCTCAGATCTCCCTTCCCGCTCTACAAGCTGCTTCATTCAGAGTGCCTGGGGCAAGCACACCTCTTACCTGCCATTTCTTACATCTTGCTGCTTTCCCATACTGCAGCAAGGATGGCAGAAGAGAAGCTTGCTATTCTGTATGATAGTTTTATGGCATAGATGATGTGCAGAAACCAGAAAGTGGTTTTATTTTTTAAGAATGCAACTTCCCCCCACAAATGCACTCTTCTTAATAAGCCTCTAATTTTGTTAGTAGGCGAGTACTTGGAGGTAAACTGCAAAAAGTACATTAAGTGTCATGAGCACTCTTAGCCTAGGTGTAATTTTAATTTAGCTAATGTTCTTTAATAACATGGCATCTGACAGGAAAACTATTTCCATTCAAAAAGAAAATGCACGGGAAATTTCAATGGCTGTTAATTTTGTGAATATGTAACATTAAGCAAATTATATTATTAAAAATTAAGTTGTTCCTATTTCCAAAACAATATTTCTCAACACTAATAGCATTTTGACATTTATACCTATAAAGCTGTTATTATGCACCCATTCACCCATTCCAATACAGTAATCACAGAGATTGCTGTCATAACCAAACAGGGGAACACTTCAGATCAACTGGAAAAGACAAAAAACAGAAAGAATGGACTTTCCCCATGCATCACAAAAAAGGAAATTAATACATATGCTTCTTGTGGTTGAAGTTATTGATTTATTTTAAATGAGCTGTCATTTTCCACACTCAGGACAGAATGGAAAAAGAGGACAGCTTGCCTATCAATGGCAAGTCAAATCACTGACAAAAACCTACGTAATTTCTTGTGGATATTTTCACAGATTTTCCTCCTGTGTTCTTTGGCCACAAGAACCGAGGTTTACCAAGGCAGGAAACAGAAAGATGGTCACAGTTACTGTCTTCCTGAGAGTTAAGCATTGAGTTGCCTGAATACTCATTAAATATATCACAATGAGTCGGTAAGCACAGTTCTCCTTCAGTACTTCAAAGAACTTTTTTAAATACCTAAGAATACACTTATATCTGTCTCAAATGTGGGTTTTCCTGGGTTTGCTTGTTGTTGTTTGTTTATTTTTTTTAAATGGTGTATATAAATACAAAATAAGCCTGATATTTCATATTTAAGTGACAATCAAATAACTAAAAAATCAATTATACTTGGACTTCTTCAGGTGAACAGATGGATGGTGACTTTTTTAATCTGTTTCACTCTGCCCTTAGTTGTTACAACCATCACCCTAAAAAGATGTCACAGGAAACTGTATACAAGGTTTTGGCAGACAGGATTTGTACTTCACAGAGACATAGCCACAAATCTTCAGTTTCAGGTTTCTTTTATGTGTTTATTTTGTCTGTTTGTTTGTCTTTTGGTTTCCTAGAAAGTTTTTCACTCCCTCAGTTTAGTGAGACTTATCCTGCTACTGTAATTATTATTGAATCATACTTGGAACATCCATGTAGTATGTTTCTAGAATCTGTGTCAAATCCGTTCATCAAGTACAGGACAAACTGCAGCTAATAATTAAATCTGTGGAAAAAAGTTAAATCATCAGTTCACAAAATGTCAGTAAGCGTGCCAGACTAAGCTCATTTCTGATACAGTATTGGAAAGGCCAAGCAAGAAGAAATATAATCTTGATACTGGAAATTAAAGAAGTCTTAACGGTCATCAAAAATGGAAAATACAAAAATGCAAACACACATGCAGTGTACACATATGTACATACAAGTGCACATACAGCGCGTATATACATACATATTATTATATGAGCAAAAATCTAGGATTCTAAGTATAAAGTTTATTCAGCATCCAGATTTATTAACTTAATGCAGAAATTGTTCACAGAATGGGGATGATACTAAATAACAACCATTTATTCATACTTAAGCACAGAGAACAGGCATTTTCCATACTTCTTTCACTATCCAAATCCCATTTTAACATGTTAAACATAAGAAATTAGTTTGCCTCAGTAGTTTTTTAATTTAGCCAGAATTTAGGTCTTATTGATTACTTGTACTCAATAATTGTGAAAGTGCACAAACACAATAGGTGCAGCTAAAATGACTCATATACATCTACCAGCAGTGAATACGTTGATTTCTCTGCTTCACTGAAGCTCTCCCATGTATCTTTGATGTTTTTTAAACCCCTGGCTCAAATCATACATGATTAGTCAGAGTAATGTAATCAACAGCTCAGAGTAGACAAAATAGTAGAAACTTTTGAAAGGCAGCGTTAGCTGTATTAGCAACACTCTCATCTTTGTCTTTTTTTCATAGAAAAGGAAAAGAAATTAATCTGGGACAGTTTAAACTGGAGTTCTATGCAGCCTTGTTAAACTGCTTGTTTTTGGCTGGCTGTGATGCATTTCCTCTTCATCGACCTCTAATTAATGAGATCAAATAATCTCGTCTGTTTTACCTGACTTCTTCAGAACCATTCTGAAATTCTGTCCTAATCACCTTTGCCCTAACACTGTTACTGGAATAGGAACTGGGAGCACTCTCCTCTAGCTAGAAGGGGGCATCAGTGTCCATACAAGCATAGCAAGGGAGCTGACTTGATTTGTGCCATTTGAGTGCTCATCTGGAGTACAATAAAAACACAGAACTCAAACAATCATTAAAGATCATGTAGTGTAACTTCCAGCCTTTAGAGAAGATATACCTAGATAAAAGGAGATAATAATCTAAGTATGCCATCAAGGCCAGCTGTCTTTTAAATTCCAAGTAGTTGAACAAAATAGCAGTTTATTCAAATTCAACTCTTAGCATCAATTTTTCAAATGTCTGCACTTGTCATTATATAATTTTTCAGTTTTTTTGAGTCATTTGAATCACCTGTAAAAGAAAAGCACAGTATCCAAAAAATCCAAAAAACTGCCTGAAACAAAAATCTTAATGTTGAATGCTCTTGCTTTCTTTACTTTGGTTTGTTAAAGGTGTTTAATGGAAAAAGATGAAATTGAAAAATTATCTGTTGTACATTATGAGTATGAAGTAATTGGATGGATAATATGAAACATATGCAAAAAACGTTATAAATTACAAAATAATTGTAATTCTATTAACACTTATAAATCATTAAATTACCATATTCTTTAAGAAGTCTCCAACGATATCTGCTTACTGTAAATTTAAAGAATAAATATAGACTATAGATCTCTATTTTGACCTAGATTGGTTCATTTCCTCTAGCCAGCTCCATTGTGTTGACACATATTCAAGCCCCAGCTGTAGAAAAAAGTTTGGCTTATATTGAGCTCACAGAGAAATTACAGTTATTTTAATTTTTTACTGAGCAATAAAAAAAAAAAAAAATAACATTTCAGTTCTTACCTCACAATATTATGAACAGAGTAAAAACAGTTTCAGGCAGTTATATGTATAGACTATATAAACTGTTATGATTATTTAACCTCAAACAATCCTTTTTAGAGAACATTATTACGATTACAGAAGATATTTACTCATATTCAGCCCTCAGGAATGCTAGAATTAATAGTGCTAGAATTAATTTTTTTCCACAATGCTTAAGTCTTATTAAGTGCACCATTTTGACAGTGCTCATATGACCAGCAACTACCAAACATTTATTTTTTCTTTGTTGTTCTACACTAATCACAAAATCTTATTTACTGAAGGTGACTCAAATCCCAGTCTGAACAACTGCCATCATTTCATCATGGTCTTTTCAAATGTTGCCATCAACTATGCTTACCAAAGGCCGCAGGAAAATTCACCTCCTTTACAGGAGAGGGCCTGTGATGTAACATTAGAAGTTTACACAAGTATTATGTGAACTTAGATCCTCAGAAGTTTACACTTCAGACAGAACTGAACATATTTCCACAGATTGGACAAAGAAAAATCTGATGTGAAGATAACTTTATCTCTCCTGCAGCAAAATTTCAGTCTTTCCCCTAATCACTGAAGAGCTGCTTCACAAAAGGAGCATGAGATATTTTAGCACATAGAAAAACATCATAGGTTTGCCAAATTTCATTCTTAGGAAGGGTCTGTTCATGTTTTTCCACTCTCTCTCTCCTTCCTGAAATTCTCCCCTGAAACTCAGAGGAAAGCAAAGCCTAAGAATGAAAAGGCCTATAGCTGAGAACCAAAATGTCTATGGGATGGCTAGGGGAACCATAAATTTCTGCAACACCTGCCAGACACCAGTACACAGCCAGTGACACTGCATGAGGCTCTTTGGCCACTCTCTCCCATGCAACCTATCTCATATAGAAACAATGACACAGACTAAAAGGTAAACACAGATAAACTGTTATAGTGCTGATGATGTAGAGCTGTCAAAATGATGAAATTCAGGCATTCACCTTCGCATGTATATGGTATTATTTGGGACTGCTTATATCTGGCCAAGCCAAGATATCTCTTATACAGGTATTTAAATCTGAGCTAGTTGCCTCAGGCTCTCTTTGCAGTCAATGAAAAGAAAGAAGTAGTTCCAGGGCATGATTCATCTCCTCCTATGGTAGGTGTCCAAAATAGGTCAGATGAATCATGCCCTAAAAGCATCTGTTTCTTTCCACTGACAGGAAAGGGGCCAACACCAGTGAGCTCAAACACAAACTGCTGCTACATAGAAGACTTCTCAAGTTGAGGAAGCTGAAACTACAAACAGGTTGACATACCAGAGTTCCACCCTGCCAGATTTAGCCTTCTCTAGCCTGCTTCCAGAACTCTATCTTTCTCTCTTCCCCTTCAACAAAGAAACTGCTTTCATTCTCCTTTCTGAGGTTCACATCCCCTTGAACTTCACAAATGCCTTTCCAGTAGTACTCCTCTAAGTATTCCCCACTGCCTCCCCAAGCACTCTCTCACACCTGTCAACCTTCTGAGTGTATTTATCCCTTGCAGCTGCATTTCAATATCCCATCTGCTGTCTTGCCAGTGTCCACGTTAACCATTTCCCTGGCTAAAAGAGCCTGTAAACCCTACCCAGACCACAACCCTCAGGTACTTTCATAAGCATTTATCCAATCTGTGCGTACTGAAGAGTGTGCACTCATTTTATGTGGACTGCTAACCTACCATGCTTGAAGGAAAAAAAATTTGGAGAAGTAATAAAACAATAGAAAAATTAAATTTCCTGGCTCTCTGGAAAGAAGTTGTTTACATTTTTCTCTCAAAAACTGTTCTCCAGTAGCATAGTAATGGGAACAGTATAGCTCAATCACAATTAGAATAAAAAAATGCAAGTCTATAGAAGCACATTTCATGAATGAAGAAACTGTATATTTTTTCCTTCCTAGTGAGAAGACAGTCTAAATACTTAAGAGGAAAAAAAAAAAAGGGTGGGGTTAACTTTCGCTTAAATTAGAGGTTGTACTGCCATACATCAACACAAGTAGCAGCAGCAACATAGATAACTCCACAAAAATGGACAATTGCTTCATGAATTCTCAATGTAATAAGAATAGGCTATTCCCCTACAATATCTGAAGGAATAAATCTGTTCTGAAGAATAAAACACGCAAAGTTTTGGAAAAAAGAAGTATTGGATCATTTTCCTTTTGATCTGAAATACCCTTTTTCATCGCTGCATAAAAATTTAAGACCAAGAAATGAAGGTAGAAATAAAACTATGAAACACGCACAGAAACATTGCATAATTTAAGCAGCACAAAATAAGTACATAAGTTAATGTACATCAAAAGTATTATTGAGTGAAATTGAACTATTTGTTTACGTTCAGATAGGTGTATTCCTGTGTGATTACGACCTATTTTTTTGAGAAAGTATGTCTCAAAACCTTAAATGGTTTGTAGGTCTAAGGAGAATCCACATCCTTTACTGGATGCACTGGAAAACGGGACCACTAAGAATAAGGAAAAGGCAGAGGTCCTCACTGCCCTCTTTATGTCAGTCTTTAAAAGACAGACCAATTATCCTCATGGTACTCTACCCCCAGACCTGGAAGTCCTGGATAGGGAGCAGAATAAATCCCCAAAGTTCAGGTGGGAACAGTTAGAGACCTACTACTCCACTTGGATTGTCACAATCCAGAATCCCTCACAATGGGGCCAGATGGGATCTACCTGAGAGAGCTGGTAGAGATGATTGCCAAGCTGCTTTTCACCATCTATTAGCATTCATGGACAACTGGAGAAGTCCCATAGTATTGAAGATTTGTTGATGTGACTCCCATCTACAAGAAGGGTCAGAAGGAAGATCCAAGGATCTACAGGCCTATTAGCCTGACCT